>OU342746.1:67575062-68235127 GCA_910589775.1 Avena eriantha | reverse complement strand
AGAAATCACCGTGAGGCACTTCTTGCTCTACCAGCCGTTCAAGCCCACCCTCTCATCGAGGCCCAATCTCCCTCGAAAATGGTGCCGAATGTTCTAGCAGGCGAGGGCTCCTCCCGGTACGGTCTCCTTATTCCACTTCTTCTCCATCTCCCTCTCCATCATGATCATAATCAGCTTCTTCTTGTTTTTCTTCTTCTTCTGGCTCTTCCTCTTCTACGTATTACAGGTCGGCCGTGGAGCCCGAATCCACCACGACGGAGGCGTTGCAGGACCCATTCGGGCCCGTTCCATGTCTCAGCGAGGTAGCAAATCTCCACGCTGTTATTTCTCCGAGTTATGATGTGGATTTCTTAGATGTTGTCCGCCCCGCATTGGTTTTTCTTCTTCTTTTGCGAGTTGTATTAGTTTTCATGAATATGACTGGATCTCTTGGTCTTTCCTTAATACCGCTGTTCATAGATTTACTATGGATTTTTTGTGATTAGGATTAGTTTATCGTGGTCATGAATAGATCTCCAGGTCCATTTTTTAACACCATGGCCAATAGATTCAACGGGGATTTTTTTGATCTGTATTAGTATTCACTTGGGACCTGGAGTGTAATTGTAGAATTCCTATTTCAATTAACATGAACGATGCAGCGATCGAAGGCCGAGTACTGTGAGAAGGTGGCCACAATCAGTTCCAAGATTGCCAACCAACATGAGCTTGCACGCTCCCTCACCCAAGCTAATGAGAGCCTACGCAAGCAATTATCTGTGCAGAAGGAGATCTCGCTAGATTTTGCACGTGATGTCGTTAGGCTGCAGAAAGTGCTCGACCGTAACTTGACCAGGCAAGAACATGCCATCAAGATAATCAACGAGCTCACAGAGGAGAAGAAGAATCTCGTGGAAAGGTGCATTCTCCTGCAGGACGAAGTCAGCGAGGCACTCAGAGGACGCGTCGAGGAAACCAAGGCTACCATCCGAGCCTACCATGACAGGAACCGTTGCCTGGATGTAGTCAAGGAGATGAAGGCAGACATGAGCAGAGGGATCACCGTACTCGAGGGTGTTTGGAAAGAGAACGAGGAGCTAAGGGCATGTCTGGAGGCGTATCGGAGCAATGCCCAAGTCTGATTCCCGTTAGCGGGGACACGAATACCAGTTCGTCCTCCTCTCCTTTTGTAATGTTTAGGGTTCAGGGAGCAATGCCCATGTCTTCTTCCCATTATAGGGTGCAATAAGAATCCTAGGGCAACTCCTTATCTATCTGGACATGTGTTGGTGTTCATGTTCATGAATGGACACCATGTTCTCTTTCCATTATGTATCTGGACATGGGTTTCTACATTATGAGTTTGCCACTCTCCCACTACTATTTGGTGATATTGGAAAAACCACAGCACACTAAACTGCTGATACATCTTATTTGTCTTTGAAATTGAAATTATGACAGTGCCACTAGTCGATTCATAAAATGTTGATTAGACCTAGATTGCTTCTTCCTTGAAATTATGATAGTGCCACTAGTCGATTCAGTTAATTATGGAAACTAACCAGCTTGTCCTGGTGAACTGAACAAACCATACTATGTACTTTTGTTGCAGGGAAAGAGGCGAAAGATCGACCAGGACCTGGCGACCTGGCTAAATGACAAGATAGCAATCCAAAGGGAGAAGCGGAATTCCCAGAAACTGGCCTTTGACCAACTACGCGCCGAAGTCGCGGTCCTTTCTGACAAGTGCCAGAAACTGAAGGAGTTAAACGCCAACTGGGCGAAGCTACACAGTGAAGGTCGCGCCTCGGCTAGGAAGCAGACAGAGATCATGAAAGGGATCTTGAAGGAAAATCGTATGGCTACGGACAAAATTCTCCAATCCGTGATGGAGCGCTGGAACCTACAGCTAAAGCATGACATAGTACTGAAGGAGCTGGCCAATCTTAGGGAGGAAAACAGGCAGCTCCGGGCCAGGCTCGCTTGAACACAACATATGTCTATTTAGTTCTGAACTGCCTGGTTTATCCTCCGCAGTGGTGATTTTGTAAGCGTGAACTTAACTCTATGCACGATATGTGTGTTCGTCTGAAATTAGTTTGCTCGAGGACTGAGTTTGGCTTAGTTCGGAAAGCGCAACTGCAAGTCTTACAATTAACTAGTTTCAGGCATTGGTACAACATAAATTATTCATATCGAATTTCCTTTATCCTCTATAGTCTGTCCTTGTTCACCCTCGCGCGCCTTCTTCAGTTCCTTCAACAGATCCGCAATGCAGTACTCTAGCTTCTTATGGTCTACCTCTGAGTTGATCCCTCTCCTTTTCTGCATTATGAATTAGCAACCTGTGACTATCCTGAAGCTTCTTTGCAGTTCCAACAACCAAGCTCCCATCGATTCCGTCAGTTAGCTCTGACTGCAAATTCTCGATTTCTTGTTCTAGCTCCTTATTTCATACCGACAACTTGTAAATTTTTTTAGCTGCATCACTTACATCAGTAAATCTCCCCGACCTTTCCAACTCATACATCTCCCATAACTGTGCCAAACATTTCTTAAGTGCATCTGGCCACTCAAGATCCACCCACTCTACTGCTTTACACACCGGGCCAACCTAAAAACACACACACTATAGTGTTATGAACATGCACGATACATTTTACTTCATGTCACAGTTGCACATAATGTAAACAAACCTGATTTGTACAGCCCAAAAACCTTCTCCTAGTGTTACTGCCTTCGAATGCAACATATCTCCTCAGTTTTAGCCCAGGGTCACATGGCACTTCTCCATCGAGATCTAGGCCCTCCCATTCGGAGTCGTAGATCGCCCTTGGTACCTATAGGTAAACGCAAAGCTGAAATCAAACACAATTGCATGCACATATGGAGCTCAGATCGAGAGATTTACCATTGCCTAACCCTAGCCCGAGAAAACAGGGGAACTCACATCGTGGAAGGAATACTCGATGTTAGAGAGAAGGCTGTCGCTGCTCGACTGGTCGTCCTCGCCGTTCAAGGACAGCATGGCGAATGCGTCGTCGCAGGCGACGGCGACGGCGTCAGCGTCGGCGAGAGAGAGAGAGAGAGAGAGAGAGAGAGAGAGAGAGAGAGAGAGAGAGAGAGAGAGAAAGAGAGAGAGAGAGATCAGCCCTTCTACCGCTGCAACGATGACTAAATTGGCATGTTACAATAGTTTAATGGATACCATGCCCTTTCCCTAGATTACTGTCTCCTGCCTGATATGGATTCTCTTCACACATTCTCATTTCAAATATTAAACCTGCACTCCCTCCATCCCAATTTCATTGCCTAACAAAAACATACTAGTATATTACATCATCCAAAGAAACAAAATCATGTCAACTACAAGGTACTTATGCATCACTTCTTCAGTCATGGTTTCACAAAACATTACATTATAATCTCCCAACAAACATAACCACAACATGGTTTCACAAAACATCACATTACAATCTCTCAACAAACGTAATCACAGAAACAAGTATATTACATCAACTCAAGAAACAAAATCATATCGACTACAAGGTACTTACAAATCACTTGTCCTGTCATGGTTTCACAAAACATTACATTACAGTCTCTCAACAAACAAAATAACAGAAACAAGTACAGTACATCATCTCAAGAAACATAATCATGTCAACTACAATGTATTTATGCATCACTAGTCCAGTCATGGTTTCACAAAACATTACATTACAATGTCCCAACAAACATAATAACAGAAACAAGTACGGTACATCATCTTAACAAACATAATCATGTCAACTACAATGTACTTATGTCTTATTACAACAACGATGGTTTCAGTGAGTGACATGTCCGAATATCTCAACAGCTCACACAACATTATATCTCAATCTAACAAACATAATCACAGAAGCACGCTCTAAATGCAACAGCAGTCAATATTACAAATACAGGCAGGGAACCCCACGGTCCATATGACAAGCCCAGGGTAGCAGCTCTCATCAGATCTCATCAACGTCGACCACCTCATTCTATTCAGCCACTACAGGGGCATCTACATCCACTATAACCTGTTCAACAACATCAGAAATGGTACTAAGGAAGAACACCTTCCTGGTTCGCTTCTTTCGCCGCATAATCTGCATAAGATCTTCAATATCCAAAACATCTATGAATTGCTGCTTCTTATGATGCCACCACCGAATTTTTGCCATCTGCTTAGGGCCAATACTGATTTCCTTACCGATCATCTCTCTCATTTCATCAAGAGTTATGTTTTTGGAATCGATAGTGATCTCCACAGTACATGACGAAACTGGCTTATTAACTCCCTCATCAAGTTTTGTCATGTATGAATCCACCTCTATGCGTATACTGAACTTATCTAGATCAGCATCTATTGGTCTGTATTCTTTAGGAGCAGAAGCTCTGGCAGCAAGATCTCCAGCATCTGCATACATATCATCAATCATCGCTTCAACTTTCACCTTATGATCAGCTGCACAATACTCCCAAACCATCTGAAGCTCATGGGAGTGCTCAATTTGCTGATAGGTATCATTCATGTTGTGCCATACCAATTTTGTCCTCTGTCTAGAACCCAGGGAATTCTAGCGGCAAGCATATCTACTAGCTGCGAAACAGACACAACCTCTTTGCAATTCACAAGCAGATGCACATCTTGCCCGAACACAACCCTCTCGCAACAAAAATCAAGCTTAGCAGTGTACTGCCGAACATGAACTGTGAATTCATATAGGTCCCTTGTATCAAAGGTGTGCCTAATTTGATTAAAACGGGGAACATTTCAGTTCATTCGAATCTATTATGCCGTAACTAATCTACTTGCAAGATAAGGCACAAATAAGAAAAATTCACCTCTCGCTCTTCTCCTGAGTTTTTTCTTCGAGATCTGAGTGCTGCATCCGCCCATCGGAGCTGAACAATCCGCCGCCGGCCTTGCTTTTCTCTTCAACCCGCTACTCGTAGGTACCTTTGGGAGCAGAATCCTTGCTGGCCTCCTCGCTAACCGGGGCTGAAGACCTTGCCGCCGCTACGCGTTGAGCCCTAGACTTGGGCCCCGATGGACCCTTTTCAGTCGGCGACGTAGCTACAACCTTCGCCTTGCAAGACATGCTAGGCTGCCGCCGCCGGATTCAGTGTCGGGGGAGGGAGAAAAAGGTCCTCCGCTGCTAGCAGATTTAGGGTCGGGGAAGGGAAGAAAAGGGACCGCCGCCACAGCAAGATTCAGTGTCGAGAGTTAGGAAAGTACAGTAATGGATTTGCCCCTACGACACGTGTAGGGTGGCTAAGAAGAGTGACCGGCGAAGGAGAGGCACAGCGGGAACTAGTGTAACGGAATATCCTGACTTAACAGGCGCGATTTGAAAATATTGGGTTTGGCCATCATTCACTCGAAAGACCCCTCTCAGCAATTGGCACCCCAACTTTTCGAATCGCGGTGATAAAAATCAACTTGGGTACCGCGTTGCCTGGCCACCCCAACTTTCGGGCCGCAAAATGATATTCTCCTCCGGTCCACCACACCGGAGTCTCCGGTCCGACCGACGCCAGGCATGAAAAGGCTTTTGGGCCTGCAGCCCATGTACCCCTTAGTCCGTCCAGAACTTGTCTTTTATTCCTAAAGTACCCCTGTTTAAGTGGCTGGTCTATATATAGTCCCCCACTTCCATTGTAAACCCTAGGCATGATATTGGAATTAGTGGAAACCCCTTTGTGGATCTATCTAATTCTTGCCTCGTGCTCCTTGACCAAGGAGCACCAATATCCCCAAACCTCGTTGGAGTTTGCATCGTGCCTCCGTGTTGTACAAGGCCTTGGCATCGGTGTCCCTTTGCCAAGACATCAAGATCTCACCGAGTCTCCCATCTCGCCGTGCCGGTTCGAGAGAGAGTCCTCCGCCTGATGCCGATCCTAGGGATTGCGCCGAACCGGTTACCACCGGCGTGAGCTATTGGTGTGTATCATGGTTTTGTGTGCGTGGGTTCATCGTGTTCTTCATGTGTGCGTTTGTTGTGTTCATCCTTCCCTCCTCTCCCCGCACTCCATCCTCGATTTGAAAGGGAATCGTGAAAGATCGGGCCAGCCTAGAGGTTTGCCCTCAACACTCACGTTCCACAATTCCAAGGACCTCTCACAAGAGCTCGTGCACGCCAACTAAATTATCAGGTACTTTCGTTTATAGGAACTATTCCTAATATTCGTGAGAATATGATGCTGCCTAAATCAGATGTGTGTATGTTACTTAGGAATGATGGGCCTAGCATGGATGAGAGGGACAAGCATTGGAGCATGATCATGCATGGAGATGATGGCAGCAATCGGTGAGGATCGAGGATGATGCTGCAAGTGAAGATTTCAGAAGTTTGAAGCCACCATAATGAAAAGATGAAGACATGGACGAACTAGAGCTACACACTTCAAATTTTCGTCCATGTGATTAGATGGTGCTGCGTCACCTTTAAATATGGGCCAGGCCCATGTAATTTTCGTCCAAATAAAGGGGCTGAACTTTTAGAGTCCGTATAGTGGAGGAAACCGGCCTAGAGATGGATTTTGACCTCCTCCCCAAGGCTGGCCGAAATTCCTTTATGTTCCTCCATATATACTCCCATTAGGTCATCGTTTAGACTCGGATTTTGTTTAGTAAAAGACTTAGGCACGAGCTACTTTTTTCCATAGGCACAAGTGTCAAACCGACCTTTTGTACTATGCACAGATAGAATCCCACCTCTTCAATAAAGTTTTCATATATATTCGCAATATCTTGATTGCATCTATAATTCTTGCTGGTTCTTTGATTGCTTGCAGTGATTGATCCTCGTGATCAGGTTGATCTAGCTCCGACGTGATCAATAGCCTCGAAAGTTGGTGTATCGATTGCTAAGGCGCAACGTCTCGCACGTTTATAGTCGGATCGTCAACATGGACCTCCACCATAATCGACAGATATCGTCTCATCAAAAGATCGGGCACCTTTACCCTATCAAGTGGTATCATGGGCATATGAGTATCACAAGCGGAAGTAAAAGCAACAAGTGTGCAAACAAACCATATGAAAGAGCAAGTGGTCCTTATGTTTGTTGCAACAAATATACGAGGGACTTGGAAGCTCTCATGACAATACATGCTCATAATGGCATTATGGTTGCACACAAAACATCGAAAAGAGAAATTGTTCAACATTTTTGTTGCAACACACAAAGCATCAATATCCAATAGCAACGAAACATGATTGTCACAAGGTGAAAGAATACCATAAACATGCTTGCAAGCTAACCAAAGGAAAGAGCAATTTGTCAACATGAAAGATGCAAAGCATGCAAAAGGTATCAGAGCTGGGTTCGATCTTGAACTCACTTGGGGGATGCTCTCTAGAGCTCTTTGTGTCAACTCGTGCTCAACCGAGGTTGACATTCTTGTGCGGGTACCTACACACATCAAACACAAAAGGAAGAATGCGTGTGCATGGTAGAGAAACACATCATCCATCATGACATATCTCTTCTTGTGCACATCACCATGAGTGTCAATCAAGTATGAAATAGATGCATGGTGAGTATGCAAGCGGGGAACATGCTTATCATGGCATTCATCAAAATCTCCAAAATTTGTGAAAGCTATGGGGGCCATCTCAATAGAAATGATATGATAATTATTGTTGCAAGCAAAACAAGTGAAAGAGCAATCATCCATATTATTGCTAGCAACAGGAGAAATTGTAAAACAACCATGACAAAGCATTGTCCAAGGGGTATCATTTTGATCATCATTGCAAGCAAAACATTGGTAAGAGCAATTGTTCAACAAAGTGCAAGCAATGATATCATCCATGTAACGTTTAGAGCATGGCATTTCTATGGCAACATCATCACAATCAAATAATTCCATATGCTCAACATTATGCAAAGGCAAAGTATCACATGGAAACATCAATGAATCATATGTGATATCACAAACATCATCCATAACATGCCAATCATCACAAGTCATCACGTCCACTAGTGGGATCATGGCATCATCAACACCCTTATTTTTACCTTGTTCATATCTCTCATATGAAGTGGGTGTTGTTGTAGAATTGGCCTCCATGTGGACGACTTCTTCATCCAGTATGGGGCTGGCATCATCTTCACCACCATGAACATCTTCTCGGTCGGAGGCATCATCATCTCCAAGCATGGCGCTTCTTGATCCATGGAACCTAGCACATCATGAGCAAACACACTAGAGGTAGAGGGTAAGTCGTTAGAAATCAGAATGGTCTCGCATGACCTATCAACTACCACTCTCAACTCACTTGGTGTATCACTCATGCCCTCCAAGTGGAAGCACTCAATTTCACGTATGGTGGAGTCACTCATCTCACTCTTGTTCTCACTCAAGTGGGCTAAGTGGCTCTCATACTCACATGGGATTGGTACCACATCATCACTCAAGCATATAGGGATAGGCTCGGTTCTCTCAACTCCATGCGCCTCCTTTGTTGAAGGGAAAATCCCATGCTCACCATTCTTGACCTTGTCATCGCCATCTTGTAGGGTAGGCTCTTTACTTTGAGCTTGATCATCCTCTACCGTGGCCTCCTTGACTTGTGTATACATCCTATTGACGTACTCGTCCAACTTGGCAAAGTAGAGGTCTTGGTCTTCCTCATCCATGAAGTTGCATGCATCATCTAGGACGTTAAGTTTTGGTGTTGAAGCTTGATGGCGTGGAGGAGAGCTTGCTCTTGGTGCCATTTTGGTGGTGGCACGAGTAGTCAAAGATGCCTTTTGATGGTGTCGATGGAGGTCATTGGCGTGCCTTGCCAAAGGTTGATGTAGGTGGCGCACTTGTTCATCCACATGATGCTTGCGACGATGATCCTTGTCCTTCGCACTCTTCTTGGTGAGGTGTTGTAATGAGCGTAAAGCTGATGGCTCTAAAATATAGCCATCTATGTCCACATTTAAACTGGATATCATTCATAATTTTGATGAAATATCTCTCTAAACCCTGCCACTAATGCCTAATATTCAAAGGGGTATGCAATCCTTTCTTTCTATTGTTCCTGCATAGATAATGACGTTTTATGATGGCAATCACTACATTAAAGTCAAAGATTTGAGATTTCCAACAACCAGAAGAAACCAGGAGTCGTGGATCAGAGGCAGACGCTTTAACGACCAACTATATGACCGGAATAAAATTCTGACCGTATAGTTCTGGCCGTATAGTTGTCATCGATGCTATAGGTCAAACATAACAACTTTCATGAAGGGACCCCTATATAAAGAGGCATCGGGCAACGAGAAACAGGCGCTTGCACAACCATCAGCCACGCCCAGATCTCCATCCACAACATCGATGAGCCACCGAAGGAATAGACTTAGATCTAATCACTTCACCACCATAGCCATATTCCACCACTTGTAATAGTAGATCGTTTCTTCGATTGGCGACATTGTAAGACTATTTGCTACCAGTCTCATGATGTCTACTACAATGTTTATGATATTTGATCTCATCTCTATGTGTGAGTAATTCTCCTTAGGCTAAGGGCTTTGGCCTTGCCATGTAGCTTTTTTGTGCATGTTATTTATCATAGATGGGATCATGTATTAGTTTGTATGACATGCTGATTATTCTATCCTATCCTGCCTCAATCTAAGGACCTGTCAGGTACCCAATACCCTAAGGATTGAGCCAGGTATAGGGAGTATGAGTAATGACTAATCTACATGATGGGAACCCTAGTGACAAAAAGGATAGTACGGTTGTATGTGAGGGATTTACTCTAGATTAATGGTGACATCACTATGCATATCATTAGTTCTCTTTCTTCTATGGATGCGACTAGTAGGTTATTGCTATAAGCGGTTGCGGAGTCAATAACAATTATGGATGCACTGCCCACATATAATTTATCTTGCTCTAACAATTACATGCATACTTTATTGCTATCTTTTATTCCCATCAGATGTTTTGCACAGCTACATGTGAAACCGAACGCCCTAGGCCCTCTCTCTCCATCATCGACAACAACAAAAATACGCAAACTCTTGGTCCAGTAAAAACACAAAAGGAATTCTAAAACTCCTGAAGGTCCGTTAAAGTAACTTCACTACGCTTCTGCTTCCCGAGGACTCAATAAACCTAGGTCTACCAGGGAAAAAGAGCTATACTACATCCATAATCCGGATCGAAGGTATCAACCCTTTTTCTGGCGCCGTTGCTGAGGAAGCGTAGCTACACTGGTGGGTTAGTAGGAACCTTGCTAGTTTTAATTCTTGTTTAATAGTTAGTTTGCTTTCAATCTTTATTTGAAAACCAAAAAAAATAGTTAGTCTTTAAATTCTTGTTTTTATTATTATCATAAGTTTCTGTATAAGATAACCCAAAACATAGGAAATGTGGCTGAAAAGAATCTTGGGGAATTTGCCACTCCCAATAATGATTATTTGCGTACTCCTATTACTCAACTAGCAATTGCTGTTGATGACTATGAAATTAAGCCCCATTACTTAAGTTTGGTTCAACAAAATCAATTTGGAGGCTCTGTTGTTGAGGACGCAGGTATGCACTTGAATACTTTTACTAAAATCTATGATATGATGCGCATAGAAGATGTTGACCCTGATGCGGTCAAATTGCATTTATTTCCTTTCTCTCTTAGAGGAAGAGAAAAATAATGGTTGCTAGCTTTGCCTAAAAATACTATTACATCATGGGTGGGATGTACTTCTTTATTTATGACTAAATTTTTTCCACCTGCAAAGACTATGCAACTACGATCTAATATTACTGGTTTTAGACAAGAAGAGCATGAGCCACTAGCGCTTGCATGGGAGAGGATGAAAGAATGCTTAAGAAACTGTCCTAGCCATGGGATGGAAGATTGGTTAATCCTCCATTTATTTTATAATGCTCTTAATCCTGTAGCTGGAGGAACATTTATGGGTAAACATATTACCGAAGCAAAGCAGCTGCTAGACAATATGCAAGACAACCATGCCCAATGGCATGTGGAAAGATCAAACATGAAGAAGGTGAACTCCGTCTGACCACAAGAAAATGAAGAACTTAATGCCAAATTGGATGAGCTCATATTAGCCGTGAAAGGTAAGGAAACCCCGGTAAGAGCTATTCCTGAAACTAATATTGAAGAAATAGACTTCATAGCTCGTAATGATTATAACCCTGCTTGGAAGAAAATTATAATCCTAATTTTCAGAAACATTATTCTAATCCTACAGGTAACTCTAATAATAATATGGGAACTAGTAATGGTAGTCTCCAAAAAACACTTAAGTCTTTTATAAACTCATAAAATGAACAAAACAATATTCTTGTTAAAAACAGAGAACCATGATGCTATGCTTGGTAAATTATCTAACCAAGCTGTAAGTTTGAGGAATGATTTGCAGGCCCTCCAAGAAAGGACGAGGATTGTTGAGGCACATCTAGGTAGGATAACCTAGAGTCAAACTCTCATTCTAACTAAATTTGCAGGTAAAGCTGAGCCCAATCCCGTTGAAGAACTCAAAATGATGAGGATCCAAAGAGAGGAACCTGAAGAGATTGATTATAGTAATGCCCCTTCACCAAGCTACACCATCGAAGACCTCGTAAAGAGGATCAACGTCAAAATTCCGGTAAGTGAAGGTAACGATGAAGCCATGTATCAACACCTTGTTGATCAAGTAGCGATTAAGGTACGCGACCTGGAAGAGGAATACAAGAAAATTGCTGAAAAATTACCTGTTAAACTAGATGATATATTTGAGCCCACGATTAAAATTAAGATTGGGACCAATGAGATAGCTACACTTTGTGATCTAGGTGCAAGCGTCTCAACAATCCCAAAGAGTCTTTTTAATAAGTTAAATCTTGGCTCTTTCGAAATCACCAAACTAAAACTACATCTTGCAGATCCTACCTATAAACAAGCTGTAGGAATTAAGGAGAACACTTTAGTTTACATTAAAGGCTGTCCTGATCTAATTGACTTTGTTATTGTTGACATGCTTGAAGATGCTATTGCTCCTATCATACTAGGCCATCCTTTCTTAAGAACTATAAAGGCTTTACTTAATCTCCATGAAGGAACATGAAGCTGCAATTGCCTTCGCGTGATCCTTTTATTATCCATTTCCCCAGGAAAAAGAAAGCCAAACATGATAAGAAGGAGGCCATCACTTTGAAGTCCAACTACTTTGGAGTGGGTGTTCCACTCATCTGGCCCAAGTGAGTAACATCAAGGTCAAGCTATTGACCATAAAAGAGCGCTCCATGGGAGGCAACCCATGTGAAATAAAGGTTTGAGTTAAGTTTTAAGTCTTAGTTAAGTTTATGTTTAATAAACAGTGCTAGAAAACTCCATTTGAGGAGAAAAAATTCGGTAGTACTTAAAATTCTGCTTTATACGTGTTGTTGTTGGTCGATAATTTTAACTGTTAACTTTCTGTCAAAAACAAGGTATTTCGCTAAGTTTCAGTATAAGAAGTAATTGATGAAGAAACAGAAAACTTTTGATGGACATAGAGAGTTTAACGACCAACTATACGGCGGGAATAAAAATTCCGGCCGTATAGTTCCGGTCAGTATAGATATTTGTGCCATCGACAATTTTCCTTTCAAAAAAATTGACTGTTTAACGACCAGCTGTACGACGGGAATAAAAATTTCGGCCATATAGCTCTGGTCGTATAGATATCGGTGCTTTCGTATGAATTCTTTTTCTACGTAGTGATGGTTTAACGACCAACTATACGAAGGGAATAAAAATACCAGCCGTATAGCTCCGGTCGTATAGACATCGATGCTTTTGTACAAATTCTTTCCCAGGTATAGACGGTTTGATGACCAACTATACGACATGAACATATTATTCCGGCCTTATAGCTGTGCCACCAGGTGGAAACCCTAAAAATTGACAGAAGGCCAACTATACAGCGGGAACGCATTGTTCTGGCCATTTAGTTGCACCCGTATAGTTGCGTCTGACCACAAAATCGCACGGGAAGGTACCTCCAACTCCAAAACTTCAATCCTTTTTCTCTCTTCTACCTCCAAACTCTCTCAAAACCTCAAGAGATCTTCACCTCTATTCAATTTCGTTCGATTTCATCGCACAGAAGTGATCTATGATATGTTTCTCCTCTGATCCTCAAATTACTTTTTACAAATTCATTTTCGATCTATTGTCATTATCAATCTAGGGTAAGACCTACTATGAACTAATTGCCATGATTCTCTTGCCTAGATTATTATTTAGAGAGGATTCTTTAGTGTGCTATGATGAGGAATATGTTATAAAAGTTTTATTTTTGTCTTCCTTTATTGTTTTAGATGATGAACACAAGGAGCCAAACTCGTGCTCGTGCTGCCGCTAGCACTTCTTGGGATATCACTCAAGAACGCATGGGGATACTGTTAAGGAATGAGCTCCAACGCGATTGCTTCAACAAGATTAAGAACCGCGAAGTGAAGGCCACCAAGTGGGCTTGCCCCATTACATTGATGTTAATGCTTTACGCGCATCCTTTACTGGCTTAAATCCTTCCCCTGAACAATATTATAATGGAATGAGTTTCACTACTAGAGTAAGCAAGGGGAAGAATATTTAACATCCTGCAATTCGCTATTTGTTCTATGTTATTGCTAACACCTTGCAGGCACGTAACGAGTTCACAAGACTCAATGAGGAGGACATCTTAGTCCTTGCAAAGGCTTCTTATATCAACATCAACTTGTCACTCAACTTGGGCACAATCCATGTGCGCTACCTGGAGCACCAATCCTCCCAAAGCCAAGGACCAATCACAGGTGGAGGCGTCATCACTGTGCTCGCCAATGCCCTAGCCATTGACCTAGGTGATTTGCAACCTATGCTAGGTTTGCGACGTGTTGGTTTCTCTACTTAGAAAGCTTGTGGAATGATCACTTGGAGAGGTGGTGTTTATTACCTGCATATTGCTGGAGCTGGGCGTATCTACCCCGCTCCTATGCCTAATGGTCTTTTCTCTATCGAGGAAGGACGTTTGCTATATGACTTGCAGGTTGAGAAACACCAACCCGAGGAGGAGATTCCGGATGAGGATGAGGACCAAGAAGAGGAGCAAGAAGTTCCTCATCAAGAGGAGCAGCCATCAACCCGGTTCGCTACATACCAAGACTTCCAAGAACTTGGAGGGACTATTGAGAGGATGCATAGCCTCTCTCTGAACCTCCAAGAATCAAATAGTAACCTCTCAACTCAATTTGCGAACTGGAGTTCTGACTTTTTCCCGCCAGCACAATGATTTGAAGGGCTTACAAAAGCCTAAGCTTGGGGAAGTTTCCTCATGTATCTTTATTTGGCGTTCATTTGCTTTTATTTATTTCGAGGTTCTGTTTTTAATTTGAGTTTATAAGCACTCATGTTGGCTTCCCCAACACTTTATCTTTAGTTATTTCTATTTGCTTTCGAGATTTTCTAGCCGAGCTTTGCCACCAATTTTCTATTCTTTAAATTCCCTCTCTTAAAAACAACAAAAAAATTTCTCTATTTTTCTTTATTTTTCCTCTTTCTTTTTCTTTCCGCCTTGAGGTTCTCATGTATTTGCAGGAGAGTGATCAACTTCGAGTTTCCAAGAAACAAATAAAAAAGGAAGAGAGAAGTGGAACCAAACATGAGAGGTATGTCTTATGACTCCCCACTTTTGAAGTTTGAGAAACCCATGCTAGTTAGTAGTAAATGTTGAGATATTATATTGGTGGAGTGAGTCTTTGTATTCTAGTAATATTTTTGTTTGCATGGGTATTTAGTTAGGTACGTTTTGTTCTAGCTCTCGTAATTAACCAAGTCTTGCCTAAAAAATTGCTAAACAATTGTAATAAGAAAAATTCTCACAATTGAAGGCTTGGGTGTTGTAGTGTTTAGTCTTGAAGGCTTATTTCTAGAGACACTCAACACCACTGAAAATGTTGATTGACTTGATAACTCTCTTTAAAAGGATTTGTTTGATTGAATTAATGTTTAACGGTTTTTGTGAGCATGTGAAAGTTTGACTTGTTAATTATAAGAGTGATATTGCTTTACACGTGTCAAACTTCATGGGATGCCACCAACTCTGCTGGCCTACGAACGATCTTCATGGAGGAAACTCCTAGATTTCGACTATGAGTTGATTAAACACATGTAGCAGCAATGCTATAGTGGGTAAGATTCTTGGCACTCCCGGGCAGCTATGTTCATGATGGAATCACTCCTATGGCTATTATGAGTAATCATTATGCAAAAGGAACAAAAACCTTAGTGATACCACGAGTGTCCATCACAGCCCGATAAACTAAAACAATTTTTTTGGCATCCTCTCAATTACTCAAAAAATGAAATTCTTGAAGGACAATTGTCGTCGGATTGAGGACAAGTACGCCATGAGGGGGTCCTCGAGGCGTGCGGAAGAGAGGGGTGTGAGACGTACAGTATTCTGGGACGGTGAGCACACAAGTTTACCCAGGTTCGAATCTGCCAGCTTTGGACGAATCCTACTCCTGCTAGCAATCCAGTAGTACGGCAGAGCCGGAATATGGGTTACAAGGGTTTTGCTTGTGCGAGTTGAGATTGTAGACTATTGTGTTGCCCTAAAGGCTCTCCCTAGGACGGCTTATATAGATATCTGGCCTAGGGTTTACAGGAGAGATCAATCCGGCTACGACTAAGAGTTGGTTACAAAGTACATCTTGAACTACAAGTAACATTATGGGCCTAAGTCGGTAAGTCTTCTGGGCCTTCCCGTAGCCGGATTGGACTCCGTCTGCTCTCCCTGACTGGGTCGCCCGTGAAGCAAAGCTCTAACCCGAAGTGGGCCACCCTGGTCAGTGAGGAACTATGAGCATACCCGAAAGTATATCCCCAACAGCAGCCCCTGGAGGCCTCCAAGATCCAAAGTCGGATTTTATCATCGTCTAGCTTGATCTTCGGCTTGCAGAATCTTGAAGGGTTCCTGAAACTTCACAACAAAAAATACGATCCGGGTCTTAAAAATAAGTCGGACCTATCAACAAGTTACTCGGATTTTCCAGCTCGATTTTGAACTAAGCCGGAACTTGGTTTCTACGCCACCTGACATAAGCATGGTCAAGTCACGTCATCTGACAGGCGTGCCGTCAGCATGACCGTTGGTGGGTCCGCAGTTTGCGGAACCAATGCGCCATTTCAATGCGTGCGTGGAGATCGAGGAGACGCAATCATCGCGTGGGTCCTTCCCAGTTCTTTCCACGACACGTGGCGGTTACATTGTAGCATTTGCACGAATCTTGGCGCAGTTAGGTGGATATAAGGGGTTTGGATTTCTCCTTCTCCTTTCCACCAGTCCTTCGCTGTTTCCTTTCCTCCCAATCCTCCTACGCGCACAGAGCTCCCTCGTCCTTCCCCCACAGAACTCCCAGCGCCGCCACTTTCAGGTGATCTTCTCACCGGAGAAATGGCTTCATCATCTTCTTCCTCCGGTTTGGCGGCGGCAGCGGCGGCGGCGACAGCGGAAGATGCAGCAGAGAAGGAGAGCTTCCGGGGAATCTGAATCCCCTGCGCCCTCACCGAGGAGGGCCTCAAGAACGTGGAGAAGGAGGGGCTTCTCATCGCTGGCGACTGGCGGAGCGGCTCCGGCGAAACCGTCCCCAACCCGCACGACGGCGAGCGGGTCCACTTTGGCACCCATCTCGACCGAGGTCTATCTTTTCCTCCCTCGGAGTTCTTCTCCGAGGTGATAGATCATTACGGAGTTCAACTCCACAATCTTCCTCCCAACTCCATTTTAGAGATGAGCACGTATTCATCGCTTTGCGAGGGCTTTCTCGGCATTAGGCCGAGTTTGCTTCTCTTCTGGTACTACTTTCATGTCCGGAGAAATTCCATCACTGCCGGTGTTCCTTATATCACCGGGACTATTAGTTTTTCACTTAGACGTGACCGGGCATATCCCAAAATTTCTGCCAGTGACTCGGTCAAACAATGGCCAGCCACCTTTTTCTACCATAGGGATATTCCGGCTCCCGGCAAAGCTACTGCTTTGCCGGCTTTTGTCGACGGAGCCGCCACGGCCCAGCCTTCCTGGGACGAGGCTGCTCTGGCTCTCACCGATGATCTGATCCTCCTGAAGAGGCGGATCGAATATTTAATCAAACACAAGGAGCTGAAGGGATCCGACTTGGTCCAGTGCTGGGTCTCATGTCGGATCCAGCCACTTCAGTATCACGGGGACAGACTGATGCACTCCATCACGTCTTCCAAAAAAGACTCCCTCCGCATCAGCCCCAAAGCCTACACCACTCAAGGCTACATCAGCCAGATCAAGTGGCTGATCAAGGAGTGGATCGAGAGGAGAATTTCAGAGATTTCTCTGGATATGCACACGGCGGAAAACCCCGTGGTGCTGGTAAGCTTCCATCAATACACCTTTTATGTGTTTCAATCTTCAAGTTATACTGCAATATTGATATGCTTTCTTGTTTTCAGCTTGCTGACCTCCCCGAGTCGGAGCTTGCTCCACTCGAAGGATATCCTCCTGAGTTTTCTCAGGAGACATAAGTGGTCCCATTGCCGGACCTTGCGCTCAAGAAGCGCAAAGCTCCGACAGTGGCTATTGGCACAAAGGAGGTGCCTGTTGTGAAGAGGTAACTTTCATTCACAATTTCCTCCTTTGTACCTTTCTCGAATTTCTTTCTGAGATGTAATGTTTCCAACTTTACTACATTCCCAGAGCAAAGCCTCTCATCAAGGGCAAGGGGAAAGGGATTCCTTCGAAGCCCCTGCGACAGACGAAGCTAACCATAGCTTCCCCTGCCGTGGCTCCTCCGACTCCTGCCCCTCAACCTTCTGCAACTCCGGTGATCATTCCTTCTCCGGTGGTTGCAGAAGATCTGGCTCCTCCAACAGAGCCTACGATCCTTGGGTCGCAAACTGACGTCACTATGGGTGCGTTAGGTCAAGATAAGGGTGAACCCTCTTCGGGTAATGATCCCTCGGCTGAAGTCTTCGCCGACAACCTCATCAGCAATCCGGGTCTTGCCAAGTTTGGCCTGGCCCGGAAATCTGCAGAGGAAATCCAGCGGCTAGCCAGGCAAGTCCTGGACAAAAGCCATTTATCCCCCGAAGAGGAAGCGCAAGAAGCAGAGGACGTCAAGTTCTCTGACCTTCTCGCTCAAGTCCGCCTTCGCGATGAGAGGATTAGGACCGGCGAGCTTCCAACAGCCCCCGTGATCCCTCTTACTCTTGCCGAGAAGGTGGCAGCTGAAGTGAACGCGGGTTTAGATAAACTCACCTGCGAGCAATATGTAAGTCGTAATTCCAACTCTTGTTTTTACATTATGTTATATCATATCCTCTAGCCCCCAAGCATGAAGTAGGATACATAATCCGGGTTTATGCTTCATTAGGATGCCAAAGAACGAACTAGTGTAGCCTCCAAGGCTCGTGCTGATATTTAGCAAAAATATTAGCCCAAGTCTTAAGTAGCTTTCTGACTTTGGGTATTCTGACTTACAGAAAGTATGTTCCTATAACCAGGAATTACTGACCAATGTCTGCACTAAGCGGAGAGAGATCAAGGCTCTCCGGCTTAAAAATACCGAACTTAAAGTAGCCAAGGATGAAGTTGAAGGTAAACATTCAAAGATTCAAACCTTGTCTTTTGCTTTTTCAATGTCGAATTTTTCCTGAACTGTTGTTCTTTATTGACTTACACCGCTGGTGAAACAATCCATCGCTATGATTGAAGAGGCCGAGAACCTCAAGACCCTGGTGGTGGAGAACAAGGGACTTCGCCAAGAGCTGGATAAGCTCAAGGTGGATCATAAAAGGAGCATAGCTCAAGTCCTTGAATCCTCCTCCATGGCCACCGAAGAGCGCGATCGCAAGATTGCTGCTCAAGATAAAATAATCTCGAACCTCAAAAATGAGTTTGGCAGAGAGAAGGACATCTCCCAGACGCTCCGGGCTAAACTCCAGAGTCTCTGGGAGGAGAAGACCAAGATTGACGACGTCTTTCTCGGTATGTTCCATCTGTCTGACTTATCTTTTCTTCGACTTTTATCAATGTCAGAATTTTCTTGACTTTTTTTGTGTATAGGTCCTCTGAACTTGACGGATGCTTCCTCCTCCGAGCCCCGCACCCACCGGCTTACCCAAGTTGGTGATCTTCTTCATGACTTCTGCCAGCCCTTTGAGGACATTGGCGAGTCTCTCAGGATTCTGGACATGCCAAGCATGTCGGATTTTCAGGTGCGGGACAAGGCCAAGGAGATGCCGCAACTTGTTCGGGACTAGAACATGTCCTACACGCGGACTGCTGCGCAGAACGCTCTCACCATGGTCATGAGCCACCATGGAAACATGGAGATATGGCAAGTGACCAGAGGGTACTGCAAGGTAGACGAAGACGACCAGGAGCAGGACCTTCAAGCCATCATGCACTCCTGCGCCGGATACGGGTGTCACGTAGCTGATCTGACCAGCTACGAGATCCCCTTCTTCACCCGCGTAGCTACTCCGCCACCTCCTCCAGAAGAAGCCGAAGAAGTTTCCGACGATGAACGGACCACCTCAGATCCGGACATCTCGGAACGATATCAAGGCGGAGTAACCAGCGAGCCGGCAGCTGCTTCATCTCCTCCTGCATCATAGACCAGAAAACTATGTATTATTCCGGAAAGAACATGATGCGTTTGTAAATATTAAATACTATTGATTTTGCTAGTGCTAAGCTTTTTATATATTCAGCACTTTTGGCTTTGTTTTTTTTGTGTGCCCGAAATATTTTCATAAGCACTTGAACTTTTTCGTCTCTACTTATCGTTTTTCTGGCTTTCCGCCTCATCCCTTTCGTGAGCCAGCTAAACCTTCAGCCGGAAACTTTGCCGAGCAACGGAGCTCACTTGCTAAACTAGTTCAAACTCGGAAACAAAGCCGGCTTCCAGTACCAACAATTCACTCCTCAGAAAATACCCGCATCCAGCAATCAGACAAATAACCAAACTAAAGACTAGAAATTTTAGAGTTATACCCGAAGGTAGCAATTTTAGAATCGGAAATCTAGACCAGAACGAACATGAGCATAAAGTACTTTCAAGCATTCTGGGATTTTCGACTATAACATGATCATTTGGAAATAAGATGGTAAAAACTTCTCAGAAAAACTTGAGGCAACCAAAACTTTTATTTCTCAAAGAACATGTACATATATATGATTACAATGAAGGATAAACTAAGAATAAAAGGGACGTAGCTGAGCAATATTCCATGGTTTGTCTAACTCATCCAGATTTGTACTGCCTCCAGCTCTCTTTCTCTTCTTAGTAGCAGGTCTTTCTATGACTGGCCTCATGTCAGTTAAGTAGTACGATCCATTGTGTAATACTCGACTAACTAAGAAGGGCCCTTCCCATACTGGGGAAAGTTTGTGCTTTCTTTGTTGTACAAGCTGGAGAACCAAATCACCTTTATTGAAAGATCTGTTTCGGACTCTCTGGCTATGATACTTGCATAACTTCTGCTGATAGGCTGTAGATCTCATTTCAGCAACGACGCGAACTTCTTCGACTAAGTCGAGATCATTTTGTTGAGAAATCTCGGCATCCTCTTTGATATATGTGGCCACTCTAGGAGAAGTATGAATTAAATCACTAGGAAGAACTGCTTCTGCACCATAGACCAAGAAGAAAGGTGTGTATCCTGTTGACCTGTTCGGAGTTGTTCGTAAACTCCAAATTACAGAAGGTAATTCCTCTGCCCAAGCCCCCGCAGCACGTCGTAGTGGTGCTTCGAGTCTCAGTTTCAGGCCTTGTAAGATTAAACCATTAGCTCTTTTGACTTGTCCGTTAGCCTGTGGATGTGCGACTGACGCAATGTCAAGCCAGATATTTTGCTCATCGCAGAATTCAGCCAATTCTCCCATGGAAAAGTTACTCATGTTGTCCATGATAATGCTATGCAGATAACCATACCGGATTATAACATCCTCGACAAATCTTTTGGCTGTTGCTCCATCACAACTAGTGACAGGTTTAGCCTCGATCCATTTGGTGAATTTATCCACCATCACTAAGAGGTAAGTAAATCCACTTGGAGCTCATTTAAATGGTCCTACCATGTCAAGCCCCCAGACCGCAAAGGGCCATGTTATAGGTATTGTTCGCAGCTGATCAGCCGGAACATGAGCTTGCTTGGCGTACTTTTGGCAGCCTTTGCACGTCTTGACTAATCGTTCGACATCTGCCTGAGCTGTAAGCCAGAAAAATCCGTGTCTAAAAGCTTTTGCCACTAAAGATTTGGCTGCAGCGTGGTGACCACACTCGCCTTCGTGGATTTCCCTTAAGATTTCTACTCCTTCTTCCAGAGATACACAACGCTGAAAGACCCCAGAAACACTCCGTTTATGGAGCTCACCTTTAACAATAGTATAGGCTTTTGCTCGTCGGATAATCTACCGGCTCAGCACCTCGTCTTCGGGTAATTTGCCATCTACCAAATAATCGAGGTAGGGTTGAGTCGAGCTGGAAATTACAGCCAGAACTGCTATCAAAGGTGAGTCGGATTTGGTCGGATATTCCTCGTCTACTCCCTTTATTGAGGGAACTTTAAGGTGCTCTAAAAAAGCGCCATCCGGGACCTCTTTCCGCGCAGAGCCTATGCGAGCTAGTGCATCTGCTTCCTCATTTCTGCTCGAGGGATGTGTTGAACTTCAAACCCTTCGAACCATTTAGATAGATCATCTACAACAGCTTTATATGCTGCCATGTGCTTATTTGCATTACAAATATCCGAGACTTGCTCAGCAACAAGATCCGAATCTCCGTAACACATCAAACGTCGGACGCCAATATCCTTAGCAATCCGGATTCCATGCAGCAGTGCTTCATACTCGGCAATGTTGTTTGTCGCTGTGAAGTGGATCTGCAACACGTATAAAAGTTTATCTCCTTGGGGTGATTTGAGCACCACGCCAGCCCCTGAGCCCCCTCGAGCCTTATACCCATCGAAAAAGAGGGTCCAATATTCCGACTCAGGGAGGATCATGTTCTCCTTCGTCTCTGTCCAATCAGCGACAAAGTCAGCAATGATCTGGGATTTGATTGCTGTCCGAGGTTTATACTCAATGTCGAAAGCTGAGAGCTCTATTCCCCATTTGGCGACGCGTCCTGTGGCGTCACTATTATTGATTATGTCTCTCATGGGAGCTTTGCTCACCACGGCAATTGGATGCTCCTAAAAATAGTGTCGTAACTTACGAGATGCTAGAAAAACACCATAAGCCAACTTTTGATAGTGCGGATACCGCTGCTTTTATTCTGTCAGGACCTCGCTAACAAAGTACGTCGGACGCTGCACTAGGTGTTCCTGATTTTCCTCTGGTCTCTCCACCACCATGACGATACTGACAACCTTATTAGTCGTAGCAATGTAAAGCAACATCGGTTCCTGAGGTTCCGACGCTGCAAGGATAGGAGCAGATGCGAGTACTCTTTTCAGATCTTGTAGTGCGGCTTCGGCTTCAACAGTCCAGACAAAATCCTTGGTCTTTTTCAGGAGTTTATATAATGGTGCAGCTCTTTCACCAAGCCGGCTTACAAATCGACTGACCGCAGCAATGCATCCAGTTAGTCTTTGTACGTCCTTCAGGCGAGTTGGCCTAGAAATGTTGAGTATAGCCTTAATTTTGTCCCGATTCACCTCTATGCCTCTTTGAGACATGATGAAACCTAACAATTTGCCGGCTGGTATTCCAAAGAAGCATTTCTTCGGGTTAAGCATGATGTTGTATTTTCGTAGATTGGCGAACGTCTCCTCCAAGTCGGAAATCAATGTTTCCTTCTTTTTAGATATCACCGCGATATCATCCACGTATGCATGTACATTGCGTCTGAGTTGGTCATGGAGGCAACGCTGCATCGTGCGCTGGTACGTAGCTCCTGCGTTATTCAGCCCAAAGGGCATTGTAACAAAACATAAGGTTCCGAAGGGGGTTATGAATGAAGTTTTGACTTTGTCAGATTCCTTCATCCGGATTTGGTGATAAATGGAGTATGCGTCGAGAAAACAGAGGAGTTCCAAGCCTGCCGTAGAATCGATGACTTGATCAATTCTAGGCAGAGCGAACGGATCTTTTGGACAAGCCTTGTTCAAGGCAGTATAATCAACACACATCCTTAAATCAGTGGTGTCCTTTTTAGGGACCATTACAGGATTGGCCGACCACTTAGTGTGGATGACCTCTTATATGAATCCGACTAACTCGAGTCGTGCTAGTTCCTTAGCTATTGCCTTACGCTTTTCATCGCCAAACCGTCGTAAGGACTGTTTGACGGGTTTAGCGTTCGAGTTTACATTTAGAGAGTGCTCGGCAAGTTCCCTAGGTACTCCGGTCATGTCAGATGGCTGCCATGCGAAGATATCTTGATTTGCTTGGAGGAACTTGACGAGCGCGCTTTCCTATGCGCTACTTAGGCCTACGCCTATCTGGGTCACCTTGGAGGGTTCATCATCCTTCAACGGCGTCGTCTTCGTCTCTTCTGATGCCTTGAACTCTGGATTTGGCTTTGTCACCTCCTTCTTCGTTGCGGGCATCTCGAACGGATCTATGCTCTTCTTGATCTCCTAGTACTCCTAGGGCGTGTAGCACGGCTTCTGCAAAGGCGGCATTTCCATCCTCGCACTCTCACGCTTTCTTCGGGTCTCCCCTGATGGTGATCACGCCGTTGGGTCCTGGAATTTTCATCATATCGTAAATGTAACACGGACGAGCCATAAAAGCCCAGTAAGCCAGACGTCCGAATATAGCATGGTATGCGCTCTTGAACGGGACCACTTTGAAGGAAAGTGCCTCCGTCCGATAATTCTGTGGAGTTCCAAAAGTAACATCCAAAGTGATCTCTCCCAGGGAATTAGCTTGTCTTCCTAGGATAACTCCGTGAAAGATCACAGAGCTATGGTTCAGCTGTGTTTCCGAGATCTTCATCCGGCGTAGCGTTTCGACATAGAGAATATTGATGCTGCTACCACCGTCCATGAGGGTCTTGGAGAAACCATAACCGGTCAATAAGTGGATTGACGATTAAGGCGTATTTTCCCCGCCTGTGTAGTTTAGGCGGATGATCAGCGCGGTCAAATGTGATTGCCACCTCCGACCAGTCCAGATATTGAGGGACAGCCGGAACTGTTGCATTGAGCTCGTGGAGAACTGCTTTCTTGACCGTTTGCTGGTTGAGATCCGAGGAAGGTGACAGAAGTGTCCTTCTTGGTGGGAAAAGTTTTCTTCCCTTCCGACGTGGGATTTGAAGCATCAACTTCCTCCATGTCGGAATCTTCCTTGGTCTCCTTGTCCTTTTCGGGATTTTTCTTTCCCTTCTTCCGCTTAGCTTTGTAGCCCGCGGTATCATCTCTCTTGATGTCGTCATTAAAACGACATTCAGCGTTGGTGTGGTACGAGCCCCCATTGGCATCCAAGTGATGCACACATGGGTTATTGGCAATGTCGGCCCAAGTGTAGGTTTTGCCTGGTTGTTGTTCTCCTCTAACTTGGACCCTTGATGTCCCACGGCCACGCCCGCGGCCTCCGCCACGTCCTCCTCGTCCTCCAGACCCAGAAACAGTAGTGACAACCGCTGTCTCCGCGTTGGGTTTCTCTTCTGAGGTGTTTTTGCGCTTCTGAGCTTGTTGCTTTGTCTTTGCTGACTGAGGTACAACCATGACGTTGAGTAATCCTTCTGTGTCATCATCTGCATCTGCATACTTGCTCGCTGTTTCTATCATCTCTCCCAAATCAGTGACCTTGACACATTTCAAGCGGTGACGTAGTAGACCAATTGGGAGTCCTGCGATGAAAGCTTCAATCGCGGTTTGATCGTTTACTCCTTCACAGGAGTTCTTGGTGTCGATCCATCGTCCGAGGTAATCCCGGCAAGTTTCTCCAGCTTTCTGGGTGCAACGCTGTAGGTCTCCGACCGAACAGGGCCTCCGATATGTGCGCTCGAAATTCCGAAAGAACGCACTTTGCATGTCATACCAGTTATGGATGGTGTTATCCGGAAGTTCATTGAGCCATGATCGCGCTGTCTTCCGCAACATAAGTGGTAGATATCAGGTTGCGACCATGCTGTTTCCGCCTTTGGCGATGCAGCAAGCTTGGAAGAAATCCTGTAGCCAGGTATCTGGCTGAGCAATGCTGTCGTAGGCTTGGATGTGCCTTGAGATAGCAAATCCTTCCGGGAATTTTGTAGCTCTGACGCGTGGTCCAAAACACTTGGGGCCCACGTAGAAATCCTCTATATTGGAGTTGATCCTGTGCCTTGTGTCGTTCGGGGATAGAGATCGTCCCGAATGTTGGCTGTGGCTGCGGTGCCATGGGGCCGGACTTCGGCTTCTGCCCTCCTTGGGGGCCGTTGTGATAACTGTCTGGTGGAGGGGGTGGGGCAGCTGAATTGTTTCCGGCTGATCGCCGGTCTCCATCCGGAGCATCATTATTCCGGTTCCGGGGAGTTTCTTGACTACGACGAGCCCCCTGCTGGCTTGTTCCAGCATGGTTTCTGTCGTTCCCACCATGGTGAGGCTCAGCCGGACGGCTCTCATGTCTAGGAGGTGGCATTCTCTGTCGATCCTCCTCCCGACATTTCTCCTTATCTTCTCCCTTTTGATCGTTGAATTCTCGTCGGGGAGGATTCCTCGGATTCAGTGCAGCGATCGTGTCTTTCGCGGCCGTTGGAGCGACATTGCTCCAGTTATGTGTAGCTCTGCGATGCTGTCCCGACGATCCGGTTCTTGAATAATTGTCTTCCCTTCGTTTAGGGTGATGGTACTGCGCCCGAACGTAATGGGATCTTACGTCAGCCCATGCCGGATCTGTGCGACATTGGTCAGAATCCGAGACCAGTTTTTGACTTCCGGACAGGGCGACCTTCTGCTGCTCCAGTCCCTTGTTGAGTAGCTTGATACCCAAACGGATCTCCTCTGGTCCTGGATTAGCCGATAGAATTTCTCAGGCTGCCACGGTATTCTGTACTGGGGTTGGGTATACCCAATCTCCGTTGTTATCTTTCCGTGGCTTCCCCATCTCGTCCCCAAAAAGGACGGCACGGACACGTGGGAATTCGTCATCATTGGTGTGACGCTTCCATGTCTTGTGATGCAACCGAGACATGTATTCCCTTGTTGACATGCGTTTCTTCTCCACCTCGATGTTTTCGGCTTCATCGAGGAGTTGTTGACGACACGCTTCTAGGGCTTGGGCCCTTTCGTCTAGCTCATCTGTAGTAAGCTCTGCAGCTGTAGGGATAGGTGTGGTTAATGCGGCATCGATGAGCTTACGCGCACCTTCTGTGATCACGTGTCCATCCACCGATGCTTCTTTTTTTGGCTCGTCTGGGATAAGTGCTCCATCCGAGTCTTCCTCGTATTCCTCGGCAAGCATCTCTTCTGTGAGAGGGTCTTTTGCCGGGGTCTTGTACTTCTTGTTCTTCTTCTTTGCCTTCTTGGCAGCGCCGGTAGCAAAGACGGCTTTGGGTCCATTTCCTGGAGTCAAGCTCTGATCAGTACTTTTGGACATCTGGACTTCGGGATTATCTCCGACGTCCATGTCATCCTGCGCTTTGGGAGAGTGTTCCCCGGATCCTTCATCCATGGCTTCTCCTTCTTCTGCAGCTTTGGAGTTGTACTCCTCTTCATATTCCGCGGAGAACTTTCGGAAATCTGCCGATGTCATAGACTCATCCGAGTATGCGGGAACATCGGCGTTTGTTCCAATTGCCTCTAGCACAGAGTCAGTGTTTTCTCCAGCATCGGTAGAGCCGGATCCAGATCCCACGTATCCGACGAAGTGCGATGCGTGCTTCCTGAGGTACCTGCGGCTTTCGCGATCAGCCATATCAAAACTTTTAATGGTCTCGAGGATTGCATATGCGCTTTCGCCTTGCAGTATCATACGTCTTAATGTGTACCTGAGGAAAGGCTTGTCTATCCCGGCATCGTTTGAGCCGGAATCAGTGTCGTTGATGTGCTCCTCCTAGATTTCGACTTCCACGGGTGGGTCGATCTGGGATCTGGCTTCTCCAGGGAGATCCACTCTAGATTCGACTTGGACCGTGAGGTCTTCTTCAGGCTCGGATTTCTCCACTATCTCCGCAATTGGTGCGGGCTGGGTGGGATTAGGGTTTTCTGAGATCCGGAACTCTGCCGCCTCCGCGGACAAAGGGGACCCATAAGATTCTTCTGCCTCTATCATCACCGCTAGGGTGGGTTGGGCAGGTTCAGCGAAACCGATGTAAACATCGATCTCGCCAAAAGACATAATTGTATAGGCAGTCACGGCCTCCCTAGCCGAAATCCACATCTTGTCGAGAACGATGAGAGGGACGTCGCTGGCGTAGAGGATGCGACCGACTGGCGATGGTCTCGCCGATTCCGATTCTTGCAGATTCCGCTCGGAACGCAGATCCGAAGCTCACTTGCCCCACGGTGGGCACCAACTGTCGTCAGATTGAGGACAAGTATGCCATGAGGGTCCTCGAAGCATGCGGAAGAGATGGGTGTGAGACGTATGGTATTTAGGGACGGTGAGCACACAAGTTTACCCAGGTTCGAATCCGCCAGCTTTGGACGAATCCTACTCCTGCTAGCAATCCAGTAGTACGGCAGAGCCGGAATATGGGTTACAAGGGTTTCAGCCTGTGTGAGTTGAGATTGTAGACTATTGTGTTGCCCTAAAGGCTCTCCCTAGGACGGCTTATATAGATATCCGGCCTAGGGTTTACAGGAGAGAACAATCCGGCTACGACTAAGAGTTGGTTACAAAGTACATCTTGAACTACAAGTAACATTATCGGCCTAAGTCGGTAAGTCTTCTGGACCTTCCCGTAGCCGGATTTGACTCCGTCTTCTCTCCCTGACTGGGCCGCCCATGAAGCAAAGCTCTAACCCGAAGTGGGCCACCCTGGTCACTGAGGAACTATGAGGATACCCGGAAAGTATATCCCTAAAAACAATGAATAGAAAAGTAGTGCTTGAAAAGTCTTGATTTATTGATGTTGGAGTATTGAGATACTCTAGTGTATATGCTTTTCATGACAACTCTCACACACTCAATTTACATGATTATACTTTATTGTTCATAGGCAAGCCTATGAGTTGATTACATGACATGGAATAAAGTTTACTCATTTGAATCATCCATGTTAACAATAATTTTGCTGCGCTATAAGGATGCATAAAACCCGTATGATATGCTTGCCATTACTCTATCTATGCTGAAGTTTTTTCGGATTTATGAAGTGGAGGAAACATGAGACTATCAATCATGAGTAAGATCATCATCTCGTTATTTCAGTTTAAATGCTGAGTTCCATTTTGATTTTGGTTTTGTTGCTCGGGGAAGATCAAGTTTAAGCTTGGGGAGGTTGATGGCTCTGAAATATAGCCATCTACGTCCACATTTAAATTGGATATCACTCATAATTTTGATGAAATATCTCTCTAAACCCTGCCACTAATGCCTAATATTCAAAGGGGGATGCAATCCTTTCTTTTTATTTTTTTCTTATGCAGATAATGACGTTTGATGATGGGAGTCACTACATTAAGTCAAAGATATGAGATTTCCAACAACCAGAAGAAACCAGGAGTCATGGATCGGAGGCAGACGCTTTATCGACCAATTATACGACCATAATAAAATTCCGGTCGTATAGTTGCCATCAACGCCGCTAGGTCAAACAGAACAACTTTCGTGAAGGGACCCCTATATAAAGAGGCCCCGGGCGACGAGAAACAGGTGCTCGCAGAAACCATCAGCCACCCCAGATCTCCATCCACAACACCGACAAGCCATCGGAGGAATAGACTTAGATCTAATCTCTCCATCACCATAGCCATATTCCACCACTTGTAATAGTAGATCTCTTCTTCAATTGGCGACATTGTAAGACTAATTTCTATCAATCTCATGATTTCTACTACAATGTTTATGATCTTTGATCTCATCTCTATGTGTGAGTAATTCTCCTTGGGCTAAGGGCTTCAGCCTAGCCATGTAGCTTTTTTGTGCATGTTATTTATCATAGATGGGATCATGTATTAGTTTGTATGACATGATGATTATTGTATCCTCTCTTGCCTCAATGTAAGGACTTGTCTGGTACCCAAGACCTCGAGGA
This sequence comes from Avena eriantha, assembly GCA_910589775.1. Classification (NCBI taxonomy): domain Eukaryota; kingdom Viridiplantae; phylum Streptophyta; class Magnoliopsida; order Poales; family Poaceae; genus Avena; species Avena eriantha. The sequence goes on along the minus strand of OU342746.1, from coordinate 68,205,970 downwards.
TTAAGCTAGGTATAGGGAGTATGAGCAATGACTAATCTGCAGGATGGGAACCCTAGTGACAGAAAGGGTAGTACGGCTGTATGTGAGGGATTTACTTGGGATTAACAGTGACATCACTATGCATATCATTAGTTCTCTTTCTTCTATGGATGAGACTAGTAGGTTATTGCTATAAGCGGTTGCAGAGGCAATAGAAATTATGGATGCACTGTCCACATATAATTTATCTTTCTCTAACAATTACATGCATACTTTATGTCTATTTTTTATTCCCATCAGATGTTTTGCACAGCTACAGGTGAAACCAAATGCCCTAGGCCCTCTCTATCCATCATCAACAAAAACAAAAAGACGCAAACTCTTGGTCAAGTAAAAACACAAAAGGAATTCTAAAACTCCCAAAGGTCCATTAAAGTAACTTTACTATGCTTCTGCTTCCCGAGGATTCGATAAACCTAGGTCTACTAGGGAAAAATAGCTATACTACACCCGTAATCTAGATCAAAGGTATCAAAAGCATCATTAGTCTTGGCCATCGTGCTCATGGTTTTAGCGAATTCATTGTCCATGTCGCTTGTGAAGTTGTTGAGGGAGCTTTCAAACTTGTTCATTTGATGGTGGACCTTGGCGCTCTCGAGGTGGAGGCTCCCTCTTGGTCGATGCAACTTGAGGAGCTTGTCGTTGTTGTTCTTGAAGTCGTCCATGCTTGGGGAGTTATTGTTGTTGTAGAACTCCATATCACCCAAGCATGTGGAGCCATTGTCGCTGTAGTGCTCCATCATGTCATCCATACTTGTGGAGGCGTAGGCATGGTGGCTCATCGTGGATTCTTCATAGATATCATCCTCGGTTCAATAGTCCATAGACATGATTCACAAGACCAAGTGGTGTATATGGAAGTGGTAAGGGGTTAGGGATGCAACGTCAAACCTTACTTTACCTTGGAAGATAGTATCGTGCAAGTGGCCACACTTGAGAGCAATGAAAACCAAGTAAAGTAAAGCTCACGCGGAACACCAAAACCAACTAACTACTAAAACACACACACACAAAGCTTATGGTGGATAGGTATGGAATGTGGCATGTCAAAGAACAATCCGATCTCAAGATGTTGTAATGGCAAGTAAAGAACCACGATGATCACAAACCAAAACAAGTCAATCCACAAGATAGGAATTATGAGCAAGGAAACACACACGGTGGGATAAATTGGAATTCTGCGACGGAGAAAGTGAGCTAAGAACAAAATGATTACCTAGAGAAGACAATAAGCTCATGTCGCACAAGTGCAAGGAGAGATGCTAGTTCGATTGCAATAAATTGGTTGGCTACAAGATAAGCACAATAAGTACCACCTATTTGATGTTCATCGAGCTTGCGCTTCCTATTCTATGAGGCACTTGTTTCTTTCTTTCTTTTTCTTCTTTTTCTTTTTCTAATTTTTCTCCTTTTCTTTTATTTTTCACTTGCCTCTTCCTTGTGCCAACAACTATATAAGGTAACTATATGACATAGCACCCTCACAACTTTTGCTCGGAATTATGCAAGTATCAAATGTGCATAGCCCAAGAAAGCATAGGAGGAACTAGTCTCAATAGGTGTTTGTTGATTGCAAAGATAGTGTAGCTCACAAAGGAATGCAAGTGGGGAGAAGACGCGGAATGTTTATACCTTTCGTCGACGATATTCACCCTATGTTGTTGGATTCCGCCTTGCTCACGAAATTTGGATGGAGTAGATAGCATGAACCACTTAGATGATGATGTATATCTCTTTCTCCTCTTTGAAACGAGCTAAAGAACACCAAAATCCGAGTTCATATGCAAAAGTTATGCTCAAAATCGTGAAGCAGTTTTTCTGTCTATAGGGGGGGCGGCGGAAACTCTGGTCTGGAGTTACTTACACCGAAAACTCTGGTCCTGGGCTGGAGCCTCTGGTATGGGAGTTCCAGAACATCAAGAACACGTCCGTGGTGCGATTTTGGGCGGAAAAAGTCAAACCAAAACTCCTAATGGTGGGGGGAAACAAGGAATTAGGCCATAGGAACGCAAGGGAAGGTAGATCAACAAGTTTAGCAAGTAATCCACGGATCAAAACCTACAAAAAAGCATTCAAATCATAGATCGATCCAAAACACGAATTAGGGTTATTTTTGGTGGAATTTTTGAATTTATGGGGAAAAGACCAAATCAGTGAGAAATCCGTGGCAACCAAAAGCTGCTGATACCAGATGTTAAGGGGTAACCCCGTGTGTGGCCCGATCTTCACAAATCTCATAGTCAAATCGATGGGAAAGCGAGGGGAAAGGGAGAAGGTAGCGGAAGCAGACGCACACCTCGCAAAGAACATGATGAACACACGGAAAACTCACATGATACAAGGCCGATTGCTCCCGCCGGTGGCCACCTGTGCGATAGAATCCTCGTAGGGAAAGATCGGTGAACGTGCTCCTTCAATCCCACGCGGAGAAGGAAGAACACCTTGGAGAGGGTCTTGACAACTTGGCAAAGGGACACCAATGCCAAGGCCTTGTACAACGAGGGAGGCGCGGTGCAAACTAGAACAAGGTGGTGACGATAGTCGGTCCCATTGTTCAAGGGGATGAGGCAAAACTAAAGATTCCACAAAAGGTTTTTTATTTAGTCTATCATCTTTGCCTAAAGGGTACATGAGGGGGTGGGGGCTCTATTTATAGGCCAGCCACAATTTCAGGGGTAGTTTCGGCATAAAACTAGGGTTTGGTGCGGAATAAGGGGTACATGGGCGCTCAGGCCCATACGCTCGGGCCAGAGACTCCGGTGTAGAGGTCTAGAGACTCCGGTGTGGGCTAGAGACTCCGGTCTGTCTTCGGTGTTGTATCCGGAGTGGTGGCCCAACTGCCAGGTGTTGGTGCGCAACCCGGTCCAGAGGTGGGCTAGAGACTCCGGGATGCAGGCTAGAGACTCTGGTGTCTTTAGGCTGGAGACTTCGATATGGCTGGAGACTTCGGTGTGTGCAGGCCGGAGACTTCGGTGCTTCAACTGCTATGTCTTCCGTGTTCTCTTCCAAGCCTTCGTCTTGTCGGGCTTGGTGCTCCAGGCTTCCTCCCTTGCCTCCGTACTCGTCGGTATGAACCTATCATGAATATGGGAAGTACTATACTATTCAAGAGGGTAGGAAGTGGGCTCGCATAGAGGAACGGATTCACCTTTGGAGTCCAAGACGACTCGGCACAAGTTGGAGACCATGATGTGGTAATGATTGAAGATCGGGCTACATCATTTGATCTTGTTCATCACAAATTTGATCATCAATCGTCTTTGAGAAAACTGAATTTAATATTGAACCACAAGACTATATATCTATTTGTTTTTCACCATGATTATGATTCTTTGTACTTCACTTATACCTGCAATTTAAGTTGCTTGATGTATACTGGACATATTATTCATTTGAACAAAAATAATACAAGATGTTACATATACATATATTCCGCGTGCATGTTGTTCTTTTTGTTTATTCCACTTTCAGAATACCCAAAGCCGCGGATGACTTTTCTTGAAGAAAGGGAGGATGATGAGGATATATTCTATGAATATGATGATTCTAGCTATCTCAGCTGGAAGGAAATATTAAGCCTCGTTGAAAAATATCACAAGGTGAATTCGTTTCTAGTTGAACATGATACTTTGGTTTATAAGAACTTTAGACAACCTAAATCATGGTGTTATTGTTTGACTAGATTTAATATCCATCGGACTAGCGCTAGCGGGTGGAGAGGGAGGAAGGCAACCAAGAAGGAAGGTTCAGTTCGAATAGACAGGAGCTCTGAAATTGAAACAGATGCGGTTTCCACATACCAACTTCGAATTAAGAAAATAAGTACTTGTTAGAAAGATAATTCCAAGATCTTTCCAACGGGTACTCGCACGCCTCCCGATTCGTTACGAGCTGGGCGCAACAACCGAAACAAGTCAATGGTTGTTTTCTATCAGTTTACAAATAGATTTAAGTTATGAAAGTTAAAGATATGTTTGGTTCATGGTTTTTAGGGTAAGAACACGTTAAAACTATTTTGGAGTTGTTTCTTAAGAGAACCTCTAAAATTATCCTGTGATCGAATTAGCTGCTGCAATTGAGTGTGATCTGTTGTTCCATTGGAAATTAGTAGATTGCAAACTACCGTTCGTGGTCGACGGCTACATGCATAAGAACGTGGTGTTGTGAATATCCCACAAGTTCGAGAGTTATTGCATGGGCACCAGGGGGTTCGAGCGGGAGAGTTCATAGCTACAGGCTAGTTATCCACCAACCATCATCATCATCGCCATCCGCTTACTGAGAAGATCGGGACACCCCTTATCACGTTGGCTTCGGCAAGTGCAGGAAATCCTAAGGATAGTTTTCTGCAAAGTTTCTAGGATATCTGTTTTCTCCTGGTATGTCTATTAATTTTCACACTTGTTTAATATAATATTTTTTAATGAAATATGTGGTTGCTGTAAAAAAACAGACTCCTTAGCAAATGCTAGGATTATGTTCCTACATTTCTCTTCCCAAACACTTGTATAAGCGCTTTCCCTTGTGATTCACAAATAAACTCCGTAACAACATGTCTAGTCACGGGCCCCAAACAACGTCACAAGGCCTAAGGGGGTACGTTAGACAGAAAAATGTGTCCAATGGTCACCGTCGAAGCCAGCACCCTAAACCGGTTTTCGGTTCGGCACGGTCAAATAGAGTGTCTAGCGCTGAGGCAATCCCCACTCCACAGGAGTTGTGCTCGACGCCCCGGATGCAATGCACTATCAATGTTGCGAGTGGCATGCCAACCCTGTCATTGGCACAACGGCCGATCAACAATATTTATGTCATCACCAATATCCCTAGAATGACTATTGCACAGAGGCGACCATTGTCGCAATGGCGTGTGGCCAATGCAGAGAGATGATCCGTCGCAGTGCGGCATGCCCCGGTGCAGTGAGTCGTCCCGTTGTCGCACTGGCGCATGGTCGGCATAGCATCTTGTACATTCACCTTCTTTAGCAGCATTAATGCGAGCCAGCGGTCGGGTTGCCTACTCCGGTGTTAATTACATACCTTCGGCGTCCCTCCTCTATCCGCAACACAAACCCTAGCCCCGTCATGCTCACTTCCTCTTTCGTTCTCGCATCCAAGCCCTTCTTTTTCGCTTAGTCGCTGTCTGCTAAGCGCCATGGCCCGCTGCCTGCCTACCTACTGGGCCAAGCTCACCATGCATGAGGTGTCGCAATGAGTCTCTCCGCAAAAACCAATTCCTCCCGCCTCCTCAGACGACGACAATGACGTCTTCGATGCAGTCGACTTCTCCTTCTCGACGGACCAGGAGTAGTACGACAAGGTGGTGCTTGATCCGCTGCAGCGTGTCGTCCTCAACTCTTACAGGAGCGAGTGGAAGAGGAACAATGAGTCCCATACCCTCAACAAGATCGACCGGTACCTTGTAGACTGTGGGCGCAGATCTCCCTACAAAGGGCGCTAGTGGAGTAGAACGCCCGCCCCTCATGGAGAGGGAGCGGCAAACCATTATTCACATCAACATGGATAATGAGTTCGTTGCCTCTGCTTTGCAAGGCTGCCCATATTGCTTAGAAAGAGTGCTACTGGTAGTTGCGTGAAATAATGGAAGTGGTGTGCTACAACCCACCACCAAGAGGCGGTGGCGTGCCGCCTGATGGCGGGTCCAGAAGCAGGCCAAGGAGCATCACAAGACCGATGACGAGGTTGGTCCATCTGGAAGAAAAGGAGGTGCTTAAATTTAGGTCATGTTTATGTTTAGTTAAATTAACGATCAATTTGTAAAAGTTTGTCATACTTTGAATAAATTTCATTTGTTTTGTACCTAGAAACGACGCCATTTGGGACATGCGACTGGGAATAGGGGTAGGATGGGACTGGGACATCCGCCTCCCACCAGGAAATCATCCAATTGTTCCACTGACCACAACCCTCTTATCACACTGATGGGATATCCCACAAAATCCCACCTAAACTAGCTAGCTTGGTATGCACGCATGATGCATGTAAAATGCATACATGAACTTTGTAGTTTGTTAACATGTTTTCCCACATATTTGCATCATATATAATGTTATATCCCAGTTTTATATCGATTTTTGGGGATTTACCAATGATCCCCTTTATTTTGGTTATAACCCTGCAAGGCAGAAAAACCCTGTTGTCGAGGCTCTTTTGATGTTTCGGGACCTATACGAAGTCAAATGGACCTGCACTTTTTTGGAATGCCAATATTTATCCACGAGAAGCATCTGGAGCATTGGAATCCCACCAGGAAGGCTAAAAGAGCCCAGGTGGCACGTGTAGGCCTAGTGGGTGCGCCACCCATGCTCTTTCCCTCCCCGACCGTCCGATCGTCTTGATTCTTTCACCCATAGAGCTCTCTTGACCTAAAAATCCATATATAAGGATCCCCCGGGGCGTCCTCGAAATGGAGGCGACGGGAAGCGACGAGAGCCACCGGAGGAAAAACACCACCAGATCTAGCAAATATTGGAGGGGGAAACTCCACCGGAGCCACCTCTGGAGATATCTCCACCCTCTCCAACATATCCAGCTTCATCACCATGATGAAGAGGGAGTAGTCCACCTCCGGGCTATGGGTTTGTGGCAGTAGCTTGATCTATTTCTCTCTTGTTCTTCATAGATCTAGTACCATATGAGCTGCCCAACATGATTATGGTCATATTTGTAATCCCCATGTGGCAGATCTTTGTTCTGTGATTTCATATTTGAGATTGGAATCTATTTTGTGTAAGATGTTTTAATAGATGCATATCATGCACCTTGTTCTTCATTACTTTTTTTGATCTAACTTGTATGCAAGAACTTGTATGGGGAGAAGTGTGTGTTAGATGGAGTAGCATGGGGGTAGAGATTGAATTGTGACACATAATATTCAAGATCTACTTTGGTTTTTACCTTTATTCTGCTGCCTTACTAGGGGTAAAGTGAAATCATGTGCTATAGTTATCACGTGACAGTGACTAGATCAAGGTAACATATTTGTAATTCAAACAACATATAATATTTCTTAAAACTATACTCTGATTTGTTCTTAAATCAAGATTGCATGGAGATTTCCCTTCTTGAGGAGTATAAGAGAGGGATGTATTCCATCTCAATATTAGAATGTGATGCCAATATTAATTCCTTTTATCAAGCACTTATAAAATTTCCATTAATCTTTATCATTGACAGGTTGTTTTATGATCACTACAACCTAAAAAGAGAGTAGACAAAGTGAACCCATGAACCCCGGTCTGATTTTTATCATAAGAAGGACCTTTCCATTGCATATACTATCCTTTAAATTTTCTGCAATTTATTATGTCGAAACTATAAAAAAATACTTTCCTTACTTGCAATCACTCATAAAACCCCCAAAAAACTTTATCTTCACATATATCATCTAGTTTGTATTACTTTACTTTATTTACTTTTGTTTGTTTTTATTTTATTTCATATTGCTAATACGAAACCTTGTGCTTCACAACCACTTGGTGGAGTTGGGGACACAAGACAAATTATTTTACTTTACAGGTTGCTTGAAGAGGAGAAGACAAACATCCTTCCATAACCAATTCCCCGAGAGTTTGATATAAACCCTTGAGTCAACCTTGTGGTGAAAAGAAGCTTGCTAGAATACTATGCACTTGGAGTCCGAACGAAAATTGGCCACGTTTGTTGCCATCAACGCAGTACATGTTGCAAGCAATCCATTCATATACTAAACAAAACAACAACACACCACTGGATGTAGAACTTCGTAAGCAAGTATTTTGAGAAACAAGAGTACAAAACCTCCACAACCTCAAACACAACGTAGTATTGGAAGTTAAGTTTCAGAACCTCAAACATAAGCCCCAAAATCTCCAAAATCTCCAAAAAACGATAAAATTACAAACACCAAACAATTTGTTTCAAAAGTTAATTTCTCGGTTTTTATCAGGAAAGAACTTGCACGAGGTTCAAAGGTTGTTAGTCGCCTGCGTGTCTCCAAACAAATCATTGCCAGATCTACAGCTTCAAGGTAGTAACATCAACAAAGTAGTATGGATGGACATAGAGTAGAAAACATTAAGAAGTTTAGTTTTCAAGATGCCCAATACCATAAAAGGCGAAGGAATATAGTTTAGCAAAGAAACTGAAATCCAATCAGGGTAGACATAAAAAATATGCAGTACATGTAGTTTAGCAAATGATAGAAATACAGTGAAACATTTAACAAATGATAGAAAATTGCTTAATTAGACTAAAGGATTCAAATTACAGAAACATTAGCACCACAAACATAGAAAATGATAATGAGAAACCGATTCAATGTAGCACAATATCATTTATTTACTAAAGGGTACCTATATCAGTTAATCTATATCAATGCTTATAATATAGCCTAAGACAGTAGGCACATCACCTTATGCACTACATGCTCAATTACTTTTTAAAATTGAATCATCCGAATCATAAAAAGTAATCATTTGTAAAATGAAAATATGGTCTACTTCTGCACTATACTAGAAAACTAATACGGTCCATTTCCTGGTGTACTTCAGCAAACAAAATACTTTTGCATGATCTACTTCTGCATTATACTAGAAAACATGGGTGTGTGATGGTATTAACTACCTTACAGATCATAGAAGGAATCTCATCATCAAGGCTCCACTTGGGTCTCGTTTCTCTCCACTCTAGAATGTTGTGTAAGTAGTTCTCATCAAAACAATGAATATATGGTGTAGCATTTCAAATATGGTATCACCAACAAAGACAAAAAAGAAAACACAAGGCTAACTCATACCTAAAATTAGACTTGCCTTGAGCATCTCATCATCATTATTCAAGTCTTCTATGATTATTGTGCCATCAATTACACCCAAAAACACAAAAAATGCAATTTTGTAAATTTATTAAAACAACATCATTTATTATTAAAGAGAACAACAATTTACTTGATGGGCACATCCAACCTTACAAGCATATCAATCCATTGACAATTTTCTATTCAAACAACTCTGATAGTCACTTATCATTTTTCTTAGCTTGTTTCCTTTGTTTCTCACCTACATGATGGCTCCATATTGACCATGGAGCATGTATTGAATATGTTTGAGTATGTTGTTTAATCAGATTGTCCGAGTCACCATTTTGTTATGGAGAATATTCACTGAACATCTCCATGAACTTCTTCTTCACAATTAATAAACATCTTGGTCCATCAATTATTATTTCCTCCTTCAACATGTGAACTTAAGAACTTAGCATTGCATTGAGGATCAAGTATGACAGGTATGCACATTGTCAAGTAAGAAAGCTTCCAATACTTGACGAACTTTTGCTTCATTTTTAAGCACCATCAATCTGATTGTGGCATTCTAACTTAATGCTTCCCTTTCCAACATCCATTTGATTCTCCAAAGAAATTTTAAGTATGCATTTATTGAAGGATAGCCAAGCATGACAAAGGAAGAAGATTTAACAGCAGAAGACAAATGCGTAACACACGGAAGGAGCGAGATTTGATAGAAAAAAGCGATGACTCTGGGGCACATTTGTATTCATTACACGCATAAGCTTACACATTTCGAAAACACGAATAGCATACAACAAGATACAAACATGATCAGATGATGCTTTTTTATTGTCACCCCACGAAACTTACAGCTTTCAGTCGTATAAAAAAATAAAATCCTACTACTATCTACCACTAAGAACTAAGAAAGGCACGATGACACGTTGCCATCCTAATCCTCAAGACTTTGAGGAGCCTATCAAAGTAGTCTAGGTGTTCAAGGTCATACTCCTCCTCGTCGACATCATCTTACGCGTACCATGGCGGCGAACACGCTTCCTCCATCACAAGCGAGCACGACATGCAGCATGGGGCGGAAGAAAACACACCAGTTGGTGCTGGCTCTGTGTCTCCGAGCTTCGGGGCAAGAGTGGCGGTCGCGGTGCGAGGCGCTAAGAGGCCGCCAAGTTCCAATGCATCTTGATCCATGTCGAACTGGAGCCGTGCACATTTGTCATCATGAGTCTCCTTCTCCTCCCGGCAAGATGGAACCTGTTCCATGGATATGCTTTTGCAAAAGACGTGCAAAAGAAACGTTAGGAAGAAATTGCATGATATAATGGAAGAACTGCAAAGAAAACATACTGAATCAAGGACTGAGAAGACAACGAGCGTGTGGACGAATGGCGAAGGAAGATATACAGTAGCCGATGGGCAGTGGCATCTCTTCTAGGACGTTGTTCAGGAAAGGCAAGATGGACGGAGGGGGAGAGAAGGAAATGGGATTCAACAAACCATGGAGACAAAGGTGTCTTTTATAGGGTACGCATGACCTGACTGCAAGAACCCGAAGATAACGAGAGCATGTCGTCGCCGCGAGAACCCGTGTACGCATACGATCAAAAGATGCCATCTTGGCTATGGACGTGACCCATAGTACGATATGGCCATGATAAACCGCGGACATCTACGATCTAAGGTGCTAGATCATATATGTGGCTAAGATAATCCGCGTCGTCTAGCATCTATGGTGATAGATGGCATGGGCCTACATCGCCAAATCGGCTATGGACAGGCCTATGTCCGCAAGAAACCGCGTATGACATGGACTCATGGCACCACGTTGGCTCTCGGCTATTCCCGTGACCATGAGAAACCGCGACTGGTATGAGCTCACGGCGCCATGTAGGCTCTAGGCAGGTCCCATGGCCACGAAAAACCGTGCCCGACATGGGCTCACGACATCATGTAGACTCTCTATGGGTCCTGCCACCCGACAGGTGCGGAGGTGTGTCATGCCGGGAACGCCTCTTAGAGAGACCGACCCTACGCTGGTACGCTGAAGGCAGGCCCAGTTCGCACGCGCGGCCCACCTGTCTACGGCGCGGGGCACGACGGCACATGGTACACCCTTACCCGGTCCAGAATCTTTCGCCCTGGCCCGCTGATATGGGGTGGCCTGATCTTCTCAGCAAGCTCTTGTCGATGATATGGTGGATGATAGATAACTAGTGCGCAGCTATGATCTCTCTCGCTCGAACCCTGATGCCAGTGCAACAGATCTCGAACCTTGTAGGATATTCACAACACTACACTCTTGCGAACGCAACCGTGAACACGAACGGTAGTATGCAATCGACTAATTCCCAATGGAACAATAGATCACACTCAATTATAGTTGTAGAATAGAATTCGAACACAGGGTAATTCCAGAGGTTCTATGAAAGAAACAACTCCAAAATATTTTAACTTTCTCTAAACCCTAACTACGACGCCCCCATCTATTTATGGGTCCAAGGGGCGGCGGCCTATGGTGGAACCCGAGTTGGTTTCACCCAACCTGGATACAAACCGACCACAAGTGGCTCGACCAAGACTGGCTCTGCCATGGCAGAGTCCTAGTCAGTTTTCCTGCCGAGGCAGCCTGCCGTGGCAGACAAACGAGGCTTTTCTCTGCCACGGCAGAGAACGTCCTCCTCTTGTTGATCTTCGTCTTGGACAGTTCCTTGCGCTTCCTCCCTCGCGCATTCTTCATTGATCAACACGCCTTGTTCCATTTGCTCCTTGCTCCTTGCTACGCCTTCTTCTCCTAAGTACCTGATCATGCAATAGTTCAAAGACTTAGGTAGTATAAAATTCTCATTGATTAAAACACCAGGTTCATTAAGAAACAAGTTCACCTATTGTTCTAGTAACTTAGCACGAGCTCTTGTGATTGGTCCAATCCTTATCTCATTGGATTGATCCTTCTTTGCATTTGGAACATCTTCATTATCAATTGGGGTAGGTGTAACTGTAGGGATGTCCTCATCATCTCCCCCCTTCAAAAGGCGTCGACCTCGACGCTCCAAGGTCTTCTCTAGCATATGGTGATAAATCAGCAACGTTCAAACTGTTGCTAACTCCACCAAACTCCTCAATAGGTATATCAACCGAGTAGGCATTATCATTAATTTTGGCTAGCACCTTGTAAGGACCAGCACTACGTGGCTTAAATTTGGACTTGCGAAGTAGTGGAAATCTGTCCTTGCGCAGATGCACCCAAACCATATCTCCAGGCTCGAACAACACTTCTTTTCTTGCTTGATTCCTTGCAGCAGTAATGTTCTTTCCTTTCTTCTCAATAGCCTCTCTACTCTTCTCATGTATCTTCTTCACGTAATCAGCACATTTTGATGCCTCCATATCAACTCTCTCATGTAATGGCAGAGGCAACATATCAAGTGGCGTCAATGGCTTGAAACCATACACCACCTCAAAAGGACAAAGCTGAGTAGTTGACTGCACATCCCTGTTGTAAGTGAACTCAACATGTGGCAAACACTCTTCCCACTACCACAGATTCTTTTCAATCATGGTCCTTAGCAGCTGTGACAATGTTCGATTCACCACCTTCGTTTGACCATCTGTTTGGGGATGACATGTAGTACTGAACAACAACTTTGTTCCTAGCTTTCCCCATAAGGTCTTCCAAAAGTAGCTCATGAACTTCACATCATGGTCAGGAACAATCGTCTTAGGCACTCCATGTAATCTCACGATGTCCTTGAAAAACATGTTAGCAACATGCGATGCATCGTCGCTTTTGTGGCAGGCAATAAAATGAGCCATCTTAGAGAACCTATCCACTACCACAAATATAGAATCATGACCTCTCTGAGTTTTAGGTAGACCTAGCACAAAATCCATACTAATGTCTTCCCATGGAGTAGTAGGTGCAGAGAGAGGTGTATACAAACCATGAGGCTTCAGCTTGGATTTCGACTTGTGGCAAGTAATGCATCGGCTCACAAATCTGTACACATCACACCTCATCTTGGGCCAATAAAAGTGATCCGCAAGCATGAGCCATGTCTTCTCATGCCCAAAATGACCCATCAAACCACCAGCATGTGATTCCTGCACTAAGAACAAACGCAACGACGATTCTGGAATACATAGTTTGTTAGCTCGAAACAAATATCCATCATGTGTATGATACTTATCCCATGCGTTTCTAAAAGCACACAAACGATATGGTTCAGCAAAATCATGGTCAGTTGCATAAAGTGCACAAATAGCTTCTAATCCAGGAATTTTAACATCAAGATTGGTTAATAGCATGTTCTTCCTAGATAGAGTATCAGCAACAACATTCTCTTTTCCCTTCTTATAATTAATGATGTAAGGAAAAGACTCAATGAACTCAACCCATTTAGCTAATGTTCTATGCAAGTTTGATTCAGCTTTCAAGTATTTCAATGCTTCATGATCAGAATGTATGATGAATTCCTTTGGCCACAAATAATGTTGCCAAACCTCAAGTACTCTAACAAGTGCATACAATTCTTTATCATAGATTGAATAATTCAAATGAGCACCAGTCAATTTCCTAGAAAAAAAGCTATAGGCCGACCCTCTTGCATCAAAACGCCACCTATGCCTATACCACCGTCATCATAGGTCCTTGATATTGATGTGGTTCCTATGACTGTTTGTCACCTACTATTGGGTCGGCCTTGGCTCTATGATCGCCATGTGCAACACAATGTGCCCTGCGATCACCTATGCCCTGCGATCGTTCTCTATACCTTTGATATTCACTTCATCACATCAAGTGCATCAGTTTTTGATTAAGTTTGGTAGAGCATCTCTGTTCACTTTGGAACGGTAAGATCTCCTTTCTTATTAGTTGTGAGTGAGCTGTGAGACTTTCCACCATATAGATTTTGATTTTTGCACTAACCTACTAACCATGTCTTCTAGTGATGATGATGTTGTGTAACAGAAAAAGAAGGATGCAGAACTTGTTAATTGGAGTGAATATGAGGCTTTGAAGTCCCACTTTACACGTGTGTTTACTAGCACGACATATGCCATTGACAAGAATCTCCAGGATATGAATATGAGATTGGATCAGCATGTTGGAACAAACACAAGTGGTTACGCTCAATGTCAATGTCACCACTTTGCAGCGTTCCATTGAGGGTTTGACAGCCGCCTTACATAGAAGGGAAGATCCTCAACATGATGATGCCTTTGATGATTTCGATGAGGGTAGCGCTGTGGATGCTGCTCCACATGTTGGCAGGGGACGTGCTATTCCCCCTGTACATGCACCTGCTCATGGCCGTGGGCTTGCCCCTCTTGGGCGTGCTCAACGTGTTCACAACCAAGCTGCTGATGATGGTTTGGGCAAGCCAAAGTTCTCGATTTCCAAGTTTGATGGTTCCATTGATCCTGAAGATTACCTCACATGGGAGTTGAAGATTGAGAAACTCTGGCGCTTATTTGACTATCCAGAAGACAAGAAGGTCAAGCTTGCAGCATCTGAATTTGACAGTTATGCTTTGCGTTGGTGGGATGCGATTGTGCAGCATAGAAGGGAGGATAATGAACTTCCTGTGATGGATTGGCGCGAGATGAAGCAAATCATGAAGGCTCGTTTCATACCAACCAACTGCTTGCGATCAGTTTTTGATAAGTTGACGCAATTGAAGCAAGGCACCATGACAGTTGATGAGTACTACATGGAGATGGAGATGCTTATGCAGCGTGCTAGAATTCGTGAGTCCACTGAGATGAGCATGCATCGATTCCTAAACAATTTTAAGCTACCGATCTAGAGCATTGTTCGTCATCACAAGTATGAGACCATGAATGAGTTGTTGCATCATGCTAGAGAGGCCGAATCCCAGTTGGCAGAAGAGGCGAAGTCACGCGCTCGTTTTCCATCATCTAGCAGATTTTCGGCCAGACCTACTCCTCCTACAGCTGCACCACCAGCTGCTGCTCCATTTACACCATCAGCCAAACCAGCAAGTACACCTTCATTTGGTTCTAATGCTCGGAAACCCGCTGCTCCTGCTGCTAGTTTGGGTTCCAACATGTCTACGGCACGTACTCGTGATGTGGTGTGCCATACTTGTGGAGGTAGAGGTCATTACAACAAAGAGTGTCCAAACAGCAAGGTTATGTTTGTTAATGAACAAGGTGAAGTAGAAAGTGGAGATGAAGCTTCTGATGATGATATTGATAACGGCGAGGATGGTGTTGATGCATATGCTGAGCGTGCACCCACTATTGTCGTATCTTCACATGTACTTAGTGTGCAACCGTCTGAGGAATCCCAGCGTTGCGACTTGTTCCAAATAAAAGCTCTAGTTGGACCAAACAAAGCTTGCAAGGTAATTATTGATGGAGGGAGCTGCAGAAATCTTGCAAGTAAGGAACTATGTGCCAAACTGAATTTGACATACTTACCACATCCCAAGCCATACTACATACAATGGTTGAGAAACAATGGTGAGATGAAGGTAAATCATATGGTACGTGTGAATTTTCAAATAGGGCCATACAAAGATTCTATTGATTTTGATGTGGTTCCTATGACTGTTTGTCACCTACTATTGGGTCGGCCTTGGCTCTATGATCGCCATGTGCAACACAATGGCGAGCCAATACATATCACTTGGAATTCAAAGGAAAGAAGATTACTATGCAGCCAATGACACCACAAGAAATTGTGAATGATTCTCGCCAGAAGATAGAGGTGAACTTGAAGGAAGATATTACCACTCGGCGAGACTGTGTAACAGCTGTTCCTGATGTAATTGCGCCTAAATTGAGTGATATAACAAAAAGTGAGAGAGTGCCTGGGTTATTGATACTAGCCACCAGGGATGATATGAGAGAGTTTCGTGAGGATCCTACAGCCATGCCACTTGTACTCATGTATAAGGGCGAGGTATTGGTTTCTAACGACATGAACCCTATTGCTCTTGGTGTCTCTTCTATTTTGTAGGACTTTGGGAATGTGTTTCTAGAAGATGTACCCAGAGGTTTACTTCCATTGCGTGGTATAGAAC
This sequence comes from Avena eriantha, assembly GCA_910589775.1. NCBI lineage: Eukaryota > Viridiplantae > Streptophyta > Magnoliopsida > Poales > Poaceae > Avena > Avena eriantha. The sequence goes on along the minus strand of OU342746.1, from coordinate 68,190,076 downwards.
ATCAAGTGGACTTGATTCCTGGCGCCACACTTCCCAACCGTGCACCCTACAGGATTGATCCCGAAGAAACGAAGGAAATTCAGAAGCAAGTACACGCGTTGCTGGATAAAAGGTACATTCGTGTCTCTCTTAGCCCTTGTGCTGTTCCTATTATTTTAGTTCCTAAGAAAGATGGTACATGGCGCATGTGTGTAGATTCTAGAGCGATTAATAACATCACTATTCGATATCGTCATCCTATTCCACGCTTAGAGGATATGCTAGATGAATTGAGTGGTGCTGCTGTTTCCTCAAAAATAGACTTGCGTAGTGGTTATCATCAAATTAGGATGAAAGAAGGGGATGAGTGGAAAACTGCTTTCAAAACTAAATTCGGCTTGTATGAGTGGTTAGTCATGCCATTTGGTCTTACTAATGCACCTAGTACCTTCATGCGTTTGATGAATCATGTTTTGAGAGAGTTTATTGGTCGTTTTGTGGTTGTTTACTTTGATGATATACTCATATACAACCACACCGAATCTGAACATTGCACTCATATTAGACAAGTTTTGCAAGTATTACGTGATAATAAACTGTATACTAATCTTGAGAAGTGTACATTTGCAAAAGATAAGGTCATATTCCAAGGATTTGTTGTTTCTAAGCATGGAGTAGAGGTAGATCAATCTAAAATTGAATCAATTCAGAATTGACCTACTCCAATGAATGTAAGTCAAGTGCGTAGTTTCCACGGTCTCGCTAGTTTCTATAGGTGCTTTCGAAAGATTTTAGCACCATTGCTTAAATGATTTGACAAAGAAACATGTTCCTTTTGTATGGGGCGCGACCCAAGACATTGCTTTTGATACATTGAAACATTTGCTTACTTCTGCACCATTACTTGCATTACCTGATTTTTCGAAGCAATTTGAAGTTGAATGTGATGCTAGTGGTATAGGCATAGGTGGCGTTTTGATGCAAGAGGGTCGGCCTATAGCTTATATTTCTGAGAAATTGACTGGTGCTCGTTTCAATTATTCAATCTATGATAAAGAATTGTATGCACTTGTTAGAGTACTTGAGGTTTGGCAACATTATTTGTGGCCAAAGGAATTCATCATACATTCTGATCATGAAGCATTGAAATACTTGAAAGCTCAATCAAACTTGCATAGAAGATTAGCTAAATGGGTTGAGTTCATTGAGTCTTTTCCTTACATCATTAATTATAAGAAGGAAAAAGAGAATGTTGTTGCTGATGCTCTATCTAGGAAGAACATGCTATTAACCAATCTTGATGTTAAAATTCCTGGATTAGAAGCTATTTGTGCACTTTATGCAACTGACCATGATTTTGCTAAACCATATCGTTTGTGTGCTCTTAGAAACGCATGGGATAAGTATCATATACATGATGGATATTTGTTTCGAGCTAACAAACTATGTATTCAAGAATCATCGTTGCGTTTGTTCTTAGTGCAGGAATCACATGCTGGAGGTTTGATGGGTCACTTTGGGCGTGAGAAGACTTTGCTCATGCTCGTGGATCACTTTTATTGGCCCAAGATGAGGAGTGATGTGTACAGATTTGTGAGCCGATGCATTACTTGCCACAAGTCGAAATCCAAGCTGAAGCCTCACGGTTTGTATACACCTCTCTGCACCTACTACTCCATGGGAAGACATTAGTATGGATTTTATGCTAGGTCTACCTAAACTCAGAGAGGTCATGATTCTATATTTGTGGTAGTGGATAGGTTCTCTAAGATGGCTCATTTTATTGCCTGCCACAAAAGCGACGATGTGTCGCATGTTGCTAACCTGTTTTTCAAGGACATCGTGAGATTACATGGAGTGCCTAAGACGATTGTTCCTGACCATGATGTGAAGTTCATGAGCTACTTTTGGAAGACCTTCTGGGGAAAGCTAGGAACGAAGCTGTTGTTCAGTACTACATGTCATCCCCAAACAGATGGTCAAACAGAGGTGGTGAATCGAACATTGTCCCAGCTGCTAAGGACCATGATTAAAAAGAATCTGCGGGAGTGGGAAGAGTGTTTGCTACATGTTGAGTTCGCTTACAACAGGGCTGTGCATTCAACTACTCAGCTTTGTCCTTTTGAGGTGGTGTATGGTTTCAAGCCATTGACGCCACTTGATATGTTGCCTCTGCCATTACATGAGAGAGTTGATATGGAGGCATCAAAACATGCTGATTACGTGAAGAAGATACATGAGAAGACTAGAGAGGCTATTGAGAAGAAAGGCAAGAACATTGCTGCAGCAAGGAATCAAGCAAGAAAAGAAGTGTTGTTCGAGCCTGGAGATATGGTTTGGGTGCATCTGCGCAAGGACAGATTTCCACTACTCCGCAAGTCCAAATTGAAGCCATGTGGTGCTGGTCCTTACAAGGTGCTAGCCAAAATTAATAATAATGCCTACTCGGTTGATATACCTATTGAGGAGTTTGGTGGAGTTAGCAACAGTTTCAACGTTGCTGATTTATCACCATATGCTAGAGAAGACCTTGGAGCGTCGAGGTCGACGCCTTTTGAAGGGGGGGAGATGATGAGGACATCCCTCCAGTTACACCTACCCCAATTGATAATGAAGATGTTCCAATTGCAAAGAAGGATCAATCCAATGAGATAAGGATTGGACCAATCACAAGAGCTCGTGCTAAGCTACTAGAACAACAGGTGAACTTGTTTCTTAATGAACCTGGTGTTTTAATCAATGAGAATTTTATACTACCTAAGTCTTTGAACTATTGCATGATCAGGTACTTAGGAGAAGAAGGCATAGCAAGGAGCGAGGAGCAAATGGAACAAGGCGTGTTGATCAATGAAGAATGCGCGAGGGAGGAGAGGGAGGAAGCGCAAGGAGCTGTCCAAGACGAAGATCAACAAGAGGAGGACGTTCTCTGCCACGGCAGAGAAAAGCCTCGTTTCTTTGCCACGACAGGCTGCCGCAGCAGGAAAACCGACTAGGACTCTGCCACGGCAGAGCCAGTCTTGGCCGAGCCACTTGTGGCTGGTTTGTATCCAGGTTGGGTGGAACCAACTCGGGTTCCACCATAGGCCGCCGCCCCTTGGACCCATAAATAGATGGGGGTGCCGTAGTTAGGGTTTAGACCACGTTAAAATATTTTGGAGTTGTTTCTTTCATAGAACCTCTGGAATTACCCTGTGTTCAAATTCTACAACTATAATTGAGTGTGATCTATTGTTCCATTGGGAATTGGTAGATTGCATACTACCGTTCGTGGTCACGGCTGCGTTAGCAAGAGTGTGGTGTTGTGAATATCCTACAAGGTTCGAGATCTGTTGCACTGGCATTAGGATGCCAGTGCAACAGATCTTGAAGCTTGTAGGATATTCACAATGTTGGGCCATGTAGAGATAAACAAAACGTTTTCCCTACACGGTCATCCCAAGATCCAGCTCAGGTAGAAGGCCACGCCGATTACCACTAGACGCGCAGTTGCGGAATCGATGAAGCACGTCGCGTGATGCAGTGCAGTCCTCACGATCCGTTCCTGTTCCACGCCTCACAATCCATTCTGGTTCCACGATCGTCGAAGTGCTGAACGTACATCACTTCCGCCAGTATCCACACGTACGAGGAGGAGCGCCGGCGATGGACTGCTAGGTCCGGTACGGCGGCGATAGGACGGACTGGGGCTAGGGTTTCCAACACATGGATTGACCTAACCTTGTACTCTAAGCACATGCGCCCCAGCTTATATAGGGAGTGAAAGTGGGCTCCACTCACTTGTGGCCCATTCACTAAAATGCCTATATTAGCCACGGCAAGTCTCACTTGCTGACTAAGTCCGTGTCTCTATTTGGGTCCAACCCAAATAGATTTCCTGTTTGGGTCTAACCCAAACTTGCTCCCGCTCTTAAGTGTGTGACCCGACAGGCTCAAGGTAACCCAGACACCACCCGAGTCTTACTCGTGACCGATCAGTTGGTAGCGGCTCCTAGCAGAACATGCCAACTCCCAAGTACCAAAGAGTCATGACAACATACCTTCCAATGCGACTTTCGTCTGAGTCCCTTTTGCCTCACGATATACCTTGCCGAACTATAGGCAAATATTCGTCATCTCTTAAATAGTTTGACTCTCTTTCTCGATCCGAGATAAGTGATTCATCCGACTAACTCTTAGTCGATTGCCTCGGTTAACACTTAACCGAGTCATGCATGGCCATGCTTTCCGAATCATATCTCCCGAGAGGGCCCAAAGAATATCTCTCCAGACAGAGAGGCAAAATCCCATCTTGGTTATTCACATCACGCAGCTTGATTCTCAGTCGACCCGAACTCTGCCTTTATAACTGCCCAGTGATGGAACAACGTTTGACAGAACCTACGTCGGTGATCCTCAACTCGGATTGTGCAATAACCTCAGGTCTAAGGATTACATTGATTGAGATATGCAAATGACGACTTGTTCGTTGCATCTCAATATGGGTCAGTCTGACTCGCTCAACTCTTTAGCCGAATCCGTGTAAGTCGGAATAGTATCTCCATGCCCATGACAAGTGGAACCGAGTCATCTGCCGACTTTCAGATTAGTCTAAGCTGTGTGTCCAACACAACCTTAACGACCAAGGACAATTAGTATGAACAACATGAATATGCAGTTCCACAATCGAATCACGTATTCAATGATACATATCAGTAGTTCATACATGGACAAAAACCTTATGAATACATTTGGAACAATATCATACATGATTGTCTTTAGGGCATATTCCCAACAGTCTCCCACTTGCACTAGAGCCAATCATCCGACATCACATGTCTAGACATCTAATGCCCATAGCTCTCAGGTGCGCCTCATGCTTCGGCTGTGGAAGCGGCTTTGTCAATGGATCCGCAATGTTTGCATCCGTGTGTACCTTGCATAACTTGATATCACCTTGATCCACGAATTGGCGAATAAGGTGGTACCGCATGAGTATATGTTTGTTCTTCTGGTGTTGTCTAGGTTCCTTGGCTTGTGCGATAGCACCATTGTTGTCAGAATACACATCTAGCGGATTGGACGAGCCCTGAACCACACCAAGATCCATGAGGAAATTCCTCATCCAAACGGCTTCTTTTGCCGCCTCCGAGGCAACAATATACTCAGCTTCTGTTGTAGACACATACACTGTCTCTTGCTTGGAACTCTTCAAGCTCACACCCCTCCGTTTATCACAAACACATATCTGGATTGCGAATGAGAATCATCCGAGTCAGTGAGATAACTCGCATCCGTGTAACCCCTTGCACTGAGTTCATCCTCACCTCCATAAACCAAGAACATATCCTTAGTCCTTCTCAAGTACTTGAGGATATTTTTAGCCGCTGCCTAGTGGATCTCTCCAGGGCCAGCCTAGTATTTGCTCACAACACTAAGAGCATAGGAAACATCCGGCCTAGTACAAATCATAGCATACATGATGGATCCGATAGCAGAAGCATACGGAATCACACTCATCCGGATGAGGATATATACCGGGATTATGATGATTCTGACTGCCTGAACTGGAAGGAAATATTGAGTCAAATCAATAATGACTATCAGGTGAATTCATTCCTAATTGAACCTGATGTTTTACTTAATGAGAATTTTATACTACCTAAGTCTATGCATTTATGTATGATCAGGTTCGTTTGAGAGACAAGCATGGCGCGAGGAGGAGAAGGGCTACAAGAGGAGCCCAGCATGATGATCGCCCGAGGATGCGCGAGGGAGTAGTGGGAGGAAGGCGCAAGAGAAGATCATCAAAATGAAGGCGACCGAGAGTTAGAAGGCGACCAAGAAGGAAGGTTCAATTCGGACAGACAGAAGTTCTGAAATTGAAACGGACGTGGATTCCGCATACCAACTCGGAATTAAGCAAATAAGTACTTGTTGGAAAGATAATTCCGAGATCTTTCCAACGGGTACTTACACGTCTCCCAGTTCCTTACGATCTGTGCGCAGCAACCAAAACAAGTCGACAGACGTTTTTTGTCAGTTTACAAATAGAGTCCTTTTAAGTTAGGAAAGTTAAAGATATGTTTGGTTTTGACCCCAACTCTATGTTGGACGGCCAGCAGCCTTTATACAGGCCTATAAATCATGGTTTTTAGGTTTTAGACCACGTTAAAATATTTTGGAGTTGTTTCTTTCATAGAACCTCTGAAATTACCATGTGTTCGAATCTACCAACTATAATTGAGTGTGATCTGTTGTTCCATTGGGAATTAGTAGATTCCATACTACCATTCGTGGTCACGGCTGCGTGCGCAAGAGTGTCGTGTTGTGACTATCCTACAAGGTTCGAGAGCTGTTGCATTGGCATCAGGGATCGAGCGGGAGAGGTCATAGCTACGCACTAGTTATCTATCATCCACCATTACCATCGACAAGGGTTTGCTGAGAAGATCCGGCCACCCCATATCACATCAGTTGTCGAAGGACACTGAGTCTTGCTAAGTTTTATGCCATGGGACATTGGTAAGAACCCCTCCTTAGACGATTCCATGTTGAACTGCTTCAACACTTTGTCCAAATATGTACTCTGACTCAATCCAATGAGCCGCCTTGATCTATCTCTGTAGATCCGGATTCCTAGTATGTAAGTTGCCTCACCCAAGTCTTTCATCGAAAAACTCTTTTCCAATGATTCCTTGGTCTCTTGCAACATCTGGACATCATTTCCAGTTAGTAATATGTCATCCACATATAGGATCAGAAAGTTTACTTTGCTCCCACTAAACTTCTTGTATAAACAAGAATCATGATCACTCTTGATGAAGCCAAACGATTTGACTACCTCATCAAAGCAAATATACCAACTCCGAGATGCTTGCTTCAACCCATAAATGGATTTCTGAAGCTTGCATACCTTGTCAGCATTAGCCGGATTGACAAAACCCTCGGGCTGTATCATATACACGTCCTCGGTTAAATTTCCATTAAGGAAAGCCGTCTTGACATCCATCTGCCATATCTCATAGTCGAAATAGGCTGCTATAGCTAACATGATCCGAACTGATTTAAGCATTGCCACGGGAGAGAAAGTCTCATCGTAGTCAACCCCTTGAACTTGTCGGAACCCTTTCGCGACAAACCGTGCCTTATAGATAGAAACATTTCTATCCATATTAGTTTTCTTCTTAAAGACCCATTTGCACTCGACGGGTCTTGCCCCGTTTGGCAGATAAACCAAGTTCCAAACTTGATTTTCATCCATGGACTTTAAATCGGATCTCATGGCTCCAAGCCATGACTCAAAATAGGAATCCACCATCGCTTCCGAAAAAGTTGCCGGCTCATCACTGTCTAACAGTAACACATCACGACACTTCGCAATCTGGCCGATCTTCGCAGTGTCGGTGCTGTTTCCGGCTCAGGTACCATGACCGGCTCAACCTCCAAGGCTTTTGCCGACGCGCTACTGGCCGTACCTCTCGAAATTCTTCGAGTTGCACCGTGCTCCCACTGACTCCCCGACTGAGAAAATCTTTCTCAAGGAAGACACCGTTCCAAGCGACAAACACTTTGCCCTCTTCTCGGTTGTAGAAGTAGTAACCCAAGGTTTCCCTCGGATACCCCACGAAAATACACTTATCCGGTTTAGCTATAAGCTTGTCCGACTGAAGTCGCTTGACAACCCCAAATCTTAATAAAAGACAAACTCGGCTTCTTGCCAGTCCACATCTCATGTGGTGTCTTCTCTACCGACTTCGATGGTACTCTGTTTAGTGTGAACACTACAGTTTCTAGACAATAACCCCAAAATGATAAAGGCAGATCTGTCTGACTCATCATTGATCGTACCATGTCCAACAAGGTTCGATTTCTCCTTTCCGACACACCGTTTGTCTGTGGCGTTCCTGGAGGAGTGAGCTGGGGAACTATTCCACAACTCTTCAGATGGTCATCAAACTCATGGCTCATGTACTCGCCTCCTCAGTTCGACCGAAGAAACTTTATTTTCTTGCCGAGTTGATTCTGTACCTCATTCTGGAATTCCTTGAACTTTCCAAAGGCACCCGACTTATGTTTCATCAAGTAGATATATCCATACCTACTCAAATTATTAGTGAAGGTAATGAAGTACTCATAACCACCTTTGGCTGTCGTGCTCATTGGGCCACATACATCACTATGTACTAGTCCCAATAAGTCGGACGCCCTTTCACAACTCTTTGCAAAAGGTGTCTTGGTCATCTTGCCGAGTAGGCAGGATTCGCATGTCTCGAACGACTCCAAGTCGAACGAAGTTAAGAGTCCATCATCATGGAGCTTCTTCATGCGTTTCCAACTTATATGACCAAGCCGACAATGCCAAAATTAAGTCATATTCAGATAATTTCGTTTTAACCTTTTCACATTTATATTATAGACAGATTCACCATCAAGATTCAAAATAAATAACCCATCCCGGACGGGAGCAAAGCCGTGAAACATATCATTCAAATATAAAGAACAACCATTATTCTTAATATTCGACTCATAGCCTTGTCTCATCAAACATGAGGTAGAAATGATGGTTCGACTAAGCACTGGAACATAATAACAATTATTTAGCTCCATTAAAAATCTAGAAGGTAAATGAAGTTGCATTGTGCTGACTTCCAACGCAGCGACTCTCGCTTTGTTGCCGACTCTAATATCAACCTCGCCTCTTGCAATGCTCCTAGTTCTTACCAGTCCCTACAACAAGTTGCAGATATGAATGACTGATCCGGTGTCATATACCCAAGAACTACCAGGTGCATCAGCAAGATAAATGTCTATAACATTGCAAACAAGCATACCTGAGCCGGAAGTCACACCTCCGCTCTTGGCTTTGTCAGCCAGATACTTGCTGCAATTCCTCTTCCCGTGGCCATCCGACTTGCAGTAGAAGCAACTGGATCCGGCTGCAAGAGATGGCTTAGTCCCTGAGGAAGCGCTTTGGACTGGGTCCTCCGCCTTACCTTCCAACTTTGCCTTCTTCTTCTTAGTCCAAGAACTCTTCTTGAACTTAGCCTTGTTTTGTACCATCAACACTTGACTGGCACCTTTCTTGAGATCTGCCTCAGCCTACTTGAGCATTCCATGTAATCCAGTGAGCTTCTTATCCATACCATGCATGTGGTAGTTCGATATGAACTGGCCATACGCACTAGGAAGAGAGTTCAAAATTATGTCCGTAGCGAACTCTTCGCTAATGGGGTAGCCAAGCCTTTCCAGAGACTGCACGTAACCAACCATCTTGATCACATGCGGACTCAATGGATCGCCATCCTTAAGCTTGCAGCTCAACAAAGCCTGAGAGACTTGATACCTCTCAGTCTTTGCCTGAGCCTGGAACATACTTTTGAGGCTTTCGATCATATCGTAGGCCTCAACATTCTCGAACTGCTGCTGCAAGTCCAGTTCCATGTGAGCAAGCATAAGACAGCTAATCTCCATGGATTCATCACAAATCCGACGGTAGGCATTGGTGGCTACGACAGTCGCATTCTCATCCGGCTCAGCTGGAAGTGGGTTGTCTAGGACACGGTCCCTTTTTTCTTGTTTGAGAACAATTCACAGATTACGATACCAGTTGGTGAAATTAGTTCCATTCAGCTTATCTTTCTCTAAGATGGTTCTCAAAGCAAAACCAGAAATCTGAGGAAGACTGCTAGGTGCCATTGATCTACAACTGAAAATATGCAAAACACTTAAGACATGTATCCATAAAGAGCAAGCATATTAAACATTTTAATATTTATGCTCCCACGAGAACCAACACCCCTCCGATGGTTACTTAGTGATTCAGGACCCTAAATAAGCAAGTCGACTAGTGAGCTTTAGCATCACCGCTAGCCGTCAAGTGATCTAGGTAGACAACTCTTTGTCAATCGTATATCATACGACTCCTGTTGGATGGGTGGCATCACACGCCCCGGTTCCCATCCGACTTTTCCCCGAGTCCCACAACTGTTGTGATAGACCCATCTAGATTACCAAGTGCTTCTACTATAAGAGTCCGACTCGAACCCACCTAGTCGGAAAGAATTGATAGCACCTCAATTTTATGAGCCCACTACCAAAAATGTCCGACTTGTGATGGTGCAGCACTGGCGGGGAAACCGACTAGACCTTCTTTGAGGGATTACTTTCTACCAACTATCTAATAGAGGTAAAAGAGATACATAACAATAACACAAAAATAAAGCAATTATAATGTGAAATGGTATGGCTCTCTTCATGGCGATCTCCATCTCCACAAAGCTTGTAATTCGACTCGTGTCAACTCTTGTCACGTGCCGCCTTACACCATGTAGCCGACTTGTACATCGACTTGCATGCCTTTCGAATTCTCCAAACAGCTACACTAGCTAGTAATGTAAATTACATAGAGAATCCGACACGTAGGTCGTTATACAATAAGATGACAGCACCTAGGCTCCAGCCGACTGACAAAAACTATGATACATAAATCACGTATGGATTACACACATCACATGCACATAAGCCATACCATTCACAATATCATCCTACAAAAACAAGTGATGCATAGATACGATATCTACCAGCGTTGTGAAAACTCGCAACGACATCTAAGGCACTACGACAGGGCGAAGCCGGCGGTCCCAATCTACCCTGATGGCGGAATCCAAATCTGATCCGGTCTCCGATTCATCGGATAAAACAATTTTATCCAAATATGATCCGGACTCCGTTTCGACCAAACTCTTTGATCTTCGATCACCGCATCCGGATTTACGTGTCACAGTCTACCCCGATGGCGGAATCTGACCGGGAGGGGTATGTCATTCCACGACCTCTGCAGTTAGATCACGCAAAACGGATCATCCAATTCCCCAAGTACAGTTGATCCAATCAACCTCGTACAAAACCGATCTATCTCATAGATCGACCACCAAAACTGCAATTAGATCCAATCTAATGCCAACCACATATCACATATGCGCGATCTTGAGCCTAAAACCAGAAGCTAACGCTTTGATACCATTGTTGGGTCACGCAGAGATAAACAAAACTTTTTCCCTACGCGGTGATCCCAAGATCCAGCTCAGGTCGAAGGCCATGAGGATTACCACTAGACACGCAGTTGCAGAATCGATGAAGCACATCGCTTGATGCAGTGCAGTCCTCACAATCCATTCCTGTTCCACGCCTCATGATCAGTTCCGGTTCCACGTTCGTCGAAGTGCTGAACGTACAACACTTCCGCCAGTATCCACACGTACGAGGAGGAGCGCCGGTGATGGACTGCTAGGTCCGGTACGGCGGTGACAGGACGGACTGGGACTAGGGTTTCCAACACATGGAGTGACCTAACCTTGTACTCTAAGCACCTGCGCCCCAGCTTATATAGGGAGTGAAAGTGGGCTACACTCACTTGTGGTCCATTCACTAAAAGGCATATATTAGCCACTGCAAGTCTCACTTGCTGACTAAGTCCATTTCTCTATTTGGGTCCAACCCAAATAGATTTCCTGTTTGGGTCTAACCCAAACTTGCTCCCGCTCTTAAGTGTGTGACCCGACAGGCTCATGGTAACCCAGACACGATTTGAGTCTTACTCGTGACCGATCAGTTGGTAGCGGCTCCTACCAGAACGTGCCAACTCCCAAGTACCAAAGAGTCATGACGACATACCTTCCAATGCGCCTTTCGTCTGAGTCCCTTTTGCCTCACGATATACCTTGCCGAACTATAGGCGAATAATCATCATCCCTTAAATAGTTTGACTCTCTTTCTCGATCCGAGATAAGTGATTCATCCGACTAACTCTTAGTCGATTGCCTCGGTTAACACTTAACCGAGTCATGCACGGCCATGCTTTCCGAATCATATCTTCCGAGAGGGCCCATAGAATATCTGTCCACACGGAGGGGAAAAATACCATCTTGGTTATTCACATCACGCAGCTTGATTCTCAGTCGACCCGAACTCCGCCTGTTGAGGGCAAACCTCTAGGGTGGCCCGATCTTTCACGATTCCCTTTCAAATCGAGGATGGAGTGCGGGGAGAGGAGGGGAGGATGAACACGACGAACACACGCACGAAGAACGCGAAGAATACACACACACAAAACCACGATACACACCAATAGCTCACACCGGTGGTGACCGGTCCGGCGCAATCCCTAGGATGAGCGTCGGGCGGAGGACTCTCTCTTGAACCGACACGGCAAGATGGGAGACTCGGTGAGATCTTGACGTCTAGGCAAAGGGACACCGATGCCTAGGACTTGTACAACGCGGAGGCACGATGCAAACTCCAACGAGGTTTGGGGATATTGGTGCTCCTTAGTCAAGGAGCATGAGGCAAGAATTAGATAGATCCACAAAGGGGTTTCCACTAATTCCAATATCATGCCTAGTTTACAATGGAGGTGGCGGACAATATATAGGCCAGCCACTTAAACAGGGGTACTTTAGGAATAAAAGATAAGTTCAGGACGGACTAAGGGGTACATGGGCCGCAGGCCTAAAGGCCTTTTCATGCCTAGCGATGGTCGGACCGGAGACTCCAGTGTGGTGGACCAGAGACTCTGGTCTGGATCAGAGATTCCGGTTGGTCTCCGGACCATCCTCCGGAGGGGCCTTCAGATTGTCCCAGGGCCCGGTTCTGGGGGCAGACCAGAGGTGGGGCCAGAGACTCCGGTGTCTTCAGGCCGGAGACTTTGGTGGACTAGAGACTCCGGTGTGCGCAGACTGGAGACTCCGGTCTGAGCAGCTCCAGCGGCTCCAGCTTCATGCTCTGCTCCTTGGGTGCTTGGTGATGTTTCGAAGCTTTGTACCTAATGATGCATAGGGTAGTTGCATGAAGTAGCATACCATCCAAGGAGGTGTCAAATTGGCACGAGGAGAGGAGCGAGTTCACCTTGCTTGTAGGAGTTTGGCTCGGGCACGAGTCATGGGACCACTTGGCGGACTTGTTGGTGTAGATGTAGGAGCGTCCGTAGGAAGGGGCCGCATCAGCTCCCCCCCTTCGGAAAGAGTCGTCCTCGACTCTTCATGGTTATCATCTTGAACATCTCCATGGTAGGGTGAAAGATCCTTGACATTGAATGTATTGCTTGCAAGGTACTTGGAGGTCGGTATGTCTATGATGTAGGCGTTGTTGTTGATTCGTTTGAGGACCTTGAAGGGACCATCTCCTCTTGGCTTGAGCTTGGAGTCACGTTCTTGGGGAAGCGGTCTTTGCTTAGGTGTATCCACACAAGGTCATCTTCTTCAAAGATCATCTCCTTCTTGTCCTTGTTTAACCTTGAAGCTTGGCGAAGTACTTGTTGTTCGATAGTAGCTCTTGTTTCTTCATGAAGCGTCTTCATAGCTTATGCACGCTTCTCGACGTCCATGTTCATGCGCTCATGGAGAGGTAGTGGTAGGATGTCGAGTGCGGTGAGGGGCTTGAAACCATAGACGATCATGAATGGACTCATCTTGGTTGTTGAGTGCTTTGCTCGGTTGTAGGTGAAGTCGGCGTGGGGAATGCATTCCTCCCAATCCTTCAAGTTTTTCTTGATCAACACACGTAGGAGAGTTCCGAGGCTTCGGTTTACAACCTCGGTTTGTCCATCTGTTTGAGGATGCGACCCGGATGAAAAGAGGAGCTTGACGCCGAGCTTGGCCATGAGGGTCTTCCATAAGTAGCTCATGAATTTGATGTCGCGGTCGGAGACGATTGTTCGTGGCACACCATGTGGACGGACGATTTCCCTGAAAAACAGATTTGCAACATGTGAAGCATCGTCGGTCTTGTGGCACAGTATGAAGTGTGCCATTTTGGAAAAGTGATCCACAACAACAAATATAGAATCATGACCATGCTTAGATCTAGGCAATCCTAACACGAAATCCATACTAATGTCGGACCAAGGTGTATGAGGAATAGGCAATGGCATATAAAGACCATAGGGATTAGCTTGCGACTTAGCTTGAACACATGTCGTGCATTGTTGAATGTAGCGCTCCACGTCGCGCTTCATCTTAGGCCAAAAGTAGTGAGTGGAGAGCATGTCCAATGTCTTGTTACTGCCAAAGTGACCCATGAGGCCTCCACCATGAGATTCTTGGAGAAGCAAAAGTGAAGCGACAACTTCGGAATGCATAGCTTGTTTTGTTTAAATAGAAAGCCCTCATGCAAATAGAAATCATCAACTCCTCTGTCATTGGTGCACTTTGCGAAAATTGGTTCAAAGAACGGATCGGAAGCATACAAAGATTTTATTTCCTCAAGACCCAACATGTTGATGTCAAGTCTCGTAAGAAGGCTTGTATGTTTGCGAGACAATACGTCCGAAACTACATTATCTTTGCCCTTCTTATACTTGACAATGTACGGAAAAGACTCCATGAACTCAACTCACTTAGCGTGTCTCTTGCTTAAGTTGGCTTGGCCTTTGAGATATTTCAACGACTCGTGGTCGAAATGTATGATAATTCCTTGGGCCAAAGGTAGTGTTGCCTAACTTGAATGACACGAACTAAGGCAAAAAGCTATTTGTCATAAATCGGGTAGTTAAGGCGAGCACCATCAAGTTTCTTGCTATGGTAGGCTATAGGACATCCGTTTTGCATAAGGGCTCCTCCAATGCCAATACCACTAGCATCACACGCAAGGAGAGGTGCTTCGGTGAGCCTCTTTTTAAGTTCATCAAAAGCTTTTTGTTGTGCTTTGCCCCACACGAAGGTGACATTCTTTTTGGTCAATTCATTAAGGGGACAAGCAATGGTTGAAAAGTCTTTCACAAAGCGACGATAGAAACCGTCCAACCAATGAAAACTTCGGAGTTCACTCACATTTGTTGCGATGGGCCAATGTCGTATGTCCTTTACCTTGGAAACATCAACTTCAATTCCCTTTGAAGAAACGACAAATCCAAGAAAAAACAACTTATCTTTAGCAAAAGTGCACTTGGGAAGATTAGCATAAAGCTTTTCATGTCGAAGGATTTGCAAAACTTCCTTGACATGTGTTATATGGTCCTCAAGTGATTTGCTATAAACAAGAATATCATCGAAATAGACAACAACACTTTTTCCAATGAGAG
Organism: Avena eriantha; assembly: GCA_910589775.1. Classification (NCBI taxonomy): domain Eukaryota; kingdom Viridiplantae; phylum Streptophyta; class Magnoliopsida; order Poales; family Poaceae; genus Avena; species Avena eriantha. The sequence continues at coordinate 68,175,042 of OU342746.1, read as the reverse complement.
AACGCAAGATGTGATTCATAAGGCGCATGAAGGTGGATGGGGCATTCGATAAACCAAAGGGCATAACCAACCATTCATAGAGACCAAGTTTGGTCTTGAAGGCGGTTTTCCACTCATCACCTTCAGCCATGCGTATTTGATGGTAACCACTACGAAGATCAATTTTCGAGAAAATAGTGGCTCCACACAACTCATCAAGCATGTCATCGAGACGTGGTATGGGATGTCGATAATGCACGGTGATAGCATTGATTGGACGGCAGTCCATGAATAACTGTAACATATCATCCGTCTTTGGGACAAGAATCACGGGTACGACACTTGGACTAGTGCTAACTTGGATCAAACCTTTGGAGACGAGTTGGTTGATTTGATGCTCGATCTCCTTCATCACCTCCGGGTTCGTGCGGTAGGCGGCGCGGTTTGGAAGAGCTGCGCCGGGGATGAGGTCAATGCGATGTTCGATGTCGCGAAGAGGAGGTAGTCCATGTGGGAGCTCTTCAGGGAACCCATCCTTAAATTCCTGCAAAACACTCATCAAAGATGGAGGAACATTGGTTAATTCATTAGTTCCTTGCGCTAGTCCCTTGCAAAGGAGGACATGGTGCAAGATGGATGGGTTGTTCTGAACATCTCTCATCTCGCTTTTGGTGGCAAGGAGAACACTCTTAGTTTTTCCACTCGAATTTGGCTTGTGGCTCTCACTCACTATGAGGTGGTTCTCTCTCTCACCGCTCTTCTCACAAGTAGGTGTTGTGCTTTGCGCCCTCGCTAAATCCTTTGCATTGTCCGCAATTATTTGGCTAGGAGTCATCGGTTGCAAAACACATGTTTTGTCGAGCCATTTGAAGGTGTATACATTGGTGTGACCATCATGTTGAGCAGCCTTGTCAAATTTCCATGGTCGACCAAGAAGCATGTGGCAAACTGTCATAGGAAGCACATCACACTCCACCGTATCTTTGTAAGGACCAATGGCGAAGGAAACCAATACGGTATGCTTGATCTTCACGGACCCTTGGTCACTTAGCCATTGCACGTGGTAGGGGTGCTTGTGCGGATGGAGGGTGTTGTTGAGCTTCTCGCACAACTTGGTGCTAGCAAGGTTGTGACAACTCCATCCATCAATGATCACCTTGATAGATTTGCCATTGATGCCGGCTGGTGTTTGGAAGATATTGGAGCGTTGGTCTTCATGCTTTTGCGCTTGAGTGGTCAAAATCCTTGTGACGACAAGCGATGGACTTGCGTCATGTTCACACAAGTACTCTTCATCACCATTGTCATGGATGAACAAGACTTTCTTGTTTCCACATTCGGCCAACTTGTGTCCTTTACCTCCACACTTGTAGCATTCACCGTTGAAAGGTGTATCACTCTTTGCTTGCTTGCCACTTGGGGGCAGTTTTCCTTGAGGAAGTGTGGGCTTGAAGGAAGGCTTGGAGGTACTTGAGGAGCTTCCATTGAAAGTTATTGGTGCAGGGGTTGAAGCTTGCTTCTAGGTGAAGTACGTCTTGGGCTTGTTGTACTTGATGTCCTCTTGCACTTGACGTGCCTTTGTTGCTATGTGCACAAGCTCAATCATGGTGTTGTATGTTTGGAACTCGACGATGTGCTTGATTGGGTGATTCAAGCAAATAAGGAAACGTGCCATTGTTTGCTCCATGCGCTCATCAATGTTGGCGCGAATCAAGTTGAGTTCCATTTCCTTGAAGTACTCTTCCACGGTCTTTGTCCCTTGACGAAGCGCTTGAAGGTTGTTGAAGAGGTCACGCATGTAGTGCGCGGGGACGAACCGGGATCTCATGTGATCGTTCATATCATGCCAAGTTGTGATTGGCGGTTCTTGTCTTGCATCACGAGAAACTTGAACTTGTTCCCACTAAAGGTTGGCGTAATCATCAAACTCAAGCGAAGCCATGGCGACCATCTTCTCGTTGCTATAGTTGTGCATGCGGAAGATCTTGTCGACTTTGAGTGCCCGCGAGAGGTATTGTTCGTGGTCATTGGATCCGGTGAACTTGGGCACCGTGAACTTGAGCTTGCCAAAAGTTTCTTCATCGTTGCGGTCATTGCGACGAGCTTGGTGACCTTGTTGATGATCTTGTAGTTGGGGAGCTTGTGCAAAAGAAAGAAAAAGATTCAAAGAAAAATATATACAAAAGCAAGAAACTTTTGGCAATCCCCAACTACAAGATCATCAACAAGGTCACCAAGCTCGTCGCAATGACCAAAATGATGAAGAAACTTTTGGCAAGCTCAAGTTCACAATGCCCAAGTTCACCGGCTCCAATGTCCTCGAAGAATACCTCTCGTGGGCACTCAAAGTCGACAAGATCTTCCGCATGCACAACTATAGCAAAGAGAAGATGGTCGCCATGGCTTCGCTTGAGTTTGATGATTACGCCAACCTTTGGTGGGAACAAGTTCAAGTTGCTCGTGATGCAAGACAAGAACCGCCAATCACAACTTGGCATGACATGAAGGCTCACATGAGATCCTGGTTCGTCCCCACGCACTACATGCGTGACCTCTTCAACAACCTTCAAGCGCTTCGTCAAGGGACAAAGACCGTGGAAGAGTACTTCAAGGAAATGGAATTCAACTTGATTCGCGCCAACATTGATGAGCGCATGGAGCAAACAATGGCAGTTTCCTTATTGGCTTGAATCACCCAATCAAGCGCATTGTCGAGTTCCAAACATATAACACCATAGTTGAGCTTGTGCACATCGCAACAAAGGCTGAACGTCAAGTGCAAGAGGATATCAAGTACAACAAGCCCAATACGTACTTCACCTACAAGCAAGCTTCAACCGCTACACCAACAACTTTCAATGGAAGCTCCTCAAGTACCTCCAAGCCTTCCTTCAAACCCATACTTCCTCAAGGAAAACTGCCCCCAAGTGGCAAGCAAGCAAAGAATGATACACCTTTCAACGGTGAATGCTACAAGTGTGGAGGTAAAGGACACAAGTCGGCCGAATGTGGAAACAAAAAAGTCTTGTTCATCCATGACAATGGTGATGAAGAGTACTTGAGTGAAGATGAGTTTGATGTCCGTGTCAAGGAAGCAATGGCAAGGCAACAAGTGGAAGATGATCAAGAACTCCTCATGTGTGAACATGACGCAAGTCCATCGCTTGTCGTCACAAGGATCTTGACCACTCAAGCACAAGAGCATGAAGACCAATGCTCCAATATCTTCCAAACACGAGCCAACATCAATGGCAAATCTATCAAGGTGATCATTGACGGAGGGAGTTGTCACAACCTTGCTAGCACCAAGTTGTGTGAGAAGCTCAACCTCACCCTCCATCCACACAAGCACCCCTACCACATGCAATGGCAAAGTGACCAAGGGTCCGTAAAGATCAAGCATACCGTATCGGTCTCCTTCGCCATTGGTCCTTACAAAGATATGGTGGAATGTGATGTGGTTCCTATGACAGTTTGCCACATGCTTCTTGGTTGACCGTGGCAATTTGACAAGACTGCTCAACATGATGGTCGCACCAATGTATACACCTTCAAATGGCTCAACAAAGCATGTGTTTTGCAATCGATGACTCCTAGCCAAATAATTGAGGATAATGCAAAGGCTTTAGCGAGGGTGCAAAGCACAACACCTACTTGTGAGAAGAGCGGTGAGAGAGAGAACCACCTCATAGTGAGTGAGAGCCACAAGCCAAACTCGAGTGGAAAAACTAAGAGTGTTCTCCTTGCCACCAAAAGTGAGATGAGAGATGTTCGGAACAACCCATCCATCTTGCACTATGTCCTCCTTTGCATGGGACTAGTGCAAGGAACTAATGAATTAACCAATGTTCCTCCATCTTTGATGAGTGTTTTGCAGGAATTCAAGGATGTGTTCCCCGAAGAGATCCCACATGGACTACCTCCTCTTCGCGGCATCGAACATCGCATTGACCTCATCCCCGGCGCACCTCTTCTAAACCGCGCCGCCTACCGCACGAACCCGGAGGAGACGAAGGAGATCGAACGTCAAATCAACCAACTCGTCTCCAAAGGTTTGATCCAAGTTAGCACTAGTCCAAGTGCTATACCCATGATTCTTTTTCGAAAGACGGATGATACGTTACGGTTATGCATGGACTACTGTCCAATCAATGCTATCACCGTGCGTTATCGACATCCCATCCCACATCTCGATGACATGCTTGATGAGTTGTGTGGAGCCACTATTTTTCGAAAATTGATCTTCGTAGTGGTTACCATCAAATACGCATGGCTGAAGGTGATGAGTGGAAAACCGCCTTCAAGACCAAACTTGGTCTCTATGAATGGTTGGTTATGCCCTTTGGTTTATCGAAAGCCCCATCCACCTTCATGCGCCTTATGAATCACATCTTGCGTTCTCTCATTGGAGAAAGTGTTGTTATCTACTTCGATGATATTCTTGTTTATAGCAAATCACCTGAGGACCATATAACACATGTCAAGGAAGTTTTGCAAATCCTTCGACATGAAAAGCTTTATGCTAATTTTCCCAAGTGCACTTTTGCTAAAGACAAGTTGATTTTTCTTGGATTTGTCGTTTCTTCGAAGGGAATTGAAGTTGATGTTTCCAAGGTAAAGGACATACGAGATTGGCCCATCCCAACAAATGTGAGTGAACTCCGAAGTTTTCATGGGTTGGCCGGTTTCTATCGTCGCTTTGTGAAAGACTTTTCAACCATTGCTTGTCCCCTTAATGAATTGACCAAAAATGAATGTCACCTTCGTGTGGGGTAAAGCACGACAAAAAGCTTTTGATGAACTTAAAAAGAGGCTCACCGAAGCACCTCTCCTTGCATTACCGGATTTCACAAAAACTTTTGAGATAGAGTGTGATGCTAGTGGTATTGGTATTGGAGGAGGCCTTATGCAAAACGGACGTCCTATAGCCTACCATAGCGAGAAACTCGATGGAGCTCGCCTTAATTATCCAATTTATGACAAATAGCTTTTTGCCTTATTTCGTGTCCTTCAAGTTTGGCAACACTACCTATAACCCAAGGAATTTATCATACATTCCGACCACGAGTCGTTGCAATATCTCAAAGGCCAAGTTAACTTGAGCAAGAGACACGCTAAGTGGGTTGAGTTCATGGAGTCTTTTTCGTACATTGTCAAGTATAAGAAGGGCAAAGATAATGTAGTTGCGGACACATTGTCTCGCAAACATACAAGCCTTCTTACGGGACTTGAAATCAACATGTTGGGTCTTGAAGAAATAAAATCTTTGTATGTTTCCGACCCATTCTTTGAACCAATTTCCGCAAAGTACTCCAATGACAAAGGAGTTGATGATTTCTATTTGCATAAGGGCTTTCTTTTTAAACAAAACAAGTTATGCATTCCGAATTCGTCGCTTCAACTTTTGCTTCTCCAAGAATCTCATGGTGGAGGCGTCATGGGTCACTTTGGCCGTAACAAGACATTGGACATGCTCTCCACTCTCTACTTTTGGCCCAAGATGAAGCGCGACGTGGTGCGCAATGTTCAACGATGCATGACATGTGTTCAAGCTAAGTCGCAAGCTAATCCCTATGGTATTTATATGCCATTGCTTATTCCTCATACACCTTGGTCCAACATTAGCATGGATTTCGTGTTAGGATTGCCTAGATCTAAGCATGGTCATGATTCTATATTTGTTGTGGATCGCTTTTCCAAAATGGCACACTTCATACCGTGCCACAAGACCGACGATGCTTCACATGTTGCAAATCTGTTTTTTAGGGAAATTGTCCGTCTACATGGTGTGCCACGAAAAATCGTCTGCGACCGCGACGTCAAATTCATGAGCTACTTATGGAAGACCCTCATGGCCAAGCTCGGCGTCAAGCTCCTCTTTTCATCTGCGTCACATCCTCAAACCGATGGAGAAACTAAGGTTGTCAACCGAAGCCTCAGAACTCTTCTACGTATGTTGATTAAGAAAAACTTGAAGGATTGTGAGGAATGCATTCCCCACACCGAGTTCGCCTACAACCGAGCAAAGCACTCAACAACCAAGATGAGTCCATTCATGATCGTCTATGGTTTCGAGCCCCTCACCGCGCTTGACATCCTACCACTACCTCTCCATGAGCGCACGAACATGGATGTTGAGAAGCCTGCACAAGCTATGAAGACGCTTCATGAAGAAACAAGAGCTACTATCGAACAACAAGTCCTTCGCCAAGCTTCAAGGTTAAAGAAGGACAAGAAGGTGATGATCTTTGAAGAAGGTGACCTTGTGTGGATACACCTATGCAAAGACCGCTTCCCCAAGGAACGTGACTCCAAGCTCAAGCCAAGAGGAGATGGTCCCTTCAAGGTCATCAAAAGAATCAACAACAACGCCTACATCATCGACATACCGACCTCCAAGTACCTTGCAAGCAATACATTCAATGTCAAGGATCTCTCACCCTACTATGGAGATGTTCAAGATGACAACCATGAAGAGTCGAGGACGACTCTTTCCCAAGGGGGGGAAGCTGATGCGGCCCGTCCTACGGACGCTCCAACATCTACACCACCGAGTCGCCCAAGTGGACCCATGACTCGTGCTCGAGCCAAACTCCTGCAAGCTAAGGTGAACTCTCTCCTCGCCTCATGCCAATTTGATACAGCCTTGGATGGTGTGGTACTTCATACAACTACTCTATGCATCACCAGGTACGAAGCACCAACACATCACCAAGCACCCCAGGATGGAGAACAAGGAGCAGATCGTGAAGCTGAAGATGCTGGAGCTACTTAGACCGGATTCTCCGGTCTGCGCACACCGGAGTCTCCGGTCCACCAAAGTCTCCGGCCTGAAGACACCAGAGTCTCTGGCCCCACCTCCGGTCTGGCCCCTGCACCGGGCCCTAGGACAATCTAAAGGCCCCTCCGGAGGCTGGTCCAGAGACCGACCGGAATCTCCGGCCTAGACCGGAGTCTCCGGCCTAGACCGGAGTCTCCGGTCCACCACACCGGAGTCTCCGGTCCGACCGTCGCCAGACATGAAGGCCTTTGGGCCAGCGGCCCATGTACCCCTTAGTCCATCCAGAACTTGTATTTTATTCCTAAAGTACCCCTGTTAAAGTGACTGGCCTATATATAGTCCCCCACCTCCATTGTAAACCCTTGGCATGATATTGGAATTAGTGGAAACCTCTTTGTGGATCTATCTAATTCTTGCCTCATGCTCCTTGACCAAGGAGCACCAATATCACCAAACCTCGTTGGAGTTTGCATTGAGCCTCCATGTTGTACAAGGCCTAGGCATCGGTGTCCCTTTTCCAAGACGTCAAGATCTCACCGAGTCTCCCATCTCGTCGTGTCGGTTCGAGAGAGAGTCCTTCGCCCGACACCGATCCTAGGGATTGCGCCGGACCGGTTACCGCTGGCGTGAGCTATTGGTGTGTATCGTGGTTTTGTGTGTGCGTGTTCATCGTGTTCTTCGTGCGTGCGTTCGTTGTGTTCATCCTTCCCTCCTCTCCCCGCACTTCATCCTCGATTTGAAAGGGAATCATGAAAGATCGGGCCACCCTAGAGGTTTTCCCTCAACAGTCAGTCCGACTTGCTAAACTCTTTAGCCGAATTCGTGTGAGTCGGAATAGCATCTCCATGCCCAAGACAAGTGGAACCGAGTCATCTACCGACTTTCACATTAGTCTAAGCTGTGTTTCCAACACAACCTTAACGACCAAGGACAATTACTATGAACAACATGAATATGTAGTTCCACAATCGAATCACATATTCAATGATACATATCAGTAGTTCATACATGGACAAAAACCTTATGAATACATTGGGAACAATATCATACATGATTGTCTCTAGGGCATATTCCCCACACACAACACCACACTCTTGTGAACGCAGCCGTGACCACGAACGGTAGTATGCAATCTACTAATTCCCTATGGAACAAAAAATCACACTCAATTATAGTGGTAGAATTCGACCATAGGGTAATTCTAGAGGTTCTATGAAAGAAACAACTCCAAAATATTTTAACGTGGTCTAAACCTTATCTACGGCGCCCCCATCTATTTATGGGTCCAAGGGGCGGCGGTCTATGGTGGAACCCGAGTTGGTTCCACCCAACCTGGATACAAACCGACCACAAGTGGCTCGGCCAAGACTGGCTCTGCTGTGGCAGAGTCCTAGTCGGTTTTCTTGCCATGGCAGCCTGCCTGCCGCGGCAGAGAACGTCCTCCTCTTGTTGATCTTCGTCTTGGACAGCTCCTTGCGCTTCCTCCCTCTCCTCCCTCGCACATTCTTCATTGATCAACACGCCTTGTTCCATTTGCTCCTCGCTCCTTGCTACGCCTACTTCTCCTAAGTACCTGATCATGCAATAGTTCAAAGACTTAGGTAGTATAAATTCTCATTGATTAAAACACCAGGTTCATTAAGAAACAAGTTCACCTGTTGTTCTAGTAGCTTAGCACGAGCTCTTGTGATTGGTCCAATCCTTATCTCATTGGATTGATCCTTCTTTGCAATTCGAACATCTTCATTATCAATTGGGGTAGGTGTAACTGTAGGGATGTCCTCATCACCCGCAGTAGGGCCCGTCTCACGGGATAGCAGGGCTCCGTTGCGACATCGCCGCGTGTCCTCATCGGTGTCCATCCCACGGCCGGAAAGAATCGCGACGACGTGGATAGTAGTTTGAGCTGAACCAGTCTAGCGCTATTATTTACTCATAATACCTTTTGTGGTCACATTATGTTTATGAATGAGTAATTCTTATTTTTTATCTCGATGGTAGTTTTTTGAACATTTATAAACATGAAAAATGCCGAACAATATCTAAACTTATGAATGCCAGCATTATCGAATGACACTACCATTTAAGTCATAATGGTGTTATGTGCATGTAGTAGATTCATTTTTATGAAACATGAAGTGTTAAATACTTGATATTTTGACACATGCAAACGATGCCTCTTTAGGAAAGATGATTAAAACTCCATGTTCTGGTAAAACATATGGTGCGTTAAATTGTTGAATATCATACATGAATATCCATTGTATTTTAGCAAGTGGATATCATTATTCCAAAAAATTCATTGTCGATTTAAGTAAACATGTGTATTTACTAAATGGAACACGAGTCTGAAATCATTTGACATGCCCAAAGAATTTAAGAGTGAAGAAGGGTATTAAATTAACAAGAATATCATGTCTCTGCGATTTGATCAAAGTGACAAGTATTTGAGTTGTGTTTTTGGCATATAGACTTTTGAAAGGTGTTCCACAAATTGCGATGCTTGGAACACTTCAATATATTGATATGTGTAAGTCTTATAATCATACTCTATTAGATACTATATGGTCTAAAATGAGCTCTTACCGGGTTATCGTCATTATTTAGAGTAATGAGTTAAAATGGCAAACACTCACTTTAATATAGGGAACCATTTAAATTGGTGGAAACAACACCATATGAGTTATGGCATGACGTGGTTTCTCGAAATTTTGAGTTATGTGATAATTCGTAATTCTAACGAATAAACAGGTCTCTGTAGTGTATTCTTAGGCAACTATGGATACATCTTCCACAATGAAAACCAAAAAGGAAAATCTTGTGTCGCTAAGCATGGCACTTTCTTGAGAAGGATTTTTCTTGATAAAGGTGTTGGTGGAAGAAAGTAAAAGCTCAAACAAGGTTGTTGACCTTACCTCCAAATGTCGAGTCGCACAACAAAATTTGTTCTAGAATCAAACTCTACAAATAGAGGAGAAACTAGTTAGAACTTTTATAGAAATAAGTAGGTTTCAAGAATACATTCGGCCTCTTTGCATAATAATATTCATGATTCACTTGTCATGCTAATGGAACATGACATACATAAGAACTACGAAGACGCGATGATGGACCTTAGTACAAGAAATGACTAAAAGTCATGAAATTTTGTATTAAGTTACAATTAAGATTGTAAAGTAACTGTTACTAGATTTTATAAAGTAAAGACGTTACTTGATGTTCCCAATGACTGCAAAGTTACAATGAAGAAATGGAACTTTAAGAAAGACATACATCTCTATTTGTCACAAACAATGTATTGAGAAATTCAAAGGTTGACTATGGTGTGTAGCGATGCTTGAGTCAAATGGGTTTTCACTAACAATTACTACAACTTGTGTAATTGATAGAAGGTTGTTAAAAATATGTCTATCAATAACTTGATTCAAGAAGAGATATAATTAGTACAACTAGCAGGTTTTGTAAATCATATGGACACTAGTGTCTCGTAGCTAGAAATTCTCGATTTGACAAATGATCAAAAAATTGGAATTACCAAAAACTATCAGGAAGACTTGCACTTACAAGAAACTGAGTGAGAGCTAGATAGCTTTCCTAATCTTATATGTAGAGGACACATTTTTGAGTGGGAGATGAGTGAGTCTCCTAGTCTTATATGTGGATAACATATTTGAGTGGGGAGCTTGACAACATTCTTATATGTAGATGACATATTGTGAATGGTGTAGATGGTATTAATGATTATTTAAGTTAGTAAATATTCTATAGATGAAGTTGAACATATATTAAACATTAAAATCTATTGAGATAGATCGACACGTTTAATAACATTAAAGTCAAAATTCTTTCCTAAATTAGATTCTGAAGAAGTTCAGAATCTCCTAGATTAAATTCTGAAGAAGTTTGGAATGGAACAATCCAAGAAAGAAGCTCTTACTTTTATAACTAGGTGAAGCATTGAGTTAATCTCGGTACAAATAAAAATGGTTCAATGATAGAAAAGGGATGTGTTACATTGCCTATACCTCAATCATAGGTTCTATCATATAAAACCTTGTTATATACTCGACATAATGTGACCCAAGTTCTTTGTCAGAAGGTTCCAAAGTGATTTCTGAGTAAATCACTAAATATGTTTTATGTACATCCTTTATTTCCTAGAGAAAACTAAGGATCTACATTGATATAGAAGTATGTGGCTACTTCAGAAGTAGCAAGTATAATAGTTTGGCTTAGGAAGTTCGACTTTCAACTGATTGTGTTTCTAGTATACATGACTATGTGAAAGTCCACTTGACCGAACATATGTCATTGTAGACACAAGGAAACAACGTCTCAGTCTATCACCAAACATATAGTTTGACAATATTATGTGATAACAGAACAATGTCAAATAAGGTGACATTAACGATTTTCAAAGAACATACGAATCTAGAAGATACAGACCGTTGACGAATACTCTTTCACGAGCAAGCATGATCAATATCACCAAATATGATATGGTTTTTATGATTAGTAACAAATGCAACTAGATTATTTGTACTCCAAGTGGGAGATTGTTGGAGATACGCCGTAGAGGAAAATAATAAAGAGTGTTTATTATCATATCTCATTAGTTCATAATAATTTGTATGCCATGCTATAAGTGTATTAATTGAAAACATTGGTACATGTGTGGTATGTAAACAAACCAAGTCCCTATTAGCCTCTGTTCAACTAGTTCATTGGTTAACTGATAATCAAGGTTTCTTGATCATGGACATTTATGTCAATTGACAATCAGGTCATTTCATTAAGTGAATGATGTGATGGACACACATACCCAATATAAGTATTGCACCATGATCAAGTCACAAAGCTCATTGTTGTGATAATTAGGAAAACACAATAACCTAATCCTTAGACTATGAGATCATATCTAATAACTATCACCGGAGGATGCCTTCACTTCATCAACCGTCACACTATAACATGGTGATCATAAACGTGTCTCTTAGGTATTATGAAGGGATTTGTTGAGGCATATGTATCAAGATCAGGATTTGTTCTCCCATGTGACAGGAAGATACTCTCGACCCACTTGGTGAGATTACATCCGTGAAGCTGCGCAGCGTATGACTAGGTCATGAGGATGGATATCACAAGAACAAATTAATTAGCACTTTTCAACAATGGGATTGAACTAGGTATGATGATACCGATGATCAGATCTCGGATAAGTCAAGTATCAAAGTAACAAAGAGAATAAGACTCGACGTTTATGGTTCAACGGCATAAATTCGTGGAATGCGTAGGGGTCATTATGGGCATCCAGGTCCTGCTGATGATCATTGGTCAGAGAAGCGTCTTGATCATGTCTGCAGTGTTCCCGAACCATATGGTAACACACTTAAGGGTTTGATGATGCATTAGAGATAGTTTTGGTATCATCGGGATAACTAGAGTAAAGAGAATAGAGAACCAAAAATGTTCCGTGGATTCGAAGGTTGTTGGGAGTGATCTGAAAGGTCATTCGAAGCATAGGGAATTAAATAATATGCATTTAATATTTATCAATGGAAGAATTAATATTGAAATATTTTTTTTACTTTGATATTTAGGGGCAACCCACCTAAATGGGCCTTTCCTGGAGGAAGGGACCATGTAGGGGCCACCATCCCATATGGATAAGGATGGGGGTGGCGCCTAGGATTTTGGGGTGGGGCCCACCCTAGGTCCACTAGCCCCCACCTCCCTTGGCCACCGCCTCCTCCTTGGGCGCACCCCTCCGGCCTCCCCAAAATAAGGAAGGGCACTTGGGGGAGGGGAGGCGCACAATTCCCTCTCCCAGTGGTATTCCCCCTCCCACGTGGTTCTCCTCTTTCTCTCCTTATTGCCTTTCGTGCTTGCGGTTCCTAGAAGAACTGCGCACGTGGAGACAAATTCACCACTTCACGCCACCTCACTTCTGGTACCCTGATCCAAAAGATATACTTCCGCAATCTCGGCTAGATCGGAGTGGCAGTCATTGTTGAGCACCGTGCATGTGCGAAACCACAAAGGTGGTACCAGTTGTGGAACTTGTCATCGTGCGAGGATCAACGCGACCTTGAGGTCGTCTACGACGTTTGACTACATCATCCACCTTAATTGTGAATGTTAAACGCTTTTGGTCTACAAGCTATGTCACTGAAACCTTACTGTTAGAGCATTACTGCGAGATAGATCTTAGTATTTGGACTACGCTAGTTATAAAATTACTGTTTTCTGCTGCCAACCCCTACATCCAGCACCACGGGAGTTCGACACCAACAATATCCCAATCTACTCCACTCTGATGGACAACGTCATCGCAGGTCAGGCCGTAGTCGTCGACCTCAACCCCACCAGCGAATGCGCGCTGCAAATATGCTACACCCAAGCCCTACTCGCTAAAGATGTGGAGCAGCAAAACATGGGCCGCGACTCACTCGGGCGAGTATACTCTCGCTCCTCCGGCAGCTGAGTGGCCTCCACCAATCGGGCTGGCAACGACACCGTCACCAATTTGTAGAACTGCCTGCCCCTGAACTAAGGCAGCTACAGCCGCGGGCAGCAAACCCTGCACTCTCCACCAACGAACCGCACCCAGATCATCACATGGTCACCACCAATGGCTAACCAATCGACATGCGCAACCACATCATCAATGACAAAATATGGTGAGAGCATAGGCGAGCGGACCACACCGACCATGACAGCAAGCCCAAGGGATCCCTCAGTCGAATCGGGTCATAGTGCTTCAGACCAATGGTCCGGGGAAAAAAGTACTCCTCTAGTTTCAAGGGGCCCAAGGAGATCAAGAAGTACAAACCTAATCTTGACCAACGGTGTGGATCAATATGTACCTCATGGCGATGGGAATCGCCGGTCACACCGACCTACTAGCTGCATGCTACCACCCTCTGATGATGGAAGGATCTACTCACCAATGGATCAACACCCTCCGAGCGAACAACATCGACTCGTTGGAGGAGATGCGAGATGCCTTCATCAAGCACTTCGAGGGCTCCTACACGTGTTCCACCACCATCGAGGAAGTGGAACACTACATCCAGGGCCCTCATGTATCCACTCGCTACTAGATCCAGCGCTAGCAGGATCTATGGATCATGCATCTGACATCCACCCCAACATGACAATCCACCGCTTCAAGAACTCCAGCAGATACGAGATCCTCGTCGCCAAATTCAAAAGGGTCTATAGGTCGCTCGAGACGATTGCTGACCTCATAGACATTGGTAAGCGCTATGTGGAGCAGGACCCCAACCAATACTTCAACGATGAGCCCAGCGGGAGGAGCCAATCCACGCACAACAACGACGATGGGCATCGCGAACTCCGCTACAACAACACTTGCCACTCCGGCGGCAAACACCACAATGATGGCGGCTTGGACTTTGTCACAAGTGATGGCTACAGCTAGCGTGACTCCAAGACTAGTCGCCGCAATGGTGGCGGCTATCGTGGCAACACCACTAGCCGACATTTGACCCAACATGCCTACTCGACAAGCCCTCCACTCACACCACCACCAACTGCCACGCCATCAAAGAGATCGGGAAGTAACGACGCGCAAAAGTGAGTCACAATCCCGACAAAGCATGAGACAATGGCCACACCAGCAGGTTCAGAAACATCGTCGACTCGCTCCATACCTTCACTAGCATTGGCACCAGGTACGAGAAGAACATGCTCACACAAGCGGTCACCATCAACGTTGTGGCCCAGTTCAACATCCTGTGATGTCTAACTGGTTTGAGCAACTCATCACCTGGAGCCGCGAGGATCACACGCCAAGAATTGAGTACCCGGGAAAAGTCACCCTGGTTGTCAAGACCAAAGTGGAAGACTACTCGCTCTCCAAAATCTTGATGGATAGGGGAAACTCCATCAACAACATGTACCTCAACACCTTCTGGTGATTGCGACTACTGGAGTCGATGGTCGAGACAACTCGCTGCACCTTCCATGGGATTGTCCTAGGTCGGAAGGCCTTCTCTATCAGCAAAGTGATGCTCCTAGTCTCCTTCGGCACCCCCTACAACTTCCACACAAAGCGGATCGTCTTCGAGCTGGTAAACTTTCGTAGTCCCTACCACACCGTGCTCAATAGGAAGGCATTCACCAAGTTCATGGTGGCTCTCCACTACGCCTATAATGTTATGAAGCTATCAGGGCCACACCGAATCATCACCGTGCGAGGCGACTCTGACATGAACCTGGAGTGCGAGGACAACGACACCAACCTCGTCGACACCGTAGTCACCGAGGAGATGAACCATGCCCGTGAGCTCGCCAAGTACGCTAGTGGAATCGACAAGGACAACCCCTCGGTCCTGAAGATGCCGACGACTATGAGCTCTGCACCGGGAAACTTTGAGGCATCCAATCACACCCGCACTATCGACCTCGTCCCAAGCGACTGGAGCCAGCAGGTCACTGTGGGTACAAACCTCACTCCCACATAGGAAGGCACGCTCATCTGAGTTTCTCTTTGAGAATTGCGAATTCTTCGCATGGAAGCGATCTGACATGCTTTAGGGAACTTCCTAAACACAAACTTCACATGGACCCCAAGCTTGACCTATCAAACAACCACTGCGACCCTTCAATGAAGAGCGCCACTTCGCAATCGCCGAATAGATGAACTGATATGGGGTGGCTTGATCTTCTCAGCAAGCACTTGTCGATGATGATAATGGTGGATAGATAACTAGCCTATAGCTATGAACTCTCCCGCTTGAACCCTGATGCCAATGCAACAGCTCTCGAAAACTATAAGATATTCACAACACCATGCTCTTGCGCACGCAGCCGTCGACCATGAATGGTAGTTTGCAATCTACTAATTCCCAATGGAACAACAGATCACACTCAATTGCACTAGTATAATTCGATCACAGGGTAATTCTAGAGGTTCTTTAAAAGAATCAACTCCAAAATAGTTTTAACATGGTCTCAACCCTAACTAGGGGTCCTCCTAGGGCTTATACAAACCGACTCGGACTAGATTCGGTCGGTGGGCGGACACTCCGGTCGATATCGGCTGGACCGTCCGGTCAGGCCGGACACTCCGCGTGGAGTGTGCCGGACAGTCCGGTCTGGCCGAAAACTTCAGAGTTTCCGGGTGGTGTCCAGGTAGTGTCCAAACTGGCACACATAATGTCCACACCAATTCGTCTCTCGGCCAGGCTGGAAAGTCCGGGTGAATCCGGCCGAACACTTTGGTCCTGGCAGATCTTTTTGCCTCCGTCTTGATGATCTTCTCTTGTGCCTTCCTCCCGCTCCTCCCTCGCGCATCCTTGGGTGATCATCATGCTGGGCCTCTCTTCTAGCCCTTCTCCTTCTCACGCCATGCTTGTTTCTCCAACAAACCTGATCATACATAAATGCATAGACTTAGGCAATATAAATTTCTCATCAATTAAAGTACCAGATTCGTTTAGGAGTGAATTCACCTGTTGTTCAAGTAGCTTAGCACGAGCTCTTGTAATGGATCCAATTCTAATCTCATTGGACTGATCCTTCTTTGCAACAATTGGATCATCTTTAGTAGTCATTAGGGTAGGTGTAATTGTAGGGATGCCGTCATTGTATGTAGTATGGCTTGGGATGAGGTAAATAAGTCAAATTCAGTTTGGCACATAACTCCTTACTTGCAAGATTTCTGCAGCTACCTCCATCAATGATTACCTTGCAAGCTTTGTTAGGTCCAACGAGTTCTTTGGTTTGGAACAAGTTGCAGTGCTAAGAGTCAAAAATAGGCTGCACGCTAAGTATACGTGGAGAGACCACTATGGTAGGTGCATGCTTAAGGTGTGTGTGTGTGTTTTTTAGTGGTTAGGTTGTTTTGGTGTTCCGCGTGAACTTCACTTTGCTTGGTTTTGATTGCTCTCAAGTGTTGCCACATGCACGATACTATCTTCCAAGGTAAAGTAAGGTTTAACGTTGCATCCCTAACCCCTACCACTTCCATATACACCACTTGGTATTGTGAATCATGTCTAGGAACTCCGGAGCCGAGGATGATTTCTATGAAGAATCCACGATGAGCCACCATGCATATGCCTCCACAAGCATGGATGACATGATGGAGCACTACACCGACAATGGCTCCACATGCTTGGGTGATATGTAGTTCTCCAACAACAATAACTACCCAAGCATGGATGACTTCAAGAACGACAACGACAAGCTCCTCAAGTCGCGTCGACCAAGACGGAGCCCTCACCTCAAGAGCAACAAGGTCCACAATCAAATGGACAACTTCAAACGGGACATGGACAACAACTTCGCCAAAACCATGAGCATGATGGCCAAGACAAATGATGCTTTGCGCTCATTACAACACCTCACTAAGAAGAGTGCCAAGGACAAGGAGCATCGTAGCGAGCGTCATGTGGATGACCAAGTGCGCCATCTACATCAACCTTTGGCAAGGCACGCCAATGACCTCCGTCGACACCATGAAAGGGCACCTTCAATTACTCGTGCCACCACCAAAATGGCACCAAGAGAAAGCTCTCCTCCACGCCATCAAGCTTCAACGCCAAGACTTGACGTCCTAGATGACGCATGCACCTTCATGGATGAGGAAGATCAAGACCTCTACTTTGCCAAGTTGGACGAGTACGTCAAGCGGGCTACACAAGCCAAGGTGCAAGATGGCGACGACAAGGTCAAGATTGGTGAGCATGGGAGTTTCCCTTCACCAAAGGAGGCGCATGGAGTTGAGGGAACCAAGCCTATCCCTATGTGCTTGAGTGATGATGTGGTACCAATCCCATGTGAGTGTGAGAGCCACTTAGCCCATTTGAGTGAAAGCAAGAGTGAAATGAGCGACTCCACCATATGTGAGATTGAGTACTTCCATTTGGAGGCAATGAGTGATACACCGAGTGAGTTGAGAGTGGTAGTCGATAGGTCATGTGAGACCACTTTGATTTTTAACGACTTACCCTCTACCTCTAGTGTGTTTCCTCATGATGTGCTTGGTTCCATGGATCAAGAAGCGCCAAGCTTGGAGATGACGATGCCTCCCACCGAGAAGATGTACATGGTGGATGAAGATGATGCCATCCCCATATTGGATGAAGAAGTCGCCCTCATGGAGGCCAATGCTACCACAACACCCACTTCATATGAGAGGTATGGACAAGGTAAACATAAGGGTGTTGATGATGCCATGATCCCACTAGTGGACATGATGACTTGTGATGATTAGCATGCTATGGATGATGTTTGTGATATCACATATGCTTCATTGATTTTTCCATGTGATACTTTGCCTTTGCATAATGTTGAGCATGTGAAATTATTTGATTGTGATGATGTTGCCATAGACATGCCATGCTCTAAACGTTATGTTGATGATATCATTGCTTGCACTTTGTTGAACAATTTCTCTTTCCAATGTTTTGCTTGCAATGATGTTACCAATGGTACCCCTCGAACCATGCTTTTTCATGAGTGTTTTACAATTTCCCCCGTTGCTTGCAATATGGATGATTGCTCCTTCACTTGTTTTGCTTGCAACAATAATTTCCATATGTTGTCTATTGAGATGGCCCCCATAGATTTCTCAAATTTTGGAGATTTTGGTAAATGCCATGCTAAGCATGTTCCCCACTTGCATACTCACCATGCACCTATGCTACACGTGATTGACACAAGAAGAGATATGTCATGATGGATGATGTATTTCTCTACCATGCACACACGTTCTTCCTTTTGTGTTTGATGTGTGTAGGTACCCGCACAAGAATGTCAACCTCGGTTGATCACGAGTTGACAAAAAGAGCTCTATAGAGCATCCCCCAAGTGAGTTCAAGATCGAACCCAGCTCTGATACCTTTTGCATGCTTTGCATCTTTCATGTTGATAAATTGCTCTTTCGTATGGTTGGCTTGCAAGCATGTTGATGGTATTCTTCCACCTTGTGACAATCATGTTTCGTTGCTATTGGATATGGATGCTTTGTGTGTTGCCACAAAAATGTTGAACAATTTCTCTTTCTGATGTTTTGTGTGCAACCATAATGCCATTATGAGCATGTATTGTCATGAGAGCTTCCAAGTCTCTCGTATTGTTGTTGCAACAAACATAAGGACTACTTGCTCTTTCATATGGTTTGTTTGCAAACATGTTATTTTTGCTTCCGCTTGCGATACTCATACCCTCATGATTTTGGACTTTGATGATATGTGTATGGCATCCAACATATTGAACAATTGTTCTTTCCAATGGTTGGCTTGCACACATAATAATGTTGTTTTGGATGGTCTTCCGCATGTGTTTTTTTCCGAATTCTCCTACTCTTGCATCAAAGATGTTGATCTATATCTTAGTCAATTGCTTTGAATGCATCCCGTTGACTCGATCTTCTCAAAAAGCACTTGTCGATGCTGATAATGGTGGATAGATAACTAGCCTGTAGCTATGAACAATCCCGCTCGAACCCTGATGCCAATGCAATAGCTCTCGAACCCTGTAGGATATTCACAACCCCACACTCTTGCGCACACAGCCGTCGACCATGAATGGTAGTTTGCAATCTACTAATTCCCAATGGAATAACAGATCACACTCAATTGCAGTAGTATAATTCGATAATAGGGTAATTCCAGAGGTTCTCTAAAAGAATCAACTCCAAAATAGTTTTAACGTGGTCTCAACCCTAACTAGGGGTCGTCCCAGGGCTTATAAGGGCGGCTAGGTGAAATGGATCGTATGGGCACCTAGAGGGGGGGGGGGTGAATAGGTGCTACACCAATTTTTAATTCTTTTTCAAATTTAGGCTTAGCACAAAGGTAAATTCTCTAGATAAACTAATGTCTGGAATTTCCCTATATGCAAACCTATCTACTAGCAAGTAAAGAGCGAGTGGAAGAGGAACGAGTGAACCGAAGTGAAGCACGCGGAGACACAGGATTTGTTTGGCCGCAGTTCCTTCCTTGTTAAGGGAAGTACGTCTGCGTTGGAGGGGTGGGCGGTACTAAGACCACCACGCCATAAAAGGCCTCACCCTGTTCTCCGATGGATCTCGCCACAAGAAGCCTGATCCACCTTCCACTATAGGTACCCTTCGAGCCGGGCACCGGCGCCTTTACACAACTAGCGGGGCAACAACTCCACAGCAACATGGAGGCTCCTGAAATGACAACAAGCTTCCACAAGAACAAAGTTGTCAAATACAATAACAAGATCTAGGTATTAACAAGAATACTAGATCAGGGATTTCTCCAAGTGAATGGAGAGGAGTTGAAGCGGTTGATTCTTGATGTTGATGATGAACTTCTCCTCCTTCAATTCCACCAAAGATCAAGACCTTCGGGTGGTTGAAGTGGGAGATCGAGATTTAGAGCTCTTGCACAAGGTCTGGTCAAATTCGAGTGAATCAAGAGTTCTGGACGTTGGGGAAGAAGGGGTACTTATACCCCCTTCCAAAAACCAGCCGTTGCACACTTTGGGGGCCGGATTATCCGGCCCAAGTGGGGGCCGGATTATCCGGTCTGGGGAAACTCCGCCCCAGACTCGGAATCTCTGGCAGAAAATCCGCCCCCTCACAGTGAGACGCGCCGAGCTTGCCCTTGATCATCTTCTGGGGGGCAGATTATCCGGTCCTATGCGAAGGCCGGATTATCCGGCCTGGGAAAGAAAAACCGCCCCAGTTCGGATTTTCCGGGAGAAAATCCGACCGGATACCGAGCGACGCGCCTTGGCTCCTTTTGCACGAAAACTGGGGGCCAGATTATCCGGCCCTTGCCAAACCCGGATTATCCGGCCTGGGGAGGAAAAACCGCCCCAATTTGGATTTTCCGGGAGAAAATCCGACTGGACACAGAGCAACGTGCCTTGGCTTCCTTGAGAGATGAGGTAGGCCGGATTATCCGGCCCTTGGAGGGGCGGATTATCCGGCCCCCTCAAAACTTCCTGCACACTTAGCACACATGAAAATTCTCCATAGTATTGTTATCTAACACGCAAAACAAAGGAAAACATGAAATGTTCTTTCAATCTCCCCCTTTTTGGTGTTAGATGACAATACCAGGATTTGCAGGAGAAAGACACAAGACAAACAGCAATAACTATGAAAGGGACTCCCCCTCAATGTGTGCATAATAGAGTTTTGCATTGGAATACAAATGGACACAAATAGGTGAATCTATTCCATAGACATAAGGGCAAAAGTACATACCACCGAAGTAGAGAATATGCATCCTTGACAAAAATCACAATTATTATTGGATAACCATTATGAGCGCGCGCCTTCCGTGATAAACCTCCAGCAATAGGATATGAATAGATATAGCCATGAGCATAATCCATGATATGAAGTCCATAGGTACCATCCAGACAACCACATAAAGTCTCAACCACAAATCACAAACCACGAATTTAAAAGGATCTAAATGGGCATAAGCAATAAATAACAAATAAAAAGTGCAAGTGCTTATGCCCGACCCATGCAAATCCACGGACAACCTAATAGAACTACTTCTCCCCCTTTGGCAGCGAGACACCAAAAAGGGATATCCCCCAGCTCATCATCACGAGGCAGCTCAGCAAACAAGTCATGGTGACGGATGGCAGAGAAGGAGACTGCATCCAAAGCCCTGTAGTTGATCTTGGGCTCCTTGCCCTTCCTCTTGGACACCCCCTTCCTAGTCCTCTTGGATTGTTCAGCCATTTGCCTCTCTTCATTCTTCCTTCTCCTCAATACAACTTCGTCCACTAGGTTACCTTGACCGTCGTCCCGAAAGTACTTGGCGCGAGGACGGCGCTTGTAGGTCTTGGAAACACCGGAACCACCTATGAGGAGAATAAGGGCTATAGCAAAGGGATAAGCATACACACAAGTCCAGGAGAGAGCATGGAAAAGGTAGTCAAAAAGTTCATAGGACAAAACTACTCAATGCATACACATAGTGCAACTGAAGCAGAATTGAATCTGTCAGGCCGGATTATTCGGCCTATCCAGGGGCGGATAATCTGGCCCTGGCAGAAATTTTCGATTCCACCAAGAATGCATGCAAAAAAGTAGATCGGGCCTAGAAACTGTAAGACTACGAGTTCTATGCGAAAACACATCCTTCTAGACAACGTTCCACCCAACAAGATACACATCTAGCCAAAGATGGGGAGAGAGGGAGTTACCCTCATTCATTGGAGGAAGAACGCGGAGGAGAAGGTACCTGGAGGCACGGAGAAGAAGATCCGGGGAGGCCCGGAAAATCCGGTGGCCGGAGAGGCTCCGGGGAGGGTGAGGGGCGCCAGGCGGCGGCTGGGAATAAGGAGAGGGCTGGGGGAGAAGTGCTGCTCGATATGAGCCCTTCCCTCCCGAGTCCTGCCCTTTAAGATCGAATCCGCCAGGGCCGGATTGTCCGGCCAACACTTGGGCCGGATTATCTGGCCTAAATTCTAGGATTCTGTTATACACAGAACCAGGCCCGCGCGTCCCCCAAACAACACCCCCACAAGGTGTACAAGGGACTTGTGTGCAAGAATAGATGGCTTAGGGGTAGGGAAGGCTTAGGATTGAGAAAGCCAAACTGAGATGGTACTAGACACTCAAAATTGCAAAATCCAAATCAAATAAAAGCCAAGATTGAGTGTGATTCCCATAAGAACATGAGAGAGCAAATAACATCCAAAAAGATCCAATTCTCCACAAGGGAGAGGGCGGTGGCCGAAGCCACCTTGTTGGAGTGTATGGTGTGACACTGTGAAGATATATATCTTGGGTTCACGACCAATACTCATCAATAAGCTCACATATCACAACATGATATTAAGAGAAATGATATAACTTGCTATTGGCATTATGGGGGGAGGGTTAGCCCAATAAGTTAGGACCACACTCCCCCTATATCCATGCCCACACCTAGACCAAACAAGGATTGAGACGTATGAGTGAGTGCATGGGTAATCAAGACAAACTCCCGAATCAATGATATTTAGCTCATTCCTCAAATAGCAGAATCTTGCTTCATCAAGTGGCTTTGTAAAGATATCCGCCAGTTGGTTCTTCATGCTCACAAAAGATAGATCAATATCGCCTCGAGCAACATGGTCACGAATAAAATGATTCCGAATCTCAATATGCTTCGTCCTTGTGTGTTGAACTGGATTGTACGCAATTTTGATAGCACTTTCATTATCACATAAAAGAGGCACTTTGTCACAATTGACACCGTATTCCTTTAAAGTTTGCCTCATCCACAATAATTGAGTACAAGCGCTAGCAGCAGCAACATATTCAGCTTCGGCGGTGGAGAGAGATATACAATTCTGCTTTTTGGAGGACCAACATACAAGAGATCTTCCCAAGAATTGACAAGCTCCAGAAGTGGATTTCCGATCATCCTTATCACCAGCCCAATCTGAGTCAGTATAACCACATAAAGAGAAATTGGAGCCCTTGGGATACCAGAGACCAAAGTTGGGGGAATGAACCAAATATCGAAAGATCCTCTTGACCCCCACTAAGTGGCTTTCTTAGGAGCTGCTTGATACCTTGCACACACTCCCACACTCAACACAATATCGGGTCTAGATGCGCAGAGGTAAAGAAGAGAGCCGATCATGGACCGGTATACCTTTTGGTCCACATCTTTACCGTGAGGTTGAGTTCGAGATGACACTTTGTTTGCATCGGAGTAGCGACACCATTTAGATCCGTCATCTTGAATCTCTTGAGCATGTCTTGGATGTACTTTGCTTGATTAATAAAGGTTCCCTCTCTAAGTTGCTTGATCTCGAATCCAAGAAAGAACCGTAATTCCCCCATCATAGACATCTCAAACCTGTCAGTCATAAGCTTTGAAAATTCATCGTTAAAAGCTTTGTTAGTAGAACCAAAAATGATATCGTCTACATATAGTTGGCATACAAAGAGCTCCCCCTTAACCTTCTTAGTAAAAAGAGTGGGGTCGATTTGCCTAGCTTCGAAGCCACGACCTGACAAAAGCTCTTTAAGGTGCTCATACCACGCACGTGGGGCTTGTTTGAGGCCATAGAGTGCCTTATCGAGTTTGTAGACATGGTTCGGGAAGTTAGGATCCTAAAACCCTGGGGGTTGCTTTACGTATACCAACTCATGTAGAGGACCGTTAAGGAAGGCACTCTTGACGTCCATTTGCTGCAACTTGAAATTGTTATGAGCAGCATAAGCAAGTAGGATACGGATGGACTCAAGGAGAGCCACAGGAGCATAGGTCTCGTCGAAGTCGATTCCCTCAACTTGGGAGTAACCTTGTGCCACAAGTCTTGCCTTGTTCCTCACAACAATGTCATTCTCATCTTGCTTGTTCTTGAAAATCCACTTGGTTCCGATAACATTGTGGCACTCTTTGGGTTTCTCCACTAGTTTCTAGACTTTGTTGCGCTCGAAATTATTCAATTCTTCATGCATAGCAACAACCCAGTATGGGTCTTCAAGAGCTTCAAAGACCTTCTTAGGTTCCACCATGGAGATATGAGCTTGATGCTCACCAAAATTGGCCAATTCTCTTCTTGTAGACACCCTTCGTCGAAGATCACCAACAACCTTGTCGAGAGTGTGATCCCGCAACTCAAGGTTACGATTCGCCCGAGCCTTGCGACGAAGTTCAATAAGTTTGTTGTCTCTTGGTGGAGGAGATTCATCACTTGAGTCTTCATTGGAAGCATTTTCTCCGCCTTTATCAGTAGCTGGAACATCAGTAGCAGGTGGTGGAGATGCATGCCCTTGAGGTGAATCTGAAGCCATAACAGGAGGCTACAGAACTGGAGAGTCAGGGCGGATAATCCGGCCGATGAAGAGGCCGGATAATCCGGCCTGGGAGAACTTGCAGTAGCTTCATCAGGAAGCCTAGGACTTGCTTGAACTGGCGAGGGGCCGGATAATCCGGGATCAGCCGGAAAATCCGGCCTAGAGCTTGTATTGATATATTCACCACCAGGAGCTGCATGGTCAGTTGGAATGAGGTGGCCGGATAATCCGGTATCCACTGGAAAATCCGGCCTGGAGCTTTCTAGAGAATTTTGACCTTCGGCAATTGATGGAGATGGTGTAGACGTTGCCCCCGTGGTTGAAGCATGTTGCGTATGTGTAGATGAGGGCTCTATATGAGTAGAGCATTGTCCTTCCCGGTCCGCCACAAGGGGTTCCTCAATGGGGCAGAAGAATCCCACGCCCATTCTTCTTATGGCATCTTGGGGTATTTCAACATCTGCATCACAAACACCAACTTGCTCCACACGGGAACCGTCATTTTCCTCGAACACCACACTACAAGATTCTACAACAGTTCCGGAGAGCTTATTGTAGACTCTATAAGTGTGGGATTCGGCACCATAGCCAACAAAAATACCTTCTAGAGCCTTAGATTCAAACTTAGATAAACGAACTCCTTTAATAAGAAAGAAACACTTACACCCGAATACCCGAAAGTATGAGATGTTTGGCTTGTTACCGGTAAGTATTTCATATGGAGTCTTGTCCAAAATCTTGCGGAGGTATAAACGGTTGGATGAATGACAAGAAGTAGAGATTGCTTCAGCCCCGAAATTATATGGAGATTTGAATTCGGCCAACATTGATCTTGCCATGTCCATTAGAGTTCGATTCTTCCTCTCGGCTACACCATTTTGTTGAGGGTGTACGCAGCAGAATATTGATGTCTTATCCCCTCTTCACTTAGGAACTCATTTAAGGTGTAGTTCTTGAAATCCGAGCCGTTATCACTCCTTATAGCCAAAATGGGGACGTTGTGTTGACGTTGAACCTCGTTGGCGAAGTCGATAACAGTTTGTTGAGTTTCACTCTTCAACTTGAAGAAATAAACCCAAGTGTATCTTGAGTAATCATCAACAATCACACGACAATACTTCTTTCCATCGAGGCTTGCATGAGATGGAGGTCCGAAAAGATCCACATGAAGGAGCTCCAAAATCCTTTTTGAAGAGATAATAGTTTTCCTTCGATGAGGAGAATCATTCATTTTCCCTTCAACACATGCCCTGCAAACACGATCTTTGGCAAAAGAGACATTTTCTTTTAGTCCAAGAATGTGGCCACCTTTGTGGAGACTTTGCAAAGTTCTCATATTGACGTGGGCTAGTCGGCGATGCCATAGCCAAACCCGCGTCAGCCTTTCCGAAAAGACACATCGGACCTGTAGTGGTTTTCCCCGAAAAGTCCACCACGTACAGGTCGTTTTCGACATATCCCACGAAAGCGACTTTTAGAGACTTGCTCCACAAGAGTACCACCAAATCAGCATCAATGTAAACTACAAAGCCCATCTTACCAAGGGCACGAACTGAAAGTAAGTTATACCCGAGGGTCTCAACAAGCATGACGTCCACGAGAGAGATATCGTGAGCCACCACAACTTTGCCGAGACCCAATACCTCAGATTTTGACTTGTCACCATAGGAGACAGTAATGTGATCAAGGTTTGGCCGCATCTCCGTGATGATCTCCTTGCTTCCGGTCATATGACTCGTACAACCGCTATCGAGTACCCATTTAGACCCACCGGAAGCATAACCCTGCAAGAAAATTACTTCTTGGTTTTAGGTACCAATTTTTCAATGGGTCCTCTCATGTTAGTAACAAGGGTCTTGGGAACCCAAATAGACCAAGGAATGTAACAATCATAAGGCCCTACATAATTAGCATAAACATCACCATAAGAATCACAATAAAGTTCGAAGTTAGGATTGTGGATCCCTACAAAACCATCATAATTAGTCTTGTCATTGGTAATGTAGCTAGTCTTCGATTGAGTAGTCTTCTTCTTCTTGTTTTTCTTTCTCTTTATCTTGGGTATGTAACCAAGACCTTCTTTACTGTTGTTTGTCCTTTGCCTGCTCAGTATCTCATCAGCAACCCCTTTACCTTTGTGTTGAGAACTCCTTGCAAGATCTTCTTTTACAAAGGATGAAGAGGAGGTACTTGGCACATCATACCGTTTCAATTGAGTTTGGAGCTGGTTATGAGACTCATTTAGAGTAGAATTATCACTCTTCAATGCCTTGTGAGCACTTTCAAGATCATCAAACTTCTCCAAAAGTCTAGCATGAACAGCCCAAAATGAATCTTTTCTTTCTTTAGTTTCTTTACCTTGGAAAGAGCATGGTCACGTTCTTTAATGAGCTGAGCTACAGCTTCTTCTTGTGACTCCTCTAGGGATTCGAGTCTTTCTTCCAAAGAAACTCGAGTTTCCTCTTCCTCTTCCAAGGCATTCTTCAAAGAGGCTATCTCCAAGGCATCTTCTCTTTCAATTCTGCCCTTTTCTTCAAGGAGATCTTCGGCTTGAGCAAGTTGACTCATAAGAGCATCAAAATGGAGTTTTTGCTCACCTTGTAGGTTAGTGATAAAAGTATCCAAGGCAATAACTTCTTCTTTCATTTCAAGACTGTCATGATCATCCATATCCAAAATTATGTTAGTCTTAGGAAATGAGGAGTTAGAAGTTGATACCTCAGATCCTCTTGCCATTAGACAAGTGGCGTTGTTGTTGATGGCGTTCTCGTTCAGCGAGTCGAAGAGAGAGGAGGGAGTCGATGTGGTGGCTATAGCAGCCACTTCACGGGAACTATCATCATCCTCTTCATCTTCACTTGCAGAGGAGTATTCCTCTTGAGCTACAAGGACCATCTTGGGTTGCTTCTTGAAAGGGCCATTCTTCTTAGCAAACGGCTTCTTCTTCGGAGCTTTGGATTTCTCTTTGAGGATGAGCCTGCCACATTGTCTTCTCTATTTTGATACGGACACTCGGCTACAAAGTGCAGTCTATCACCACAGTTGAAGCAAGTTCTCAATCTTGGGCCACTTTCTCTTCTTCCATTTGACCCATTCTTACGCTCAAGTTCAGACTTGGCTTTGGCAGGGTCCTTCCAGAAGTTCCTTGCATAGAATGCCATGTACTCACCATGAGCACGTTTGAGCTCATCGGGGCAGTCCATGGATACCCTCTCAAAAAACTCCTTCATCATCCTCTTGCTCAACAACATTGGCTTTGAGAGCCATATTGACACCCTTTTGCATTCCAATGGCCCGAGCACGGACATCTTCAGCATTCTTTGCCACCAGTTTGAATGACGCCATTTCTTGCATGACTTCATTGGATGTCATTTGATGATAGTTGTGTCTACCTTGCAAGCTCTTCAAATCTGTCGGTTCGAAAGGCATTAAGGCACTCACATACTTTCTTTTTATCCATGCATCATCAATGTGAGTGGCCCCATGCTTCCGAAATGTTGTTGCGATGCCCTTGAGTCTTCTATACATGTCCTCATGGTTTTCACCATCCAACATGTAGAATCCCTCAGCTTCGTTACTAAGGGCATCATACCGGTTTCTTCTCATGCTTTCATTTCCAACAAAAAGGTCCGTAAGAGCATCCCACGCCTCTTTAGCTGTGTTGAGATGTTCAATGTGTGGCATGTCCTTGGGACCCACACCCAGCTGTATCATGTGGAGAGCAGTGGTATTCAACTGGCTATCCACAACTTCCCTTGTTAGATTGGTTTGATCTCCAATATGAAGACCTTCTTCAATAATCCTCCACAATTCAATAGAGGAGCTGCAAACATGAGGTTTCATTAGAAACTGCCATTGGTTAAAAGAAGATGCAGTGAGCTTGGGTGGATCACCCCTATTATTTATATGAGGATGGGGGATAGGTGGGTCGGGGGAATATACGTGGCGAACCTCACTATATTCCTCCTTACCATTTCCCTTTTTGGAGGTGGAGCCATTTAGTTTTTCACCTTCCACATCATCATCCTTGGATCCGGTGTTACCCTTTCCCTTAGATGATGGTGTGGGAGCCTCAGAGGAGGATGGAGATGGGGCTCTGGATGATGTAAGAAGAGCAATCATTTGATTCATCTCCTCCATCTTGGCCTCAAAGGATTTCAACAAGGTTGTTTCCAACGACTTGAGATCATCCATTGAGACCTTATCCACAACCTCGTTTCCATCATCCCTGGTACCCATACTACTCTTAGGCGGTTAAGCCCGAATTAAGAGCCGGGGCTCTGATACCAATTGAAATGGATTGTATGGGCACCTAGAGGGGGGGTGAATAGGTGCTACACCAATTTTTAATTCTTTTTCAAATTTAGGCTTAGCACAAAGGTAAATTCTCTAGATAAACTAATGTCTGGAATTTCCCTATATGCAAACCTATCTACTAGCAAGTAAAGAGCGAGTGGAAGAGGAACGAGTGAACCGAAGTGAAGCACGCGGAGACACATGATTTGTTTGACCGCAGTTCCTTCCTTGTTAAGGGAAGTACGTCTGTGTTGGAGGGGTGGGCGGTACTAAGACCACCACGCCACAAAAGGCCTCACCCTGTTCTCCGATGGATCTCGCCACAACAGGCCTGATCCACCTTCCACTATAGGTACCCTTCGAGGCGGGCACCGATGCCTTTACACAACTAGCGGGGCAACAACTCCACAACAACTTGGAGGCTCCCGAAATGACAACAAGCTGCCACAAGAACAAAGTTGTCAAATACAATAACAAGATCTAGGTATTAACAAGAATACTAGATCAGGGATTTCTCCAAGTGAATGAAGAGGAGTTGAAGCGCTTGATTCTTGATGTTGATGATGAACTTCTCCTCCTTCAATTCCACCAAAGATCAAGACCTTTGGGTGGTTGAAGTGGGAGATCGAGATTTAGAGCTCTTGCACAAGGTCTGGTCAAATTCGAGTGAATCAAGAGTTTTGGATGTTGGGGAAGAAGGCGTACTTATACCCCCTTCCAAAACCAGCCGTTGCACACTTTGGGGGCCGGATTATCCGGCCCAAGTGGGGGCCGGATTATCCGGTCTGGAAAAACTCCGCCCTAGACTCGGAATCTCCGACAGAAAATCCGCCCCCTCACAGTGAGACACGCCGAGCTTGCCCTTGATCATCTTCTGGGGGCGGATTATCCGGTCCTATGCGAAGGCCGAATTATTCGGCCTGGGGAAGAAAAACCGCCCCAGTTTGGATTTTCCGGGAGAAAATCCGACCGGATACCGAGCGACGCGCCTTGGCTCCTTTTGCACGAAAACTGGGGCCCAGATTATCCGGCCCTTGCGAAACCCGGATTATCCGACCTGTGGAGGAAAAACCGCCCCAGTTCGGATTTTCCGGGAGAAAATCCGACTGCACACAGAGCGACGCGCCTTGGCTTCCTTGAGAGATGAGGTAGGACGGATTATCCGGCCCTTGGAGGAGCGGATTATCCGGCCCCCCTCAAAACTTCCTGCACACTTAGCACACATGAAAAGTCTCCATAGTATTGTTATCTAACACGCAAAACAAAGGAAAACATGAAATGTTCTTTCACTGGGGCGTGCAGAAACTTTAACTAAACGCGTACGAGTCAAACTGATACAAACCGACTCGGACCAGATTCGGTCAGCGGGCGGACACTCTGGTTGATATCGGCCGGACAGTTCAGTCAGGCCTGACACTCCGGGTGGAGTATGCCGGATAGTCCGGTCTAGACGGAAACTTCAGAGTTTCTGGGTGGTGTCCGGGTAGTGTCCGAACTGGCACACAAAATGTCCATGCCAGTTCGTCTCTCAGCCAGGCCGGACAGTCTGGGTGAATCCGGCCGGACACTCCGGTCATGGCAGATATTTTTGCCTCCGTCTTGATGATCTTCTCTTGCACCTTCCTCCTGCTCCTCCCTCGCGCATCCTTGGACGATCATCATGCTGGGCCTCTCTTGTAGCCCGTCTCCTCCTCACGCCATGATTGTTTCGCCAACGAACCTGGTCATACATAAATGCATAGACGAGGAGTCCTTATGCAAAACGGACGCCCTATAGCCTACCATAGCGAGAAACTTGATGGTGCTCGCCTTAAATATCCGATTTATGACAAAGAGCTTTTTGCCTTAGTTCGTGTTCTTCAAGTTTGGCAACACTATCTATGGCCCAAGGAATTTATCATACATTCCGACCATGAGTCCTTGAAATATCTCAAAGGCCAAGCCAACTTGAGTAAGAGACACGCTAAGTGGGTTGAATTTATGGAGTCTTTTCCGTATATTGTCAAGTATGAGAAGGGCAAAGATAATGTATTTGTGGACGCTTTGTCTCGCAAACACACAAGCCTTCTTACGAGACTTGAAATCAACATGTTGGGTCTTGAGGAAATAAAATCTTTGTATGCTTCCGACCCGTTCTTTGAACCAATTTTCGCAAAGTGCTCCAATGACAAAGGAGTTGATGATTTCTATTTGCATAAGGGCTTTCTATTTAAACAAAACAAGTTATGCATTCCGAAGTCGTCACTTCAACTTTTACTTCTCCAAGAATCTCATGGTGGAGGCCTCATGGGTCACTTTGGCCGTGACAAGACATTGGACATGCTCTCCAATCACTACTTTTGGCCCAAGATGAAGCGTGACGTGGAGCGCTACGTTCAATGATGCACGACATGTGTTCAAGCTAAGTCGCAAGCTAACCCTTATGGTCTTTATATGCCATTGCCTATTCCTCATACCCCTTGGTCCGACATTAGCATGGATTTCGTGTTAGGATTGCCTAGATCTAAGCATGGTCATGATTCTATATTTGTTGTTGTGGATCAATTTTCCAAAATGGCACACTTCATACCATGTCATAAGACCGACGATGCTTCACATGTTGCAAATCTGTTTTTCAGGGAAATCGTCCGTCTTCACGGTGTGCCAAGAACAATCGTCTCCGACCGCGACGTCAAATTCTTGAGCTACTTATGGAAGACCCTCGTGGCCAAGCTTGGCGGCAAGCTACTCTTTTCATCCGCATCGCATCCCCAAACTGATGGCCAAACAGAAGTTGTCAACCGAAGCCTCGGGACTCTCCTTCATGTGTTGATCAAGAAGAACTTGAAGGATTGGGAGGAATGCATCCCACATGCCGAGTGTGCCTACAACCGTGCCAAGTACTCAACAACCAAGATGAGTCCATTCATGATCGTCTATGGTTTCGAGCCCCTCACCACGCTCCACATCCTACCACTACCTCTCCATGAGCGCACGAACATGGACGTCGAGTAACGCACACAAGCTATGTAGAAACTTCATGAAAAAACAAGAGCTACTATAGAACAACAAGTCCTTCACCAAGCTTCAAGGTTAAACAAGGACAAGAAGGAGATGATCTTTGAAGAAGGTGACCTTGTGTGGATACACCTAAGCAAAGACCGCTTCCCCAAGGAACGTGACTCCAAGCTCAAGCCAAGAGGAGATGGTCCCTTCAAGGTCCTCAAAAGAATCAACAAGAACGCCTACATCATCGACATACCGACCTCCAAGTACCTTGCAAGCAATACATTCAATGTCAAGGATCTCTCACCCTACCATGGAGATGTTCAAGATGATAACCACGAAGAGTCGAGGACAACTCTTTCCCAAGGGGGGGAGCTGATGCAGCCCGTCCTATGGAAGCTCCTACATCTACACCAACAAGTCCCCCAAGTGGACCCATGATTCGTGCCCGAGCCAAACTCCTACAAGCTAAGGTGAACTCGCTCCTCTCCTCGTGCCAATTTGATACCTCCTTGGATGGTGTGCTACTTCATGCAACTACCCTATGCATCATCAGGTCCGAAGCTTCGACACATCACCAAGCACCCAAGGATGGAGAACAAGGAGCAGAGTGTGAAGCAAAAGCCGTTGGAGCTGCTCAGACCGGAGTCTCTGGTCTGCGCACACCGGAGTCTCCGGTCCACCAAAGTCTCCGGCCTGAAGACCAAAGAGACTCCGGCCCACTCTCCGGTCTGACCCCTGCACCGGGCCCTAAGACAATCTGAAGGCCCCTCCAGAGGCTGGTCTGGAGACTAACCGGAATCTCCGGCCTAGACTGGAGTCTCCGGTCCACCACACCGGAGTCTCCGGTCCGATCAACGCCAGGGATGAAAAGGCTTTGGGCCTGCAACCCATGTACCCCTTAGTCCGTCCAGAACTTGTCTTTTATTCCTAAAGTACCCCTTTTTAAGTGGCTGGCCTATATATAGTCCCCCACCTCCATTGTAAACCCTAGGCATAGATGATAGACTAAAGACAACCCCCTTTGTGGAATCTCTAGTTTTGCCTCATCCCCTTCTACCAAAGGGGATCGACTATCGTCACCACCTCGTTGGAGTTTGCATCGCACGTCCCTCGTTGTACAAAGCATTGGCATCGGTGTCCCTTTGCCAAGATGTCAAGACCCTCTCCAAGGTGTTCTTCCCTCTCCGCGTGGGATCAAGGGAGCACGTTGACCGATCTTTCCTTGCGAGGATTCTATCGGACCGGTGGCCGCTGGTGAGAGAAATCGGCCTTGTATCGTGTGAGTTTTGCGTGTGTTCATCGTGTTCTTCGCGAGGTATGCGTCCGCTTCCGCTACCTTCTCCCTTTCCCCTCGCTTTCCCATCAATTTAACCACGAGATCCGTGAAGATCGGGCCACCCATGGGGTTACCCCATAACAACATCCATGGCCTCGAAAGACAAATGCATGCAATGCATCATAACTTTGGCCATCAAAATGAAGCACTTCAACGCCGTCGTGAAAACAAATGACAAGCTTTTACTCCTCATCAACGGAATGACAAGACCATGTTCACGCGTATCAAGCTCTTCAAGCTCATCGTGTCACCATTATCCTCTTCGTCAAGATCCTCATCCAAGTGCTCCAAGACGCAATGATGCCCCTGTGGTTGAATATGGAAGCTCTTTACACTATGTACCTTCCCCACGGCATGCCACAACGTCAAGCTATGATAGTGATTTCTCCACAAGGCCAGAAGGACACTGATGCAGCCCGTCCTATAGATGCTCCTTGTTGGGGATATACTTTCCGAGTATCTTCACTGTGCCTCACTGACTAGGGTGGCCCACTTCGGGTTAGAGCTTTGCTTCACGGGCGGCCTAGTTAGGGAGAAGAGACGGAGTCCAATATGGCTACAGTAAAGCCTAGAAGACTTACAGATCTAGGCCTGTTATGTTACTTGTAGTTCAAGATGTACTCTGTAACTGACTCTTACTCATAACCGGATAGGTCTCTCCTCTAAACCCTAGGCTGGATATCTATATAAGCTGTCCTAGGGTAAGCCTTTAGGGCACCTCACAATAGTCTACAATCTCAACTCGCACAAGCAAAACACTTCTAACCCATATTCCGGCTCTGCCGTATTACTGGATTGCTAGCAGGAGTAGGATCTGTCCAAAGCCGGCAGACTCGAACCTGGGTAAACTTGTGTGCTCATCGTTTCGGAACACCGTACGTCTCACACCCCTCTCTTCCACACGCCCCAAGAACCCCCTCATGGCATACTTGTTATCAATCTGATGACAGTTGGCGCCCACCGTGAGGCAACTGAGCTTCGGATCTGTGTTCTGAGCAGAATCTGCAAGAATCAGAATCAGTGAGACCATCGCCGTTGGTCGCGTCCTCTATGCCAGCGATGTCCCTCTCATCTTATGCAGCCCGCCCTACGGACGCTCCTACATCTACACCAACAAGTCCCCCAAGTGGACCCATGACTCGTGCCCGAGCCAAACTCCTACAAGCTAAGGTGAACTCACTCCTCTCCTCGTGCCAATTTGATACCTCCTTGGATGGTGTGCTACTTCATGCAACTACACTATGCATTATCAGGTACGAAGCTTCGACACATCACCAAGCACCCAAGGATGGAGAACAAGGAGAAGATCGTGAAGGAGAAGACGCTGGAGCTCCTTAGACCGGAGTCTCCGGTCTGCGCACACTGGAGTCTCCGGTCCACCAAAGTCTCCGGCCTGAAGACACCGGAGTATCCGGCCCCACCTCTGGTCTGCCCCTGGAACTGGGCCCTGGGACAATCTGAAGGCCCCTCTAGAGGCCGGTCCAGAGACCGACCGGAGTCTCTGGTCCACCACACCGGAGTTTCCGGACCGACCGTCACCAGGCATGTAAAAGGCCTTTGGGCCTACATCCCATGTATCCCTTAGTCCGTCCAAAACTTTGTATTTTATTCCTAAAGTACCCCTGTTAAAGTGGCTGGCCTATATATAGTCCCCCACCTCCATTGTAAACCCTAGGCATGATATTGGAATTAGTGGAAACCCCCTTTGTGGATCTATCTAATTCTTGCCTCATGCTCCTTGACCAAGGAGCACCAATATCACCAAACCTCGTTAGAGTTTGCATCATGCCTCCGCGTTGTACAAGGCCTTGGCATCGGTGTCCTTTTGCCAAGACGTCAAGATCTCACCGAGTCTCCCATCTCGCCGTGCCGGTTCGAGAGAGAGTTGTTGAGGGCAAACCTCTAGGGTGGCCCGATCTTTCACGATTCCCTTTCAAATCGAGGATGGAGTGCAGGGAGAGGAGGGGAGGATGAACACGATGAACGCACGCACGAAGAACGTGAAGAACACACACATAAAACCATGATACACACCAATAGCTCACGCCGGCGGAAACCCGTCCGGCGTAATCCCTAGGATCGGCGTCGGGCGGAGGACTCTCTCTCGAACCGGCACAGCGAGATGGGAGACTCGGCGAGATCTTGACGTCTAGGCAAAGAGACACCGATGCCTAGGCCTTGTACAACGCGGAGGCACGATGCAAACTCCAACGAGGTTTTGGGATATTGGTGCTCCTTAGTCAAGGAGCATGAGGCAAGAATTAGATAGATCCACAAAGGGGTTTCCACTAATTCCAATATCATGCCTAGGGTTTACAATGGAGGTGGGGGACTATATATAGGCCAGCCACTTAAACAGGGGTACTTTAGGAATAAAAGAAAAGTTCTTTACGGACTAAGGGGTACATGGGCCGAAGTCCCAAAGGCCTTTTCATGCCTGGCGACGGTCGGACCGGAGACTCCGGTGTGGTGGACCGGAGACTCCGGTCTAGACCGGAGAATCCGGTGTAGTCTCCGGACCAGCCTCCGGAGGGGTCGTCAGACTGTCCCAGGGCCTGGTGCAAGGGGTCAGACCGGAGATGGGACCGGAGTCTCCGGTGTCTTCAGGCCGGAGACTTTGGCAGGTCGGAGACTCCGGTGTGCGCAGACCGGAGACTCCGGTCTGAGCAGCTCCAGCGGCTCCAGCTTCATGTTCTGCTTCTTGTTCTCCATCCTTGGGTGCTTGGTGATGTGTCGAAGCTTCGTACTTGATGATGCATAGGGTAGTTGCATGAAGTAGCATACCATCCAAGTAGGTGTCAAATTGGCACGAGGAGAGGAGCGAGTTCACCTTAGCTTGTAGGAGTTTGGCTCAGGCACGACTCATGGGTCCACTTGGGGGACTTGTTGGTGTAGATGTAGGAGCGTCCGTAGGACGGGCCACATCAGCTCCCCCCTTGGGAAAGAGTCGTCCTTGACTCTTCATGGATATCATCTTGAACATCTCCATGGTAGGGTGAGAGATCCTTGACATTGAATGTATTGCTTGCAAGGTACTTGGAGGTCGGTATGTCGACGATGTAGGCGTTGTTGTTGATTCTTTTGAGGATCTTGAAGGGCCCATCTCCTCTTGGCTTGAGCTTGGAGTCGCGTTCCTTGGGGAAGCGGTCTTTGCTTAGGTGTATCCACACAAGGTCACCTTCTTCAAAGATCATCTCCTTCTTATCCTTGTTTAACCTTGAAGCTTGTCGAAGGACTTGTTGTTCGATACTAGCTCTTGTTTCTTCATGAAGTTTCTTCATAGCTTGTGCGTGTTTCTCGACGTCCATGTTTGTGCGCTCATGGAGAGGTAGTGGTAGGATGTCGAGCGTGGTGAGGGGCTCGAAACCATAGATGATCATGAATGGACTCATCTTGGTTGTTGAGTGCTTGGCATGGTTGTAGGCAAACTTGGCGTGTGGGATGCATTCCTCCCAATCCTTCAAGTCCTTCTTGATCAACACACGAAGGAGAGTCCCGAGGCTGCAGTTGACAACTTCCTTTTGGCCATCAGTTTGGGGATGCGATGCGGATGAGAAGAGTAGCTTGACGCCGAGCTTGGCCATGAGGGTCTTCCACAAGTAGCTCATGAATTTGACATCGCGGTCGGAGACGATTGTCCTTGGCACACCGTGAAGACAGACGATTTCCCTGAAAAACTTTGCAACATGTGAAGCATCGTCAGTCTTATGGCATGGTATGAAGTGTGCCATTTTGGAAAAACGATCCACAACAACAAATATAGAATCATGATCATGCTTAGATCTAGGCAATCCTAGCACGAAATCCATGCTAATGTCGGACCATGGTGTATGAGGAATAGGCAATGGCATATAAATACCATAGGGATTAGCTTGCGACTTAGCTTGAACACATGTCGTGCATCGTTGAACGTAGCGCTCCACGTCACGCTTCATCTTGGGACAAAAGTAGTGATTGGAGAGCATTTCCAATGTCTTGTCGTGACCAAAGTGAGCCATAAGGCCTCCACCATGAGATTCTTGGAGGAGCAAAAGTTGAAGCGACGACTTCGGAATGCATAGCTTGTTTTGTTTAAATAGAAAGCCCTTATGCAAATAGAAATCATCAACTCCTTTGTCTTTGGAGCACTTTGCAAAAATTGGTTCGAAGAACAGGTCGGAAGCATACAAAGATTTTATTTCCTCAAGACGCAACACGTTGATTTCAAGTCTCGTAAGAAGGCTTGTATGTTTGCGAGACAATGCGTCCACAACTACATTATCTTTGCCCTTCTTATACTTGACAATGTACGGAAAAGACTCCATGAACTCAACCAACTTAGCGTGTCTCTTGCTCAAGTTGGCTTGGCCTTTGAGATATTTCAACGACTCGTGGTCGGAATGTATGATAAATTCCTTGGGCAAAGGTAGTGTTGCCAAAGTTGAAGGACACCAACTAAGGCAAAAAGCTCTTTGTCATAAATCGGATAGTTAAGGCGAGCACCATCAAGTTTCTCGCTATGGTAGGCTATAGGACGTCCGTTTTGCATAAGGACTCCTCCAATGCCAATACCACTAGCATCACAGTCTATCTCAAAAGTTTTTGTGAAATCCGGTAAAGCAAGAAGGGGTGCTTCGGTGAGCCTGTTTTTATGTTCATCAAAAGCTTTTTGTTGTGCTTTGCCCCACACGAAGGTCACATTCTTTTTGTTCAATTCATTAAGGGGACAAGCAATGGTTGAAAAGTCTTTCACAAAGCAACGATAAAAACCGGCCAACGATAGAAAAGACTTCGGAGTTCACTCACATTTGTTGGGAAGGGCCAATCTCGTATGT
Source organism: Avena eriantha (assembly GCA_910589775.1). Lineage (NCBI taxonomy): Eukaryota > Viridiplantae > Streptophyta > Magnoliopsida > Poales > Poaceae > Avena > Avena eriantha. The sequence continues at coordinate 68,137,075 of OU342746.1, read as the reverse complement.
CCTTTACCTTGGAAACATCAACTTCAATTCCCTTCGAAGAAACGACAAATCCAAGAAAAATCAACTTGTCTTTAGCAAAAGTGCACTTGGGAAGATTAGCATAAAGCTTTTCATGTCGAAGGATTTCCAAACCTTCCTTGACATGTGATATATGGTCCTCGAGGGATTTGCTATACACAAGAATATCATCGAAATAGACAACAACACTTTTTCCAATGAGAGAACGCAAGATATGATTCATTAGGCGCATGAAGGTGGAAGGGGCATTAGACAAACCAAAGGGCATAACCAACCATTCATAGAGACCAAGTTTGGTCTTGAAGGCGGTTTTCCACTCATCACCTTCAGCCATGCGTATTTGATGGTAACCACTACGAAGATCAATTTTCGAAAAAATAGTGGCTCCACAGAAATCATCAAGCATGTCATCGAGACGTGGTATGGGATGTCGATAACGCACGATGATAGCATTGATTGGACGGCAGTCCATGCATAACCGTAATGTATCATCCGTCTTTGGAACAAGAATCACGGGTACAACACTTGGACTAGTGCTAACTTGGATCAAACCTTTGGAGACGAGTTGGTTGATTTGACGTTCGATCTCCTTTGTCTCCTCCGAGTTCGTGCGGTAAGCGCGCGGTTGGGAAGTGGTGCACCGGGGATGAGGTTAATGTGATGTTCGAAGCCACGAAGAGGAGGTAGTCCATGTGGAAGCTCTTCGGGGAACACATCCTTGAATTCCTGCAAAACACTCATCAAAGATGGAGGAACATTAGTTAATTCGTTAGTTCCTTGTGCTAGTCCCTTGCAAAGGATGACATAGTGCAAGATGGATGGGTTGTTCCGAACATCTCTCATCTCACTTTTGGTGGCAAGGAGAACTCTTAGTTTTTCCACTCGAATTTGGCTTGTGGCTCTCACTCACTATGAGGTGGTTCTCTCTCTCACCGCTCTTCTCACAAGTAGATGTTGTGCTTTGCGCCCTCACTAAAGCCTTTGCATTGTCCACAATTATTTGACTAGGAGTCATCGGTTGCAAAACACATGTTTTGTTGAGCCATTTGAAGGTGTATACATTGGTGCGACCATCATGTTGAGAAGCCTTGTCAAATTGCCACGGTCGACCAAGAAGCATGTGGCAAACTGTCATAGGAACCACATCACACTCCACCGTATCTTTGTAAGGACCAATGGCGAAGGAGACCGATATGGTAAGCATGATCTTCACGGACCCTTGGTCACTTAGCCATTGCACATGGTAGGGGTGCTTGTGTGGATGGAGGGTGAGGTTGATCCTCTCACACAACTCGGTGCTAGCAAGGTTGTGACAACTCCCTCCGTCAATGATCACCAAGATTTGCCATTGATGTCGGCTCGTGTTTGGAAGATATTGGAGCGTTGGTCTTCATGCTCTTATGCTTGAGTGGTCAAGATCCTTGTGACGACAAGCGATGGACTTGCGTCATGTTCACACATGAGGAGTTCTTGATCATCTTCCACTCGTTGCCTTGCCATTGCTTCCTTGACACGGGCATCAAACTCATCTTCACTCAAGTACTCTTCATCACCATTGTCATGGATGAACAAGACTTTCTTGTTTCCACATTCGGCCAACTTGTGTCCTTTACCTCCACACTTGTAGCATTCACCGTTGATAGGTGTAACACTCTTTGCTTGCTTGCCACTTGGGGGCAGTTTTCCTTGAGGAAGTGTGGGCTTCAAGGAAGGCTTGGAGGTACTTGAGGAGCTTCCATTGAAAGTAGTTGGTGTAGCGGTTGAAGCTTGCTTGTAGGTGAAGTACGTTTTGGGCTTGTTGTAATTGATGTCCTCTTGCACTTGACGTTCAACCTTTGTTGCTATGTGCACAAGCTCAACCATGGTGTTGTATGTTTGGAACTCGACGATGCGCTTGATTGGGTGATTCAAAGCAATAAGGAAACGTGCCATTGTTTGCTCCATGCGCTCATCAATGTTGGCGCGAATCAAGTTGAGTTCCATTTCCTTGAAGTACTCTTCCACGGTCTTTGTCCCTTGACGAAGCACTTGAAGGTTGTTGAAGAGGTCACACGTGTAGTGCGCGGGGACGAACCGGGATCTCATGTGAGCCTTCATGTCATGCCAAGTTGTGATTGGCGGCTCTTTTCTTGCATCACGAGCAACTTGAACTTGTTCCCACCAAAGGTTGGCGTAATCATCAAACTCTAGCGAAGCCATGGCGACCATCTTCTCGTTGCTATAGTTGTGCATGCGGAAGATCTTGTCGACTTTGAGTGCCCAAGAGAGGTATTCTTTGGGGTCATTGGATCTGGTGAACTTGGGCATTGTGAACTTGAGCTTGCCAAAAGTTTCTTCATCGTTGCGGTCATTGTGACGAGCTTGGTGACCTTGTTGATGATCTTGCAGTTGGGGAGGTGGAACTTGGTTTCGCGTCCTTGTTGCAGAGCTTGCTCTTGGTATTGTTGTTGATGATCTTGCTCTGGCTCTTGGCGCGGTTGTTGACGTGGTTGAGGCGCTTGGGCCTCATGGTGGCGAGGGTGTGGAGCCTCTTGACGTGGTTGATGACGAAGAGGAGGCTCGTTCCTCGGTTGGTGATGTTGGTTAGGCACATTGGCTTCACGGCGAAGAACATGGTCATGAGCCTCATGATGTGTTGGGCGTCGCTCAACTTGTATCACTTGACGCTCCAAGTTTTGTTGATGTGGAGGAGGCGCCTTGTGATGACCATGGTGTCGGTGTTGACGTTCATGACATTCATGATGAGTAGGAGGATCTTGGAGAGCTTCACGTCGATGACGAGCTTGATTCTCCGCATTGGAGTCATCACTTGTTGTGCCAAATATGTGTCACGGTCGATGGTGGTAGACTTGCGGTTGCACTTGCGGTTGCGCTTGCGGTTCCTCTTGTTGTTGCTCTTGTTGGATCACTAGTGCCCTTGCGTGATGACGGTGTGCTTCTTGCCTTGCTCGTGGCCTTGAAGAGAGGTCACCATCATAGCTTGACGGTGCGGCGTGGCGTGGGGAAGGTACATAGTTCGAAGAGGTTCCATCTTCAACCACGGGGGCATCATTGCGTCTCGGAGCACTTGGATGTAGATCTTGTGGAAGAGTTGCATGACGACGCGAAGAACTTGAAGAGCTTGATGCGCGTGAACGTGGCCTTGCCATTCCGTCGATGAGGCGTCGAAGATTGTCATTTCTTTCGGCGACAGAGCGTTGAAGCGCTTCATTTTGGTGGCCAAAATTGTGATGCATTGCATGCATTTGTCGTTCGAGGCCGTCGAAGCGGTTGTTGATGTTCTTGAACTCGGCTTGCAAATTGTTCATCTTGTCTTGTCTCAAGGGCTTGGCAACGTTCATGGAACTTTTGGCGGACGATGAAGTGACTTTCACGCGTCATGTACGGACCTTGATCTTCTTCTTGGGGCGGTGGTTGGCTCAGCTCACCGTGCCTATCCATCATGCAAGACACACAAGTATTGTATATGGAAGTGGAATATGGTGGTGTTAGCTTTGTACCTCACCTTGGGGATTGCACCAAACTAGAAACCACAAGTGAGAGCTATAAGCGTGCAAAGTGGAATTGTAAAGAAAACTCACACTAAAGAAAGAACTAACCCTCAAAAGCTTGTTGGTGGTAGGTTACGATTGTGGAAAGCTAAAGAACCAACCAAAAGAAAAGGGATAGTCAAATATGGGTAAAATCCAACAAAACTCAAGTCAAAGGCGAAGGTCAACAACTCAAAACGGTGAGGAAAACCTACGACTATGTACACACACGTGGAGAAAGTTGGGATTGACACGACTATGAAAATGAGCAAACAAAATGTCCTAACGAAGACTAAGCTCGTTGTCGTGCCAATGCAAGGAGAGACCGTGGCTCGTTTGCAAAGAGGAAAAATGAGCAACGGATTTGTGCACTTGCCTTGGGCGCTCTTCTTTCTCTCTTGCTTACCAGCTTTGAGACTATTTTTCTTTTTCTTTTGCTTTGTATCTTTTCTTTCTTCTTTTTTTTGCTCTCCCTTGATGCTACCTAGTCACACTTGATATTGCTCTTGCACTCTCACTATCCAAGGACAAATGCACAATGCTCAAGCAAACACAAGATGAGCCACTCTCATGGGATAGGTACACACAAAGGAAGATATGGGTTAACAAGGTGACGCAAGTTATACCTTCATTGGTGATGATGAACTTGGCGTCGGTGGTGCGGGATGATGTTCGTGGGCCGTGGTGATATGGGGTGGCCTGATCTTCTCAGCAAGCTCTTATCGATGGTGATGGTGGATGATAGATAACTAGTGCGTAGCTATGATCTCTCCCGCTCGATCCCTGATGCCAATGCAACAGCTCTCGAACCTTGTAGGATATTCACAACACCACACTCTTGCGCACGCAGCCGTGACCACGAACGGTAGTATGCAATCTACTAATTCCCAATGGAACAACAGATCACACTCAATTATAGTTGGTAGATTCGAACACAGGGTAATTCCAGAGGTTCTATGAAAGAAACAACTCCAAAATATTTTAACGTGGTCTAAAAACCTAACTTGTGACGGCTACGGAGGTTTATAAGAGGGATGGGGCGTCCTCCCCTCTAAACGGGCCTAAAAACAGCCATAACTTGGCCAAAACTGACTCGGTTCGACTCAAACTGATACATACCGACCCATATATGGGTTCGGCCTTATTGGCACGCAGTACAAACGTCGTGGAACACCTCAAACATGTAATTCTTGGTGCGCCATCTCTCTCTCTTGCTCATACGTGATTTCCTCATTGCATCCTAGTGCGCCTGCCTCCCGCTCCTCCCTCGCGCACTTGTTGATATTGGAAATCAGCGCTTGTCCTTCTTTGCTGCAACTCTCCTCCTCCTCGCGCAACACTTGTGTTATCAATAAACCTGATCATACAAAGATGCATAGACTTAGGTAGTATAAAGTTCTCATTAAGTAAAACATCAGGTTCAATTAAGAATGAATTCACCTGGTAATCATTATTGATTTGACTCAGTATTTCCTTCCAGTTCAGGCAGTCAGAATCATCATAATCCCTGTAGATATCCTCATCACGTGGTGTCGATGAGCGCGGGGGTTGTCGATGTGGAAGCTTTTTGTTAGTTTACGACACGCACACGGGCACAAACAAACAAGAAGAAATTAGCCAATGCAAGATTAGAGGCAAAACTGTCAAAATCAGGCGTCAGGCCGGAGACTCCGGTGTGTAGGCCGGAGACTCCGGTCTGGAGTCAGATCGCGAACTGCTCGTGTTCTTGAGCGAAAAATCCACGCCTTGGGTCCTCAAATCCGCGAAAAATTGGCCAAATTGGGCTGGGAAAACGCAGGATAAAGCTGGACCAACACCTAAGACAAGGTGTTGGGCCACGTAGAGATAAACAAAACTTTTTCCCTACGCGGTGATCCCAAGATCCAGCTCAGGTAGAAGGCCACGAGGATTACCACTAGTCGTGCAGATGCGGAATTGATGAAGCACGTCGCTTGATGCAGTGCAGTCCTCGCGATCCGTTCCGGTTCCACGATCCACGATCCGTTCTTTCTTCACGATCGTCGAAGTGCTGAACGTACAGCACCTCCGCCGGTATCCACACGTACGAGGCGGAGCGCCGGCGATGGACTGCTAGGTCCGGTACGACGGCGACATGACAGAATGGGGCTAGGGTTTCCAACACATGGAGTGACCTAACCTTGTGCTCTAAGCACCTATGCCCCAGCTTATATAGGGAGTGAAAGTGGGCTCCACTCACTTGTGGCCCATTCACTAAAAGGCCTATATTAGCCACTACAAGTCTCACTTGCTGACTAAGTCCATGTCTCTATTTGGGTCGAACCAGGACCCAAATAGGTTTCCTGTTTTGGGTCTAACCCAAACTTGCTCCCGCTCTTAAATGTGTGACCCGACAGGCTCATGGTAACTCGGACATGATTCCGAGTCTCACTCGCGATTGATCAGTTGGTAGCGGATCCTAGCAGAACATGCCAACTCCCAAGTACCAATAAGTCATGACGACATACCTTCCAATGCGACTTTCGTCTGAGTCCCTTTTGCCTCACGATATACCTTATCGGACTATAGGCGAATGATCTTCATCCCTTAAATAGTTCGACTCCCTTTCTCGATCCGAGATAAGTGATTCATCCGACTAACTCTTAGTCGGTTGCCTCGGTTAACACTTAATCCGAGACGTGCATGGCCATGCTTTCCGAATCATATCTTCCGAGAGGGCCCAGAGAATATCTCTCTAGATGGAGGGGAAAAACCTCGTCTTGGTTATTCACATCACGTAGCTTGATTCTTAGTCGATCCGAACTCCGCCTTTTATAACTGCCCAGTGACGGAACAGTGTTTGACAGAACCTAAGTCGGAGATCCTCAACTCGGATTGTGCAATAACCTCAGGTCTAAGGATTACATTGATTGAGACATGCAAATGACGACTTGTTCGTTGCATCTCAATATGGGTCAGTCCGACTCGCTAAACTCTTTAGTCGAATCCGTGTAAGTCGGAATAGCATCTCCATGCCCATGACAAGTGGAACCTAGTCATCTGCCGACTTTCACATTGGTCTAAGTTGTGTGTCCGGCATAACCTCAATGACCAAGGACAATTAGTATGAACAACATGAATATGTAGTTCCACAATGGAATCACATATTCAATGATACATATCAGTAGTTCATACATGGACCATAACCTTATGAATACATTAGGAAATATCATCAACCATGATTGCCTCTAGGGCATATTCCCAACAGTCTCCCACTTGCACTAGAGTCAATCTTCCGACATCACATGTCTAGGCATCTAATGCCCATTGCTCTCAGGTGCGCCTCATGCTTCGGCTGTGGAAGTGGCTTTGTCAACGGATCCGCAATGTTTGCATCCGTGTGTACCTTGCATAACTTGATATCACCTTGATCCACGAATTGGCGAATAAGGTGGTACCGCATGAGTATATGTTTGTTCTTCTGGTGTTGTCTAGGTTCCTTGGCTTGTGCAATAACACCATTGTTGTCACAATACATGTCTAACGGATTGGACGAGCCCTGAACCACACCAAGATCCATGAGGAAATTCCTCATCCAAACGGCTTCTTTTGCCGCCTCTGAGGCAGCAATATACTCAGCCTCTGTCGTAGACGCAGACACCGTATCTTGCTTGGAACTTTTCCAGCTCACAGCCCCTCCGTTTATCACAAACACATATCCGGATTGCGAATGAAAATCATCCGAGTCAGTGAGATAACTCACATCCGTGTAACCCTTTACACTGAGTTCATCCTCACCTCCATAAACCAGGAACATATCCTTAGTCCTTCTCAAGTACTTGAGGATATTTTGAGCCGCTGCCCAGTGGATTTCTCCAGGGTCAGCCTGGTACCTGCTCACAACACTTAGAGCATAGGAAACATCCGGCCTAGTTCAAATCATAGCGTACATGATGGATCCGATTGCAGAAGCATACGGAATCGCACTCATCCGACTTCGCTCATCAGTTGTCGAAGGACACTGAGTCTTGCTAAGTTTTACGCCATGGGACATCGGTAAGAACCCCTTCTTAGACAATTCCATGTTGAACTTCTTCAACACTTTGTCCAAATATGTACTCTGAGTCAATCCAATGAGCCGCCTTGATCTATCTCTATAGATCCGGATTCCTAGTATGTAAGTCGCCTCAGCCAATTCTTTCATCAAAAAACTCTTCTCCAATGACTCCTTGGTCTCTTGCAACATCTGGACATCATTTCCAATCAGTAATATGTCATCCACATATAAGATCAGAAAGTTCACTTTGCTCCCACTAAACTTCTTGTATAAACAAGAATCATGATCGCTCTTGATGAAGCCAAACGATTTGACGACCTCATCAAAGCGAATGTTCCAACTCCGAGATGCTTGCTTCAACCCATAAATGGATTTCCGAAGTTTGCATACCTTGTTAGCATTAGCCGAATCGACAAAACCCTCGGGCTGTATCATATACACATCCTCGGTTAAATTTCCTTTAAGAAAAGCCGTCTTCACATCCATCTGCCATATCTCATAGTCGAAATAGGCTGCTATAGCTAACATGATCCGAACTGATTTAAGCATCGCTACAGGAGAGAAAATCTCATCGTAGTCAACTCCTTGAACTTGTCGGAACCCCTTCGCGACAAGCCGTGCTTTATAGATAGAAACATTTCCATCCATATCAGTTTTCTTCTTAAAGACCCATTTGCACTCGACGGGTCTTGCACCGTCTGGCAGATCAACCAAGTTCCAAACTTGATTTTCATCCATGGACTTTAACTCGGATCTCATGGCTCCAAGCCATGACTCGGAATCAGAACCCACCATCGCTTCCGAATAAGTTGCCGGCTCATCACTGTCTAGCAGCAACACATCACGAACACTTCGCAATCTGGCCGATCTTCGCAGTGTTAGTGCAATTTCCGGCTGAGGTACCACGTCCGCCTCAACCTCTAAGTCTTTTGCCGACTCGCTGCTAGCTGGTATCTCTCGAATTTCTTCGAGATGCACTGTACTCCCACTGACTCCCCGACTGAGAAACTCTTTCTCAAGGAAGACACCGTTTCGAGCGACAAACACTTTGCCCTCTTCTCGGTTGTAGAAGTAGTAACCCAAGGTTTCCCTCGGATATCCCACGAAAATACACTTATCCAACTTAGCTGTAAGCTTGTCCGACTGAAGTCGCTTGACAAAAGCTTCACAACCCCAAATCTTAAGAAAAGACAAACTCGGCTTCTTGCCAGTCAACATCTCATGCGGTGTCTTCTCTACCGACTTTGATGGTACTCTGTTTAGTGTGAACGCTGCAGTTTCTTGACAATAACCCCAAAATGATAAAGGCAGATCTGTCCGACTCATCATTGATCGTACCATGTCCAACAAGGTCCGATTCCTCCTTTCCGACACACCGTTTCTCTGCGGCGTTCCTGGAGGAGTGAGCTGGGGAACTATTCCACAACTCTTTAGATGGTTATCAAACTCATGGCTCATGTACTCGCCTCCTCGGTCCGACCGAAGAAACTTTATTTTCTTGCCAAGTTGATTTTGTACCTCATTCTGGAATTCCTTGAACTTTTCAAAGGCTTCCAACTTATGTTTCATCAAGTAGATATATCCATACCTACTCAAATCATCAGTGAAGGTAATGAAGTACTCATAACCACCTCTGGTTGTCGTGCTCATTGGGCCACATACATCACTATGTACTAGTCCCAATAAGTCGAACGCCCTTTCACAACTCTTCGCAAAAGGTGTCTTGGTCATCTTGCTGAGAAGGCAGGATTCGCATGTCTCGAACGACTCCAAGTCGAACGAAGTTAGGAGTCCATCATCATGGAGCTTCTTCATGCGTTTCCAACTTATATGACCAAGCCGACAATGCCAAAAGTAAGTCATATTCAGATCATTTGGTTTTAACCTTTTCACATTTATGTTATATACAGATTCACTACCAAGATTCAAAGTAAATAACCCATCCCGGACGGGCGCAAAGCCATGAAACATATCATTCAAATATAAAGAACAACCATTATTCTTAATATTCGATTCATAGCCCTGTCTCATCAAACATGAGGTAGAAATGATGTTTCGACTAAACACTGGAACATAATAACAATTATTTAGCTCCATTATGAATCCAGAAGGTAAATGAAGTTGCATTGTGCCGACTTCCAACGCAGCGACTCTCACTTTGTTTCTGACTCTAATGTCAACCTCGCCTCTTGCAACGCTCCTAGTTCTTACTAGTCCCTGCAACGAGTTGCAGATGTGAATGACAGATCCAGTATCATATACCCAAGAACTACCAGGTGCATCAGCAAGATAAATGTCTATAACATTGCAAACAAGCATACCTGAGCCAGAAGTCACACCTCCGCTCTTGGCTTTGTCAGCCGATACTTGCTGCAATTCCTCTTCTAGTGGCCATCCGACTTGCAGTAGAAGCAAGTGGAACCGGCTGTAGGAGATGGCTTAGTCCCTGAGGAAGCGCTTTGGACTAGGTCCTCTGCCTTACCTCCTGACTTTGCCTTCTTCTTCTTAGTCCAAGAACTCTTCTTGAACTTAGCCTTGTTTTGTACCATCAACACTTGACTGGCACCTTTCTTGAGATCCGCCTCAGCCTGCTTGAGCATCCCATGTAATTCAGTGAGCTTCTTATCCATACCATGCATGTGGTAGTTCGATATGAACTGACCATACGCACTAGGAAGAGAGTTCAGAATTATGTCTGTAGCGAACTCTTCGCTTATGGGGTAGCCAAGTCTTTCCAGAGACTGCACATAACCAACCATCTTGATCACATGCGGACTCAGTGGATCGCCATCCTTAAGCTTGCAGCTCAACAAGGCCTGAGAGACTTGATACCTCTCAGTCTTTGCCTGAGCCTAGAACATACTTTTGAGGTTTTCGATCATATCGTAGGCCTCAACATTCTCGAACTGCTGCTGCAAGTCCGGTTCCATGTGAGCAAGCATAAGACAACTAATCTCCGTGGATTCATCACAAATCCGACGGTAGGCATTGGTGGCTGTGACAGTCGCATTCTCATACGGCTCAGCTGGAAGTGGGTTGTCTAGGACACGATCCGTTTTTTCTTGTTTGAGAACAATTCTCAGATTACGATACCAGGTGGTGAAATTAGTTCCATTCAGCTTATCTTTCTCTAAGATGGTTCTCAAAGCAAATCCGGAAATCTAAGGAAGACTGCTAGGTGCCATTGATCTACAACAGAAAATATGCAAAACACTTAAGACATGTATCCATAAAGAGCAAGCATATTAAACACTTTAATATTTATGCTCCCACTAGAACCAACACCCCTCCGATGGTTACTTAGTGATTCAGGACCCTAAATAAGCAAGTCGACTAGTGAGCTTTAGCATCACCGCTAGCCGTTAAGTGATCTAGGTAGACAACTCCTTGTCAATCGTATCTCATACGACTCCTGTTGGATGGGTGGCATCACATGCCTCGACTCCCATCCGACTTTTCCCCAAGTCCCACAACCGTTGCGATAGACCTGTCTAGATTACCAAGTGCTTCCGCTATAAGAGTCCGACTCGAACCCACCTAGTCGGAAAGAATTGATAGCACCTCAATTTTATGAGCCCACTACCAAAAATGTCCGACTTGTGATGGTGCAGCACTGGCGGGGAAACCGACTAGACCTTCTTTGAGGGATTACTTTCTACCAACTATCTAACAGAGGTAAAACAGAGACATAACAATAACACAAAATTAAGCAATTATAATGTTAAATGGTATGGCTCTCTTCATGGTGATCTCCATCTCCATAAAGCCTGTAATCCGACTCATGTTAACTCTTGTCACGTGCCGTCTTACACCATGTAGCCGACTTGTACACCGACTTGCATGCCATCCGGATTCTCCAAACAGCTACACTAGCTTGTAATGCAAATTACACAGAGAATCCGACACGCAGGCCGTTATACAATAAGTTGACAGCACCTAGGCTCCAGTCGGCTGATAAAATCCGTGATACGCAGATCACGTATGGATTACACACATCACATGCACATAAGCCATACCATTCACAACATCATCCTGCAAAAACAAGTTATGCATAGATACGATATCTACTGACGTTGTGAAACTCGCAACGACATCTAACGCGCTACGACAGGGTGAAAACCCAGATCTCATCTCCATTCCGGACATGGATTTCATCATCGGATAAAACAGTTTTACCCAAATCCGATCCGGACTCCGATTCGATCAAACCCTGTGATCTTCGATCACCGCATCCGGGTTTACGTGTCACAGTCTACCCCGATGGTGGAAACCGACCGGTAGGGGTATGTCGTTCCACGACCTTAGCAGTTAGATCATGGAAACCAGATCATCCATTCCCCGAGTACAGTTGATCCAATCAACTTTGTACAAAACCGATCTATCTCATAGATCGACCACCAAAACTGCAATTAGATCCAATCTAACGCCAACCGCATATCACATATGCGCGACCTCGAGCCTAAAACCAGAAGCTAACGCTCTGATGCCACTGTTGGGCCACGTAGAGATAAACAAAACTTTTTCCCTACACGGTGATCCCAAGATCCAGCTCAGGTAGAAGGCCATGATTACCACTAGACGCGTAGTTGCGGAATTGATGAAGCACGTCGCTTGATGCAGTGCAGTCCTCGCGATCCGTTCCGGTTCCACGATCCACGATACGTTCTTTCTTCACGATCGTCAAAGTGCTGAACGTACAACACCTCCGCCGGTAGCCACACGTACGAGGAGGAGCGCCGGCGATGGACTATTAGGTCCAGTACGGCGGCGACAGGACGGACTGGGTCTAGGGTTTCCAACACATGGAGTGACCTAACCTTGTGCTCTAAGCACCTCTGCCCTAGCTTATATAGGGAGTGAAGGTGGGCTCCACTCACTTGTGGCCCATTCACTAAAAGGCCTATATTAGCCACTACAAGTCTCTATTTGGGTCCAACCCAAATAGGTTTCCTATTTTGGGTCTAACCCAAACTTGCTCCCGCTCTTAAGTGTGTGACCCGACAGGCTCAAGGTAACCCGGACACGATTCCGAGTCTCACTCGTGATCGATTAGTTGGTAGTGGCTCCTAGCAGAACGAGCCAACTCCCAAGTACCAATAAGTCATGACGACATACCTTCCAATGCGACTTTCGTCTGAGTCCCTTTTGCCTCACGATATACCTTGTCAGACTATAGGCGAATGATCTTCATCCCTTAAATAGTTCGACTCCCTTTCTCGATCCGAGATAAGTGATTCATCCGACTAACTCTTAGTCGGTTGCCTCGGTTAACACTTAATCCGAGACGCGCATGGCCATTCTTTCCGAATCATATCTTCTGAGAGGGCCCAGAGAATATCTCTCCAGATGGAGGGGCAAAATCCCGTCTTGGTTATTCACATCACGCAGCTTGATTTTCAGTCGACCCGAACTCCGCCTTTATAACTGCCTAGTGACGGAACATCGTTTGACAGAACCTAAGTCGGAGATCCTGAACTCGGATTGTGCAATAACCTCAGGTCCAAGGATTACATTGATTGAGACATGCAAATGACGACTTGTTCGTTGCATCTTAATATGGGTCAGTCCGACTCGCTAAACTCTTTAGCCGGATCCGTGTAAGTCGGAATAGCATCTCCATGCCCATGACAAGTGGAACCTAGTCATCTGCCGACTTTCACATTGGTCTAAGTTGTGTGTCCGGCACAACCTCAATGACCAAGGACAATTAGTATGAACAACATGAATATGTAGTTCCACAATCGAATCACATATTCAATGATACATATCAGTAGTTCATACATGGACCATAACCTTACGAATACATTAGGAAATATCATCAACCATGATTGCCTCTAGGGCATATTCCCAACACAAGGTTGGGTCAGATCCAAACCACAAATAACACTCCAAATCAAGATATCGATCCAAAGGCAAATATGGGCTTTTTTTGGGGATTTTCGAATTTTTGGTCGATAGAAGAAAAATTTGTGGGGGAAATCGTGAGCAACGAAGCTCTTGATACCAATATGTTGAGGGCCAACCTCTAGGGTGGGCCGATCTTTCACGATTCCCTTTCAATTCGAGGGTGGAGTGTGGGGAGAGGAGGGGAGGATGAACACGACGAACGCACGCACGAAGAACGCGAAGAACACACACACACACAACCATGATACACACCAATAGCTCATACCCGCGGTAACCTGTCCGGCGCAATCCCTAGGATCGGCGTTGAGCGGAGGACTCTCTCTCGAACCGACACGGCGAGATGGGAGACTCGGTGAGATCTTGACGTCTAGGCAAAGGGACACCGATGCCTAGGCCTTGTACAACACGGAGGCATGATGCTAACTCCAACGAGGTTTGGGGATATTGGTGCTCCTTAGTCAAGGGGCATGAGGCAAGAATTAGATAGATCCACAAAGGGGTTTGCACTAATTCCAATATCATGCCTACGGTTTACAATGGAGGTGGGGGACTATATATAGGCCAGCCACTTAAACAGGGGTACTTTAGGAATAAAAGACAAGTTCTGGACAGACTAAGGGGTACATGGGCCGAAGGCCCAAAGGCCTTTTCATGCCTGGCAACGGTCGGACCGGAGTCTCCGGTCCACCACACCGGAGTCTCAGGTGTCTTCAGGCCGGAGTCTCAGGTGTCTTCGGACTGACCATCGCCAGGCATGTAAAAGGCCTTTGGGCCTACGGCCCATGTACCCCTTAGTCCGTCTAGAACTTGTCTTTCATTCCTAAAGTACCCCTGTTAAAGTGGCTGGCCTATATATAGTCCCCCACCTCCATTGTAAATCCTAGGCATGATATTGGAATTAGTGGAAACCCCCTTTGTCGATCTATCTAATTCTTGCCTCATGCTCCTTGACCAAGGAGCACCAGTATCACCAAACCTCGTTGGAGTTTGCATTGTGCCTCCGCGTTGTAGAAGGCCTTGGCATCGGTGTCCCTTTGCCAAGACGTCAAGATCTCACCGAGTCTCCCACCTCGCTGTGCCGGTTTGAGAGAGAGTCCTCCGCCCGACGTCAATCCTAGGGATTGCGCCGGACAGGTTACTGCCGGCGTGAGCCATTGGTGTGTATCGTGGTTTTGTGTGTGTGTGTGTGTTCTTCGCGTTCTTCGTGCGTGTGTTTGTCGTGTTCATCCTCCCCTCCTCTCCCCGCACTCCATCCTCAATTTTGAAGGGAATCGTGAAAGATCGGGCCACCCTAGAGGTTTACCCTCAACATCATCGTTCTCGTCGAGACCGGGATTCCGGCTATGGAGGCTGTGACTGCCTACACCATCAAGCCCTTTGGCAAGATCGATGTTTACATCAGTTTTGCTGAACCTGCCCCACCGACCCCAGCGGTGATGATAGAGGCAGAGGAAGTTTCTAGGTCCACTTTGTCTGTGGAGGCGGCAAAGTTCCGGATTTTGGAAAACCCTAATCCCACCCAGCCCACACCTATTGCGGAGATAGTGGAGAAAGCTAAGCCTGAAGCAGATCTTGCGGTGCAAGTCAAATCTGGAGTGGATCTCCCTAGCGTGGCCAAATCCCAGACCGATATGCCCGTCGAGGTCAAAATCTAGGAGGAGCAAGACAACAACTTTGGTTCTGGCTCTGCCAATGCCGGAACAGATCAACCCTTCCCGAGGCACACGCTGATGCGCGTAATGCTACATGGCGCAGACGTGGATGAAGTTCTCGAGACCATCAGGCATTTCGAGGAAGCCCACGAGGAAAGCCGCAACTACCTCAGGATGCACGCGTCGCACTTTGTCGGATATGTTGGATCTGGATCCGGCTCTGCCGATGCTGGAGACAACGAAGACTCAGTGCTGGAGGCGATCGGAACAAACACCAACTTACCGGCATCTTCGGATGATTCCATGACATCGGTAGATTTCCGAAAGTTCTCCACGGAATATGAAGAGGAGTTCAACTCCAAAGCTGTAGAAGAAGGAGAAGCCATGGACGAAGGATCCGGAGAAAACACACCTAAAACGCAGGATAACATGGATCTCAGAGACAATCCCGACGTCCATATGTCCAAAAGTACCGATCAGAGCTTGACTTCGGGAAATAGACCCAAAGCCGTCTTTGTTACCGGCGCTGCCAAGAAGGCAAAGAATAGGAACAAGAAGAACAAGACCCCGGTAAAAGATCCTCCCACGGAGGAAGTGGTTGCAGAGGAATATGAAGAAGACTCGGATGGAGCTCTAATCCCAGATGAGCCAAAGGAAACTCTGGTGGATGGATACGTGGTTACCGCTGGTGCCCGTAAACTCATCGATGCTGCGTTAACTACGCCTATCCCTACAGCTGCAGATCTTACACCTGTAGAATTGGATGAAAGGGATCAAGCCCTAGAAGCGCGTCGTCAAGTACTCCTGGATGAGGCTAAAAACTTATGGAAGAGAAGAAGCGCATGGCGTCTACGGAGCAGTTCAACTCTCTGCAACACCAGAAGAACTAGAAAGGCCACGTGTGGGCCCACAAATATCTGGAGGTCCACAAAGTCCTTTTTGAGGGAGACCTAGGAGCACCTCGGCTCGACAGCAAGGGAGATCTGGTGTGATATGGGGTGGACCGATCTTCTCAGTAAGCAGATGGCAGTGATGATGGTGGATGATAGATAACTAGCCTGTAGTTATGAACTCTCCAACTCGATCCCTGATGCCAATGCAACAGCTCTCGAACCTTGTAGGATATTCCCAACACCACGCTCTTGCGCACGCAGCAGGACCATGAACGGTAGTATGCAATCTACTAATTCCCTATGGAACAATAGATCACACTCAATTATAGTTGGTAGATTCGAACACAAGGTAATTCCAGAGGTTCTATGAAAGAAACAACTCCAAAATAGTTTTAACGTGGTTTAACCTAAACTAGAGGGCGTTCCCAGGCTTATATGGCCGCCCAAACGTCCGAAAAACGCGAAACAAAAACGTGTCTGATACAGTCAGATCCGTCCGGATCTGATGGGAACTTTTTGGGCCGGATTATCCGGTCTAAGAGGGCCGGATTATCCAGGATCCGGTGAAATATCCGCCCCGGGCAGAACGTCGTGCCGAAGTCCGTTGCAGAATCTCCAAAGCAGGGCCAGATTATCCGGGGTGTGGGGGCCGGATTATCCGGGGTCTTTTTAGACGCGGGAGTACTCATTGGAAAGATCTTGGAATTATCTATCCAACAAGTGCTTATTTGCTTGATTTGGAGTTCGTATGAGGAATCCACGTCCGTTTCAATTTCAGGACTTCTGTCTGTCCGAATTGAATGTTTCTTCTCTTTGATGATCTCCCTTGCTTGTATGGCGCCTTCCTCCTGCTCCTCCCTCGCGCATCCTTGGTCAATCATCATGTTGGGCTTCTCTTGTAGCTCTTCTCCTCCTCGCGCCATGCTTGTTTCTCCAACGAACCTGATCATACATAAATGCATAGACTTAGGCAGTATAAAATTCTCATCAATCAAAGTACCACATTCGTTTAGGAGTAAATTCACCTGTTGTTCCAGTAGCTTAGCACGAGCTCTTGTAATAGGTCCAATTCTAATCTCATTGGACTGATCCTTTCTTGCAATAGTTGTAGCATCTTCAGTAGTCATTGGGGTAGGTGTAATTGTAGGGATATCCTCATCATCTCCCCCTTCAAAAGGCGTCGACCTCGATGCTCCAATGTCTTCTCCAGCATATGGTGACAAATCAGCAACGTTGAAACTGTTGCTAACTCCACCAAACTCCTCAATAGGTATATCAACTGAGTAGGCGTTATCATTAATCTTGGCTAACACCTTGTAAGGACCAGCACCACGTGGCTTCAATTTTGACTTTCGAAGTAGTGGGAACCTATCCTTGCGTAGATGCACCCAAACCATATCTACAGGCTCGAACAACACTTCTTTCCTTGCTTGATTCCTTGCAGCAGCAATGTTTTTGCCTTTCTTCTCAATAGCCTCTCGAGTCTTCTCATGTATTTTCTTCACATAATCAGCACGTTTTGATGCCTCCATATCAACTCTCTCATGTAATAGCAGAGGCAACATATCAAGTGGCGTCAATGGCTTGAAACCATACACAACCTCAAAAGGACAAAGTTGAGTAGTTGAATGCACCGCCCTGTTATAAGCAAACTCAACATGTGGCAAACACACTTCCCACTCCCACAGATTCTTTTTAATCATGGTCCTTAGCAGTTGTGATAATGTTCGATTCACCACCTCCGTTTGACCATCTGTTTGGGGATGACATGTAGTACTGAACATCAGCTTCATTCCTAGCTTTCCCCATAAGGTCTTCCAAAATTTGCTCATGAACTTCACATCACGGTCATAAACAATCGTTTTCGGTACTCCATGTAATCTCACGATGTCCCTGAAAAATAGGTTAGCAACATGCGACGCATCGTCGCTTTTGTGGCAGGCAATAAAATGAGCCATCTTAGAGAACCTATCCACTACCACAAATATAGAATCATGACCTCTCTGAGTTTTAGGTAGACCTAGCACAAAATCCATACTAATGTCTTCCCATAGAGTAGTCGGTGCAGAGAGAGGTGTATACAAACCGTGAGGCTTCAGCTTGGATTTCGACTTGTGGCAAGTAATGCATCGGCTCACAAATCTGTACACATCACGCCTCATCTTGGGCCAATAAAAGTGATCCGCGAGCATGATCAACATCTTCTCACGCCCAAAGTGACCCATCAAACCACCAGTGTCGTCGGATTGAGGACAAGTACGCCATGAGGGGGTCCTCGAGGCGTGCGGAAGAGAGGGGTGAGAGACGTACGGTGTTCCGGGACGGTGAGCACACAAGTTTACCCAGGTTCGAATCCGTCGGCTTTGGACGCATCCTACTCCTGCTAGCAACCAATAATACGGCAGAGCCGGAATATGGGTTACAAAGGTTTCGCATGTGCGAGTTGAGATTGTAGACTATTGAGGTGTGCCCTAAAGGCTCTCCCTAGGACGACTTATATAGATATCCGGCCTAGGGTTTACAAGAGAGATCTATCCGGCAACGACTAAGAGTCGGTTACAGAGTACATCTTCAACTACAAGTAACATTATGGGCCTCAGTCGGTAAGTCTTCTGGGCCTTCCTGTAGCCGGGTAGAACTCCGTCTCTTCTCCCTAATTGGGCCGTCCGTGAAGCAAAGCTCTAACCCGAGGTGGGCCACCCTGGTCAGTGAGGAACTGTGAGGATACTCGGAAAGTATATCCCCAACAGCAGCCCCCAGAAGTCTCCAAGATCCAAAGTCAGATTTATCATTGTCTATCTTGATCTTCGGCTTGCAGAATCTTGAAGGGTTCCTGAAACTTTACAACAAAAAATACGATCCAGGTCTTAAAAATAAGTCGGACCTATCAACAGGTTACTCGGATTTTCCAGCTTGATTTCAAACTAAGCCGGAATTTTGTCTCTAACGCCACCTGACACAAGTCATGGTCAAGTCACGTCATCTGACAGATATCCTGTCAGCACGACCGTTGGTGGGTCCGCAGTTCGTGGAACCGAGGCGTCGTTTCAATGCGTGCACAGAGATCGAGGCGACGTAATCATCACGTGGGTCCTTCCCAGTTCCTTCCACGACGTGTGGCGGTTATACTGTAGCATTTGCATGAATCTTGGCGCGGTTAGGTGGATATAAGGGGTTAGGATTTCCTCCTTCTTTCTTCACATGTTCCCTTGCCTTTTCCTCTCCTCCAAATCTCCCCCGCGCGCACAGAGCTCCTCTGCTTCCCCCCCAAAACTCCCAGCGCCGCCCATCTTAGGTCACCTACCCACCGGAGAAATGGCTTCTTCGTCCTCTTCCGGCTTGGCAGCAGCGACGGCGACGGCGGCGACGGAAGCGGCGGCGGAGAAGGAAAGCTTCCGCGAGGTCTGGATCCCTTGCATACTTGACGACGAGAAGCTCCAGAACGTGGAGACAGAAGGGCTCCTCCGCTCCGGCGACTGGCGGAGCAGCTTCGGGGAAACCGTCCCCAACCCGCGCGCCGGCGAGCGGGTCCACTTCGGCACCCACCTCGATAGAGGTTTGTCATTCCCTCCCTCGGAATTCTTTTCTGAGGTGATTGACCACTATAGTGTTCAAGTCCACCATCTTCCTCCCAACTCTCTTTTAGAGATGAGCGCTTATGCCTCTTTGTGTGAGGGATTTCTCGGCATTAGGCCGAGTTTGACCTTATTCCGGTATTACTTTCATGTCCGGAGAAATTCTATCACTGCCGGTGTTCCTTATATCACCGGTACCATTAGTTTTTTGCTTAGACGTGAGCGCGCATATCCCAAAATCTTAGCTAGTGACTCAGTCAAACAGTGGCCAGCCACATTCTTTTATCATAAGGATATTCCGGCTCCCAACAAAGCTACTGCTTTGTCGGCTTTTGTCGACGGAGCTGCCACGGCCCAACCATCTTGGGACGAGGCTGCTCCGGCTCTTAGTGACGATCTGATCCTCGCTAAGAGGCGGGTCGAATATCTAATCAAACACAAAGGACTGAAGGGATCTGACTTGGTCCAATGCTGGGTGTCATGCCGGATCCAGCCCCTTCAGTACCACAGAGACCGACTGATGCACTCCATCACGTTGTCCAAGAAAGACTCCCTCCGCATCAGCCCCAGAGCCTACACCACGCAAGGCTATATAAGCCAGATTAAGTGGCTGATAAGGGAGTGGATCGAGAGGAGGATCCCGGAGGTTTCTCTAGACATGCATACGGCGGAAAACCCCGTAGTGCCCGTAAGCTTCTAACAGTAAACATTTTATGTGTTTGAATCTTTAAGTTACATTGCAATACTGATATGTTTTCTTCTTTTCAGCTTGTTGACCTCCCCGAGTCAGAATTTGCTCCGCTCGAAGGATATCCTCCAGAGTTCTCTCAGGAGACAGAGGTGGTCCCATTGCCGGACATTGCACTCAAGAAGCGCAAAGCTCCGACAGTGGCTGTTGGCACAAAGGAGGTGCCCGTCGTGAAGAGGTAACTTTCAATCCCAACTTCCGCCTTTGCACTTTACTCAAATTCTCTTCCGAGATGTAATGTTTCTGACTTTATCACATTCTCAGAGCTAAACAGCTCATCAAGGGCAAGGGGAAGGGAACTTCTTCGAAGCCCCTACGACAGACGAAGCTTACCATAGCATCTTCTGCCGTGGCTCCTCCGACTCCTGCCCCTCAACCTTCCGCAACGCCGGTGATCATTCCTTCTCCGGCCATCGCAGAAGATCCTGCTCCTTCAACGGAGCTTGCGATCCTTGAATCACAAACTGATGTCACCATGGGTGAGCCAGGTTTAGATAAGGGTGAACCCTCCTTGGGTAATGATCCCCCGGCAAAAACCTTTGCCGAAAACCTTATCAGCAATTCGAGACTTGCCAAGTTTGGCCTGTCCCAGAAATCTGCTGAAGAGATCCATCGGCTGGCCAGGTAATGCCTGGAGAAAAGAAACTTATCTGCTGAAGAAGAAGCACAATAAGCAGAGGACATCAAGCACTCTGATATTCTTGAACAAGTGCGTCTTCGCAACAAGAGGATCAAGTCCGGTGAGCTTCCAACTGCTCTAGTGACCCCTCTGACTCTCGCTGAGAAGGTTGCTGTAGAAGTGAATGTGAGTTTGGATAAACTTACGCGCGAACAATATGTAAGTCGGAATTCTAACTCCTATTTTTCCTTTATTTCATATCATATCCTCTAGCCCCCAAGCATGAAGTAGGATAAATAATCCGGGTTTATGCTTCCTTAGGATGCCAAAGAACGAACTAGTGTAGCCCCCAAGGCTCGTTCTAATATTAGCAAAAATATTAGCCCGAGTCTTTAGTAGCTTTCTGACATTGGGTATTCTGACTTACAGAAAGTATATTCCTATAACCAAGATTTGTTGAAGAATATTTGTGATAAGCGGAGAGAGATCAGAGCTCTCCAACTTAAAAATGCTGAGCTTAAAGTTGCCAAGGATGAGGCCGAAGGTAAACATTCCGAGACTCAAACTTTGTCTTTGTGTTTTCATAGTCGAATTTTTTCGCTGAACTATTGTTCTTTTTGACTTACAGCACTGGTGAAACAATCCTGTGCCATGATTGAAGAGGCCGAGAACCTCAAAACTTTGGTGGTGGAGAACAAGGAACTTCGCCAAGAGCTGGATAAGCTCAAAGAAGATCATGAGAAGAGCATAACTCAAGTTCTCGAGTCCTCCTCCATGGCTACTGATGAGCGTGATCGCAAGATTGCTACTCAAGATCAAAAAATCTCGGACCTCAATAACGAGCTGTGCAGAGAGAGGGACCTTTTCGAGGCGCTCCGGGCTAAACTCTAGAGTCTTCGGGAAGAGAAGACCAAAATTGATGATGTCATTTTCGGTATGTTCCATCTGTCTGACTTTTCCACTTTCTTTGACTTCTTTCAATGTTGGATTTTCTTAACTTGTTCTGTGTATAGGTCCTATGAACTTGACGGACTCTTCCTCCGCCGAGCCCCGCACCCACCGGCTTACCCAAGTCGGTGACCTTCTTCATGATTTCCGCCAATCCCTTGAGGACATTGGCGAAGCTCTAAAGATTTCGGACATGCACAGCATGTCGGATTTTCAGGTGCGGGACAAGGCAAAGGAGATGCCACAACTTGTCCAGGATTGGAACATGTCCTACACGCGGACTGCGGTGCAGAACGCTCTCACCATGGTCATGGGCCACCATGGAAACATGGAAATATGGCAAGTGACTAGAGGGTGATGTAAAGTAGATGAAGACGGCCAGGAGCAGGACATTAAGGCCATCATGGACTCCTGTGCCGGATATGGGTGTCACGTGGCTGATTTGACTAGCTACGAAACTCCCTTTTTCTCCCACGTGGACACACCGCCTGCGCCTCCTGAAGAATTAGTAGAAGTTTCTGACGATGACCACACTGTATCGGATGTGGACATCTCGGAACGATATCAAGGCGACATATCCAGCGAGCCGGCAGCTCCTTCTTCTCCTCCTGCATCATAGATTACCAGAAAAATTTGTATTATTCTGAAAAACATGATGGGTCTATAATATGCAGTAATATAATATTGCTAGTGCTAAGCTTTTGATCTATTCAGCACTTTTGGCTTTAAATTTTTGTGTGCCTGAAATGTTTACATAAGCACTTTGAACTTTTTTTTTCGCCTATACTTATTGTTTATCTGGCTTTCCGCCTCGTCCCTTTCGTGAGCCGGCTAAACCTTCTGCCCGGAAACTTTGCCGAGCAACGGAGCTCAATTGCCAAACCAGTTTAAACTCAGAAACAAAGTCGGCTTCCAGTACCAACAATTCACTACTCGGAAAATGCCCGCATCCAGCAATCAGAGAAATAACCAAAGTAAAGACTAGAAACTTTAGAGTTATACCCGAGGGTTGCAGTTTTAGAATCGGAAATCTAAACCAGAACGAACATGAGCATAAAGTACTTTCAAGCATTCTGGGATTTTCGACTATGACATGATCATTCGGAAATAAGATGATAAGAACTTCTCAGAAAAACTTGAGGCAACCAAAACTTTTATTTCTCACAGACAATGTACATATATATGATTACAAAGAAGGATAACTAAGAATAAAAGGGACGTAGCTGAGCAATATTCCATGGTCTGTCTAACTCATTCGGATTTGTACTGCCTCCAGCTCTCTTTCTCTTCTTAGTAGCAGGTCTTTCTTTGACTAGCCTCATGTCAGTTAAGTAATACGAACCATTCTGCAGTACTCGACTAACTAAAAAGGGCCCTTCCCATACTGGGGAAAGTTTATGCTTTCTTTGATGCACAAGCCGGAGAAACAAATCGCCTTTATTGAAAGATCTGTTTCTGACTCTCTGGCTATGATACTTGCGTAACTTCTGCTGATAGGCTGTTGATCTCATTTCAGCAACGACGCGAACTTCTTCGACTAAGTCGAGATCATTTTGTCGAGAAATCTCGGCATCCTCTTCAATATACGCAGCCACTCTAGGAGAAGTGTGCATCAAATCACTAGGAAGAACTGTTTCTGCGCCATAGACCAAGAAGAAAGGTGTGTATCCAGTTGACCTGTTTGGAGTTGTTCGTAAACTCCATATTACAGAGGGTAATTCCTCTGCCCAAGCCCCCATAGCACGTTGTAGTGGTGCTTCGAGTCTCGATTTTAGGCCTTGTAGGATTAAACCATTTGCTCTTTCGACTCATCCGTTAGCCTATGGATGTGCGACTGACGCAATGTCAAGCCGGATATTTTGCTCGTTGCAGAATTCAGCCAATTCTCCCATAGAAAAGTTACTCCTGTTGTCCATGATAATGCTATGCGGATGACCATACCAGATTATAACATCCTCGACAAATCTTTTGGCTATTGCTCCATCACAACTCAGGTTTAGCCTCAATCCATTTGGTGAATTTATCCACCATCACTAAGAGATGAGTAAATCCACTTGGAGCTCATTTAAATGGTCCTACCATATCAAGCCCATAGACCACAAAAGGCCATGTTATAGGTATTGTTCGCAGCTGATCAGCTGGAACATGAGCTTGTTTGGCGTATTTTTGGCAGCCTTTGCACGTCTTGACTAATCGTTCGGCATCTGCCTGAGTTGTAAGCCAAAAAAAATCGTGTCTAAAAGCTTTTGCCACTAAAGATTTGGCTGCAGCGTGGTGACCACACTCGCCTTCGTGGATTTCTCTTAAGATTTCCACTCATTTCTTCCGGAGATACGCAGCGCTGAAAAACCCCACAAACACACCACTTATAGAGCTAGCCTTTAACTACAGTGTAGGCTTTTGCTCGTCGGATAATCTGTCGGCTCAGAACCTCGTCTTTGGGTAGTTTGCCATCTACCAGATAATCAAGGTAGGGTTGGGTCCAACTGGGAACTACAGCTAGGACTGCTATTAGAGGTGAGTCGGATTTGGTCGGATATTCCTCATCTACTCCCTTTATTGAGGGAACTTTGAGGTGTTCTAGAAAAGCGCCATCCGGGACCTCTTTCTGTGTAGAGCCTATCCGAGATAGTGCATCTGCTTCCTCATTTTCTACTCGAGGGATGTGTTGAACCTCAAACCCTTCGAACGATTTAGATAGATCATCCACGATAGCTTTATATGCTGCCATGTGTTTATTTGCATTACAAATATCCGACACTTGTTGAGCAACAAGATCCGAATCTCCGTAACACATCAAACGTCGGATGCCAATATCCTTAGCAATCCGGATTCCATGTAGCAGTGCTTCATACTCAGCAATATTATTTGTCGCTGTGAAGTGGATCTGCAACACGTATAGAAGTTTATCTCCTTGGGGTGATTTGAGCACCACGCCAGCCCCCGAGCCCCCTCGAGCCTTAGACCCATCGAAATAGAGGGTCCAATATTCCGACTCAGGGAGGATCATGTTCTCCTTTGTCTCTGTCCAATCAGCGACAAAGTCAGCAAGGATCTGGGATTTGATTGCTGTCTGAGGTTTATAATCAATATCAAAAGCTCAAAGCTCTATGCCCCATTTGGCGACGCGTCCTGTGGCGTCACTGTTGTTGATTATATCTCTCATGGGAGATGTGCTCACCACGGTAATTGGATGCTCCTGAAAATAGTGTCGTAACTTACGAGATGCTAGAAAAACACCGTAAGCCAACTTTTGATAGTGCGGATACCACTGTTTTGATTCTGTTAGGACCTCACTAACAAAGTAAGTCGGACGCTGCACCAGGTGCTCCTGATTTTCCTCCGGTCTCTCCACCACCATGACGATACTAACGACCTTATTTGTCGCAGCAAGATAAAGCAACATCGGTTCCTGAGGTTCCGGCGCTGCCAGGATAGGAGCAGATGAGAGTACTTTCTTCAGGTCTTGTAATGCAGCTTTAGCTTCATCAGTCCAAACAAAATCCTTGGTCTTTTTTAGGAGTTTATATAATGGTGCGGCTCTTTCTCCAAGCCGGCTTACAAACCGACTGACTGCAGCAATGCAACCAGTTAGTATGTGTACGTCCTTCAGGCGAGTTGGCCTGGAAATATTGAGTATAGCCTGGATTTTGTCCCGGTTCACCTCTATGCCTCGTTGAGACACGATGAAACCTAACAATTTTCCAGCTGGTATTCCAAAGAAGCATTTCTTCGGGTTAAGCATGATGTTGTATTTTCGTAGATTGGCAAATGTTTCCTCCAAGTCGGAAATCAGTGTTTCCTTCTTTTTGGGCATCACCGCAATATCATCCACGTATGCATGTACATTGCATCCGAGTTGGTCATGGAGGCAACGCTGCATCGTGCGCTGGTACATAGCTCCTGCGTTCTTCAGCCCAAAGGGCATTGTAACAAAACAGAAGGTTCTGAGGGGGGTTATGAATGAAGTTTTTCCTTTGTCAGATTCCTTCATCCGGATTTGGTGATAACCGGAATATGCGTCGAGAAAACAGAGGAGTTCTGAGCCTACCGTAGAATCGATAACTTGATCAATTCTAGGCAGAGCGAACGGATCTTTTGGAGAAGCCTTGTTCAAGGCAGTATAATCAACACACATCCTTAAATCAGTGGTGTCCTTTTTAGGGACAATTTCAGAATTGGCCGACCACTCAGTGTGGATGACCTCTTCTATGAATCCGGCTAACTCGAGCCGTGCTAGTTCCTTAGCTATTGCCTTATGCTTTTCATCACCGAAACATCATAAGGACTGTTTGACGGGTTTAGCGTTCGGGTTTACAATTAAACAGTGCTCGGCAAGTTCTCTAGGTACTCCAGTCATGTCAGATGGCTGCCATGCGAAGATATCTTGATTTGCTTGGAGGAACTTGACGAGCGCACTTTCCTATGCGCTACTTAGGCCTACGCCTATCTGGGTCACCTTGGAGGGATCATCATCCTTCAATGGCGTCTTCTTCGTCTCTTCTGATGCCTTGAACTCCGGATTTGGCTTTGTCACCTCCTTCTTCGTTACAGGCATCTCAGACGGATCTATGCTCTTCTTGATCTCCTGGTACTCCTGGGCGTGCAACACGGCTTCAGCAAAGGTAGCATTTCCATCCTCGCACTCTCGCGCTTTCTTCGGGTCGCCCCTGATAGTGATTACGCTGTTGGGACCTGGAATTTTCATCATATTGTAAATGTAACACGGACGAGCCATAAAAGCCCAGTAAGCCGGACGTCCGAATATGGCGTGGTATGCGCTCTTGAACGGGACCACTTCAAAGGAAAGTGCCTCCGTCCGATAATTCTTTGGAGTTCCAAAGGTAACATCCAAAGTGATCTCTCCCAGGGAATTGGCTTGTCTTCCTTGGACAACTCCGTGAAAGATCACAGAGCTATGGTTCAGCTGGGTCTCCGAGATCTTCATCCAGCGTAGCGTTTCGACATAGAGAATATTGATGCTATAGCCGCCATCCATGAGGGTCTTGGATAAACCATAACCGTCAATAAGTGGATTGACGATTAAGGCGTATTTTCCTCGCCTGTGCAATTTAGGCGGATGATCAGCGCGGTCAAATGTGATTGCCACTTCCGACTAGTCCAAGAATTGGGGGACAACTGGAACTGTCGCGTTGAGCTCATGTAGAACTGCTTTCTTGACCTTTGCTGGTTGAGATCCGAGGAAGGTGACATAAGTGCCCTTTTGGTCGGAAATTTTTTCTTCCCTTCTGGCTTGGGATTTGAAGCATCAGCTTCCTGTTGAAATCTTCCTTGGTCTCTTTTTCTTTTTCGAGATTCTTCTTTCCCTTCTTCCGCTTAGTTTGTAGCCCGCCGTGTCATCTCTTTTGATGTCGTCACTGAAACGACATTTGGCATTGGTGTGGGATGAGCCCCCATTGGTGTCTAGGTGATGCACACATGGGTTATTGGCAATGTCGGCCCAAGAGTAGGTTTTTCCTGGTTGTTGGTCTCCTCTACCTTGGACTCTTGAAGTTCCACGCCCACGCCCACGGCCTCCACCGCGTCCTCCTCGTCCTCCAGACCCGAAAGTAGCAGTGACCACTGCCGTTTCCACGTTGGGTTTTTCTTCTGAGGTATTTTTGCGCTTTTGAGCCTGTTGCTTTGGTTGTTTTGCCGACTGTGGCACAACTAGGGCATTGAGTAATCCCTCTGCATCGTCGTCAGCATCTTCATACTTGCTCGCTGTTTCTATCATCTCTCCCAAATCAGTGACCTTGTCACACTTCAAGCGATGGCGCAGTATACCAAATGGGAGACCTGCGATGAAAGCTTCAATCGTAGTTTGATCATTTACTCCTTCGCAGGATTTCTTGGTGTCGATCCATCGTCCTAGGTAATCCCGGCAAGTTTCTCCGGCCTTCTGGGTGCAACGCTGTAGGTCTCCGACCGTACAGGGCCTCTGATATGTGCCTTCGAAATTCTGAAAGAACGCACTTTGCATATCATACCAGTTGTGGATGGTGTTCTCCGGAAGCTCATTAAGACATGATCGTGCCGTCTTCTGCAACATGAGTGGGAGATATCGGGTTGCGACCAGGTTGTTTCCTACTTTGGCGATGCAGCAAGCTTGGAAAAAAATCCTATAGCCAGGTATCTAGCCGAGCAATGCCATCGTAGGCTTGGATATGTCTCGAGATAGCAAATCCTTCCGGGAATCTTGTAGCTCTGATGCGTGGTCCAAAGCACTTTGGGCCCACGTAGATATCATGGTTTTCGTAGCACCGTGCCTCTATTGGAATTGATCATGTGCCTTGCGTCGTTCGGGGATAACGATCGTCCCAAATGTCGGCTGTGGCTGTGGTGCCATGGAGCCGGACTTCGGCTTCTGCCACCACCTCCTCCGCCACGTCGTCCTCCTTGTCCCCCTTGAGAGCCGTTTGTGATGACTACTTGGTGGAGAGGGTGGGGCAGCTGGATTGTTTCCGGCAGATCGCCAGCCTCTGTCCGGAGCGCCATTATTTCGGTTCCGGGGAGTGTCTTCACTACGACGAGCCCCCTGCCGACTTGTACCGGCATGGTTTCCGTCGTTCCTTCGTCCGTTGTTCCCACCACGGTGAGGCTCAGCCGGACGGCTTGTATGTCTAGGATGTGGCATTTTTTGACGATCCTCCTCCCGACGTTTCTCTTTATCTTCTCCCCTTCAATCGTTTGACTCTCGTCGGGGAGGGTTCCTCGGATACAGTGTAGCAATGGCATCTTGCTCGGCCGCTAGAGCGATGTTGCTCCAGTCATGTGTGGTTCTATGATGCTGTCCTGATGATCCGGTTCTGGAGTAGTTATCTTCCCATCGGTCGGAACGGTGACGCTGTTCCGGAACACGCTGGGGCCTTATATCATTCCAGGGTGAGTCCGTGTGACATTGGTTGGATTTCGAGACCAGTTTTCCACTTCCGGATTTCGCAGCCATCTGTTGCTCCAGACCCTTGGTGAGTAGCTTGATGCCCAATCGAACCTGTTCTGGGCCTGGGTTATTTGATAGAATATCTCGAGCCGCGACAGTGTTCTGTACTGGTGTTGGGTACACCAGATCTCCTTTGCTGTGAAGCCGAGGCATCCCTGGATCTCCTTCAAAGAGTACCCTATTCACTTCCGGAAATTTACCGTCACCTGTGTAACGTTTTTGGGTCTTCTGATGCAACCGAGACATGTAATCCTTAGTTGCCATGCGTTTCTTTTCCTCCTCGATGTTTTTGGCTTCATCCAGGAGTTGTTGACGACGCGCTTCTAGGGCTTGGGCCCTTTCGTCCAGCTCTTCCATAGTGAGTTCTTCAGCTGTAGGGATAGGTGTGGTTAATGCAGCATCGATGAGTTTACACGCACCTTCAGTGATCATGTGTCCATCCACCGATTCTTCTTTTTTCGGCTCTTCTGGGATAAGTGCTCCATCCAAGTCTTGCTCATATTCCTCGGAAATCACCTCCTTTGTTAGAGGGTCTTTTGCCGGTGTCTTGTTCTTCTTATTCCTCTTCTTTGCCTTCTTGGCAAGCACCCGTAGCAAAGACGGCTTTGGGTCCGTTTCCCGGAGTCAAGCTCTGATCAGTACTTTCAGACATCTGGATTCCATATTATCCTGCGCTTTGGGAGAGTGTTCCCCGGATCCTTCATCCATGGCTTCTGCTTCTTCTGCAGCTTTGGAGTTATAATCCCCTTCATATTCCGCGGAAAACTTTCGGAAATCCGCTAACATCATCGATTCATCCGAGGATGCGGGTACGTCGGCGTTTGTTCCAATTGCCTCCAGCACAGAGTCGGTGTTTTCTCCAGCATCGGCAGAGCCGGATCCGGATCCCACATATCCGACGAAGTGCGACGCGTGCTTCCTGAGGTACCTGCGGCTCTCGCGATCAGCCATGTCGAAACTGTTGATGGTCTCGAGAATTGCATCTGCGCTTGCATCTTGCATTATCATACGTCACAGTGTGTACCTTAGGAAAGGTCTGTCTGTCCTGGTGTCTTCAGAGCCGGAATCAGTGTTGTTGATGAGCTCCTCCTGGTTTTTGACTTTCGCGGGTGGGTCGATCTGGGATCCGATCTCTCCAAGGAGATCCACTCCAGATTCGACTTGGACCGCTAGGTCTTCCTCAGGCTCGGATTTCTCCACTATCTCCGCAGCTGGTGCGGGCTAGGTGGGATTAGGATTTTCTGAGATCCGGAACTCTGCCGCCTCCGCGGACAAAGGGGACCCAGAATATTCTTCTGCCTCTATCATCACCGCTGGGGTGGGTGGGGCAGGTTCAGCAAAACCGATGTAAACATCGATCTCGCCAAAAGTCATGATTATGTAGGTAGTCATGGCCTCCCTAGCCGGAATCCACGTCTCATCGAGAATGATGAGAGGGAGGTCGCTGGCGTAGAGGATGCGACCAACGGCGATAGTCTCGCCGATTCCGATTCTTGCAGATTCCGCTCAGAACGCAGATCCGAAGCTCACTTGCCCCATGGTGGGTGCCAACTATCGTCGGATTGAGGACAGGTATGCCATGAGGGGGTCCTCGAGGCGTGCGGAAGAGATGGGTGTGAGACGTACGGTGTTCTGGGATGGTGAGCACACAAGTTTACCCAGGTTCGAATCCGCTGGGTTTGGACGGATCCTACTCCTGCTAGCAATCCAATAATACAGCAGAGCCGGAATATGGGTTACAAGGGTTTCGCCTATGCGAGTTGAGATTGTAGACTATTGAGGTGTGCCCTAAAGGCTCTCCCTAGGACGGCTTATATAGATATCCGGCCTAGGGTTTACAAGAGAGATCTATCCGGCTACGACTAAGAGTCGGTTACAGAGTACATCTTGAACTACAAGTAACATTATGGGCCTAAGTCGGTAAGTCTTCTGGGCCTTCCTGTAGCCGGATAGAACTCCGTCTCTTCTCCCTAACTGGGCCACCCGTGAAGCAAAGCTCTAACCCGAAGTGGGCCACCCTGGTCAGTGAGGAACTATGAGGATACCTGGAAAGTATATCCCCAACAACCAGCATGTGATTCCTGCACTAAGAACAAACGCAACGACGATTCTGGAATACATAGTTTGTTAGCTTGAAACAAATAGCCATCATGGATATGATACTTATCCCATGCGTTTCTAATAGCACACAAACGATATGGTTCAGCAAAATCATGATCAGTTGCATAAAGTGCACAAGTAGCTTCTAATCCAGGAATTTTTACATCAAGATTGGTTAATAGCATATTCTTCCTAGATAAAGCATCAGCAACAACGTTCTCTTTTCCCTTCTTATAGTTAATGATGTAAGGAAAAGACTCAATGAACCAACCCATTTAGCTAATCTTCTATGCAAGTTTGATTGAGCTTTCAAGTATTTCAATGCTTCATGATCAGAATGTATGATGAATTCCTTTGGCCACAAATAATGTTGCCAAACCTCAAGTACTCTAACAAGTGCATACAATTCTTTATCATAGATTGAATAATTCAAACGAGCACCAGTCAATTTCTTAGAAAGATAAGCTATAGGCCGACCTTCTTGCATCAAAATGCCACCTATGCCTATACCACTAGCATCACATTCAACTTCAAATTGCTTCAAAAAATTAGGTAATTCAAGTAATGGTGCAGAAGTAAGCAATCAATGTATCAAATGCAATGTCTTGGGCCGCGCCCCATACAAAAGGAACACCTTTCTTTGTCAAAGCATTTAATGGTGCAGCAATGGTGCTAAAATCTTTCACAAAGCGCCTATAGAAACCAGCGAGACTGTGGAAACTACGCACTTGACTAACATTCATTGGATTAGGCGAATTCTGAATTGATTCAATTTTAGATTGATCTACCTCTACTCCATGCTTAGAAACAACAAATCGTAGGAATATGACCTTATCTTTTGCAAATGTACACTTCTCAAGATTAGCATACAGTTTATTATCACGTAACACTTGCAAAACTTGTCTAATATGAGTGCAATGTTCAGATTCGGTGTGGCTGTATAGGAGTATATCATCAAAGTAAACAACCACGAAACGACCAATAAACTCTCTCAAAACATGATTCATCAAACGCATGAAAGTACTAGGTGCATTAGTAAGACCAAACGACATAATTAACCACTCATACAAACTGAATTTAGTTTTGAAAGCAGTTTTCTATTCATCTCCTTCTTTCATCCTAATTTGATGATAACCACTACGCAAGTCAATTTTAGAGAAAACAGCAGCACCACTCAATTCATCTAGCATATCCTCTAAGCGTGGAATAGGATGATGATATCAAATAGTGATGTTATTAATCGCTCTACAATCAACACACATACGCCATGTACCATCTTTCTTAGGAACCAAAGTAACAGGCACAACACAAGGGCTAAGATAAACAGAATGTACCCTTTATCCAGCAACGCTTGTACTCGCTTCTGAATTTCCTTAGTTTCTTCGGGATTAGTACTGTAAGGTGCACGGTTGGGAAGTGTGGTGCTAGGAATCAGGTCCACTTGATGTTCTAGACCACGCAATGGAGGCAAACCTGCGGGTACGTCTTCTGGAAACACATGCCCAAAGTCTTGCAAAATAGAAGAGACACCAAGAGAAATAGGGGTCATGTCGATCGAAACCAATACCTCGCCCTTATACATGAGCACAAGTGGCATGGCTGTAGGATCCTCACGAAACTCTCTCATATCCTCCTTGGTGGCTAGTATCAATAACCTAGGCACTCTCTCACTTTTCGTTATATCACTTAATTTAGGCTCAATTACATCAGGAACAGCTGTTACACAGTCTCGCCTAGTGGTAGTATCTTCCTTCAAGTTCACCTCTATCTTCTGGCAAGAATCATTCACAATTTCTTGTGGTGTCATTGGATGCATAGTAATCTTCTTTCCTTTGAATTCCATGTGATATGTGTTGGCTCGGCCATTGTTTTGCACATGGCGATCAGAGAGCCAGGGCCGACCCAATAGTAGGTGACAAACAGTTATAGGAACCACATCAAAATCAATAGAATCTTTGTATGGCCCTATTTGAAAATTCACACGTACCATATGATTTACCTTCATATCACCATTGTTGCTCAACCATTGTATGTAGTATGGCTTAGGATGAGGTAAGTATGTCAAATTCAGTTTGGCACATAGTTCCTTACTTGCAAGATTTCTGCAGCTACCTCCATCAATAATTACCTTGCAAGCTTTGTTTGGTCCAACAAGAGCTTTTGTTTGGAACAAGTTGCAACGCTGGGATTCCTCAACCGGTTGCACACTAAGTACACGTGAAGATATGACAATAGTGGGTGCACGTTCAACATATGTATTAGCACCATCCTCGCCGTCATCAATATCATCATCAGAAGCTTCATATCCACTTTCTACTTCACCTTGTTCATTAACAAACATAACCTTACTGTTTGGACAATCTTTCTTGTAGTGACCTCTACCTCCACAAGTATGGCACACCACATCATGAGTACGTGTCGTAGACATCTTGGAACCCGTGCTAGCAGAAGGAGCAGTGGGTTTCCAAGCATTAGAACCAAACAAAGGTGTACTTACTGGTTTGGTTGATGGTGTAAACGGAGCAGCAGCTTGCGGCACGGCTGTAGGAGGAGTAGATCTGGCCAAAAATCTGCTGGAGGATGGAAAACGAGCGCGTGACTTCGCCTCTTATGCCAACTGGGATTCAGCCTCTCTAGCATGGTGCAATAGCTCATTCATGGTCTCATACTTGTGATGACGTACTATGCTCTTGATTGCCAACTTCAGATTGTTTAGGAATCGCTGCATGGTCATCTCAATGGACTCATGAACTCTAGCACGCTGCATAAGCAGCTCCATCTCCATGTAGTACTCATCTACTGGCATTATGCCTTGCTTCAATTGCGTCAATTTATCAAAAACTGATCGCAAGTAGTTGGTTGGTACTTAACGAGCCTTCATGATTTGCTTCATCTCGCGCCAATCCATCATAGGAAGTTCATTGTCCTCCCTCCTATGTTACACAAGAGCATCCCACCAACATAAAGCATAACCATCAAATTCAGATGCTGCAAGCTTGACCTTCTTATCTTCTAGATAGTCAAATAAGCGCCAGAGTTTCTCAATCTTCAACTCCCATGTGAGGTAATCTTCAGGATCAATGGAACCATCAAACTTAGGAATTGAGAATTTTGGCTTGCCGAAAGCATCATCAGCAGCTTGGTTGGGCACACGTTGAGCACGCCCAAGAGGGGCAAACCCACGGCCATGAGCAGGTGCATGGGTAGGGGGAATAGCACGTCCCCTGCCAACATGTGGAGCAGCATCCACAACGCTACCCTCATCGAAATCATCAAAGACATCATCATGTTGAGGATCTTCCCTTCTATGTACGGTGGCTGCCAAACCCTCAATAGAACGCTGCAAAGTGGTGACATTGACATTGAGCGTAGCCACTTGCATTTGGATAGTATCAACTGTCCCAACATGCTGATCCAATCTCATATTCATATCTTGGAGATTCTTGTCAATGGCATCTGTCGTGTTAGTAAACACATGTGTCAAGTGGGATTTCAAAGCCTCATATTCACGCCAATTGACGAGCTCCTCATCCTTCTTTTTCTACAACACAACATCATCATCACTAGAAGACATGATTAGTAGGTTAGTACAAAAATCAAAATCTGTATGGTGGAAACTCTCACAACTCACTCACAACTAATAAGAAATGAGATCTTACAGTTCCAAAGTGAATAGAGATGCTCTACCAAACGAAATCAAAGACTAATGCACTTGATGTGATGAAGTGAATATCAAAGGTATAGAGAACGATCGCGGGGCACACAGGTTATATAAGGTGGAGCTATAGGTATGGTACCCTATCTACACTGCAAACAAGTCCTAGTGTTGATCGTACAAAAACCCAAAAAACACACACAGTGCAGATAAATGTGGCAAAGCAACTTATGAAAAGGAATATTGCAATGCACAAGAGAGATGCTAGTAATAGCTTAAAAAGAACAGGCACAAGATTGCTCAATCTACTAGTTCTACTATAAAACTAGTCCTCCAATCAACCTTGATATCTCCCTTTTGTTGTTTACTTTTGTATCTCTTTTCATTTCTCTCTTTTTTAACAACTTTTTTTTCTTTCTCTTTTTTTTGATTTTTCAACTATCTGACACAATGCAATACGTGATGCGACAATTCTGAGCAATTAGGGGCCGAATATTCCGGTTTGTCGGGGGCCGAATAATCCGGTCTTCCTGGACGAAAAATTTGCACTTCAAACCCTAATGAGCAGCCTGTCGGAGCAAAGCAACTAGTTTCGTGGGTACGTTCCTAGGCACGGATGCTGTAGATAGGCTGTGTCTATGGTATGCAAACAAAGGTACGCTATGTGGACTCAGACAAATGAGGAAAACTTGCGGAACACGGTGATGGTTGACACGACGAAAAACAAGATCAAACCCTAAACCTAGACACAACGAAAAACTAGACTCCTACGAGGAAAAACCTGCAGATCGGATCTACGAGAAGATACAATCAGCAACTAAAACTCGAAAACGATGCAATCTTGTCTATGGCAAATCTTTTTGTAAGGCTTTTTCTATATAGGACAAAAAACACTCTCTAATCTATGGATGGATTTGTGGATGCTTACCGAGGCAACACTGGAAATCTGATACCAAGATGATATGGGGTGGCCTGATCTTCTCAGTAAGCGGATGGCGGTGATGATGGTGGATGATAGATAACTAGCCTGTAGCTATGAACTCTCCCGCTCGATCCCTGCTGCCAATGCGATAGCTCTCGAACCTTGTAGGATATTCACAACACCACGCTCTTGTGCACACAGCCGTGACCACGAACGGTAGTATGCAATCTACTAATTCCCAATGGAACAACATATCACACTCAATTATAGTTGGTAGATTCGAACAGGGTAATTCCAGACGTTCTATGAAAGAAACAACTGCAAAATAGTTTTAACATTGTCTAACCTAAACTAGAGGGCGTTCCCAGGCTTATATGGCCGCCAGAACGTCCGAAAAATGCGAAACAAAAACGTGTCTGATACAGTCAGATTCGTCACGATCTGATGGGAACTTTTTGGGCCGGATCATCCGGTCTAAGAGGGCCGGATTATCCGAGGGCCCGATTTTCTGGGGGAAAAATCTGGTCAAATATCTACCCCCAAGTGCTCCAAGACGCAATAACGCCCCCGTGGTTGAAGATGGAACCTCTTCGAACTATGTACCTTCCCCACGGCATGCCGCAACATCAAGCTATGATGGTGACCTCTCTTGAAGGCCACGAGCAAGGCAAGAAGCACACCGTCATCACGCAAGGGCACTAGTGATCCAACAAGAGCAACCACAAGAGGAACCGCAAGCGCAACCGCAAGTCTACCACCACCGACCGCGACACATACTTGACACAACAAGTGATGACTCCAATTTGGAGAATCAAGCTCGTCATCGACGCGAAGCTCTCCAAGATCCTCCTCCTCGTCTTCAATGTCATGAACGTCCGCACCGACACCATGGTCATCACGAGGCGCCTCCCCCACCTCAAAAAAATTTGGACCATCAAGTGATACAAGTTGAGCGACGCCCATGTTGTGACCTCGGATCGTTAAGGATCCTAAGTCCCTGTGATTAACATGCTAGTCCCTGGATCAATAGCTAGCACTTCACAGTCGATGAATATCATGTAAAACACAAGTCATTATTACACGAATAATCCAGAGTATAAATTTTACAACTTGCATAGCTCATGGCTAACTCAAATAAAACAGCGGAAACGAAGTAAAACTTGAGTCCATCAACGCCTCAGGCTAGCTACATGAAGACCCACGATCCCTACGCACCTTTCAATCTTCGGATTCTGCACATAAGACGTGCAACCAACAAGTTGGGTCAATACTTTGAATGTATTGGCAAATTACACCAAGGAAAGAGTAAGACTATCTCTACATGCAAGGCTAAGAGTAGGCTCTGGGGTTCATTTGCGTAAAGCCAATTTTATCAATGCAATAAGAAAAGAGGAAGAAAGTTTTCCCTACTTTGTAATCTTTAATGAATAGTATAGGGTCGAATGGAACACGTGGATATTACTCACCAAGTGCCCAAATCAACCTAGCACTTGGATATTACGCACCAAGTTCCTAAAATCCCACCCAATGGCGATATTACTCACGCCCTGGGGTTTATAAAATGTTAAGTTTGGAAAAGAGAGAGGAAGATCTTCCAGAGGCTCCATCCTTCAGATGCTCAAAGTTGTTCTGTTTTCGTGAACACGGCTGATCGATCAGATTGCAATACTCTCGAGAGGTTGTGCACTTTCCCCATAATCCACGATCAAGTCCTTTTATAGACAAGACCATGGCGAAGCCTTCCCTTAGTAGCCCCTCTACCAGCTGGATCCAACCGTGCCAAGAACCTCCATATGTTGGTACCCTGGTGAGGTTTCCCACTAAGTACTAAGCCAAGACAGAGCCCATATGTATTGTGGTTGCACGGGAAGCTTCTGAATTCTGAAACATGGCAGACTTCTTTGATTCCTGGGCGGCCGTCCTCCACCAAAATCCCACTCGTTGTCCCGACAACCATTTCGCCCAGAAGAAATACTTAGTTTTATTTTGAAGGGGGTTTTGAGAGGAAAAGGTTCACTCAAGAGAGCTCTTTTACTTAGAAATTTTTTTAGTCTTTCGAACCCTCCCAACGGTACTTGATATGGATAAGTATATAGCATAGCATGCAACTTAGAAAAACAGGATAACCTATTGGGATGAGAACTCCTAAGCATAGAGCTACTCATGGCATACTACAAAACCGTACTTGCAAAATAGTACTAAGAAAATCTACCAAAACCCTACACATGCATACTACAGAATTTGGAAGAGTAAAACATGCATAGTCAAAACTGGGACATAAACATGAACAAGTGGTGTAACTTGCCTTGATCCAAGCAGCAATCTACACAAAAATACTCCTCAGCGCACTCCGAGCAATCTAACGAAACAAACATGGATTCAATCACAATTTGCACAAAACAAGTCACGAAGTCAAATATGCATGCATGCAACATGGTAATATGCAAGGATGGATTTGATTTAGACCAAGGGTTTTAACCAGGGGTGTTGTTGAGTTGGGGATGTCATTAGAATCAATTTCCCACAGATTTTAGGTATTTTGGGTTAAACCCTAAATAACCAAGCTCAAAAATAGGTCTACAACTCCAATCTACCTCGAGACAGAGCTGAACACCCTAAGCATGATATGGTAATTTTCTACAGAAGGTCTTGTCGAAACAAAGCCAACGCAACAAGAATCAACTAAAACGGAGTTACGGATAATTTTCTAGAATTAAAATACTCTAATCTAAACTTTAAATCCTACTGCAAGATTTCTGTGGAAAATGAGTAATATTATTGTAGATCTGTGTTCTACTCGAAAATATGAATCCAACGGTATATTATACGCAAATTTTGGACTAATAGTCGAATTTCTATGAATTTTACGAGATTGGAGCTATTTCTGCCTATTTTAAAAGAAAAATAAAAGGGCGACCAGTGAGGCGGCGACACGTGGCGCAACGCGAGTGGGCCAGCGAGGCGCGCATGACGACGCGGCGGTGACGCGGCGGGAGCCACGTGGCGCGGCGCGGTTGGCCGGGGCTGTTGACCGATTGGATCCGTTGGATCCCGATCTAACGGTCGGAGAGGGGGGGTGGCGGGCGGCTTACGGTGGCGGGCGGCGACTAGAGGCGGCGGACGGCGGGGGGCTCCGGCGATGGTCGGCGGCGGGCGGCGGTGCTCCTTTGGCGAGACGGAGTAGCGGACGACGCGCGGCTCCTCCTCGCGGTTCTGTTCCTGAGGGCGGCGTTGGCCCTCCTTCTCCGAGGCGACGGCGAACGGCGGCTGGAGGCGGCGGAGGCGGCGGGGTTCCGGCGCGGAATTGGCGGCGGCTCGGCGGCGTTGGCCCTCCTTCTCCGAGGCGACGGCGAACGGCGGCTGGAGGCGGCGGAGGCGGCGGGGTTCCGGCGAGGAATTGGCGGCGGCTCGGCGGCGGTGGCGGCGGAAAGAAGCTAGGGTTTTGGGGAGGCATTCCCGGGCTTAAATAGGGCGAAGACTTGGGGCGGGGGTCGCGGAGTCCGCTCCGGATTTGCCGGCGGCGGTTGGCGCTGACACGGACTCGGCGGCGTGCTCGAGCCAGTCACGGAGGTGGCGGCTGACGGGTGGGGCCGGGTGTCAGCGGCTGATGGGCCGGCCTGGGCGTCGGCTGCGCTGCGCGCCGCTCGCTCGCAGGTGCGCGCGGGGTAGTTAGGCTCCGGGCTGGCTCGGCCGGCCCGGTTAGGTTAGGTTTTCCTTTTTTTAAAACCTTTTATTATTTTCTGTTTGGCTATTTCTTTAATAACTTTTGCAAACGGACTCTGAATTAGACGAAATTTGTTTCTAAAATTTTGTAAAAAGAAGAGGGTTAGAGTAGGACTATAAAATAACACTTTTGCAAGGGTTTTGGCGGTTCAAAAAGGTTTTACCCCTTTTAGTCTATAAGTGACTATGGGGTTTAAGAAAATACCTGATGCAGTTTTTGATATGTCATGCCATGATGCAATGATATGATGCATACCTCTAGTAACATCTGAAATTGCGAAATTTGGGATGTTACAAACCTACCCCCCTTAAGGAGAATCTCGTCCCCGAGATTCAGGTGGTTAGCAAATAGGTGTGGGTGTTCTTTCTTCAGGTCTTCTTCACGTTCCCACGTGGCTTCTTCCTCGGAATGGTGATTCCATTGAACTTTGCAAAACTTGATAGTCTTGGTACGAGTAATTCTCTCGGCTGTTTCCAAAATCCGGGTAGGTTTTTCTTCATAGGTGAGATCGTTTTCCAATTCAACTTATTTCAATGGAACTGTATCCTTTAGTGGGGTTTCAGCCATTTCCGGGTGACACTTCTTTAGTTGCGACATATGGAAAACATCGTGAACTGTTAGCACTTCAGGCAATTCCAACTGATAGGCAACTTCCCCTCTACGACCCAAGATTTTGTAGGGCCCTATGAATCGGGGTGCTAACTTACCCTTGATACTAAATCTCTTAACTACTCGTAGTGGTGAAACTCGGAGATATGCACGGTCTCCTACTTCATAAGTCACATCCCTGCGCTTGGAATCAGCATAATAACTCTTTTGTCTGGATTGGGCTATTTTTAACCTGTCTTGGATCTGTCTCCCTTTTCTTCGGCATCCTTGATCAGTTCAGGTCCAAACAAACTACGCTCTCCTACTCCACTCCATAGCAGCGGAGTCCTACACTTTCTGCCATATAGAACTTCAAATGGAGCCATCTTGATGCTAGTTTGGTAGCTGTTATTGTATGAGAATTCCGCATATGGCAAGTTATCATCCCAACTAGACCCATAGTCTAGCGCACAGGCTCTTAACATGTCCTCCAAGATCTGATTAACTCTTTCCGTCTGTCCATCGGTTTGTGGGTGGAAGGCAGTACTAAACTCCAGTCGTGTCCCTAGAGACTCGTGTAGTTGCCGCAAAAACTTAGAGGTGAATTGGGTACCCCTATCCGAGACAATTCCTTTGGGTACACCATGAAGGCTTATGATCCTTGACATGTAAATCTTGGCAAGTTTAGCACTCGTATAGGTGGTCTTTACGGGAATGAAGTGGGCCACCTTTGTGAAATGGTCGACCATTACCCAGATGGAGTCATACCCTGAACGAGTCCGCGGTAGTCCTGTGATAAAATCCATGCCTACCTTGTCCCACTTCCAATCGGGCATAGGTAATGGCTGCAGCAGTCCTGCGGGTTATTGATGTGGGGTTATTGATGTTCGGCCTTGACTCTGTTGCACACGTCACACAAGGAGATATATTCAGCAATTCCCCTTTTCATGTTGTTCCATCAGAATCTATCTTTCACATCCATGTACATCTTTGTATTACCGGGATGAATTGAGTAAGGCGAATCGTGAGCTTCCAGAAGGATTCACTTCCTGATAATGGGGTCATCGGGAACGCACAAACGCTTCTCATACCAAAGTGTTCCTTGTTCATCCGTGTGAAACCCTTTTGCTTTACCCTTGCTTATATTAGCCCTTATTTCTTCCAACTCTTTGTCCCCCTTCTGGGCCTCTTTAATTTGGTCCAGAAGTGTTGGTACTATCCATAGTTGCTAAGTATCCCTCCGGAACTATTTCCAACCTGAGGTCCTTGAATTGTTCACACAAATCTTTTGGAAGTTCTCCCACGATAAGTCCATTTACATAGACTTTCCGGCTTAAGGCGTCAGCCACAACGTTGGCCTTTCGAGGATGGTACTGCAGGTCTAAGTCATAATCCTTGATGAGTTCAAGCCATCTCCTTTGCCTCATATTTAACTCCTTTTGAGTGAAGATATACTTAAGGCTCTTGTGATCCGTGAACACATCACAATGTTTGCCCATTAGGTAATGTCTCCATACCTTAAGCGCGTGCACAACTGATGCTAGTTCCAAATCGTGCGTGGGGTAGTTATTCTCATGGTTCTTAAGTTGCCGAGAGGCGTCTGACACTACTTTTCCATCTTGCATTAGTACACTACCCAGTCCTTGCCGAGAAGCGTCGCAATAGACTTGGAAATCCTTTTGGATATCAGGGAGGCACAGAACCGGTGCTGTTACTAGGCGCTTCTTCAACTCTTGAAAACTTGCTTCACATGCCTCGGTCCATTGGAATTTCTTCTCTTTCTTCAGCAACTCTGTCATAGGCTTTGCTATCTTAGAAAAGTTTTCAATGAATCTTCGGTAATATCCCGCAAGGCCCAGAAAACTCCTAAAATCACCCACATTCTTAGGAGACTCCCATTCTATCACGGAATCTACCTTACTTGGGTCCACGGCAACACCTTTAGCTGACACAATATGACCAAGGAAACCCACTTCTTTCAACCAGAACCCACATTTGCTAAATTTGGCATACAACTTGTGTTCCCTTAACTTCTCCATAATCAGGCGCAGGTGCCGCTCATGTTCCTTCTCGTCCTGAGAGTATATGAGTATGTCATCAATGAATACCACAATAAACTTATCCAAGTACTCCATGAACACCTTGTTCATCATAGTCATGAAGTATGCTGGGGCATTAGTTAAACCAAACGACATCACGGTGTACTCATACAATCCGTATCTTGTGGTGAAGGCTGTCTTGGGTACATCCTGTTTCCGGATCTTTAGCTGAAAATATCCTGATCGGAGATCAATCTTAGAGAACACACTAGCTCCCTTTAATTGGTCAAACAGGTCATTAATATTGGGTAGAGGGTACTTGTTCTTGATTGTCACTTCATCCAACGACAGGTAGTCCACAACCAGCCTCTTGGTTTTATCCTTCTTCTCCACGAATAAGACAGGTGCTCCCCAAGATGACGCACTTGGTTGAATGAAGCCTTTGTCCAACTGCTCTCTGAGCTGTTTCTTAAATTCCTTCAACTCATCCACATCCATCTTGTATGGTCTTTTTGCTATTGGTCCAGTACTAGGCATCAAGTCAATGAGAAACTCGATGTCTCGGTCGGGAGGCATCCCTGGCAGTTCTTCCGGAAACACATCTAGATACTCCTTCACAATTGGTAAATCCTCCAAGCTAGGCCCCTTAAGAGAGTTCACCATACTTCCTCTGAGTGTGAAAGCTAACTTAAAGCGGATCCTTTTCTTATCCGGAGTCGTGAGTGTGATAGTCCTTTTGGCACAATCTATGACTCCCTCATATTCGGTCATCCAATTCATGCCCAAAATTATGTCTAAGCCTTGTGATTCCAGAACGACTAGGCTGGGGGGAAAGGTGTGCGCCCCAATTCTTAGTTCTAACCCACGGCATCCAGAGTTTGCCAATATTTCTCCCCCAGCAGAACTTACCCTTAGGGGAGTACTAATAGTCTCCGTAGGTATTTTGCCTCTATCCACAAATACCCTTGATATGAATGAATGCGATGCACCACTATCAAAAGAACAACTGCAGGTGTGGAGTTAAGCTTGAACTTACCAATCACGGAGTCAGGTGCCTCACGAGCATCCTCCATGGAGACATGATTCACCGTGGCTTTGACGAACGGGTTCGGCTTCTTCCCATTTCCATTACCATTGCTATGGTTGTGTCCGTTGCCATTTCCGTTACCATTCCCATTCTTCGTCTTTTCGGGGCAAGTAGTCGCATAGTGCCCTGTCTTGTTACACTTGAAGCATGTCACTTCACTCAGATCCTTCCCATTGCCATTTCCGTTGCGGTGCTTATGGCCATTGTGGTTATGTCCCCCATGACGATGACCGTTGTGGTTGTGGCCATTGTGGTTGTGGGGTGGTGGTGACGAAGTGCGTTGCTTCTGATATGGGGTAGAGTTGTGCTTGTGTGAGGTGGACTTTCTCTTTCGGTTCTCTATACTCCTTTGCTTTGCTTCAACCACAACTGCCCTGTCCAGGAGTTCCTGGTAGTTATCGAACTTCAGAGCTACAAGCTGAATAGATATTTCATCATTAAGTCCCCTCAAGAACTCCTCCTGTCTCTTGGCATCAGTGGATACATCATAAGGTGCATAACGTGCCAGCTTGTTGAAAAGGTCCCCATACTCGGAGACAGAGTGGTGCAGTTGTTTCAAGTCGCGGAACTCACGTCGCTTAAGTGACATGACTCTCGCGGCTACGTGATGAGTACGAAAGGCTGCTTCAAACTGGTTCCAGGTGATAGCTTCAATATCGGGGTGGGTGACCTGGTAGTTATCCCACCATTCAGCAGCTGGTCCCTCAAGTTGGTGCACGGCAAAGCGCACCCTATCAGCTCCAACAACTTGGACGGTGTCTAACTTCTTGTTGATGGTGCGGAGCCAGTCATCTGCCACAATTGGCTCAGAACTACTTGAGAAAGTTGGAGGGTTCAACCTCAAGAACCGAGTCAAGCGATCCTGTTGGGGCGGTGGGGGTGGTGGAGGCGGCGGGTTGTTGTTGTTTTGCATGTTTTGAGTGAGGAGTTGGATCAGCTGATTCTAGGAGTTCAGAAGTTTTGCTATCTCTGGG
This sequence comes from Avena eriantha, assembly GCA_910589775.1. NCBI lineage: Eukaryota > Viridiplantae > Streptophyta > Magnoliopsida > Poales > Poaceae > Avena > Avena eriantha. Next base: position 68,093,138 of record OU342746.1, on the reverse strand, counting down.
GGCATGTTGTTATTGTTGTTTCCACGTCTCGCCATCTGGAGGGTTTGAGAGGCAAGTTAAGAAATAGATAGAAAGTCTAAGGAATAAACTCCTACCCTTCTGTAAACAAGAGAAGAAAACTCACGAGAAAAGCAAGGCACACATAACACAAAAATCCACACACTCAACCAAGTTTAACTAACCAATATAAGATTTTTGGTACTCATTACGATCGCGAATAACGTTCGACTATAGAACTAAAGGTGGTCCAACTACTCTACTCATCATCCACTTCCTCATCCTCAATGATGAAGCCTTCCTTTTCCAGCAGTGACTTGTATAGCTCCATGTCCCTCGTCGTGGCTTCAAGCTTCTCTTGAAGTTCCTTCATCTCCTGTGGCTCCGGTGTTGCAGCTTCGAGCCTTCCTTGAAGTTCCTTCACCTCTTGCAGCTCCAGGGTAGCAGCTTCCAGCTTCGCTCGGAGTTCCTTCTTCTCCTTCTGTAGATTCTTGATCAAACTTGACCCCATAGTCACGGGCGTGATCTTCTCCTCCAAGCTCCTCTTAGCTTCTCGCAGGTCCTTCATCATGGTGGCAAGGTTCTTGAACTCCAGCTCGTTCTTTGCGAGCACTAGACTTTGCTCCCTAATCTTCTTGTTCTTATCTTGCACCCTCTTCTCTTGATTTGCGAACCTCTTGTCTTGGGCGGTGAGCTTCCCTCCTAGGGACTTGATCTTCTCTTCCAGCTCTTCGATCTTCTCGTCCTTCTCCTTGACTAGGGCACAAAGCTCGTCATTCCTCACGATCTCAAGGCAGCTCCCCTTCTGAAGGTCATTGATGTGGAACTCCAAGTCTTGATATTGGATTCTTCGACGCTTGCATGTCTTCCTTTCCTCCGGGGTTAACTCGATTGGAACTCTCTTCTCATCACGTCTTCCAAAGAGTTTGATGTAGTGGCCTTCAACCTCTTCATGGTGGCGTCCGCAAAGGCGTCCAATGAGTTCCTGCAAGCTGATGCTAAGTCCTTTCTCCTTGGAGTCGCTAGTGATGTTGAGTACAATGGCCTCTATCTTGGGTTCCGTCTGACTACGCCCTAGTTGGATGACTTCAATCGCCCAGCATCCTTCCTTGTGCATCTTCCTCAACTCGCTTCCCTTGATTGATGGCATGGGAACTGCAGTGTCTTGATGATGTCCAGAAGGCATTCCCCGAAGCGCAGGCACTTGATGTCTTCGGCGGTGTCGTAGTAGAAGGCCGTCATCTTTTAGGTTAGGAGATAGAAAATTAGACACAGGGTGATAAGGAAGAGAAATACTAGAAGAGTACAAATAACTTAGAAGAATATAGAAAGCAAAAACACACATGGTAAAGGTGGTTTCCAATCCTAGGGGTCACGTCCTAGAGGCAACTTTGTGCTCTGATACCATCTGTTGCGACCTCGGATCGTTAAGGATCCTAAGTCCCTGTGATTAACATGCTAGTCCCTGGATCAATAGCTAGCACTTCACAGTCGATGAATATCATGTAAAACACAAGTCATTATTACACGAATAATCTAGAGTATAAATTTTACAACTTGCATAGCTCATGGCTAACTCAAATAAAACAGCGGAAACTAAGTAAAACTTGAGCCCGTCAACGCCTTAGGCTAGCTGCGTGAAGACCCACGATCCCTACGCACCTTTCAATCTTCGGATTCTGCACATAAGACGTGCAGCCAACAAGTTGGGTCAATACTTTGAATGTATTGGCAAATTACACCAAGGAAAGAGTAAGACTATCTCTACATGCAAGGCTAAGAGTAGGCTCTGGGGTTCATTTGCGTAAAGCCAATTTTATCAATGCAATAAGAAAAGAGGAAGAAAGTTTTCCCTACTTTGTAATCTTTAATGAATAGTATAGGGTCGAATGGAACACGTGGATATTACTCACCACGTGCCCAAATCAACCTAGCACTTGGATATTACGCACCAAGTTCCCAAAATCCCACCCAATGGCGATATTACTCACGCCCTGGGGTTTATAAAATGTTAAGTTTGGAAAAGAGAGAGGAAGATCTTCCAGAGGCTCCATCCTTCAGATGCTCAAAGTTGTTCTGTTTCCGTGGACACGGCTGATCGATCAGATTGCAATACTCTCGAGAGGTTGTGCACTTTCCCCACAATCCACGATCAAGTCCTTTTACAGACAAGACCATGGCGAAGCCTTCCCTTAGTAGCCCCTCTACCAGCTGGATCCAACCGTGCCAAGAACCTCCATATGTTGGTACCCCGGTGAGGTTTCCCACTAAGTACTAAGCCAAGACAGAGCCCATATGTATTGTGGTTGCACGGGAAGCTTCTGAATTCTGAAACATGGCAGACTTCTTTGATTCCTGGGCGGCCGTCCTCCACCAAAATCCCACTCGTTGTCCCGACAACCATTTCGCCCAGAAGAAATACTTAGTTTTATTTTGAAGGGGGTTTTGAGAGGAAAAGGTTCACTCAAGAGAGCTCTTTTACTTAGAAATTTTTTAAGTCTTTCGAACCCTCCCAACGGTACTTGATATGGATAAGTATATAGCATAGCATGCAACTTAGAAAAACAGGATAACCTATTGGGATGAGAACTCCTAAGCATAGAGCTACTCATGGCATACTACAAAACCATACTTGCAAAATAGTACTAAGAAAATCTACCAAAACCCTACACATGCATACTACAGAATTTGGAAGAGTAAAACATGCATAGTCAAAACTGGGACATAAACATGAACAAGTGGTGTAACTTGCCTTGATCCGAGCAGCAATCTACACAACAATACTCCTCAGCGCACTCCGAGCAATCTAACGAAACAAACATGGATTCAATCACAATTTGCACAAAACAAGTCACGAAGTCAAATATGCATGCATGCAACATGGTAATATGCAAGGATGGATTTGATTTAGACCAAGGGTTTTAACCAGGGGTGTTGTTGAGTTGGGGATGTCATTAGAATCAATTTCCCACAGATTTTAGGTATTTTGGGTTAAACCCTAAATAACCAAGCTCGAAACTAGGTCTACAACTCCAATCTACCTCGAGACAGATCTGAACACCCTAAGCATGATATGGTAATTTTCTACAGAAGGTCCCGTCGAAACAAAGCCAACGCAACAAGAATCAACTAAAACGGAGTTACGGATAATTTTCTAGAATTAAAATACTCTAATCTAAACTTTAAATCCTACTGCAAGATTGCTATGGCAACACAGTAATATTATTGTAGATCTGTGTTCTACTCGAAAATATGAATCCAACGGTATATTATACGCAAATTTTGGACTAATAGTCGAATTTCTATGAATTTTACGAGATTGGAGCTATTTCTGCCTATTTTAAAAGAAAAATAAAAAGGGGGACCAGTGAGGCGGCGACGTGGCGCAACGCGAGTGGGCCAGCAAGGCGCGCGTGACGACGCGGCAGTGACGCAGCGGGAGCCACGTGGCGCGGCGCGGTTGGCCGAGGCTGTTGACCGATTGGATCCGTTGGATCCCGATCTGACGGTCGGAGAGGGCGGGGTGGCCGGCGGCTTACCGTGGCGGGCGGCGGACGGCGGGGGGGGGGGGGGGCTACGGCGATGGTCGGCGGCGGGCGGCGGTGCTCCTCCGATGAGATGGAGTAGCGGACGACGCGCGGCTCCTCCTCACGGTTCTGTTCCTGAGGGCGGCGTTGGCCCTCCTTCTCTGAGGCAACGGCGAACGGCGGCTAGAGGCTGCGGGGTTCCGGCGAGGAATTGCGCGGCTCAGCGGCGGTGGCGGCGGGAAGAAGCTAGGGATTTTGGGAGGCGTGATCGGGCTTAAATAGGGCGAAGACTTGGGGCGGGGGGTCGCGGAGTCCGCTCCGGATTCGCCGGCGGCGGTTGGCGCCGACGCGGACTCGGCGGCGTGCTCGAGCCGGTCACGGAGGTGGCGGCTGACGGGTGGGGCCGGGTGTCAGAGGCTGATGGGCCGGCCTAGGCGTTGGCTGCGCTGCGCGCCGCTCGCTCGCAGGTGCGCGTGGTAGATAGGCCCCGGGCTGGCTCGGCCGGCCCGGTTAGGTTAGGTTTTCCTTTTTTTTTAAACCTTTTATTATTTTCTGTTTTGCTATTTGTTTAATAACTTTTGCAAACGGACTCCGAATTAGATGAAATTTGTTTCTAAAATTTTATAGAAAGAAGAGGGTTAGAGTAGGACTATAAAATAACACTTTTGTAAGGGTTTTGGCGGTTCAAAAAGGTTTTACCCCTTTTAGTCTATAAGTGACTATGGGGTTTAAGAAAATACCTGATGCAGTTTTTGATATGTGATGCCATGATGCAATGATATGATGCATGCCTCTAGTAACATCTGAAATTGCGAAATTTGGGATGTTACAGCCCACCACGTCAAGAGGCTCATGACCATGTTCTTCGCGGTGAGGCCAATGTACCTAACCAACATCACCAACCAAGGAACGAGCCTCCTCTTCATCATCAACCGTGTCAAGAGGCTCCACACCCTCGCCACCACAAGGCCCAAGCGCCTCAGCCACGCCAACAACCGTGCCAAGAGCGAGAGCAAGCTCCTCAACAACAATATCAAGAGCAAGCTCCGCAACAAGGACGCAAGAACCAAGTTCCACCTCCCCAACTACAAGATCATCAACAAGGTCACCAAGCTCGTCGCAATGACCGCAACAATGAAGAAACTTTTGGCAAGCTCAAGTTCACAATGCCCAAGTTCACCGGATCCAATGACCCTGAAGAATACCTCTCGTGGGCACTCAAAGTCGACAAGATCTTCCGCATGCACAACTATCGCAACGAGAAGATGGTCGCCATGGCTTCACTTGAGTTTGATGATTACGCCAACCTTTGGTGGGAACACGTTCAAGTTGCTCGTGATGCAAGACAAGAACCGCCAATCACAACTTGGCATGACATGAAGGCACACATGAGATCCCAGTTCGTCCCCACGCACTACACGTGTGACCTCTTCAACAACCTTCAAGCGCTTCGTCAAGGGACAAAGACCGTGGAAGAGTACTTCAACGAAATGGAACTCAACTTTATTCGCGCCAACATTGATGAGCGCATGGAGCAAAGAATGGCACGTTTCCTTATTGGCTTGAATCACCCAATCAAGCGCATCGTCGAGTTCCAAACATACAACACCATGGTTGAGCTTCTGCACATCGCAACTAAGGCTGAACGTCAAGTGCAAGAGGATATCAAGTATAACAAGCCCAATACGTACTTCACCTACAAGCAAGCTTCAACCCCTACACCAACTACTTTCAATGGAAGCTCCTCAAGTACCCCCAAGGTTTCCTTCAGGCCCACACTCTCTCAAGGAAAACTGCCCCCAAGTGGCAAGCAAGCAAAGAGTGATACACCTTTCAACGGTGAATGCTACAAGTGTGGAGGTAAAGGACACAAGTCGGCCGAATGTGGAAACAAGAAATTCTTGTTCATCCATGACAATGGTGATGAAGAGTACTTGAGTGAAGATGAGTTTGATGCCCGTGTCAAGGAAGCAATGGCAAGGCAACGAGTGGAAGATGATCAAGAACTCCTCATGTGTGAACATGACGCAAGTCCATCGCTTGTCGTCACAAGGATCTTTACCACTCAAGAACAAGATCATGAAGACCAACGCTCCAATATCTTCCAAACACGAGCCGGCAACAATGGCAAATCTATCAAGGTGATCATTGACGGAGGGAGTTGTCACAACCTTGCTAGCACCAAGTTGTGCGAGAAGCTCAACCTCACCCTCCATCCACACAAGCACCCCTACCACGTGCAATAGCTAAGTGACCAAGGGTCCGTAAAGATCAAGCATACCGTATCGGTCTCCTTCGCCATTGGTCCTTACAAAGATACGGTGGAGTGTGATGTGGTTCCTATGGCAGTTTGCCACCTGCTTCTTGGTCGACCGTGGCAATTTGACAAGGCTGCTCAACATGATGGTAGCACCAATGTATACACCTTCAAATGGCTCAACAAAACATGTGTTTTGCAACCGATGACTCCTAGCCAAATAATTGCGGACAATGCAAAGGCTTTAGCGAGGGTGCAAAGCACAACACCTACTTGTGAGAAGAGCGGTGAGAGAGAGAACCACCCCATAGTGAGTGAGAGCCACAAGCCAAACTCGAGTGGAAAAACTAAGAGTGTTCTCCTTGCCACCAAAAGTGAGATGAGAGATGTTCGGAACAACCCATCCATCTTGCACTAAGTCCTCCTTTGCAAGGGACTAGCACAAGGAACTAATTAATTAACCAATGTTCCTCCATCTTTGATGAGTGTTTTGCCAGAATTGAAGGATGTGTTCCCCGAAGAGCTCCCACATGGACTACCTCCTCTTCGCAGCATCGAACATCGCATTAACCTCATCTCCGGCGCACCTCTTCCAAACCGCGCCGCCTACCGCACGAACCCGGAGGAGACGAAGGAGATCGAACGTCAAATCAACCAACTCGTCTCCAAAGGTTTGATCCAAGTTAGCACTAGTCCAAGTGCCGTACCCGTGATTCTTGTTCTAAAGACGGATGATACATTACGGTTATGCATGGACTGCCGTCCAATAAATTCTATCACCGTGCGTTATCGACATCCCATACCACGTCTCGATGACATTCTTGATGAGTTGTGTGGAGCCACTATTTTTTCGAAAATTGATCTTCATAGTGGTTACCATCAAATTCGCATGGCTGAAGGTGATGAGTGGAAAACTGCCTTCAAGACCAAACTTGGTCTCTATGAATGGTTGGTTATGCCCTTTGGTTTATCGAATGCCCCATCCACCTTCACGCGCCTTATGAATCACATCTTGCATTCTCTCATTGGAAAAAGTGTTATTGTCTATTTTGATGATATTCTTGTTTATAGCAAATCACTTCAGGACCATATAACACATGTCAAGGAAGTTTTGCAAATCCTTCGACATGAAAATCTTTATGCTAATCTTCCCAAGTGCACTTTTGCTAAAGACAAGTTGATTTTTCTTGGATTTGTCGTTTCTTCGGAGGGAATTGAAGTTGACGTTTCCAAGGTAAAGGACATACGAGATTGGCCCATTCCAACAAATGTGAGTGAACTCTGAAGTTTTCATGGGTTAGCCGGTTTCTATCGTCGCTTTGTGAAAGACTTTTCAACCATTGCTTGTCCCCTTAAAAAATTGACCAAAAAGAATGTCACCTTCGTGTGGGGCAAAGCACAACAAAAAGCTTTTGATGAACTTAAAAAGAGGCTCACCGAAGCACCTCACCTTGCGTTACCGGATTTCACAAAAACTTTTGAGATAGAGTGTGATGCTAGTGGTATTGGCATTGGAGGATTCCTTATGCAAAACGGATGTCCTATAGCCTACCATAGTGAGAAACTCGATGGTGCTCGCCTTAATTATCCAATTTATGACAAAGAGATTTTTGCCTTAGTTCGTGTCCTTCAAGTTTGGTAACACTACCTATGGCCCAAGGAATTTATCATACATTCCGACCACGAGTCGTTGAAATATCTCAAAGGCCAAGCTAACTTGAGCAAGAGACACGCTAAGTGGGTTGAGTTCGTGGAGTCTTTTCCGTACATTGTCAAGTATAAGAAGGGCAAAGATAATTTAGTTTTTTTTGACGGGGACAAAGATAATGTATTTGCGGACGCATTGTCTCGCAAACATACAAGCCTCCTTACGAGACTTGAAATCAACGTGTTGGGTCTTGAGGAAATAAAATCTTTGTATGCTTCCGATCCGTTCTTTGAACCAATTTTCGCAAAGTTCTTCAATGACAAAGGAGTTGATGATTTCTATTTGCATAAGGGCTTTCTATTTAAACAAAACAAGCTATGCATTCCGAAGTCATCGCTTCAACTTTTGCTTCTCCAAGAACTCGTGGTGGAGGCCTCATGGGTCACTTTGGCCGTAACAAGCCTTTGGACATGCTCTCCACTCACTACTTTTCGCCCAAGATGAAGCGCGACATGTAGCGCTACGTTCAACGCTGCACGACATGTGTTCAAGCTAAGTCGCAAGCTAATCCCTATGGTATTTATATGCCATTGCCTATTCCTCATACACCTTGGTCCGACATTAGCATGGATTTCGTGTTAGGATTGCCTTGATCTAAGCATGGTCATGATTCTATATTTGTTGTTATGGATCGCTTTTCCAAAATGGCACACTTCATACCATGCCACAAGACCGACGATGCTTCACATGTTGCAAATCTGTTTTTCAGGGAAATCGTCCGTCTACATGGTGTGCCACGAACAATCGTCTCTGACCACGACGTCAAATTCATGAGCTACTTATGGAAGACCCTCATGGCCAATCTCGGCGTCAAGCTCCTCTTTTTATCCGCGTCGTATCCTCAAACCGATGGACAAACCGAGGTTGTCAACCGAAGCCTCGGAACTCTTCTACGTGTGTTGATCAAGAAAAACTTGAAGGATTGGGAGGAATGCATTCCCCACGCCGAGTTCGCCTACAACCGAGCAAAGCACTCAACAACCAAGATGAGTCCATTCATGATCATCTATGGTTTCGAGCCCCTCACCGCGCTCGACATCCTACCACTACCGCTCCATGAGCGCATGAACATGGACGTCGAGAAGCGTGCACAAGCTATGAAGATGCTTCATGAAGAAACAAGAGCTACTATCGAACAACAAGTCCTTCACCAAGCTTCAAGGTTAAACAAGGACAAGAAGGAGATGATCTTTGAAGAAGGTGACCTTGTGTGGATACACCTAAGCAAAGACCGCTTCCCCAAGGAACGTGACTCCAAGCTCAAGCCAAGAGGAGATGGTTCCTTCAAGGTCAGCAAAAGAATCAACAACAACGCCTACATAATCGGCATACCGACCTCCAAGTACCTTGCAAGCAAAACATTCAATGTAAAGGATCTCTCACCCTATCATCGAGATGTTCATGATGACAACCATGAAGAGTCGAGGATGACTCTTTCCCAAGGGGGGAGCTGATGCGGCCAGTCCTACGAACGCTCCTACATCTACACCACCGAGTCCCCCAAGTGGACCCATGACTCGTGCTCGAGCCAAACTCCTACAAGCTAAGGTGATCTCGCTCCTCGCCTCGTGCCAATTTGATACATCCTTGGATGGTGTGCTTCTTCATGCAACTACTCTATGCCTCATCAGGTACGAAGCACCAACACAACACCAAGCACCCCAGGATGGAGAACAAGGAGCAGATCATGAGGCAGAAGACGCTGGAGCTGCTCAGACCGGAGTCTCTGATCTGCGCACACCGGAGTCTCCGGTCCACCAAAGTCCCCGGCCTGAAGACACCGAAGTCTCCGGCCCCACCTCTGGTCTGGACCCTACCCCGGGCCCTGAAACAATCTAAAGGCTCCTCTGGAGGCTGGTCCAGAGACCGACCGGAATCTCCGGCCTAGACCGGAGTCTCCGGTCCACCACACCGGAGTCTCCGGTCCGACCGTCTCCAGGCATAAAAAGGCCTTTGGGCCTGCGGCCCATGTACCCCTTAGTCCGTCCAGAACTTTTCTTTTATTCCTAAAGTACCACTGTTTAAGGAGCTAGCCTATATATAGTCCCCCACCTCCATTCCAAACCCTAGGCATGATATTGGAATTAGTGGAAACCCCTTTGTGGATCTATCTAATTCTTGCCTCATGCTCCTTGACCAAGGAGCACCAATATCCTCAAACCTCGTTGGAGTTTGCATCGTGCCTCCGCGTTGTACAAAGCCTAGGCATCGGAGTCCCTTTGCCTAGACGTCAAGATCTCGCCGAGTCTCCCATTTTGCCATGCCGGTTCGAGAGAGAGTCCTCTGCCTGACGCCGATCCTAGGGATTGCGCCGGACCAGTTACCGCCGGCGTGAGCTATTGGTGTGTATTGTGGTTTTCTGTGTGTGTTCACCGCGTTCTTCGTACGTGCGTTCGTCGTGTTCATCCTCCCCTCCTCTCCCCGCACTCCATCCTCGATTTGAAAGGGAATCGTGAAAGATTGGGCCACCCTAGAGGCTTGCCCTCAACACGAGGCCCAAGTGCCTCCTCCTCATCAACAACCGCGCTAAGAGCAAGAGCAAGCTCCGCCACCCCAAATGAGGCTCCTCAATCGGAGGTTCATCAACAAGGTCACCAAGATCGTCACAACGATTGCGTGAAAGACGAAGACCGTCACCACCATGGCAACCACCACAATGATGAAGAAACATTTGGAAAGCTCAAGTTCACGATGCCCAAGTTCACCGGATCAAATGACCTCGAAGAATACCTCTCATGGGCACTCAAAGTTGACAAGATCTTCGTCATGCACAATTATAGCAATGAGAAGATGGTCGCCATGGCTTCATGTTGAGGGCAAACCTCTAGGGTAGCCCGATCTTTCATGATTCCCTTTCAAATGGAGGATGGAGTGCGGGGAGAGGAGGGGAGGATGAACACCATGAGCGCATGCACGAAGAACGCAATGAACACACACACATGCACACAAAACCACGATACAGACCAATAGCTCACACCGGCGGTGACCGGTTCGGCGCAATCCCTAGGATCGGTGTCGGGCGAAGGACTCTCTCTCGAACCGGCACAGCAAGATGGGAGACTCGGTGAGATCTTGATGTCTAGGAAAAGGGACTCCGATGCCTAGGCCTTGTACAACGTGGAGGCACGATGCAAACTCCAACGAGGTTTGGGGATATTGGTGCTCCTTAGTCAAGGAGCATGAGGCAAGAACTAGATAGATCCACAAAGGGGTTTCCACTAATTCCAATATCATGCCTAGGGTTAACAATAGAGGTGGGGGGCTATATATATGCCAGCCACAGGTTCAGGGGTATTTCAGGCTTTAAAGTAGAGTTCTTGGCAAAGTAGAGGGGTACATGGGCCACAGGGCCCAGCTAGGCTCGCAGGCCCGTCATCAGGCCGGACTGTTCGAGTCGTGTTGGCCGGACAGTCCAGGGTAGCCGAACACTCCGGGTAGTGTCCGGGTAGTGTCCAAATAGGCACACAGAATGTCCGAGCCCGGACCGGGCTGGGGTAGGCCGGACACTCCGGTTGTGTCGCGCTGGACACTCCGACTAGATTTGGGCGGACACTCTGGCTCTGGCAGCTTCAGGACAGGTGCATCTTCAGGGCTCGTGGGTCGACGCGGCGGGGGTTTCTACCTGATGATGCACAGAGTAGTGGTATGAAGTAGCAAGCCATCCAAGAGTGTGTCAGTCACATGATGAGAGGAGCGAGTTCACCTTATCTTGAAGGAGCTTGGCGTGGGCACGAGTCATTGGTCCACTTGGGGGACTTGGTGGTGTTGATGTAGGATCGTCCATAGGACGAGCTGCATCAGCTCCCCCCTTGGGAAAGAGTTGTCCTCGACTCTTCACGGGTATCATAGGTAGCATCTCCATGGTAGGGTGAGAGGTCCTTGACCTTGAATGTATTGCTTGCAAGGTACTTGGAGGTCGGTATGTTGATGACGTAGGTATTGTTGTTGATTCTCTTGAGGACCTTGAAGCGACCATCTCCTCTTGGCTTGAGCTTGGAGTCACGTTCCTTGGGGAAGCGGTCTTTGCTTAGATGTATCCACACAAGATCACCTTCTTCGAAGATCAACTCTCGCTTGTCCTTGTTCAATCTTGAAGCTTGTCGAAGGACTTGTTGTTCAATAGTAGCTCTTGTTTCTTCATGAAGCTTCTTCATAGCTTGTGCATGCTTCTCAACGTCCATGTTTGTGCGCTCATGGAGAGGTAGCAGTAGTATGTCTAGCGCGGTGAGGGGCTCGAAACCATAGACGATCATGAATGGACTCATCTTGGTTGTTGAGTGCTTGGCTCGGTTGTAGGCGAACTCGGTGTGGGGAATGCATTCCACCCAGTCCTTCAAGTTCTTCCTAATCAACACACGTAGAAGAATTCTGAGGCTTCGGTTGACAACCTCGGTTTGTCCATCGGTTTGAGGATGCGACGCGGATGAAAAGAGGAGCTTGACGCCAAGCTTGGACATGAGGGTCTTCCATAAATAGCTCATGAATTTGACGTTGCGGTCGGAGACGATTGTTCTTGGCACACCGTGGAGACGGACGGTATGAAGTGTGCCATTTGCAACATGTGAAGCATCATCGGTCTTATGGCACGGTATGAAGTGTGCCATTTTGGAAAAGCGATCCACGACAACAAATATAGAATCATGACCATGCTTAGATCTAGGCAATCCTAACACAAATCCATCCTAATGTCGGACCAAGGTGTATGAGGAATAGGCAATGGCATATAAAGACCATAAGGGTTAGCTTGCGACTTAGCTTGAACATATGTCGTGCATCGTTGAATGTAGCGCTCCTCGTCGCGCTTCATCTTGGGCCAAAAGTAGTGAGTGGAGAGCATGTCCAAGTCTTGTCACGGCCAAAGTGACCCATAAGGCCTCCACCATGAGATTCTTGGAGAAGCAAAAATTTAAGCGACGACTTCAGAATGCATAGCTTGTTTTGTTTAAATAGAAAGCCCTTATACAAATAGAAATCATCAACTGCTTTGTCATTGGAGCACTTTGCGAAAATTGGTTCAAAGAACGGATCGGAAGCATACAATGATTTTATTTCCTCAAGACCCAACACGTTGATTTCAAGTCTCATAAGAAGGCCTGTGTGTTTGCGAGACAAAGCGTCCGCAACTACATTATGTTTGCCCTTCTTATACTTGACAATGTACGGAAAAGACTCCATAAACTCAACCCACTTAGCACGTATCTTACTCAAGTTGGCTTGGCCTTTGAGATGTTTCAATGACTCATGATCGGAATGTATGATAAATTCCTTGGGCCATAGGTAGTGTTGCCAAACTTGAAGGACACGAACTAAGGCAAAAAGCTCTTTGTCATAAATTGGATAGTTAAGGAGAGCACCGTCAAGTTTCTCGCTATGGTAGGCTATAGGACATCCATTTTGCATAAGGACTCATCCAATGCCAATACCACTAGCATCACACTCTATCTCAAAAGTTTTTTGTGAAATCCGGTAACGCAAGGATAAGTGCTTCGGTGAGCCTCTTTTTGAGTTCATCAAAATCTTTTTGTTGTGCCTTGCCCCACACGAAGGTGACATTCTTTTTTGTCAATTCATTTAGGGGACACGCAATGGTCGAAAAGTCTTTCACAAAGCAACGATAGAAACCGGCCAACCCATGAAAACTTCAGAGTTCACTCACATTTGTTGGGATGGGCCAATCTCGTATGTCCTTTACTTTGGAAACATCAACTTCAATTCCCTTCAAAGAAACAACAAATCTAGAAAAATAAACTTGTCTTTAGCAAAAGTGCACTTGGGAAGATTAGCATAAAGCTTTTCATGTCGAAGGATTTGCAAAACTTCCTTGACATGTGTTATATGGTCCTCAAGTGATTTGCTATAAATAAGAATATCATCGAAATAGACAACAACATTTTTTCCAATGAGAGAACACAAGATGTGATTCATAAGGCGCATGAAGGGGGATGGGGCATTCGATAAACCAAAGGGCATAACCAACCATTCATAGAGACCAAGTTTGGTCTTGAAGGCGGTTTTCCACTCATCACCTTCAGCCATGCGTATTTGATGGTAACCACTACGAAGTTCCATTTTCAAAAAAATAGTGGCTCCACACAACTCATCAAGCATGTCATCGAGACGTGGTATGGGACGTCGATAACACACGATGATAGAATTGATTGGACGACAGTCCATGCATAACTGTAACGTATCATCCGTCTTTGGAACAAGAATCACGGGTATGGCACTTGGACTAGTGGTAACTTGGATCAAACCTTTGGAGACGAGTTGGTTGTTGACGTTCGATCTCCTTTGTCTCCTCCGGGTTCGTGCGGTAAGCGGCGCGGTTGGGAAGTGGTGCGCTGGGGATTGGGTCAATGCGATGTTCGATGCCGCGAAGAGGAGGTAGTCCATGAGGAAGATCTTCGAGGAACACATCCTTGAATTCCTACAAAACAATCATCAAAGATGGAGGAACATTGATTAATTCATTAGTTCCTTGCGCTAGTCCCTTGCAAAGGAGGACATAGTGCAAGATGGATGGGTTGTTCCGAACATCTCTCATCGCACTTTTGGTGGCAAGGAGAACACTCTTATTTTTTTCCACTCGAGTTTGGCTTGTGGCTCTCACTCACTATGAGGTGGTTCTCTCTCTCACCGCTCTTCTCACAAGTAGGTGTTGTGCTTTGCACCCTCGCTAAAGCCTTTGCATTGTCTGCAATTATTTGGCTAGGACTCATTGGTTGGAAAACACATGTTTTGTTGAGCCATTTGAAGGTGTATACATTGGTGCGACCATCATGTTGAGCAGCCTTGTCAAATTGCATTGGTCGACCAAGAAGCATGTAGCAAACTGTCATAGGAACCACATCACACTCCACCGTGTCTTTGTAGGGACCAATGGCGAGACCGATATGGTATGCTTGATCTTCATGGGCCCTTGGTCACTTAGCCATTGCACATGGTAGGGGTGCTTGTGCGGTTGGAGGGTGAGGTTGAGCTTCTCACACAACTCGGTGCTAGAAAGGTTGTGGCAACTCCCTCCGTCAATGATCACCTTGATAGATTTTCCATTGATGTCGGCTCGTGTTTGGAAGATATTGGAGCATTGGTCTTCATGCTTTTGTGCTTGAGTGGTCAAGATCCTTGTGACGACAAGCGATGGACTTGCGTCATGTTCACACATGAGGAGTTCTTGGTCATCTTCCACTCGTTGCCTTGCCATTGCTTCCTTGACACGGGCATCAACCTCATCTTCACTCAAGTACTCTTCGTCGCTATTGTCATGGATGAACAATACTTTCTTGTTTCCACATTCGGCCGACTTGTGTCCTTTGCCTCCACACTTGTAGCATTCACCGTTGATAGGTGTATCACTCTTTGCTTGCTTGCCACTTGGAGGAAGGCTTGGAGGTACTTGATGAGCTTGAAGGAAGGCTTGGAGGTACTTGATGAGCTTCCATTGAATGTTGTTGGCGTAACGGTTGAAGCTTGCTTGTAGGTGAAATACGTCTTGGGCTTGTTGTACTTGATGTCCTCTTGCACTTGACGTTCAACCTTTGTTGCTATGTGCACAAGCTCAACCATGGTGTTGTATGTTTGGAACTCGACGATGCGCTTGATTGGGTGGTTCAACCCAATAAGGAAGCGTGCCATAGTTTGCTCCATGCGCTCATCAATGTTGGCTCGAATCAAGTTGAGTTCAATTTCCTTGAAGTACTCTTCCACGGTCTTTGTCCCTTGACGAAGCGATTGGAGGTTGTTGAAGAGGTCAAGTGTGTAGTGTGCGGGGACGAACCGGGATCTCATGTGAGCCTTCCTATCATGCCAAGTTGTGATTGGCGGTTCTTGTCTTGCATCATGAGCAACTTGAACTTGTTCCCACCAAAGGTTGGCATATTCATCAAACTCAAGCGAAGCCATGGCGACAATCTTCTCGTTGCTATAATTGTGCATGAGGAAGATCTTGTCGACTTTGGGTGCCCATGAAAGGTATTGTTCGAGGTCATTGGATCCGGTGAACTTGTTCTTGCCAAAAGTTTCTTCCTCATTCCGGTCACGGTAGTGATTGTTTCCATGTTGATGATGGTCTTCATCTTCCATGCGATCATTGCGATGAGCTTGTTGTGGTTGGGGACGTGGAACTTGGTTCTCGTGACCTTGTTGCGGAGCTTGCTCTTGATGTTGTTGTTGTGGAGCTTTCTCTTGCTCTTGGCACGGTTGTTGACGACGTTGGGGCACTGGGGCCTCAGGAGGGTGTTGACGATGTGGAGCCTCATGACGTGGTTGATGACGAAGAGGAGGCTCGTTCCTCGATTGGTGATGTTGATTAGGCACATGGTCCTCACAACGAAGATCATGGTCTTGAGCATCTTGACATGGTGGGCGTCGCTCAATTTGGACCACTTGGTGCTCCAACTTTTGGCATGGTTGAGGAGGCGCCTCGTGATGACCATAGTGTCGGTGTTGATGTTCATGACGGTGATGACGAGGAGGAGGGTCTTGGAGAGCCTCACGTCCATGACGAGCTTGATTTTCCAAATTGGAGTCATCACTTGTTGTGTCAAGAATGTGTCGCGGTCGATAGTCTTGGACTTGTGGTTGCACTTGCGGTTCTTCTTGTGGATGCTCTTGTTGGATCATTAGTGCCCTTGCATGATGACGGTGTGCTTCTTGCCTTGCTTGTGGCCTTGAAGAGAAATCACAATCATAGCTTGATGTTGCGGCGTGCCGTGGGGAAGGTATATAGTTCGAAGAGGTTCCATCTTCAACCACGGGGGCATTGCCTCTTGGAGCACTTGGAGGTAGATCTTGTTGAAGAGGTGCGTGACGACATGAAGAACTTGAAGAGCCTAATGCGTGTGAACATGGTCTTGCCATTCCATCGATGAGGCAGTGAAGGTTGTCCTTTGTTTCGACAACGGAGCGTTGAAGCGTTTCATTTTGGTGGCCAAAGTTGTGATGCATTGCTTGCATTTTCCTTTCGAGACCATCGAAGCGGTTGTCGATGTTCTTGAAATCGGCTTGCGTCTCGCCAAATTGTTCATCTTGTCGCGTCTCAAGGGATTGGCAATGTTCACGGAACTCTTGTCAAATGATGAAGTGACTTGCGCGCATCATGTACGGTCCTTGATCTTCTTCTTGGGGAGGTGGTTGGCTCGACTCACCGTGCCTATCCATCATGCAAAACACACACGTATTGTATATGGAAGTGGAATATGGTGGTGTTAGCCTTGTACCTCACCTTGGGGATTGCACCAAACTAGAAACCACAAGTGAGAGCTATAAGCGTGCAAAGTGGAATTGCAAAGAAAACTCACACTAAAGAAAGAACTAACTCTCAAAAGCTTGTTGGTGGTAGGTTAGGATTATGGAATGCCAAAGAACCAACCAAAGAAAAGGGATAGTCAAATGTGGGTAAAATCCAAACAAAACTCAAGTCAAAGGCGAAGGTCAGCAACTCAAAAGGGTGACGGGAACCTACGACTATATACACACACGTGGATATTGTTGGGATTGACAGAACTATGCAAATGAGCAAACAAAATGTCCTAACAAAGACTAAGCTCGTTGTCGTGCCAATGTAATGAGAGACTGTGGCTTGTTTGCAAAGAAGAAAAATGAGCAATGGATTTGTGCACTTGCCTTGGGCGCTCTTTTTTCTATCTTGCTTACAAGCTTTGAGACTCTCTGCAAGGGGAGACTATTTTTCTTTTTCTTTTGTTTTGTATCTTTTTTTTGCTCTCCCTTGATGCTACCTAGTCACACTTGATATTGCTCTTGCACTCTCACTATCCAAGGACAAATGCACAATGCTCAAGCAAATACAAGATGAGCCACTCTCATGGGATAGGTACACACAAAGGAAGATAGGGGTTAACAAGGTGACGCAAGTTATACCTTCGTTGGTGATGATGAACTTGCCATTGGTGTTGCGGGATGATGTTCATGGGCCGTGGTGTCAATGAGCACGGGGATTGTTGATGCGGAAGCTTGCTGTTAGTTGCTGACACGCACACGGGACATGAGCAAACAAAGGAAATTAGCCAATGCGAAAAATGAGGCAAAACTATCAAAACTCGCGTTACAGCCGGACAGTCCGGTCTGTCTGTGCCGGATACGCTGGTCTGGCCTGACACTCCGGTCGGGTTTGGCCGGACACGCCGGTCGGGCCGGACACTCTGGTCTAATCGGTCTAGACACTCCGGCGTGGGTTTCCTGCTCGTGTGCTTGAGCGGAAATCCTCGCCTCAAGGCCTCAAATCCGCGAAAAACTGGCCAAATTGGGCTGGGAAAATGCAGGATAAAGCTGGACCAACTCCTAAGACAAGGTTTGGTCGGATCAAAACCACAAATAACACTCCAAATCAAGAGATCGATCCAAAGGCAAATATGGACTGTTTTTTGGGGATTTTTGAATTTTTGGTGGATAGAAAAAAAATTTGTGGGGGAAATCGTGAGCAACGAAGCTCTTGATACCAATATGTTGAGGGCAAACCTCTAGGGTGGCCCGATCTTTCACGATTCCCTTTCAAATTGAGGATGGAGTGCGGGGAGAGGAGGGGAGGATGAACACGACAAACGCACGCACGAAGAACGCGATGAACACACACACACAAAACCACGATACACACCAATAGCTCACACCGGCGGTGACCAGTCCGGCGCAATCCCTAGGATCGGCGTCGGGTGGAGGACTCTCTCTCGAACCGGCATAGCGAGATGGGAGACTCGGTGAGATCTTGACGTCTAGGCAAAGGGACTCCGATGCCTAGGCCTTGTACAACGCGGAGGCACGATGCAAACTCGAACAAGGTTTGGGGATATTGGTGCTCCTTAGTCATGGAGCATGATGCAAGAACTAGATAGATCCACAAAGGGGTTTCCACTAATTCCAATATCATGCCTAGGGTTTACAATAGAGGTGGGGGCTATATATGGGCCAGCCATAGGTCCAGGGGTATTTCAGGCATTAAAGTAGAGTTCTGGGCGAAGTAGAGGGGTACATGGGCCACAGGGCCCAGCTAGGCTCGCAGGCGCGTCATCAGGACATACAGTCCGGGTCGCGTTGGTCGGATAGTCCGGGGTGGCCGGACACTCCGGGTAGTATCCGAAGAGGCACACAGAATGTGCGAACCCGGACCGGGCTGTGGTAGGCCGGACACTCCGGTTGTGTCACACAGGACACTCCGGCTAGATTTGGGCGGACAATCCGGGTCTGGCAGCTTCAGGACAGGTGCAGCTTCAAGGCTCATGGGTCGACGTGGCGGGGTTCGTACCTGATGATGCACCGAGTAGTGGTATGAAGTAGCAAGCCATCCAAGAGTGTGACAAAGTCACATGATGAGAGGAGTGAATTCACCTTTGCTTGAAGGAGCTTGGCGCGGGCACGGGTCATTGGTCTACTTGGGGGACTTGGTGGTGTAGATGAAGGAGCGACCATAGGACGAGCTACATCACTTCACTTTAGTTTGATGATTATGCCAACCTTTGGTGGGAATAAGTTCAAGTTACTCGTGACGCAAGACAAGAGCCACCAATAACAACTTGGCATGACATGAAGGCTCATATGAGATCCCTCTTTGTTCCTTCGCACTACACATGCGACCTCTTCAACAACCTTCAATATCTTCATCAATGAACAAAGACCGTGGAAGAGTACTTCAAGGAAATTGAGCTTAACATGATCCACGCCAACATTGAAGAGCGCAAGGAGCAAACTATGGAACGTTTTATCATTGGCTTGAACCACCCAATCAAGCGCATCATCGAGTTCCAAACATACACCAACATGGTTGAGCTGGTGCACATCACAACAAAGGCTGAATGTCAAGTGCAAGAGGACATCAAGTACAACAAGCCCAAGACGTACTTCAACTACAAGCAAGCTTCAACCACTACACCAACCAACTTCAATGGAAGCTCCTCAAGTACCTCCAACCTTTCCTTCAAGCCCACACTTCCTCAAGGAAAACTGCCCCCAAGTCGTAAACAAGGCAAGAGTTATCCACCTTTTAATGGTGAATGCTACAAGTGTGGAGGCAAAGGACACAAGTGGGCCAAGTGTGGAAACAAGAAAGTATTGTTTATCCATGACAATGGTGACGAAGAGTACTTGAGTAAAGATGTATTTGATGCCCGTGTCAAGGAATCAATGGAAAGGCAACGTGTGGAAGATGACCAAAAACTCCTCATGTGTGAACATGACACAAGTCCATCGCTTGTTGTCACAAGTATCTTGACCACTCAAGCCCAAGAACATGAAGACCAAAGATCCAACATCTTTCAAACATGTGGCGGCATCAATGGGAAATCTATCAAAGGTGATCATCGATGGAGGGAGTTGCCACAACCTTGCTAGCACCGAGTTGTGTGAGAAGCTCAACCTCACCCTCCATCCGCACAAGCACCCTTACCACTGCAATGGCTAAGTGACCAAGGGTCCGTGAAGATCAAGCATACCATATTGGTAACCTTCGCCATTGGTCCTTACAAAGACATGGTGGAGTGCAATGTTGTTCCCATGATGATTTGCCATATGCTACTTGGTCGACCATGGAAATTCGACAAGGCTGCTCTACATGATGGTTGCACAAATGTTTACACCTCAAGTGGATGAACAAGACATGTGTTTTGCAACCGATGACTCCTAGCCAAATAATTGCGGACAATGCAAAGGCTTTAGAGAGGGCGCAAACCACAACACAAACTTGTGACAAGAGCAGTGAGCAAGAGAACAACCCCATAGTAAGTGAGAGCCACAAGCCAAACTCGAGTGTAAAAACTAAGAGTGTTCTCCTTGCCACCAAAAGTGAGATGAGAGATGTGCGAAACAACCCATCCATCTTGCTCTATGTCCTCATTTGCAAGGGACTAGCGCAAGGAACTAATGACTTAACCAATGTTCCTCCATCTTGGATGAATGTTTTGTAGGAATTCGAGGATGTGTCTCCTGAAGAGATCCCTCATGGACTACCTCCTCTTCACGGCATCTAACATCGCATTGATCTCATCCCCGGCGCACCACTTCCAAACCGTGCTGCCTACCGCACGAACCGGGAGGAGACAAAGGAGATCAAACGTCAAATCAACCAACTTGTCTCCAAAGGTTTGATCCAAGTAAGTACTAGTCCAAGTGCGGTACCCGTGATTCTTGTTCCAAAATCGGATGATACGTTGCGGTTATGCATGGACTGCCATCCAATCAATGTTATCACCGTGCGTTATCGACATCCCATACCACATGCTTGATGATTTCTGTGGAGCCACGGTTTTCTCGAAATTTGATCTTCATAGTGGCTACCATCAAATACACATGGCAGAAGGTGATGAGTGGAAGACCGCCTTCAAGACAAAACTTTGTCTCTATGAATGGTTGGTCATGCCCTTTGGCTTATCTAATGCCCCATCCACCTTCATGCGTCTTATGAATCATATCTTGCGTTCTCTCATTGGAAAGAGTGTTGTTGTCTATTTCGATGATATACTTGTTTATAGCAAGTCACTTGAGCACCATGTTACACATGTCAAGGAAGTTTTGCAAATCCTTCGACATGAAAAGCTATATGCTAATATTCCCAAGTGCACTTTTGCTAAAGACAAGTTGATTTTTCTTGGATTTGTCGTTTCTTTGAAAAAATTGAAGTTGGTGTTTCCAAGGTAAAGGACATACGAGATTGGCCCATCCCCACAAATGTGAGTGAACTCCGAAGTTTTCATGGGTTGGCCGGTTTCTATAATCGCTTTGTGAAAGACATTTCTACCATTGCTTGTCCTCTCAATGCGTTGACCAAAAAGAATGTCACCTTCGTGTGGGGCAAAGCACAACAAAAAGCTTTTGATGAACTTAAAAAGAGGCTCACTAAAGCACCTCTTCTTGCATTAGCAGATTTCACAAAAACTTTTGAGATAGAGTGTGATGCTAGTGGTATTGGCATTGGAGAGTCCTAATGCAAAACGGATGTCCTATAGCCTACCATAGCGAGAAACTTGATGGTGCTTACCTTAACTATCCTATTTATGACAAAGAGATTTTTGCCTTAGTTCCTGTTCTTCAAGTTTGGCAACACTACCCTTGGCCTAAAGAATTTATCATACATTCTGACCATGATTCATTGAAATATCTCAAAGGCCAAGCCAACTTGAGCAAGATACATGCTAAGTGGGTTGAGTTTATCGAGTCTTTTCTGTACATTGTCAAGTATAAGAAGGGTCAAGATAATGTAGTCGCAGATGCTTTGTCTTGCAAGCACACAAGCCTTCTTACTCGACTTGAAATTAACGTGTTGG
Organism: Avena eriantha; assembly: GCA_910589775.1. Lineage (NCBI taxonomy): Eukaryota > Viridiplantae > Streptophyta > Magnoliopsida > Poales > Poaceae > Avena > Avena eriantha. Next base: position 68,071,382 of record OU342746.1, on the reverse strand, counting down.
GTCTTGATGAAATCAAAACTTTGTATTCTTCCGACCCATTCTTTGAACCAATTTTCGCAAAGTCCTCCATTGACAAAGGAGTTGATGATTTCTATTTGCATAAGGGCGTTCTCTTTAAACAAAACAAGATTTGCATTCCGAAGTCGTCTCTTCAACTTTTGCTTCTCCAAGAATCTCATGGTGGAGGGCTCATAGGTCACTTCAGCCGTGATAAGACATTGCACATGCTCTCCACTCATTACTATTGGCCCAAGATGAAGCGAGACGTGGAGTGCTACGTTCAACGATGCACAACATGTGTTCAAGCTAAGTCACAAGCAAACCCTTATGGTCTTTATATGCCATTGCCTATACCTTATGCACCTTGGTACGGCATTAGCATGGATTTCATGATAGGATTGCCTAGGTCTAAGCATGGACAGGATTCTATATTTGTTTTCGTGGATCGCTTTCCCAAAATGGCACACTTCATACCGTGCCATAAGACCGACGATGCTTCACATGTTGCAAATTTGTTTTTCATAGAAATAGTCTGTCTTCACGGTGTGCCAAGAGCAATCGTCTCTGACCACGACGTCAAATTCAAGAGATACTTATGGAAGACCCTCATGGCCAAGCTCGACGTCAAGCTCCTCTTTTCATCTGCATCACATCCTCAAACCGATGGCCAAACTGAAGTTCTCAACCGAAGCCTTGGGACTCTCTTTCATGTGTTGATCAAGAAAAACCTCAAGGATTGGGAGGAATGCATTCCCCATGCCGAGTTCGCCTACAACCGTGGCAAACACTCAACAACCATGATGAGTCCCTTCATGATCGTCTATGGTTTCGAGCCCCTCACCGCACTCGACATCCTACCACTACCTCTTCATGAGCACACCAACATGGACGTCGACAAGCGCACCCAAGCTATGAAGAAGCTTGACAAAGAAACAAGAACTACAATCGAGCAACAAGTCCTTCGCCAATCTTTAAGGTTAAACAAGGAAAAGAAGGAGATGATCTTTGAATAAGGTGACCTTGTGTGGATACACCTCAGCAAGGACCACTTACCCAAAGAACACGACTCCAAGATCAAACCTCGAGGAAATGGTCCCTTCAAGGTCCTAAAGAGAATCAACAACAACGCCTACATCATTGACATTCCAACCTCCAAGTACCTTGCAAGCAATACATTCAATGTCAAGGACCTCTCACCCTACCATGGAGATGTTCAAGATGATAACTCTAAAGAGTCGAGGATGACTCTTTCCCAAGGAGGGAAAGCTGATGCATCCCGTCGTATGGACACTCCTACATCTACACCACCAAGTCCCTCAAGTGGACAAATGACTCGAGCCCGAGCTAAACTACTACAAGCTAAGGTTAACTCGCTCCTCTCCTTGTGTGACTTTGATTCATCTTTGGATGGCTCGCTACTTCATGCAACTACGCTATGCATTATCAGCTACGAAGCCCCCACGGATGAAGGACAAGGAGCAGGCCAAGATGAGACGCTGCTAGAGCTGAAGCATCGGAGTCTCTAGCCTTCAACCTCAGAATCTCCGGCATGGAATCCGGACCAGTCTCCGGACCCCTGCCTAGAGTGTTCAGTACACTCCAGGGAGTTTTTCTCCGAGAGCATCGCCACCCCAGGAGTTTCCGCACAACCCGGAGTCTCCAACGCGGCTTCCCCAGAGTCTCTGGCCATCTACCCCGAAGTCTCCGCCCTAGGACTCTGGCCTCGACTTCGGACCCCTCGCTGGAACTCTCTGAATAGCAGCCCAGAGTCCACCTCGGAGTCTAAGCTACACCCCGAAGTCTCCAGCCACCCCAGAGTCTCCATCCCCTGACCCCGGAGTCTTCGGTGTAAGTGAGTTAGGCATGTGAAAAGCCTTTTGGGCCATTGGACCATGTACCCCTTAGTCCATCCAGACTTTACCCTTTATTGCCTAAACTACCCTTGAACTTGTGGCTGGCCTATATATAGTCCCTACCTCTATTGTAAACCCTGGCATGATATTTGGAATTAGTGGACACCCTTGTGGATCTATCAAATTCTTGCCTCATGCTCCTTGATTGAGGAGCACCCAAATATCACAAACCTTGTTGGAGTTTGCATCGTGCCTCCCTTATTGTACAAGGCCTGGGCATCAGAGTCCCTTTGCCTAGACATCAAGATCTCATCACGTCTCCCTACTTACCGTGCTGGATCGAGAGACAGCTCTCTGCCTGACGCCGATCCTAGGAATTGCGCTGGACCGATCACCGCCGGCGTGAGCTATTGGTGTGTATCATGGTTTTGCGTGAGTGTGTTCGTCATGTTCTTCGTGCATGATTTCATCATGTTCATCCCTCCTCTCCTTCCCCCACACTTCCCCATCGATTTGAAAGGGATTCGTGAAAGATCGGGCCACCCTCGAGGTTGACCCTCAACAGACACCGCCATCGTCCGCGACATTCTTGACTCAACAAGTGATGACTCCAACTGGGAGAAACAAGCTCGTCATCAATATGAAGCTCTCCAAGATCCTCATCTTTGTCATCGTTGTCATGAACGTCAACACCGCCACCATGGTCACCATGACGAGCCTCCTCCACCACATCAAGACATGGAGCGTCAAGTGGTACATATTGAGCGACGCCCACCACGTCATGAGGCTCAAGATCATGATCTTCGTCGTGAGGCCCAAGTGTTTAACCCACAACACCAATCGAGGAATGAGCCTCCTCTTTGTCAACAACCGCGTCAAGAGGCTCCCCATCATCACCCTCGTGAGGCCCAAGCGCCTCCTCCTCATCAAAAACCGTGCCAATAGCAAGAGCAAGCTCCTCAACAATGCCGCGAGAATCAAGTTCCACCACCTGCAAATGTGGCTCCATAACTGCAAGTGCACCAACAAGGTCACCAAGCTCGTCGCAATGATTGCATGGAAGATGAAGCACGCCAACATCATGCCAACAACTGCTACCGCGATTGCAATGATGAAGAAACTTTTGGAAAGATCAAGTTCACAATGCCCAAGTTCATCGGTTCAAATGATCCCAAAGAGTACCTCTCATGGGTGGTGAAAGTCGACAAGATCTTCCACATGCACAACTATAGAATGAGAAGATGGTCGCCATGGCTTTGCTTGAGTTTGATGATTACACCGACCTTTGGTGGGAAGAAGTTCAAGTTGCTCGTGACGCAAGAGAAGAGCCCCCAATCACAACTTGGCATGACATGAAGGCTCATATGAGATCTCGCTTTGTTCCTTCGCACGACACACATGATCTCTTCAACAAGCTTCAATCGCTTAGTCAAGGGACAAAGACCATGGAAGAGTACTTCAAGAAAATGGAGCTCAACATGATCCACGCCAACATTGAAGATCACGAGGAGCAAACAATGGCACATTTCCTCATCGGCTTGAACCATCCAATCAAGCGCATCGTCGAGTTTCAAAAATATAACGACATGGTTGAGCTTGTGCACATCGCAACAAAAGCCGAGCATCAAGTACAAGAGGACATCAAATACAACAAGCCACGTACTTCACCTACAATAAAGGTTCAACCGCTACACCAACAACCTTCAATGGAAGATCCTCAAGTACCTCCAAGCTTTGCTTCAAGCCCACACTTCCTCAAGGAAAACTGCCCCAAGTGGTAAGTATACAAAAGATGCTCCACAATTCAATGGTGAATGCTACAAGTGTGGAGGCAAAGGATACAAGTCAGACGATTGTGGAAATAAGGAAGTATTGTTCATCCATGACAATGGTGACAAAGAGTACTTGAGTGAGGAAGATTTTGATGCAAGAGTCAAATAGGCAATGACAAGGCACCACATGGAAGATGATCAATAACTTGTCATGTGTGATCATGACGCAAGTCCATCTCTTGTCATCACAAGGATATTGACCACTCAAATGAAGATCAACGATCAAATATCTTCCAAACACGTGCCTGCATCAATGGGAAATCTATCAAGGTGATCATCGATGGAGGGAGTTGTCACAACCTTGCTAGCACCGAGTTGTGTGAGAAGCTCAACCTCACCCTCCATACACACAAGCACCCCTACTACATGAAATGGCTAAGTGACCAAGGGTCCATGAAGATCAAGCACAGCGTCTCGGTAACATTCTCTATTGGTCCATACAAAGACATTGTTATGGGGTAACCCCGTGGGTGGCCTGATCTTCACGGATCTCGTGGTCAAATCGATGGGAAAGCGAGGGGAAATGGAGAAGGTAGCGGAAGCGGATGCACACCTCGCGAAGAACACGATGAACACACGCAAAAGACACACGATACAAGGCCAATTGCTCTCACCGGTAGCCACCGGTCCGATAGAATCCTCGCAAGGAAAGATCGGTCAACGTGCTCCCATCAATCCCAAGCGGAGAGGGAAGAACACCTTGGAGAGGGTCTTGACGTCTTGGCAAAGTGACACCGATGCCAACGCCTTATACAACAAGGGAGGCGCGATGCAAATTCCGACGGGGTGGTGACGATAGTCGATCCCCTTTGGTAGAAGGGGATGAGGAAAAACTAGAGATTCCACAAAGGGGGTTTTCTTTAGTCTATCATCTATGCCTAAGGGATACATGAGGGGGTCGGGGCTCTATTTATAGGCCAACCACAAGTTCAGGGGTAGTTTGGGCATAAAACTAGGGTTTGGTGCGGAATAGAGGGGTACATGGGTCAAGGGCCCAGATGTTTGCCCATATGCCCATCACTTAGGCCGGACAGTCCGGGGTGGCCGGACACTCCGGGTAGTGTCCAGGTAGTGTCTGAACTGGCCTTATGAATGTCCACGCCAGGTTGGGGCTGGGCAGGCTAGACACTCTGGCCGAGTCGCGTCAGACACTCCGGCTGCGCCGGACACTCCGGCTGGTTCCGGGCGGACACTCCGGCTCAGTCAGCTTCAAGATAGGTGCAGCTTCAGGGCTTGTGGGTCGACGCGGCGGGGGTTCGTACCTGATGATGCACAGAGTAGTGGTATGAAGTAGCAATCCATCCAGGTGTATGTCAAAGTCACATGATGAGAGGAGCGAAGTCACCTTATCTTGAAGGAGCTTGGCTCGGGCACGGGTCATCGGTCCACTTGGGGGACTCGGTGGTGTAGATGTAGGAGCGTACGTAGGACGGGTCGCATCAGCTCCCCCCTTCAAAAAGAGTCGTCCTCGATTCTTCATGCACATCCTAAGAAGATGATGTCGAGAGACCTTCTTGATCTTGGGGTTCACCATATAGTCGTCCTTGAGAAGCTTGATGTGGAAACTCTTTAATGTTCCTTCACCTTCCATGAAGCCTACAAAGCTCACAACAAAAGCGAAGCAACACTCAAAGAGTAGCCAATTCATGAAGATTATAGCATGAGTCCTCAAGTAGAAGGAAGTCACCTTATAATGTAGAGATAGCTGATTGAATGGTAGCCCTAGGTAACTCTCTTCGATTCGTCTTGTCAACTCTTTGTCCATAGAGGTTGACGCGTATGCAATCGTACCTTCATACAACAAAGACCAAGAAACATATGTTTGTGTGTGATAGAGGAGCATGTCATTTGTGGCATGTCCATTCTTGTTCACAACACTATTAGCACAAGTCAAGTATAGCAAACGGAATGCATATGCAAGGTCAAAGTGCATGGATGTTGTTTGAACATCATCCAAATGTGGGAACTCAAAAAAACTCCATAAAGTGTCTTAGTGTGGCACTCAAAGCAATTGACTAAGAAATGGATCAACATCTTTGATGCAAGAGTAGGAGAATTCGGCAAAAACACATGAGGAAAGATATCCAAAACAACATCATTATGTGTGCAAACCAACCATTGGAAAGAATAATTGTTCAATATGTTGGATGCCATACACATATCATCAAAGGCCAAGATCATGGGGGTATGAGTATCGCAAGCCAAAACACAAGCAATATGTTTGAAAACAAACCAAATGAAAGAGCAAGTGGTCCTTATGTTTGTTGTAACAACAATATGAGAGACTTGGAAGCTCTTGTGACAATACATGCTCAAAATGGCATTATGGTTGCCCACAAAACATCGGAAAGAGAAATTGTTCAATATTTTTGTGGCAACACACAAAGCATCAATATCCAATAGCAACGAAACATGATTGTCACAAGGTGAAAGAATACCATTAACATGCTTGCAAGCAAACCATAGGAAAGAGCAATTTGTCAACATGAAAGATGCAAAGCATGCGAAAGGTATCAGAGTTGGGTTCGATCTTGAACTCACTTGGGGGATGCTCTCTAGAGCTCTTTTTGTCAACTCGTGCTCAACCGAGGTTGACATTCTTGTGCGGGTACCTACACACATCAAACACAGAAGGAAGAACGTGTGTGCATGGTAGAGAAACACATCATCCATCATGACGTATCTCTTCATGTGCACATCACCATTAGTGTCAATCAAGTATGAAAAATATGCATGGTGAGTATGCAAGTGGGGAACATGCTTATCATGGCAATCATCAAAATCTCCAAAATTTGAGAAAGCTATGGGGGCCATCTCAATATAAACCATATGAGAATTATTGTTGCAAGCAAAACAAGTGAAAGAGCAATTATTCAACTTATTGCAAGAAACAGGAGAGATTGTAAAACATTCATGACAAAGCATGGTTCGAGGGGTACCATTGGTAACATCACTGCAAGCAAAACATTGGAAAGAGCAATTGTTCAACAAAGTGCAAGCAATGATATCATCAACGTAACGTTTAGAGCATGGCATGTCCATGGCAACATCATCACAATCAAATAATTTCACATGCTCAACATGCAAAGGCAAAGTATCACATGGAAATACCAATGAAGCATATGTGATATCACAAACATCATCCATAGCATGCCAATAATCACAAGTCATGATGTCCACTAGTGGGATCATGGCATCATCAACACCCGTATTCTTACCTTGTTCATACCTCTCATATGAAGTGGGTGTTGTGGTAGTGTTGGCCTCCATGTGGGCGACTTCTTCATCATGTATGGGGATAGCATCATCTTCATCCACCATGTACATCTTCTTGGTCGGAGACATCATCATCTCCAAGCTTGGCACTTCTTGATCCATGGAACCTAGCACAACATGAGGAAACACACTAGAGGTAGAGGGTAAGTCGTTAGAAATCAAAGTGGTCTCACATGACCTATCAACTACCACTCTCAACTCACTTGGTGTATCACTCATGCCCTCCAAATGGAAGCACTCAATCTCACGTATGGTGGAGTCACTCATCTCACTCTTGTTTTCACTCAAGTGGGATAAGTGGCTCTCATACTCACATGAGATTGGTACCACATAATCACTCAAGAATATGTGGATAGGCTTGGTTTGCTCAACTCCTTGTGCTTTCTTTGGTGAAGGGAAAGTCCCATGCTCACCATTCTCGACCTTGTCGTCGCCCTCTTGCACCTTGGCTTGTGTAGTCCTCTTGACTTACTCATCCAACTTGGCGAAGTAGAGGTTTTTGTCCTCCTCATCCATGAGGTTGCATGCGTCATCTAGGACATCAAGTCGTGGCGTTGAAGCTTGATGGCGTGGAGGAGAGCTTGCTCTTGGTGCCATTTTGGTGGTGGCACGAGTCGTAGAAGGAGCCTTATGATGTTATCGACGGAGGTCATTGGCGTGCCTTGCCAAAGGTTGATGTAGATGGCGCACTTGGCCATCCACATGACGCTCGTGACGATGCTCCTTGTCCTTGGCACACTTCTTTTGATGGTGGTGCCTTCTTGAGCTTGGATGAGCATTATGGATGGTGCTCAACATGTATTCTCCGTCTTCATGGTGAAGATGCCTTGAACGACGTATTATATCCTCTTAATGTTGGTGATGATCTCGAGAGGATGTTTGTCGATGAAGATTCTTGCCTTGTGGTGCCTTGTGTAGAAGATGATGTTTGGGCACCACTCTTCTTGGAGTAGATGGCACTTGATGCCTTGGAGGTAGATGCACTTGATGCCTTGGAGATGGTCGTTCTTGGCCCCTTGGAGATGGTGGCGCTTGACGGCTTGGAGGTGATGGCGCTCGTCGCATTGGAGATGGTGGTGCACGACGCCATGTAGGTGGTGGCTCTTGACGCCTTGGAGGTGGATCATTGAAGTAGGTGGTGCCCTTTGGTGTGGCACGCTTGGCCTTGAAGGTCATGGTTTCTTGATGATGCGTCTCCGCTAGCTTGGCGTAGTAGTCCTCCATCTCCAAGCGGTGGAGGTATTCTTCATGGCTCATGGAAGAGCCCTCGAAGTGGGTGAAGCTCGCCATGTCCTCCATGATTGGTGAGGCGTCGTCATTGTAGCACTCGAAGTCATCTATGCTTGAGGAGCCATAGTTTATGACGTGCTCCATGTCTGCCATGCATGTGGAGCCGTCATAGGTGCAATGCTCCGGGTCCTCAAAGCATGCGGAGCCATTGTCGGTGTAGTGCTCCATCATGTCCTCTATACTTGTGGAGTCGGGTCGTGGTGGCTCATCATGGATTCTTCATAGATATCATCCTCGGTTCCAGAGTCCCTAGACATGATTCACAAGACCAAGTGGTGTATATGGAAGTGGTAGGGGGTTAGAGATGCAACGTCAAACCTTACTTTACCTTGGAAGATAGTATCATGCAATTGGCAACACTTGAGAGCAATCAAAACCAAGCAAAGTGAAGTTCACGCAGAACACCAAAACCAACTAACAACTAAAAAAACACACACAAAGCTTATGGTGGATAGGTATGGAAGGTGGCATGTCAAGAACCAATCCGAACTCAAGATGTTGTAATGGCAAGTAAAGAACCACAATGATCACAAAGCAAAATAAGTCAATCCACAAGAAGGAAATATGTACAAGGAAACACACACGGTGGGATAAATGGTACTTGCGCGACGGATAAAGTGAGCTAAGAACCAAATGATTACCTAGCGAAGACTATAAGCTCATGTCGCACAAGTGCAAGGAGAGACGCTAGTTCGATTGCAATAAATTGGTGGGCTACAAGATATGCACAATAAGTACCACCTATTTGATGTTCCTCGAGCTTGCGCTTTCTATTCTATGAGGCACATGTTTCTTTCTTTCTCTTTTTCTTCTTTTTCTTTTTTTTCTATTTTTTTCCTTTTATTTTATTTTTCACTTGCCCTTCCTTGTGCCAACAACTATACAAGATAACTATATGAGATAGCACGCTCACAACTTTTGCTCGGAATTCTACAAGTATGAAATGTGCATAACCCAAGCAATCATAGGAGAAACTAGTCTTAATAGGTGTTTGTTGAATGCAACGATAGTGTGGCTCACAAAGGGATGCAAGTGGGGAGAAGTCGCGGAATGTTTATACCTTTCGTCGCTGATCTTTACCCTTTATTGGTGGATCCCGCCTTGCTCACGGAATTTGGATGGAGTAGATAGCATGAACCACTGATATGATGATGTAGAGCTCTTTCTTCTCTACAAAATGAGCTAAAGAACACCAAAATCCGAGTTCATATGCAAAAGTTATGCTCAAAACGGTGAAACAGTTTTTTCTGTCTGCAGGGGGGGCAGACAGTCCGGTGCGCACAGGCCGGACAGTCCGGTCGGGCCGGCTATTCCAGTCAGTTTAGGCCAGAAACTCCGGTGGGGCGGATATTCCGGTCCGTTTTGGCCGGACAGTCCGGTCCGGTCGAACCAGAACTTCCAGAACACGAACGGGACGAGTTTTGGCAGAAAAACTGGGACCAAAACCTCAAATTGATGGGAAATCAAGGAATTAGGCTATGGAAACGCAGGAGAAGGTAGATGAACAAGTTTAGCAAGTAATCCACGGATCAAAACCTACCAAAACACACTCAAATCACAGATCGATCCAAAACACGAATTGGGGCAATTTTTGGTGGAAATTTCGAATTTATGGGGAAAAGACCAAATCGATGAGGAATCCGTGGCAACCAAAAGCCGCTGATACCAGATGTTATGGGTAACCCCATGGGTGGTCCGATTTTCACGGATCTCGTGGTCAAATCGATGGGAAAGAAAGGGGAAAGGGAGAAGGCAGCGGAAGCAGACGCACACCTCGCAAAGAACACGATGAACACACGCAAAACACACACGATACAAGGCCGGTTGCTCTCACCGGTGGCCACCAGTCCGATAGAATCCTCGCAAGGAAAGATCGGTCAACGTGCTCCCGTCAATCCCAAGCGGAGAGGGAAGAACACCTTGGAGAGGGTCTTGACGTCTTGGCAAAGGGACACCGATGCCAAGGCCTTGTACAATGAGGGAGGCGTGATGCAAACTCCGATGAGGTGGTGACAATAGTCGATCCCCTTTGGTAGAAGGGGATGAGGCAAAACTAGAGATTCCACAAAGGGGTTTTCTTTAGTCTATCATCTATGCCTAAGGGATACATGAGGGGGTGGGGGCTCTATTTATAGGCCAACCACAAGTTTAGGGGTAGTTTGGGCATAAAACTAGGGTTTGGTGCGGAATAGAGGGGTACTGATGCAGCCCGTCCTACGAACGCTTCTACATCTACAGCAACAAGTCCCCCAAGTGGACCCATGACTCGTGCCTGAGCCAAACTCCTACAAGCAAAGGTGAACTCGCTCCTCTCCTCGTGCCAATTCGATACCTCCTTCGATGGTATGCTACTTCATGCAACTACCCTATGCATCATCAGGTACGAAGCTTTGACACATCACCAAGCACCCAAGGATGGAGAACAAGGAGCAGAACGTGAAGCAAACGCCGTTGTAGCTGCTCAGACCGGACTCTCCGGTCTGCGCACACCGGAGTCTCTGGCCTGCCAAAGTCTCCGGCCTGAAGACACCGGAGACTCCGGCCCTCTCTCCGGTCTGACCCCCTGCACCAGGCCCTGGGACAATCTGACGACCCCTCAGGAGGCTGGTCCGGAGACTACACCGGATTCTCCGGCCTAGATCGGAGTCTCCGGTCCACCACACCGGAGTCTCCGTTCCGACCATCGCCAGGCATGAAATGGCCTTTGGTCCTTCGGCCCATGTACCCCTTAGTCCGTCCAGAACTTGTCTTTTATTCCTAAAGTACCCCTGTTTAAGTGGCTAGCCTATATATAGACCCCCACCTCCATTGTAAACCCTAGGCATGATATTGGAATTAGTGGAAACCCATTTGTGGATCTATCTAATTCTTGCCTCATGCTCCTTGACTGAGGAGCACCAATATCCCCAAACCTCGTTGGAGTTTGCATCGTGCCTCCGCGTTGTACAAAGCCTAGGCATCGGTGTCCCTTTGCTTAGACGTCAAGATCTCACCGACTCTCCCATCTCGCCGTGCCGGTTCGAGAGAGAGTCCTCCGCCCAACGTCGATCCTAGGGATTGTGCCGGACCGGTTACCGCCGGCGTGAGCTATTGGTGTGTATCGTGGTTTTGTGTGTGTGTGTGTTCATCGTTTCTTCGTGCGTGAGTTCGTCGTGTTCATCCTCCCCTCCTCTCCCCGCACTCCATCTTCGATTTGAAAGGGAATCATGAAAGATCGGGCCACCCTAGAGGTTTGCCCTCAACATATTGGTATCAAGAGCTTCGTTGCTCACGATTTCCCCTACAAATTTTTCTTCTATCCACCAAAAATTCGAAAATCCCCCAAAAACAACCCATATTTTCCTTTGGATCGATCGCTTGATTTGGAGTGTTATTTGTGGTTTTGATCCGACCAAACCTTGTCTTAGGTGTTGGTCCAGCCTTATCCTGTGTTTTCCGATCCCAATTTGGCCAATTTTTCGCGGATTTGAGGACCCAAGGCGTGGATTTCCGCTCAAGAACACGAGTAGTCCGTGATCTGACTCCAGACCGGAGTCTCCGGCCTGCACATCGGAGTCTCTAGCCTGCACTGGAGTCTCCAGCCTACACACACCGGAGTCTCCGGCCTGGACCGGAGTTTCCGGCCTGGACCGGAGTTTCCGGCCTGAAACCCCGGAGTCTCCGGCCTTACGCCTGATTTTGATAGTTTTGCCTCTAATCTTGCTGTGGCTAATTTCCTCTTGTTTGTTTGTGCCCGTGTGCGTGTTGTCAACTAACAACAAGCTTCCGCATTGATAACCCCCGTGCTCATCGACACCATGGCCCACGAACATCATCCCGCACCACCGACGCCAAGTTCATCATCACCAACGAAGGTATAACTTGCGTCACCTTGTTAACCCTATCTTCCTTTGTGTGTACCTATCCTATGGGAGTGGCTCATCTTGTGTTTGCTTGAGCATTGTGCATTTGTCCTTGGATAGTGAGAGCGCAAGAGCAATATCAAGTGTGACTAGGTAGCACTAAGGGAGAGCAAAAAATAATATATATACAAAAGAAAGAAAAAGATACAAAGAAAAAGCAAAAGAAAAAATAGCCTCCCAATGCCAAAGAGAGTCTCAAAGCTTGTAAGCAAGAGAGAAAGAAGAGCGCCCAAGGCAAGTGCACAAATCTGTTGCTCACTATTCTTCTTTGCAAACGAGCCACGGTCTCTCCTTGCATTGGCACGACAACGAGCTTAGTCTTTGTTAGGACATTTTGTTTTCTCATTTTCATAGTCGTGTCAATCCCGACAATCTCCACGTGTGTGTATATAGTCGTAGGTTCCCGTCACCCTTTTGAGTTGCTGACCTTCGCCTTTGATTTGAGTTTTGTTTGGATTTTACCCACATTTGACTATCCCTTTTCTTTTGGTTGGTTCTTTGGCATTCCACAATCCTAACCTACCACCAACAAGCTTTTGAGAGTTAGTTCTTTCTTTAGTGTGAGTTTTCTTTGCAATTCCACTTTGCACGCTTATAGCTCTCACTTGTGGTTTCTAGTTTGGTGCAATCCCGAAGGTGAGGTACAAGGCTAACACCACAATATTCCACTTCCATATACAATACTTGTGTGTCTTGCATGATGGATAGGAACGGTGAGTCGAGCCAACCACCTCCCCAAGAAGAAGATCAAGGTCCGTACATGACGCGTGCAAGTCACTTCATCGTCTGACAAGAGTTCCGTGAACGTTGCCAAGCCCTTGAGGCAAGACAAGATGAACAATTTGGCGAGACGCAAGCCGAGTTCAAGAACATCGACAACCGCTTCGACGGCCTCGAACGACAAATGCATGCAATGCATCACACTTCGACTAACAAAATGAAGCGCTCCAACGCTCCGTTGCCGAAACAAATGACAATCTTTGACGCCTCATCGACGGAATGGCAAGGCCACGTTCATGCGCATCAAGCTCTTCAAGCTCATCGCGTCGTCATGCTCTTCCTCAACAAGATCTTCAACCAAGTGATCCCAGACGCAATGATGCCCCCGTGGTTGAAGATGGAACCTCTTCGAACTATGTACCTTCCCCACGGCACGCTGCAACGTCAAGCTATGATGGTGACCTCTCTTCAAGGCCACGAGCAAGGCAAGAAGCACACCGTCATCACGAAAGGGCACTAGTGATCCAACAAGAGCAACCACAAGAGGAACTGCAAGCGCAACCACAAGTGCAACCGCAAGTCTACCACCATCGACCGCGACACATACTTGACACAACAAGTGATGACTCCAATTTGGAGAATCGAGCTCGTCATCGACGTGAAGCTCTCCAAGATCCTCCTCCTCGTCATCAACGTCATGAACGTCCACACCAACACCATGGTCATCACGAGGCGCCTACTCCACCTCAACAAAACTTGGAGCGTCAAGTGATACAAGTTGAGCGATGCCCACCACATCAAGAGGCTCATGACCATGTTCTTCGCCGTGAGGCCCATGTGCCTAACCAACATCACCAACCGAGGTACGAGCCTCCTCTTCGGCATCATCCGCGTCAAGAGGCTCCACACCCTCGCCACCATGAGGCCCAAGCGCCTCAACCACATCAACAACCGCGCCAAGAGCAAGAGCAAGCTTATCAACAACAATACTAAGAGCAAGCTCCGCAACAAGGACGTGAGAACCAAGTTCCACCTCCCCAACTACAAGATCATCAACAAGGTCACCAAGCTCGTCGCAATGACCGCAACGATGAAGAAACTTTTGGCAAGATCAAGTTCACAATGCCCAAGTTCACCGGATCCAATGACCCTGAAGAATACCTCACTCAAAGTCGAAAAGATCTTCCGCATGCACAACTATAGCAACGAGAAGATGGTCGCCATGGCTTCGCTAGAGTTTGATGATTACGCCAACCTTTGGTGGGAACAAGTTCAAGTTTCTCGTGATGCAAGACAAGAGTCGTCAATCACAACTTGGCATGACATGATGGATCACATGGGATCTCGGTTCGTCCCTGCGCACTACACGCATGACCTATTCAACAACCTTCAAGCGCTTCGTCAAGGGACAAAGACCGCGGAAGAGTACTTCAAGGAAATGGAACTCAACTTGATTCGCGCCAACATTGATGAGCACATGGAGCAAACAATGGCACGTTTCCTTATTGGCTTGAATCACCCAATCAAGCGCATCGTCGAGTTCCAAACATACAACACCATGGTTGAGCTTGTGCACATTGCCACAAAGGCTGAACGTCAAGCGCAAGAGGATATCAAGTACAACAAGCCCAAGACGTACTTCACCTACAAGCAAGCTTCAACCGCTACACTAACAACTTTCAATGGAAGCTCCTCAAGTACCTCCAAGCCTTCCTTCAAGCCCACACTTCCTCAAGGAAAACTGGCCCCAAGTGGCAAGCAAGCAAAGAGTGATACACCTTTCAACGGTGAATGCTACAAGTGTGGAGGCAAAGGACACAAGTCGGCCGAATGTGGAAACAAGAAAGTCTTGTTCATCCATGACAATGGTGATGAAGAGTACTTGCGTGAAAATGAGTGTGATGCCCGTGTCAAGGAAGCAATGGCAAGGCAACGAGTGGAAGATGATCAAGAACTCCTCATGTGTGAACATGACGCAAGTCCATCGCTTGTCGTCACAAGGATCTTGACCACTCAAGCACAAGAGCATGAAGACCAACGCTCCAATATCTTCCAAACACGAGCCGACATCAATGGCAAATCTATCAAGGTGATCATTGACGGAGGGAGTTGTCACAACCTTGCTAGCACCGAGTTGTGTGAGAAGCTCAACCGCACCCTCCATCCACACAAGCACCCCTACCACGTGCAATGGCTAAGTAACCAAGGGTCCGTAAAGATCAAGCATACCGTATCGGTCTCCTTCGCCATTGGTCCTTACAAAGATACGGTGGAGTGTGATGTGGTTCCTATGACAGTTTGCCACATGCTTCTTGGTCGACCGTGGCAATTTGACAAGGCTGCTCAACATGATAGTCGCACCAATGTATACACCTTCAAATGCCTCAACAAAACATGTGTTTTGCAACCAATGACTCCTAGCCAAATAATTGCGGACAATGCGAAGGCTTAAGCGAGGGCGCAAAGCACAACACCTACTTGTGAGAAGAGCGGTGAGAGAGAGAACCACCTCATAGTGAGTGAGAGCCACAAGCCAAACTCGAGTGGAAAAACTAGAGTGTTCTCCTTGCCACCAAAAGTGAGATGAGAGATGTTCGAAACAACCGATCCATCTTGCACTATGTCCTCCTTTGCAAGGGACTAGCGCAAGGAACTAATGAATTAACCAATGTTCCTCCATCTTTGATGAGTGTTTTGCAGGAATTCAAGGATGTGTTCCCCGAAGAGCTCCCACATGGACTACCTCCTCTTCGCGGCATTGAACATCGCATTGACCTCATCCCCGGCGCACCTCTTCCAAACTGCGCCGCCTACCGCACGCACCCGGAGGAGACGAAGGAGATCGAACGTCAAATCAACCAACTCGTCTCCAAAGGTTTGATCCAAGTTAGCACTAGTCCAAGTGCCATACCCGTGATTCTTGTTCCAAAGACGGATGATACGTTATGGTTATGCATGGACTGCCGTCCAATCAATGCTATCACCGTGCATTATCAACATCCCATACCACGTCTCGATGACATGCTTGATGAGTTGCGTGGAGCCACTATTTTTTCAAAAATTGATCTTCGTAGTGGTTACCATCAAATACGCATGGCTGAACGTGATGAGTGGAAAACCGCCTTCAAGACCAAACTTGGTCTCTATGAATGGTTCATTATGCCCTTTGGTTTGTCTAATGCCCCATCCACCTTCATGCGCCTAATGAATCATATATTGCGTTCCCTCATTGGAAAAAGTGTTGTTGTCTATTTCGATGATATTCTTGTTTATAGCAAATCACTTGAGGACCATATAACACATGTCAAGGAAGTTTTGCAAATCCTTCGACATGAAATGCTTTATGCTAATCTTCCCAAGTGCACTTTTGCTAAAGACAAGTTGATTTTTCTTGGATTTGTCGTTTCTTCGAAGGGAACTGAAGTTGATGTTTCCAAGGTGATATGGGGTGGCCTGATCTTCTCAGCAAGCTCTTGGCGATGGTGATGGTGGATGATAGATAACTAGTGCGTAGCTATGATCTCTCCCGCTCGATCCCTGATGCCAATGCAACAGCTCTCGAACCTTGTAGGATATTCACAACACCACACTCTTGCGCACGTAGCCGTGACCACGAACGGTAGTATGCAATCTACTAATTCCCAATGGAACAACAGATCACACTTAATTATAGTTGGCAGATTCGAACACAGGGTAATTCCAGAGGTTCTATGAAAGAAACAACTCCAAAATATTTTAACGTGATCTAAAAACTAACTTGTGACGGCTACGGAGGTTTATATGAGGGCTAGGGCGTCCTCCCCTCTAAACGGGCCTAAAAACAGCCATAACTTGGCCCAAACTGACTCGGTTCGACTCAAACTGATACATACCGACCCATATATGGGTTCGGCCTTATTGGCACGCAGTCCAAACGTCGTGGGAACACTTCAAACATGTAATTCTTGGTGCGCCATCTCTCTCTCTTGCTCATACGTGATTTCCTCATTGCATCCTAGTGCGCCTGCCTCCCGCTCCTCCCTCGCGCACTTGTTGATATTGGAAATCAGCGCTTGTCCTTCTTGCTGCAACTCTCCTCCTCCTCGCGCAACACTTGTGTTATCAATAAACCTGATCATACAAAGATGCATAGACTTAGGTAGTATAAAGTTCTCATTAAGTAAAACATCAGGTTCAATTAAGAATGAATTCACCTGATAGTCATTATTGATTTGACTCAGTATTTCCTTCCAGTTCAGGCAGTCAGTCATCATAATCCCCGTAGATATCCTCATCATCCTCCCTTTCTTCATGAAAAGTCGTCCTCGGCTTTAGGTAAGCTGAAAGTGGGAGAAACAAAAAGAACAATGTGTACGCAAAGTATATGTATATATAACATGTTGTATTATTGTTGTTCACATGAAAAGTATGTCCAGTATACATCAAGCAACTTAAATTGCAGGTATAAGTGAAGTACAAAGAATCATGATCATGGTAAAAAACAACTAAATAGATAGTCATGTTCTTCAATATTAAATTCAGTTTTCTCAAAGAAGATCTATGATCAAATTTGTGAACAAGATCAAACCAATTTAATATGTCTGAAAACCAAATTGAATCATGCCATGCTTCAACTGCGCTACTCTGATTATTATGAACATGATCATGTTGTCCAGTATGTAAAATGCAACTCAATTTGCAAATATAAGTGAAGTATAAAGCATTAGCACAACTAGACAACGAATTTTGGGATAAACACAACGAATAAGAAGACTGGGGTTCTATTCTAGCAAGATTACAATGATCCAACATAGGTAAAATTACTTGTGTTGGCTGCATTATATCAATTAGACCTGACTTTAGTTTCATATTATCACAACACAAAATCGTCAACACACAACATGTATGGCTGAAAACAGCATGTTTCAGTTCAGCGATTCGATCACAAGTAATGCATATGTGATCCACAAGAAAAATTTCATGCATGCTATATTCACCAATCAGATTGAAAGTGAAACAAGGAGAATATGTGCTAGAATTCAGAAATGAAATTTCAGAAATCTTATCCATAGCACAACTCATACTCATAGGTTCATTTAGCATGATGGAATACACAATATCAGCAGGTGGTATTCGAGCAAGTATTTCCTTATGTGTTATCAGTACCACATGATCAAAATTTGAATTTGGTAAACTATCACATGGTGTTGAAACAGTAGTGCAAGGCAAATCAGAAGGAGGCTTCAGTAAAGGAATAGACTCACAATATGTCGCACATGTTGGCTGAAGCTCCAAATCAGTACCAATGTCATTAACAAACTTCTCAGCTGTAGTAGGTACTACGACATCCTCCTCAAGTAACAATACCAGATCGTGTGATGCAGGTTGTAAAATAGGCGGCTCCCTTTCTTCAAAAGCAACCTGCATAGCACAAGAAACAATACCAGGAGTAGAGATGATTACATTAGTAGAAATATCCTCACATGTATTAGCATCTACTGCACTGATGTTTTCTTTTTCTCTCATACTCTTAGAATGGATGCTCTCAACCTCACGTTTAGTGGAATCACACAGCTCACTTTTGATAACACTCTCACTCAGCTTGGCTATGTGGCTCTCATTCTCACATGGGTTATAATGCACACCGTGTTTAAGATGACAAATAATAGAATTGTCACCGTTCATCATGACCTTGTACTTAGCAGACAAACTGAACTCTTTTGTCCTCTCCTTGCGAAGAAGATGATACTCATGAAATTTGTCTACTGAAATCCTGAGCATAACACGCCTCTTCATGTTCCATTTGAAAGAAATCCTTCCAACAACAGGACATATTTGAGCGTCAAACCTTCTACTCCAAGGTTCTCCCAATATTATGTGACAAGAATCAAGTGGTATAGGAGATACATCACAGCGCACAATCTCAGTATGCTCTTTAAAAGTCATAGGAACATCAGCGGTGTGTGAAATCAGCAATGTGCCATATGATGAATGCAAGAGATATGGCACCGCACGGGCACATGTGGGTAGCTGCAACTTTTGTACAACTTCAACGTTGATCAAATTAATAGTAGAGTTACTATCAATGGTAATGGAAGCACATCGCTCACCAATCATCACACTATGGTGGAAAAGACCATCACCATCAAAAATACCGCGTTTTTCCTTCCAAAAAGTTCCACTACAACGCCAATTTTCGATGAATTTGTAACTATACGTCTCCACATTATTTGTAACATCACCAGCCTCCATTTTCTGCATCACATCAACACTACTAGAAGACATGATTAGTATGTTAGTGCACAAATCAAAATCAGTATGGTGGAAACTCTCACAACTCACTCACAACTAATAAGAAAGGAGATCTTACCGTTCCAAAGTGAATAGAGATGATCTACCAAACGAAATCAAAAACTGATGCACTGATGTGATGAAGTGAATATCAAAGGTATAGAGAACGATCACAGGGCACACAAGGTATTTATGGTGGAGCTGTAGGTATGGTATCCTAACTACACCGCAAACAAGTCCTAGTGCTGATCGTATGACAAAGACCCACGGAAACACACACGGTGGAGATAAATGGGGCAATTGCAACTATTAAAATGAGCTCAAAAAGTAAGGTATGTCAGAGGAATGCTCGTGTTGCAATGCACAAGGAGAGACGCTAGCAATGTCTCAACGAAACGGGCACAAGATTGCTAACTGAGCAGCCCGTAGAGCACTAAGCACGCTAGTCTCGTAGGATAGTTATAGACACAAAGAAAGGCTTACTAAGGCTCAGAAGGATAGGTACGCTATGTGGACTCAGTAAAAAAAATAAACAAAAAAAGAAAAAAATTTGACCTGAGAATTGGTCTCTGCCACGGCAGAAAAACGGCCTAAAATCCTGCCGCGGCAGGATGCCGGCAGTTTTTTTTTCTCGTACTAGCACAGTCTGGTCTGTGGTAAGGCGACGGTTCGATTTTTTTTGTTGGAATTTTTTTTTTGTTTTTTCGGATTTTTTTTTGGGTCACGCTAGAGCACAGACTTGTCTGCGGTCAGGGGTGAGGCAACGAGCCGATTTTTTTTTTGCTCGCCAAGTAGTACACAACTAGGACTCTTTACTTGGATCGGATCTGACTTGATGGTAGCGGAAAAAGATGGTGGAAAACAACTACAACACTAGAAAACAAATCTACGAAGAACAGATCTAGATCTAATCTAATAGAGGAACGCGATCAGCAACTATTACTCGAATACGATGTAATCTAGGCTATGGCAACTCTTTTTGTGGGCCTTTTTCTGTATAGGATGAAAAACACTCTCTAATCTATGGATGGATTGTGGATTGCTTACCGAGGCAACGAGGAAATCTGATACCAAGATGATAAGATGATACCAAGATGATATGGGGTGGCCCGATCTTCTCAGCAAGCTCTTGGCGATGGTGATTGTGGATGATAAATAACTAGTGCGTAGCTATGATCTCTCCCGCTCGATCCCTGATGCCAATGCAACAGCTCTCGAACCTTGTAGGATATTCACAACACCACACTCTTGCGCACGCAGCCGTGATCACGAACGGTAGTATGCAATCTACTAATTCCCAATGGAACAACAGATCACACTTAATTATAGTTGGCAGATTCGAACACAGGGTAATTCCAGAGGTTCTATGAAAGAAACAACTCCAAAATATTTTAACGTGGTCTAAAAACTAACTTGTGACGGCTACGGAGGTTTATATGAGGGCTGGGGCGTCCTCCCCTCTAAACGGGCCTAAAAACAGCCATAACTTGGCCCAAACTGACTCGGTTCGACTCAAACTGATACATACCGACCCATATATGGGTTCGGCCTTATTGGCACGTAGTCCAAACGTCGTGGGAACACCTCAAACATGTAATTCTTGGTGCGCCATCTCTCTCTCTCTCTTGCTCATACGTGATTTCCTCATTGCATCCTAGTGCGCCTGCCTCCCGCTCCTCCCTCGCGCATTTGTTGATATTGGAAATCAGCGCTTGTCCTTCTTGCTGCAACTCTCCTCCTCGCGCAACACTTGTGTTATCAATAAACCTGATCATACAAAGATGCATAGACTTAGGTAGTATAAAGTTCTCATTAAGTAAAACATCAGGTTCAATTAAGAATGAATTCACCTGATAGTCATTATTGATTTGACTCAGTATTTCCTTCCAGTTCAGGCAGTCAGAATCATCATAATCCCCATAGATATCCTCATCACAAGGTAAAGGACATACGAGATTGGCCCATCCCAACAAATGTGAGTGAACTCCAATGTTGTCATGGGTTGGCCGGTTTCTATCGTCGCTTTGTGAAAGACTTTTCAACCATTGCTTGTCCCCTTAATGAATTGACCAAAAAGAATGTCACCATCGTGTGGGGCAAAGCACAACAAAAAGCTTTTGACGAACTTAAAAAGAGGCTCACCGAAGCACCTCTTCTTGCTTTACCGGATTTCACAAAAACTTTTGAGATAGAGTGTGATGCTAGTGGTATTGGCATTGGAGGAGTCCTCATGCAAAACGGACGTCCTATAGCCTACCATAGCGAGAAACTCGATGGTGCTTGCCTTAATTATCCAATTTATGACAAAGAGCTTTTTGCCTTAGTTTGTGTCCTTCAAGTTTGGCAACACTACCTTTGGCCCAAAGAATTTATTATACATTCCGACCACGAGTCGTTGAAATACCTCAAAGGCCAAGCTAACTTGAGCAAGAGACACGCTAAGTGGGTTGAGTTCATGGAGTCTTTTCCGTACATTGTCAAGTACAAGAAGGGCAAAGATAGTTGCGGACGCATTGTCTCGCAAACATACAAGCCTTTTTATGAGACTTGAAATCAACGTGTTGGTCTTGAGGAAATAAAATCTTTGTATGCTTCTAACCCGTTCTTTGAACCAATTTTCGCAAAGTGCTCCAATGACAAAGGAGTTGATGATTTCTATTTGCATAAGGGATTTCTATTTAAACAAAACAAGTTATTCATTCCGAAGTCGTCGCTTAAACTTTTGCTTCTCCAAGAATCTCATGGTGGAGGCCTCATGGGTCACTTTGGCCGTGACAAGACATTGGACATGCTCTCCAATCACTACTTTTGGCCCAAGATGAAGCGTGACGTGGAGCACTACGTTCACGATGCACGACATGTGTTCAAGCTAAGTCGCAAGCTAACCCTTATGGTATTTATATGCCATTGCCTATTCCTCATACCCCTTGGTCCGACATTAGCATGGATTTCGTGTTAGGATTTCCTAGATCTAAGCATGGTCATGATTCTATATTTGTTGTTGTGGATCATTTTTCCAAAATGGCACACTTCATACCGTGCCATAAGACCGATGATGCTTCACATGTTGCAAATCTGTTTTTCAGGGAAATCGTCCGTCTTCACGGTGTGCCAAGGACAATCGTCTCCGACCGCGACGTCAAATTCATGAGCTACTTATGGAAGACCCTCATGGCCAAGCTAGGCGTCAAGCTCCTCTTTTCATCCTCATCGCATCCTCAAACTGATGGCCAAACCGAAGTTGTCAACCGAAGCCTCGGAACCCTTCTCCATGTGTTGATCAAGAAGAACTTGAAGGATTGGGAGGAATGCATTCCACACTCCGAGTTTGCCTACAACCGTGCCAAGCACTCAACAACCAAGATGAGTCCATTCATGATCGTCTATGGTTTTGAGCCCCTCACCGCACTCTACATCCTACCACTACTTCTCCATGAGCGCACGAACATGGACGTCAAGAAGCACGCACAAGCTATGAAGAAGCTTCATGAAGAAACAAGAGCTACTATCGAACAACAAGTCCTTCGCCAAGCTTCAAGATTAAACAAGGACAAGAAGGAGATGATCTTTGAAGAAGGTGACCTTGTCTGGGTACACCTAAGCAAAGACCGTTTCCCCAAGGAACGTGACTCCAAGCTCAAGCCAAGAGGAGATGGTCCCTTCAACGTCCTCAACAGAATCAACAACAACGCCTACATCATTCACATACCGACCTCCAAGTACCTTGCAAGCAATACATTCAATGTCAAGGATCTCTCACCCTACCATGGAGATGTTCAAGATGATAACCATGAAGAGTCGAGGACGACTCTTTCCCAAGGGGGGGAGCTGATGCGGCCCGTCCTACGGACGCTCCTACATCTATACCACTGAGTCCCCCTAGTGGACCCATGACTCGTGCCCGAGCCAATCTCCTACAAGCTAAGGTGAACTCGCTCCTCTCCTTGTGCCAATTTGATACCTCCTTGGATGGTGTGCTACTTCATGCAACTACACTATGCATCATCAGGTACGAAGCTTTGACACATCACCAAGCATCCAAGGATGGAGAACAAGGATCAGATTGTGAAGCAGAAGACGCTGGAGCTGCTTAGACCGGAGTCTCCGGTCTGCGCACACCGGAGTCTCCGGTCTACCAAAGTCTACGGCCTGAAGACACCGGAGTCTCCGGCCCCACCTTCGGTCTGCCCCCAGAACCAGGCCCTAGGGCAATCTGAAGGCCCCTCCGGAGGCTGGTCTGGAGACCCACCGGAATCTGCGGCCTAGACCGGAGTCTCCGGTCCACCACACCGGAGTCTCCGGTCCGACCGTCGCTAGCAATGAAAAGGCCTTTGGGCCTGCGGCCCATGTACCCCTTAGTCCGTCCAGAACTTATCTTTTATTCCTAAAGTACCCCTGTTTAAATGGCTGGCCTATATATTGTTGAGGGCAAACCTCTAGGGTGGCCCGATCTTTCACGATTCCCTTTCAAATCGAGGGTGGAGTGCGGGGAGAGGAAGGGAGGATGAACACGACGAACTCACGCATGAAGAAATGATGAACACACTCACACAAATCCATGATACACACCAATAGCTCACGCCGGCGGTAAAAGGTCTGGCGCAATCCCAAGGATCGGCGTCAGGCGAAGGACTCTCTCTCGAACTGGCACGGCGAGATGGGAGACTCGGTGAGATCTTGATGTCTAGGCAAAGGGACACCGATGCCTAGGCCTTGTACAATGCGGAGGCACGATGCAAACTCCAACGAGGTTTGGGGATATTGGTGCTCCTTAGTCAAGGAGCATGAGGCAAGAATTAGATAGATCGACAAAGGGGTTTCCATTAAATCCAATATCATGGCTAGGGTTTACAAAGGAGGTGGGGGACTATATATAGGCCAGCCACTTAAAAAGGGGTACTTTAGGAATAAAAGACAAGTTCTGGGACGGACTAAGGGGTACATGGGCCGTAGGCCCAAATGCCTTTTCATGCCTGGTGACGGTCGGACTGGAGACTCCGGTGTGGTGGACCGGAGACTCCAGTCTAGGTCGGAGATTCCGGTCGGTCTTCAGACCAGCCTCCGGAGGGGCCATCAGATTGTCCCAGGGCCCGTTGCAGGGGCAAGACCGGATGTGGGACCGGAGACTCCGGTGTCTTCAGTCCAGAGACTTTGGTGGATCGGAGACTCCGGTGTGCGCAGACCGGAGACTCCGAGTTGAGCAGCTCCAGCGGCTCCTGCTTCATGCTCTTCTCCTTGTTCTCCATCCTGGGGTGCTTGGTGATGTGTCGAAGCTTCGTACCTGATGATGCATAGGGTAGTTGCATGAAGTAGCATACCATCCAAGGAGGTACCAAATTGGCACGAGGAGAGGAGCGAGTTCACCTTAGCTTGTAGGAGTTTGGCTTGGGCACGAGTCATGGGTCCACTTGGGGGACTTGTTGGAGTAGATGTAGGAGCGTCCGTAGGACGGGCCGCATCAAGAGTCGAGAAACACGCACAAGCTACCATTACCTCTCCATGAGCGTACGAACATGGACATCGAGAAACACGCACAAGCTATGAAGAAACTTCATGAAGAAACAAGAGCTACAATCGAACAACAAGTCCTTTGCCAAGCTTCAAGATTAAAAAAGGACAAGAAGGAGATGATCTTTGAAGAAGGTGACCTTGTGTGGATACACCTAAGCAAAGACCATTTCCCCAAGGAACGTGACTCCAAGCTCAAGCCAAGAGGAGATGGTCCCTTCATGGTCCTCAACAGAATCAATAACAACGCCTACATCATTGACATACCGACCTCCAATTACCTTGCAAGCCATACATTCAATGTCAAGGATCTCTCACCCTACCATGGAGATGTTCAAGATGATAACCATGAAGAGTCGAGGACGACTCTTTCCCAAGGGGGGAGCTGATGCGGCCCGTCCTATGGACGCTCCTACATCTACACCACCGAGTCCCCCAAGTGGACCCATGACTCGTGCCCGAGCCAATCTCCTACAAGCTAAGGTGACCTCGCTCCTCTCCTCGTGCCAATTTGATACCTCCTGTGATGGTGTGCTACTTCATGCAACTACACTATGCATCATCGGGTACGAAGCTTCGACACATCACCATGTATCCAAGGATGGAGAACAAGGAGCAGATCGTGAAGTAGAAGACGCTGGACCTGCTTAGACCGGAGTCTCCGGTCTGCGCACAATGGAGTCTCCGGTCTACCAAAGTCTCCGGCCTGAAGACACCGGAGTCTCCGGCCCCACCTCCGGTCTGCCCCCAGAACCGGGCCCTAGGGCAATCTGAAGGCCCCTCCGGAGGCTGGTCCGGAGACCCACTGGAATCTGCGGCCTAGACCGGAGTCTCCGGTCCACCACACCGGAGTCTCCGGTCCGACCGTCGCTAGCAATGTTAAGGCCTTTGGGCCTGCGGCCCATGTACCCCTTAGTCCATCCAGAACTTATCTTTTATTCCTAAAGTACCCCTATTTAAGTGGCTGGCCTATATATTGTTGAGGCCAAACCTCTAGGGTGGCCCGATCTTTCACGATTCCCTTTCAAATCGAGGGTGGAGTGCGGGGAGAGGAGGGGAGGATGAACATGACAAACTCACGCATGAAGAAATGATGAACACACTCAGACAAATCCACGATACACACCAATAGCTCACGCCGGTGGTAAACGGTCCGGCGCAATCCCTAGGATCGGCGTCAGGCGGAGGACTCTCTCTCGAACTGGCATGGCGAGATGGGAGTCTCGGTGAGATCTTGATGTCTAGGCAAAGGGACACCGATGCCTAGGCCTTGTACAACGCGGAGGCATGATGCAAACTCCAACGAGGTTTGGGGATATTGGTGCTCCTTAGTCAAGGAGCATGAGGCAAGAATTAGATAGATCGACAAAGGTGTTTCCACTAAATCCAATATCATGGCTAGGGTTTACAAAGGAGGTTGGGGACTATATATAGGCCAGCCACTTAAACAGGGGTACTTTAGGAATAAAAGACAAGTTCTGGACGGACTAAGGGGTACATGGGCTGTAGGCCCAAATGCCTTTTCATGCCTGGCGACGGTCGGACCGGAGACTCCGGTGTGGTGGACCGGAGACTCCGGTCTAGGCCGGAGATTCCGGTCGGTCTCCGGACCAGCCTCCGGAGGGGCCTTCAGATTGTCCTAGGGCCCGTTGCAGGGGCTAGACTGGATGTGGGACCGGAGACTCCGGTGTCTTCAGGCCGGAGACTTTGGTGGATCGGAGACTCCAGTGTGCGTAGACCGGAGACTCCGGGTTGAGCAGCTCCAGCGGCTCCTGCTTCATGCTCTTCTCCTCGTTCTCCATCCTAGGGTGCTTGGTGATGTGTCGAAGCTTCGTACCTGATGATGCATAGGGTAGTTGCATGAAGTAGCATACCATCCAAGGAGGTATCAAGTTGGCACGAGGAGAGGAGCAAGTTCACCTTAGCTTGTAGGAGTTTAGCTCGGGCACGTGTCATGGGTCCACTTGGGGGACTTGTTGGTGTAGATGTAGGAGCGTCCGTAGGACGGGCTGCATCAGCTCCCCCCTTAGGATAGAGTCATCCTCGACTCTTCATGGTTATCATCTTGAACATCTCCATGGTAGGGTGAAAGGTCCTTGACATTGAATGTATTGCTTGCAAGGTACTTGGAGGTTGGTATGTCGATGATGTAGGCGTTGTTGTTGATTCTTTTGATGACCTTGAAGGGACCATCTCCTCTTGGCTTGAGCTTGGAGTCACGTTCCTTGGGGAAGTGGTCTTTGCTTAGGTGTATCCACACAAGGTCACCTTCTTCAAAGATCATCTCCTTCTTTTCCTTGTTTAACCTTGAAGCTTGGCGAAGGACTTGTTGTTCGGTAGTTGCTCTTGTTTCTTTATGAATTGTCTTCATAGCTTGTGCACGCTTCTCGACGTCCATGTTCGTGCGCTCATGGAGAGGTAGTGGTAGGATGTCGAGTCGGTGAGGGGCTCGAAACCATAGACGATCATGAATGGACTCATCTTGGTAGTTGAGTGCTTGGCTCGATTGTAGGCGAACTTAGCGTGTGGAATGCATTCCTCCCAATCCTTCAGGTTTTTCTTGATCAACACACGAAGGAGTGTTCCGAGGCTTCGGTTGACAACTTCGGTTTGGCCATCAATTTGAGGATGCGAGGATGATGAAAAGAGGAGCTTGACGTCGAGCTTGGCCATGAGGGTCTTCCATAAGTAGCTCATGAATTTGACGTCGCGGTCGGAGACGATTGTCCGTGGCACACCATGTAGACGGACGATTTCCCTGAAAAACAAATTTGCAACATGTGAAGCATCGCCGGTCTTATGGCCCGGTATGAAGTGTGCCATTTTGGAAAAGGGATCTACAACAACTAATATAGAATCATGACCATGCTTAGATCTAGGTAATCCTAACACGAAATCCATGCTAATGTCAGACCAAGGTGTATGAGGAATAGGCAATGGCATATAAAGACCATAGGGATTAGCTTGCGACTTAGCTTGAACACATGTCGTGCATCGTTGAACGTAGCGCTCCACGTCGCGCTTCATCTTGGGCCAAAAGTAGTGAGTGGAGAACATGTCGAATGTCTTGTTACGGCCAAATTGACCCATGAGGCCTCCACCATGAGATTCTTGGAGAAGCAAAAGTTGAAGCGACGACTTTGGAATGCATAGTTTGTTTTGTTTAAATAGAAAGCCCTCATGCAAATAGAAATCATCAACTCCTTTGTCATTGGAGCACTTTGCGAAATTTGGTTCAAAGAACGGGTCGGAAGCATACAAAGATTTTATTTCCTCAAAACCCAACACGTTGATTTCAAGTCTCGTAAGAAGGCTTGTATGTTTGCGAGACAATGCGTCCGCAACTACATTATTTTTGCCCTTCTTATACTTGACTATGTACGGAAAAGACTCCATGAACTCAACCCACTTAGCGTGTCTCTTGCTCAAGTTAGTTTGGCCTTTGAGATATTTCAACGACTCGTGGTCGGAATGTATGATAAATTCCTTGGGCCAAAGGTAGTGTTGCCAAACTTGAAGGACACAAACTAAGGCAAAAAGCTCTTTGTCATAATTCGGATAGTTAAGGCGAGCACCATTAGGTTTCTCGCTATGGTAGGCTATAGGACGTCCATTTTGCATAAGGACTCCTCCAATGCCAATACCACTAGCATCACACTCTATCTCAATTTTTTTTGTGAAATCCGGTAAAGCAAGAAGAGGTGCTTCGGTGAGCCTCTTTTTAAGTTCGTCAAAAGCTTTTTGTTGTGCTTTGCCCCACACGAAGGTGACATTCTTTTTGCTCAATTCATTAAGGGGACAAGCAATGGTTGAAAATTCTTTCACAAAGCGACGATAGAAACCGGCCAACCCATGAAAACTTCGGAGTTCACTCACATTTATTGGGATGGGCCAATCACATATGTCCTTTACCTTGGAAACATCAACTTTAATTCCCTTCGAAGAAACGACAAATCCAAGAAAAATCAACTTGTCTTTAGCAAAAGTGCACTTGGGAAGATTAGCATAAAGCTTTTCATGTCGAAGGATTTGCAAAAATTCCTTGACATGTGTTATATGGTCCTCAAGTGATTTGCTATAAACAAGAATATCATCAAAATAGACAACAACACTTTTTCCAATGAGAGAACGCAAGATGTGATTCATAAGGCGCATGAAGGTGGATGGGGCATTCGATAAACCAAAGGGCATAACCAACCATTCATGGAGACCAAGTTTGGTCTTGAAGGCGGTTTTCCACTCATCACCCTCAACCATGCGTATTTGATGGTAACCACGACGAAGATCAATTTTCGAAAAAATAGTGGCTCCACACACCTCATCAAGCATTTCATCGAAACGTGGTATGGGATATCGATAACAAACGGTGATAGCATTGATTGGATGGCAGTCCATGCATAACCATAACGTATCATCCGTCTTTGGAACAAGAATCATGGGTATGGCACTTGGACTAGTGCTAACTTGGATCAAACCTTTGGAGACGAGTTGGTTGATTTGACGTTCAATCTCCTTTGTCTCGTCCGGGTTCGTGCGGTAGGCGGCGCGGTTTGGAAGAGGTGCGCCGGGGATGAGGTCAATGCGATGTTCGATGCCGCGAAGAGGAGGTAGTCCATGTGGGAGCTCTTCGGGGAACACATCCTTGAATTCCTGCAAAACGCTCATCAAAGATGGAGGAACATTGGTTAATTCATTAGTTCCTTGCACTACTCCCTTGCAAAGGAGGACATAGTGCAAGATGGATGGGTTGTTCCGAACATCTCTCATCTCACTTTTGGTGGCAAGGAGAACACTCTTAGTTTTTCCACTCGAGTTTGGCTTGTGGCTCTCACTCACTATGAGGTGGTTCTCTCTCACCGCTCTTCTCACAAGTAGGTGTTGTGCTTTGCGCCCTCGATAAAGCCTTTGCATTGTCCGCAATTATTTGGCTAGGAGTCATCGGTTGCAAAACACATGTTTTGTTGAGCCATTTGAAGGTGTATACATTGGTGCGACCATCATGTTGAGCAGCCTTGTCAAATTGCCACGGTCGACCAAGAAGCATGTGGCAAACTATCATAGGAACCACATCACACTCCACCGTATCTTTGTAAGGACCAATGGAGAAGGAGGCCGATACGGTATGCTTGATCTTCACGGACCCTTGGTCACTTAGCCATTGCACGTGGTATGGGTGCTTGTGTGGTTGGAGGGTCAGGTTGAGCTTCTCACACAACTTGGTGCTAGCAAGGTTGTGACAACTCCCTCCGTCAATGATTACCTTGATATATTTGCCATTGATGCTGGTTCGTGTTTGGAAGATATTGGAGCGTTGGTCTTCATGCTCTTGTGCTTGAGTGGTCAAGATCCTTGTGACGACAAGCGATGGACTTGCGTCATGTTCACACATGAGGAGTTTTTGATCATCTTCCACTCGTTGCCTTGCCATTGCTTCCTTGACACGGGCATCAAACTCACCTTCACTCAAGTACTCTTCATCACCATTGTCATGGATGAACAAGACTTTCTTGTTTCCACATTCGCCCGACTTGTGTCCTTTACCTCCACACTTGTAGCATTCACCGTTGAAAGTGTATCACTCTTTGCTTGCTTGCCACTTGGGGGATGTTTTCCTTGAGGAAGTGTGGGCTTGAAGGAAGGCTTGGAGGTAGTTGAGGAGCTTCCATTGAGAGTTGTTGGTGTAGCGATTGAAGCTTGCTTGTAGGTGAAGT
The DNA here is from genome assembly GCA_910589775.1 of Avena eriantha. NCBI lineage: Eukaryota > Viridiplantae > Streptophyta > Magnoliopsida > Poales > Poaceae > Avena > Avena eriantha. Next base: position 68,041,020 of record OU342746.1, on the reverse strand, counting down.
ACATCTTGGGCTTGTTGTACTTGATATCGTCTTGCACTTGACGTTCAGCCTTTGTTGCAATGTGCACAAGCTCAACCATGGTGTTGTATGTTTGGAACTCGACGATGTGCTTGATTGGGTGATTCAAGCCAATATGGAAACGCGCCATTGTTTGCTCCATGCGTTCATCAATGTTGGCGCGAAGCAAGTTGAGTTCCATTTCCTTGAAGTACTCTTCCACGGTCTTTGTCCCTTGATGAAGCGCTTGAAGGTTGTTGAAGAGGTCACGCGTGTAGTGCGCGGGGACGAACCGGGATCTCATGTGAGCCTTCATGTCATGCCAAGTTGTGATTGGCGGTTCTTGTCTTGCATCACAAGCAACTTGAACTTGTTCCCACCAAAGGTTGGCGTAATCATCAAACTCAAGCGAAACCATGACGACCATCTTCTCGTTTGGTGATCTTGTCGACTTTGAGTGCCCACGAGAGGTATTCTTTGGGGTCATTGGATCCGGTGAACTTGGGTATTGTGAACTTGAGTTTGCCAAAAGTTTCTTCATCATGGCGGTTAGTGCGACGAGCTTGGTGACCTTGTTGATGATCTTGTAGTTGGGGAGGTGGAACTTGGTTCTCGTGTCCTTGTTGTGGAGCTTGCTCTTGGTATTGTTGTTGAGGCGCTTGCTCTTGCTCTTGGCGCGGTTGTTGACGTGGCTGAGGCGCTTGGGCCTCATGGTGGCGAGGGTGTGGAGCCTCTTGGCGCGGATGATGCCGAGGAGGAGGCTCGTTCCTCGGTTGGTGATGTTGGTTAGGCACATGGGCCTCACGGCGAAGAACATGGTCATGAGCCTCTTGACGTGGTGGGCGCTGCTCAACTTGTATCACTTGACGCTCCAAGTTTTGTTGATGTGGAGGAGGCACCTCGTGATGACCATGGTGTCGTTGTTGACGTTCATGATGTTGATGACGAGGAGGAGGATCTTGGAGAGCTTCACGTCGATGACGAGCTGGATTCTCCGAATTTGAGTCATCACTTGTTGTGTCAAGTATGTGTCGCGATCGATGGTGGTAGACTTGCGGTTGTACTTGCGGGTGCGCTTGCAGTTCCTCTTGTGGTTGCTCTTGTTGGATCAATAGTGCCCTTGCGTGATGACGGTGTGCTTCTTGCCTTGCTCGTGGCCTTGAAGAGAGGTCACCATCATACCTTGATGTTGCGGCGTGCCGTGGGGAAGGTACATAGTTCGAAGAGGTTCCATCTCCAACCACGGGGTGCTATTGCATCTTGGAGCACTTGGAGGTAGATCTTGTTGCGGAGGTGCATGACGACACGAAGAACTTGAAGAGCTTGAAGCACGTGAACATGGTCTTGCCATTCCGTCAATGATGCGTCGAAGATTGTCGTTTGTTTCGGCGACGGAGCGTAGAAGCGACTCATTTTGGTGGCCGAAGTTGTGATGCATTGCTTGCATTTGCCTTTCAAGGCCATCGAAGTGGTTGTCGATGTTCTTGAACTCAGCTTGCCTCTCGCCAAATTGTTCATCTTATCGCGTCTCAAGGGCTTGGCAACGTTCACGGAACTCTTGTCGAACGATGAAGTGACTTGCACGCGTCATGTACGGTCCTTGATCTTCTCCTTGGGGAGGTGGTTGGCTTGGCTCATCGTGCCTATCCATCATGCAAGACACACAAGTATTGTATATGGAAGTGTAATATGGTGGTGTTAGCCTTGTACCTCACCTTGGGGATTGCACCAAACTAGAAACCACAAGTGTGAGCTATAAGCGTGCAAAGTGGAATTGCATAGAAAACTCACACTAAAGAAAGAGCTAACTCTCAAAATCTTGTTGGTGGTATGTTAGGATTGTGGAAAGCCAAAGAATCAACCAAAACAAAAGGGATAGTCAAAAGTGGGTAAAATCCAACAAAACTCAAGTCAAGGGCGAAGGTCAACAACTCAAAAGGGTGACGGGAACCTACGACTATACACACACACATGGAGATTGTTGGGATTGACACGACTATGAGAATGAGCAAACAAAATGTCCTAATGAAGACTAAGCTCGTTCTCGTGCCAATGCAGGGAGAGACCGTGGCTCGTTTGCAAAGAGGAAAAATGAGCAATGGATTTGTGCACTTGTCTTGGGCGCTCTTCTTTCTCTCTTGCTTACAAGCTTTGAGACTCTCTTTGGAAATGGGAGACTATTTTTCTTTTGCTTTTTCTTTGTATCTTTTTCTTTCTTTTGCTTTTTTTGTGCTCTCCCTTGATGCTACCTAGTCACACTTGATGTTGCTTTTGGACACTCACTATCCAAGGACAAATGCACAATGCTCAAGCAAACCAAGATGAGCCACTCTCATAGGATAGGTACACACAAAGGAAGATAGGGGTTAACAAGGTGACGCAAGTTATACCTTCGTTGGTGATGATGAACTTGGCGTCGGTGGTGCGGGATGATGTTCGTGGGACGTGGTGTCGATGAGCGCGGGGGTTGTCAATGCGGAAGCTTGTTGTTAGTTGACGACACGCACACGGGCACAAACAAACAAGAGGAAATTTGCCAATGCAAGATTAGAGGCAAAACTGTCAAAATCAGGCATCAGGCCAGAGGCTCCGGGGTTTCAGGCCGGAAACTCTGGTGCAGGCTGGAGACTCCGGTGTGGGTAGGCCGGAGACTCCGATGTAGGCTGGAGACTCCGGTGTGCAGGCCGGCGACTCCGGTCTGGAGTCAGATCATGAACTGCTCGTGTTCTTGAGCGGAAATCCACGCCTTGGGTCCTCAAATCCGCGAAAAATTGGCCAAATTGGGCTGGGAAAACGCAGGATAACGCTGGAACAACACCTAAGACAAGGTTTGGTCGGATCAAAACCACAAATAACACTCCAAATCAAGAGATCGGTCCAAAGGCAAATATGGGCTGTTTTTTGGGGATTTTCGAATTTTTGGTGGATAGAAGAAAAATTTGTGGGGGAAATCGTGAGCAACGAAGCTCTTGATACCAATATGTTGAGGGCAAACCTCTAGGGTGGCCCGATCTTTCACGATTCCCTTTCAAATCGAGGGTGGAGTGTGGGGAGAGGAGGGGAGGATTAACACGACGAACTCACGCACGAAGAAACGATGAACACACTCACACAAATCCACGATACACACCAATAGCTCACGCCGGCGGTAACCGGTCCGGCGCAATCCCTAGGATCAGCGTCGGGCGGAGGACTCTCTCTCAAACCGGCACGGCGAGATGGGAGACTCGGTAAGATCTTGACGTCTAGGCAAAGGGACACCGATGCCTAGGCCTTGTACAACGCGGAGGAACGATGCAAACTCCAACGAGGTTTCGGGATATTGGTGCTCCTTAGTCAAGGAGCATGAGGCAAGAATTAGATAGATCCACAAAGGGGGTTTCCAATAATTCCAATATCATGCCTAGGGTTTACAAAAGAGGTGGGGGACTATATATAGGCCATCCACTTAAACAGGGGTACTTTAGGAATAAAAGACAAGTTCTGGACGGACTAAGAGGTACATGGGCCGCAGGCCAAAAGGCCTTTTCATGTCTGGCGACGGTCGGACCGGAGACTCCGGGCTAGGCCGAAGATTCCGGTCGGTCTCCGGACCAGCCTCCGGAGGGGCCATCAGATTGTCCTAGGGCCCGTTGTAGGGGCCAGACAGGAGGTGGGACCGGAGACTCCGGTGTCTTCAGGCCGGAGACTTTGGTGGACCAGAGACTCTAGTGTGCACAGACCAGAGACTCCAGTCTGAGCAGATCTAGCGGCTCCTGCTTCATGCTCTGCTCCTTGTTCTGCATCCTGGGGTGCTTGGTGATGTGTCGAAGCTTCGTACTTGATGATGCATAGGGTAGTTGCATGAAGTAGCATACCATCCAAGCAGGTATCAAATTGGCACGAGGAGAGGAGTGAGTTCACCTTAGCTTGTAGGAGTTTGGCTCGGGCACAAGTCATGGGTCCACTTGGGGGACTTGTTGGTGTAGATGTAGGAGCGTCCGTAGGACGGGCCGCATCATATATAGTCCCCCACCTCCATTGTAAACCCTAGGCATGATATTGGAATTAGTGGAAACCCCTTTGTGGATCTATCTAATTCTTGCCTCATTCTCCTTGACCAAGGAGCACCAATATCCCGAAACCTCGTTGGAGTTTGCATCATGCCTCCACGTTGTACAAGGCCTTGGCATCGGTGTCCCTGTGCCAAGACGTCGAGATCTCACCGAGTCTCCCATCTCGTCGTGCCGGTTCGAGAGAGAGTCCTCCGCCCGATGCCGATCCTATGGATTGCGCCGGACCGGTTACCGCCGGCGTGAGCTATTGGTGTGTATTGTGGTGTTGTGTGTGTGTGTTCTTCACGTTCTTCGTGCATGTGTTCATCGTGTTCATCCTCCCCTCCTCACCCCGCACTCCATCCTCGATTTGAAAGGGAATCGTGAAAGATCAGGCCACCCTAGAGATTTTCCCTCATAAAAAAATATAGCAAACGGGCAAGAGAAATTACCGTTGCGCGACGAGGACGGGCAAGTGGGCGGCAGGGGCGGCAACTTGGCATTTTGGCGACAATAATGAATGATTCAGTAAAGCGGCCCTGGTAGGGTATACGACGACATTGGCGAAGAAGATCCGGTGCTGCGAGGGAGTCGGTGAAATAGTTCCGGTGAAGAGTGCCTGCAGTGGAAGAGCTCCGGTGTGGAAGAGAGGGCCGGTGGTGAATCAGCTAGAGGAAGGTCGAGGTTGGAGGGCTGTGGGCGGGGAAGAGACGATGGGGGGAGATATAGGTGGGATGACGCACATTTACGACCTATACCCCTCTATTATTGTAGTACTCCCACGGTCCTTGTTTCCGGAGCAGGGATAGAAGAGGAATTTTGCATTTGCAAAAAGCAGGGCGAGATATTTGAATAGATGCGTGGGATATTTGAATAGATGTGCGCGAGATGTTTCGGTGCCATGCAGAAATTTTGAGGTTGAAGCTTCCGACGTACGCTACTCCGACGCGGCCTCTCTCACGTGTTGGCCCCATCTATACCCACACGCCAGCGATAGTATGCTTACCAACATATAAATGAGTCTCCACACATTTGCAAAAATTGATAAACAGTATATTTTGAAGGCTTTCATACAAGGTCACGGCCATATCTCTGTTATAGTTTATAATAGCGTGTCCATATCTGGTAGATAGCTGCATCTTGGCATTTCAAAAGAAGATTCTAGATTTGATGGACAATGCCCAACTTTCATGAATTTCCAAACTTTCTAGCTAAATCTATGCAATAAAATGACTTTTTGACAATTTGAAGTAAATATGTGTAATTTCGAACAAGAAAGTGTGTGATATACCTTGCTCTTGACTTTTTAAAAGAATTCAAAGATATCAAGTAGTCAAATATTGGAGAACCACCGAGAGTTTCGAAAAATTCAGCTTTTTTATATGAATGGTAATGACACCTAATTTCGACCATTTAAAAAAAATACTCCCTCCGTTCCATTCTATAGTGCCTATAGTTTTTTAAGATAAATTCCAAAATATAAGATATCTTGCGTTACACAATTTATATGGACAACTTTTTTGGGGAGTTTATATAAAGTATATAGAGTTTCATGTCTCCCACAAACTCCTCTATTTTATCACATCAATTAGCCACGATAAATCCCACCCAAAAGTATTTTAATTTTCTCTCCACATGTGTTTCTTAATTTCCATGCCAGAAACTATAGGCACTATAGAATGGAACGAAGGGAGTACAAAAAACAAAATATAAAAGAAATGCATCCGTTATGTTCTCTCTTCGTGTCTCACTATGTGCACTAGCTAGTTTCCAATAAAAAATATAATCTTGAAATTTGATAACTTCTGAGAAAAAATGTATCAGAATATATGGAGTACCATGTAAGAAAATGCATGGCTTTCAAACCAGATGACCAAGGTCATGGCCATATATTTTCTATAGTTTATAATAACATATCCATATTTGTTATGGTGTGTATTGGCATTTAAAATATTATTTACAAAGGAAACTTCCGAATTAGAAGTTATTTCAATTTTCTAAGGCACAACAATGGCTTTAGTCATGAAGCTACTACAAAACATGGCTTAAAATCCCACTGCCCCGGTTTCACTCAAAGTATATGTATCCTAGGGTTAAGTTTACGGTTCGGGGTTTTATTTTGGGTTGAGGGTTTAAGGGTTCATGGTTTATGGTTTAGGATTTTAGGGTTTAGGCTTTTAGGGTTTAGTGGTTTAGGGTTCATGATTTAGGGTTTAGGGTTTATGATTGTTTAGGTTTTAGGGTTTAGCGAATTTTCAATAATAATGTTCAAGCTTTATATATATGGTTATATTCATGGAATAGAATGTCGTTTTTGCAATTTAATAAAAGTATTTCAAAATTTGATCTATAAGTGCATTATACCTCCTTAGTAAGGGTTTAGGCTTCTAGGGTTAGGAAGTTAGGGTTCAAGGGTTAGGAGGTTACTAGGGTTTATGGTAAAGGGTTTTTGATTTTCAATAATGTTTAAGCTTTATGCTTATAATCATTTAATAGAATGGCGTTACCACAATTTAACAAAAGTATCTCAAATTTGGATCTATAAGTGCACGGTACCTACTGGTTTAGGGTTTACGGGTCGATTATTTAGGGTTGTATGGTTTATTTTGGGTTTATGGATTTGTAACACCCTCGAATCGGTCCTATGCAAGTTTCAACGCTTCCCACCGAACCCGCATAGAAACAATTCAAGGACGCCCACCAGGCACTTTCGTGCGGGTGGAAAATGAAGTAATACCATTACACAATAGTCCACGATGGAACCCACAGAACAAATATATACAACACGACTCTATGAGTCAAGAATACAGATATACAGTACAAGATCAAAATCACCTTGAAATCGCTATAGCGTCCGAGTACGGACAAAATGCAAATGGGGCTAAGAGCCCTGAAGAATAACCAATGGCGTCCATAACCCTGCCCAGGCCAAGCCGGAAGGGTAACCCTACTAACAACGTCGATCACAAACCTGCTAAAACAAAAGGGGGTGCCGACAAAGGGCAAAGGAAAAAGAGGAGTGTCAGTACTGAGGCCAGTACACGGCGAGGCTAGAATTCGGCGGCTCTCGCCTACATAGGTATGGTGGACTGAAGCGGCAGCGAAGCATGCACTAAACAACCTATAGAGACTCAATACAACTATCGGCTATTAGGGAGGGATAAGAAAGACCTATCCGGATCCAACCTGATAGTAACACCAAACATACCCATCCTGGTATTCCCCCTCAAGACCAAATGAGGAAGTCAAACCGAGGAATTCACACAGTTGGCAGTTTTATTCATTCGATTATAGTTGAAGCACTTACTAGTCAGATATAGATAGAATGAGTCATCCTGATAGCATAAGTAGTGGGCAGTTTTAGTTAACCATTCAGTGGTAGTTGCAGTACTTACTAGTTAGATATAATTAGGACGTAACATCCCAAGCCCAGCAGTTGTTGGCACTTTTAATTCATTCCATTGGAGTTGCGATACTTACTAGGCAGGTATAACATGACACAATACACCCCAGTTCCACCAGTTGTTGGCACTTTTATTATCCATTCCATTGTAGTGAAGCTGATTACTAGTCACATATTAAGTCAAATTTATAGCACTACTATAGTTATGCTTGTCTATGATCGAGATACTATGCTCCAAGTCGTCCATAACCGTAGACACGGCTTTCAGAAAGATTTACCCTGCAGGGGTGCACAAATAGCAACACACACACTATCAACCTCGGAAAAACCAAATCAAAACCCAACGAGGCTTTCACGACAAAGCAGTCATAGGATTCATGAAATATTTCAGGGGGCCACCCCACTAAGCTACCCGCAACAAAGTTGGCCGGCTCCAAGACGGGCCTAGGGTTTGCGAGAACGGCTATAAACGACTGGGAACCCGAAAGTGTGACTGGGCTTGTCGATACCGCGAAATCGTGCCGCGATCCAAAACAGTACAGGTGCTCCACGGACAATCTTAAATAAAGCAGTAAAACATGGTATAAGTTCAGGATAGTAATAAAGCCCCAAACTACTTTGTGGCCCCAAGAAATAAGAAATGAATCAAGCTCTGGCTAAGGGGGATTCATAGTCTCCCGGATGTGGATAGTGCGAATAATCAAGGAACAGGTATCAAGTACTCGAGGCCTACGGGACACAAGTGGACATAAAAACCAAATAGCATATATTGCCCACCGGTGCCTCTTTCATTATTTATTCCAACAATTTAATAGTTGTATTGAAAGTCATGATCAACTCCACCATTAAGCATCTCCACCATTTATCATGTGCCAACTTGCCGTCAACGGTGGAACGACAACAACGCGAAGCAACACATAAGCAAGCAACTACGACTCGCAAGGCCGACTATCTATCAAACAACAAGCAATAGGATGTGGCCATGGCAATATAGAGGCTGCAAGGAATATAAATGGTGCACGGAAACTAAAGCATCATAACACGGATAGCAATAGATCAATAGGAGGAAATAAAGACTATAAAGCAAAATAGGAACAAAGGGGGAGATGCTCGCCTGGGAAAACACTGCCGAAGGTTCACATCCGGAGAACTTGTCGATACTTGCATCAACTCATCGGCCTAATCTACGAAGAAGCAAACACTAGAACAAACACCGGATGCACTATTTAATACTACGGCAGAAGATCGGGCATGATGCAGGTATGGTGCATGACATGGCAATGATGCGATGCGACTAGGCAATATTAAGCGGAACCGGGGTCCCGACGATTAATTAGATGGTTCATGTTGTTTAGTTACCCCACAGTTTAAATGTTGTATGAACAAGGCAAAACATGGTATCGGTTCTCTACACAAATTTAAATGGAGCCAATATAAGACTAGAATAGTCCTCATATAGTCTCCATATTTAATTTAGGTGAATCGCCTAAATACCCCCAAACCACGATGATATGAATGCGAGATGAATGATTTAACGCATCAAGTATATATCATTTATAAAAATAGGGCTCGGATAGGGGTCACACATCGAGGGTCGAAGATCTTGGCTTGGAAGAGGGTTCGGGTTCGGTCTCGCACTCCGGGATCGGTCTTCGGGCTCCATGTAGGTGATCTCATGGTCTTGGCATCTTCGGGTCCGATAGGCCGATCTTGTCGTTCGACGTCCCTGAAGGAGACCTTGGGGTTTCTGGTTCCGTTGTCGATGATGAACTTGAATTAGGCACCGGTGACCTAGTGCAGATCTTCGGGTCCTCGTCTTGGGTCGGTCTCGGTCTCTCGAACAACATAGGTAAGTTGCTGCAGATGAACCGAAGCATCCGGGATCAACGACACCTACTTCCCAACCACGCCAGAACATCTATTCACCACCAGGACAAGACCAACCCGAACGTGGCAACGAACAGAAACATGAGTGATGGGGCAGACCCGTGGGCTTGCTGTAGACGTCCGGACGATGGGGTGGTCGTGCGTGTAGGATGACGGAGGTCTTGGCGACGAACAGCACCAAAGGGATAGCGCTGGAGTTGCGCTGGTCGACGAGGAGGGTGGACAAGGGTTCTCGGAGACGGACGGCGCGTACGCGTCGATGTGGAGGACGGCCGGGGACGGGCTCGAGGCGGTGCGGCGCTGGGGGAAAAAATCTGCAGGGAGACGCAGCCGACAGCGAGGCTAGTGGCGAGGACAGCGGCACACGCGAGGCGGTCGACGGGGAGCTCTGCGGGCCAGGGATGCTCGTGCGGGATGCGGCCGAGGCGGGGATGCGACTGGGCTCCGACGGCGCGGAGACGAGCAGGGGAGGCGCCGGTGGGCGGGGTCGTGAGCGACGAGGAGGGCTCCTACGAGGCGGGGTGACGACGGCCGGAGGGAACCATGTCGCGGCGGCGGGCGACACCGTGGCGGAAGGGAGGCGAGAGGGAGGTGGCGGTGGAGAGAGATGCTGGCGGCAGTGCTCGGTGTGGAGAGGATCGAGGCGGGGCGGTTGGTGAGGGAGAGGGAGAGACGAGGAAGGGGTTGCGGGTGGGGACCGTGTGGAGCATACGTGCGGGGCGCGACCTGGTGCGTGCGAGACGTGGTCGTGTACCGCGGGCAGGGTCCTGGAGCGTCAACGTGTAGTGTGTGCAGTGTGTGCTGCACAGATGCGGCGCGGTGCATCAAAAGTGTGGAGACGGTGTGTGGTGGTTAGGCTAGAGTTAGCTAGGGTTTTCGGTGGGGTGGTAGTTGGCTGGCTGTTGGGCTTTGGGCCTGGCGGCTGGCTGACTCCCCCGCAAAACATTTTTTTTAAAACTTATTTTATTTGTTTTATTTTCAGAGAGGCTTTTGTAAATAGTTTTTAGAAAAATAAAATATCCGGAAGGGACCGGGGTTTTGGATTTGAATAAAGACAGGGTATTTAGAAAACAAAGATAGACTTTTTGGAAAATAGTTTTAGGCAAACATATGCATAATGATGACGATGCTCAAATGCAATGTGGCATGATGACATGAGCATGCGGTCATGATGATACAATGCACCAAAAACACCGCGTTTTTCTAGTAGTGGTTTTAGCAGGATGCCACAGGATTAGCGATTTTTCAATAATGCTCAAAGATTTATGCTTATATTCGTCAAATAGAATGGCATTACCTGCTTTAATGAAAGTATCACAAATGTTGATCTATAAGTGCATGATACCTGCTTGGTTAGGGTTTTATAGCTTAGGTTTTATGGTTGTATAGGGTTTAGCGAATTTAGAATAATGCTCAAGCTTTATTGTTATATTCGTCGAATAGAGAATGATGTTACCTAATTTATTGAAAGTATCTCAAATTTTGATCTATAAAGTGCATGATAGCTGCTTGGTTAGTGTTTATGGGTTGAGGGTTTGGGGTTTTAGGGTTTATGTTTTAGGGGTTGTTTAGGGTTTAGGGAATTTTCGATAATGCTCAACATTTATGCTTATATTCATCGAATAAAATGGCGTTACCAAATTAAACAAAAGTATATCAAATTTTGATCTATAAGTGCATGCTACGTGCTAGGTAAGGGTTTCGGGTTTTATCGGCTTAGGGTTTTGGGTTTTAGGAATTTTCAATAATGTTCAAGTTGCTTTATGCTTATATTCATGGAATAGAATGTCATTACATGAATTTATTGGAAGTATCTCAAATTTTGATGTATAAGTGCACAATACCTGCTTTGGTTAGGGTTTATGGGTCGAGGGTTTAGGGTTATAGGTTTTTACGGTTTAGTTTTATGGGTTGTTTAGGGTTTAGGGTTTAGCGAATTTTCAATAATGCTCAAGATTTATGCTTATACTCGTAGAACAGAATGGGTCTTAGCTGATTTAATGAAAGTATCTCAAATTTTGATCAAAGTGTGCATGACACCTTCTTGGTTAGGGTTTAGGGCTAAGGGTTTAGGGCTTTAGGATTTAGGGTTTAAGTTTTAGGGGTTGTTTAGGGTTTAGGGAATTTTTGATATTACTTAGGATTTATGCTTATATTCATCAAATAGAATGGCGTTACCCAATTTAACGAAATTATCTTAAATTTTGATCTATAAGTGCATGCTACGTGCTTGGTGAGGGTTTAGGGTTTAGGGTTATAGGGTTTAGGGCTTTAGGATTTGGGTTTTAGGGGTTTTGATTTTCAGGAATTTTCAATAATATTCAAGCGTTATGCTTATATTCATGGAATTGAATGGTGTCACCCAATTTAACGAAAGTATCTCAATTTTTGATCTATAGTTGCACCATACCTGGTTGGTCAGGGTTTAGGGGTTTAGATTTTATGGTTTAGGATTCCATGAATTCTCAATAATATTTTCAAACTTTATGGTTATATATTCGTGGAACAGAATGGTGTTACCACAATTTAATGAAAGTATCTCAAAAATTAATCTACAAGTCGATGATACCCTGCTTGGTCATATTTTTTGTTTAATAAAATTGAAGGTACCCAAGTACTAAAACAAGGGAGAAATACGGAGAGTTCCTTGAGATTTAGACGCTGTTTGGTTGGGTTCTAATTCTGGTTTTTGATTTTTGGCTTATAAAGCTACAAACGTGTTTTTGGCTTTGTTTTTTAGCTTTTACTCTGACATAGTGGAATGATAGTATGAGCCAGTTGGATGATTTTAACGATTTTATCTTGGTTTAGCGAAAAATGTTCGAATTTTGAACAAAAAGCGATGGGAATCTCTACTTCCCATAATTCTGGCTCACTCACATGTGGGTCACTTGCATATAATTTTGGCTCACTGACATGTGGGTCACTTGCATAGTTGGTCCAAAAAGTTAGTGTAGATCAGAGTGGGCGGGCAGGTAAATATTGAAGAATGGCTGGGAAACGTGGATGGGGTGATGCACTTGGGAGAACGCAAATTTACCACCTATATCCCTCTGCTATTGCAGTGCTCCCTCGGATTCTTGTTTCCAGAGCAAGAATAGAAGAGGAATTTTGCATTCTAGAAAGAGGTGAAGCATGTTTGAATGGATGCGCGGGATATTTTAATGGATGGGTGCGATGTTTGGGCGTCCTACCAAATTTTGAGGTCGAAGCTTCAAGCATACGCTACTCCGGCGTGGGGCCTCTTAGACGCGCTGTCACCGTCTAGGCCCACATGCCAGCGAGAGTTGCTTCCCATCATTTAAACAAGTTTCTAGGCATTTTCTGAAATTTTTGAACAATTTAAGGCTTTCAAGAAGATGACCATCGTCCAAAAAAACGGTGACCAAGGTCATAGAAATAGTTTATGATGACGTGTCCGTATTTGGTAGATCGGTGTATCTTTGCAAATAAATCAATCTGTCTGCTTTCAAATTTGAAGTTTGTTTTCGAAGATCCAAGTAACAACAATGTGTTTTGTTGTGAAGCAAGCAACTACAAAGATGATGGCTCAAAATTCCACCGCCCCCTTTTTCACACAATGTATAACGCCCTTTCAAGCTTCCATGCTAAATTTGTGCAATAAAATAATTTTTGGGGCTGGATGTTTGAATGGATGGGCGGGATGTTTGAATGGGTGGGCGGGATGTTTCGGCGCTCTGCCGAAATTTTGAAGTTGAAGCTTCTAAGGTACGCTACTCCCACTTGGGATGCTTTCCCCGTCAGATAGACCCATATGCCTGTATGCTTTCCAGCATTTGATGAGTTTACAGACATCTGCCGAAATTAATGAACATTAATTCAAGGCTTTCAAACAAGAGGAGCAAGGTCACAGCCATAGTTTCTGTACATTTTTCATGTTTTGTACTACTCCGTACATTGAAGCATCATCGCCAACCAAGCTTACAAACCTGTCCATATTTGGTAGATCGGTGCATCTTGGCATTTCAAGCCATTGTTTACAAAGGAGATTCCAGATTTGATGGATACTGCCCTACTTTTATGAGTTTCCAACCTTCCTAGCTGAAGGTACTGAAATTAAGTAACTTTTTGACATAAAGCCATTCATTCGCAAAGTGCAATGCTATGTCCATTAGTTTCCATGGTAAAACATAAACTTGTATTTTGACAAGTTTTGGATCAATTTTGATCTATGGTGACTGGCAGGTGGGCCACGTATATGGTGGTGCCCAAACCAGGATAGGTCAGAATTTCCAAAGTTATCCCTCTGCACCCCTTCCGGGTGTGTATTAACTTCCACCATCCACCGCCTAGGCCTCACCCCCTTCCCCACAAAACAGACGCACTGACGGCCGCTCCTCATCAGCAACGTGCGTCTCGAGGACCTCCTCATGGCGTACTTGTCATCAATCCGAACAACAGTTGGCGCCCACCGTGGGGCAAGTGAGCTTCGGATCTCATCGTTCTCGACAAGACCTGGATTCCGGCTAGGGAGGTCGTGACTGCCTACACCATCAGGTCTTTTGGTGAGATCGATGTTTACATCGATTTCGCTGAACCTGCCCCACCCACCCAAGCGGTGATGATAGTGGCAGAGGAAGTTTCTGGGTCCACTTTGTCCATGGAGGCGGTAGAGTTCCGGATCTTGGAAAACCCTAATCCCACCCAGCCCGCACCTTTTGTGGAGATAGTGGAGAAAGCTGAGCCTGAAGCAGATCTTGTGGTATAAGTCGAATCTAGAGTGGATCTCCCTAGCGAGGCTGAATCCCAGATCGATCTACTCGCCGAGGTCGAAATCCAGGAGGAGCAAGACAACAACTTTGGTTCTGGCTCTCCCAATGCTGCAACAGACCAACCCTTCCTGAGGCACATGTTGAGGCGCATAATGCTGCAAGGCGCAAGCGTGGATGAGGTTCTCGAGACCATCAGGCATTTCGAGGAAGCCCACGAGGAAAGCCGCAACTACCTCAGGACGCACGCACCGCACTTTTTTGGATATGTTGGATCCGGATCTGGTTCTGCCGATGCTGGAGACAACAAAGACTCGGTGCTGGAGGCGATCGGAACAAACACCAACTTACCGGCATCTTCGGATGATTCCATGACGTTGGCGGATTTCCGAAAGTTCTCCGCGGAATATGAAGAGGAGTTTAACTCCAAAGCTGTAGAAGAAGGAGAAGCCATGGACGAAGGATCCGGAGAAAACTCTCCCAAAGCGCAAGCTGATATGGATCTCAGAGATAATCCCGACATCTAGATGTCCAAAAGTACCGATCAGAGCTTGACATCGGGAAACAGAACCAAAGCCATCTTTGCTACGGGCGCTGCCAAGAAGGCAAAGAAGAGGAACAAGACCCCGGCAAAAGATCCTCTAGCAGAGGAAGTGGTCGCCGAGGAATATGAAGAAGACTCGGATGGAGCTCTAATCCCAGATGAGCCAAAGGAAACTAAGGTGGATGGGTACGTGCTTACCGCTGGTGCCTGTAAACTCATCCATGCTGCGTTAACTACGGCTATCCCTACAGCTGCAGAGCTTACACCTGCAGAATTGGAAGAAAGGGCTCAAGCCCTAGAAGCGCGTCGTCAAGTACTCCTGGATGAGGCTAACAACCTTATGGAAGAGAAGAAGTGCATGGCGTATGTGGAGCAGTTCAACTCTCTTTAGCACCAGAAGACCCGGAAAGGCCACGTGCGAACCGACAAATTTCTGGCGGTCCACAAAGTCCTCTTTGAGGGAGACCCAGGAGCACCTCGGCTCGACATCAAGGGAGATCTGGTGTATCCAACACCAGTGCAAAATACGACTGTGGCTCGAGAGATCCTGGCAAATAATCCAAACCAAGACCAAGTCCGATTAGGCGTGAAGCTGCTCACCAAAGGTCTAGAGAAATAGAGGGTCGCGAAATCTAGAAGCGGAAAACTGGTCTCTCAATCAGACCAATGTCGCACGGATCCAGCCTGGAATGACATTAGGCCCCAACGTGTCCCGGAACAACATTACCGTTCCAACCGTCGGGAAGACAACATCTCAAGAACCGGATCTTCAGCGCAATACCACAAAGCCGCACGTGACTAGAGCAATGTTACTCCAGCCGTAGAGCGAGACGCTGTTGCGGAACTAGTTTCGAGACCCCCTCCCAGGCGAGAGTCAAAAAATCGCAGGGAAGAAGACAAAGAGCAACGTTGAGAGGAGGACCGACAAAGGATGCCACCTCCTAGACATAATAGTTGTCTAGCTGAACACCACCACGATGGGGAAAACGATGGACGAAGGAACGACTGACACTGTGCTGAGTCAAGCCAGCAGGGGGCTCGTCGTAATGAAGACCCTCCCTAGAACCGGAATAATGACGCTCTTGATGGAGGTCGGCGATCAGCCGGAAATAACCCACCTGCACCACCCTCTCCACCAAGAAGCCATCAAACGACTCCCAAGGAGGCTAAGGAGAGCGTCATGGTGGAGGAGGTGGTGGCAGAAGCAAAAGCCCGGCTCCAAGGCACCGCAACCATAGCCAACAACCAAGACGGTGTTTCCTATCACCAAGTGACGCGAGACACCGGATCAACTCTAACATAGACGCACAGCGCTACGAGAACAATGATATCTAGGTGGGTCCAAAATGCTTTGGACCACGAATTCGACAAACACACTTCCCGGAAGGATTTGCTATCTCAAGACACATCCAAGCCTACGATGGAGCGACCCGGTATCTCCCACTTATGTTGCAGAAGACGGCGCGATCCTGGCTGAATGAATTTTCGGTGAATACCATCCACAACTGGTATGATATGCAAAGTGCGTTCTTTCGGAATTTCGAATGCATATATCGGAGGCCCTGTACGGTAGGAGACCTACAACGTTGCACCCAAAAAGTCGGAGAAACTTGCCGAGATTACCTCGGACGATGGATCAACACCAAGAACTCCTGCGAAGGGGTAAATGATCAAACTGTGATTGAAGCTTTCATTACAGGACTTCCAATTGGTTTACTACGTCACTGCTTGAAGTACGACAAGGTTACTTATCTGGGAGAGATGATAGAAACGGCAAGAAAATATGCAGATGTCGATGATGATGTAGAAGGACTACTAAACGTTCTGGCGGTACCACAATCGTCAAAACAACCGAAGCAACAAGCTCAGAAGCACAAGAACACCTCGGAAGAAAATCCCAATGCGGAAACCGCACTTGTCACTGCTACTTTCGGGTCTGGTGGACGAGGAGGGCGTGGTGGCGGCCACGGACGCGGTCGTGGGACGTCAAGAGTCTAGGGTAGAGGAGACCAGCAACCTGGCAAAACCTACTCCTGGGCCGACATTGCCAACAACCGGTGTGTGCATCACTTAGAAGCCAACGGGGCTCGTCCCACACAATGCTGAGTGTCGTTTCAATGACGGCATCAAAAAAGATGACTCCGCTGGTTACAGGGCTAAGCGGAAGAAGGGAAAGAAGAATCCCGAAAAAGAAAAGGAGACCAAGGAAGATTGCGACATGGAGGAAGCTGACCCTTCAAATCCCAAGTCGGATGGAAAGAAGAACTTCCCAACAAAGAAAGATACGTATGTCACTTTACTTGGGTCTCAACCAGCTAAGTTTAAGAAGGCAGTTTTGCGTGAGCTCAACGCAACTGTTCCGGTTGTCCCTCAATTCTTGGACTGGTCAGAAGTGACAATCACCTTGGCCGCGCTGATCATCCACCTAAGTTGCACATGCGAGGTCGTTAATCCACTTAGATGGCTATGGTTTCTCTAGGACTCTCATGGACGGAGACAGCAGCATCAACATCCTCTACATCAAAACGCTGCGTCAGATGAGGATCTCGAAAAATCAGCCGAATCACAGCTCCGTGATCTTTCATGGAGTCGTCCCAGGAAGACAAGAAAATTCCTTGGGAGAGATCACTTTGGATGTTACTTTTGGAACTCCAAAGAATTACCGGACAGAAGCACTTTCCTTCGAAGTGGTCCCATTCAAGAGCGCATACGACGCTATATTCGGACATCCGTCTTACTAGGCTTTTATGGCTCGTTCGTGTTACATTTACAATATGATGAAAATTCCAGGTCCAAAGGGTGTGATCACCATCAGGGGAGACCCAAAGAAAGCACGAGAGTGCAAGGACAGAAATGCCGCCTTTGCTAAAGCTGTTCTGCATGCCCAGGAGTACCAGGAGATCAAGGAGACCATTGACCCGTCCGAGATGTCCGCGACGAAGAAGGAGGTGACAAAGTCGACTCCGGAGTTCAAGGTATCAGAAGAGACAAAGAACACACCATTGAAGGATGATGACCCCTCCAAGGTGACCCAGATAGGTGTAGGTTTAGATAGCGCATAGGAAAGCGCGCTCGTCAAGTTCCTCCAAGCAAATCAAGATATCTTCGCATGGCAACCATCTGACATGACCGAAGTATCTAGGGAACTTGCCGATCACTCTCTAAATGTACACCCAAACGCTAAACCCGTCAAACAGTCCGTATGACATTTTGGCGATGAAAAGCGAAAAGTAATAGCTAAGGAACTAGCTCAGCTAGAATCCGGATTCATAGAAGAGGTCATCCACGCTGAGTGGTCGGCCAATCTTGTAATGGTCCCTAAAAAGGACATCACTGATTTAAGGATGTGTGTTGATTATACTGCCTTGAACAAGGCTTGTCCCACAGATCCATTCACTCTTCTTAGAATTGATCAAGTTATTGATTCTAAGGCAGGCTCAAAACTCCTATATTTTCTCGACACATATTCCGGTTATCACCATATTTGGATGAAGGAATTAGACAATGTTAAAACTTCATTCATAACCCCCTTCGAAACCTTCTATTTCGTTACAATGCCCTTTGGGCTCAAGAACACAGGAGCTACGTACCAGCGCACTATCCAGCGTTGTCTCCACGATCGAATCGAACGCAATGTACATGCATATGTGGACATCATAGCGGTGATGACCAAAAAGAAGGAAACCTTAATTTCCAACTTGGAGGACACATTTGCTAATCTACGATAAGACAACAGAATGCTTAACCCGAAGAAGTGTTTCTTTTGGATACCAGCCTGAAAATTGTTAGGTTTCATCGTGTCTCACAGAGGCATAGAGGTGAACCGAGACAAAATTAAGACTATACTCAATATTTCTAGGCTGACTTGCCTGAAGGACGTTGAAAGACTAACTGGTTGCATTGCTGCAGTCAGTCGGTTTGTAAGCTAGCTCGGTGAAAGAGCCGCACCACTCTACAAGCTCCCGAAAAGACCAAAAAGTTCATTTGGACCGATGAAGCTAAAGCTGCACTACAAGACCTGAAAGCAGTACTCTCATCTGCTCCTATCCTTGCAGCACCGGAACCTCGGGAACTGATGTTGCTCTATCTTGCTGCGATAAACAGAGTCGTTAGTGTCGTCATGGTGGTGGAGAGACCAGAGGAAAAACAGGAACAACTGGTGCAGCGTCCGACTTATTACCTCAACAAAGTCCTAACTGAATCAAAGCAGTGGTATCCACATTATCAAAAGCCGTCTTACGGTGTGTTTTCGCATCCCGGAAGTTACGACATTATTTTCAGGAACATCCAATTACCGTGGTGAGCACAGCTCCCATGAGAGATATAATTAACAAAAGTGATGCTACAGGACGTGTCACAAAATGGGGCATAGAGCTTTCAACTTTCGACATTGAGTACAAACCTCGTACATCAATCAAATCCCAAATCATCGCTGACTTTGTCGCTAATTGGACAGAGACAATGGAGAATATGACCCTCCTAGAGTCAAAATACTGGACCTTACATTTTGACAGGTCTAAAGCGCTCGGGGGCTGGCGTGGTGCTCAAGTCACCCCAAGGAGATAAACTTTTCTATGTGTTGTAGATCCACTTCAAGACAGCAAATAACGTTGCCGAATATGAAGCATTTCTGCATGGAATCCGGATTGCCAAGGATATCTGCATCCAACTATTAATGTGTTATGGATATTCGGATCTTGTTGCCCAACAAGTGTCGGATATCTGTAATGAAAATAAACACATGGCAGCATATAGAGCTGTCGTGGATGAAGTATCTAAATTGTTCGAAGGATTTGAGGTTCAACACATCCCTCGAACAGAAAATGAGGAAGAAAATGCATTATCTCGAATAGGCTCTGCACGGAAAAAGGTCCCGGATGGCGCTTTCTTAGAGCACCTCAAAGTTCCCTCTATAAAAGGAGTAGATGAGGAATATCCGACCAAATCCGACTCACCTTTAGTGGCAGTTCTGGCTTTAATTCCTAGCTGGACCCAACCTTATCTTGATTTCTTGATAGATGGAAAATTACCCGAAGATGAGGTTCTGAGCCGGCAGATCGTCTGACGAGCAAAAACCTATACAATAATAAATGGTGAGCTCTATAAGCAGAGTGTATCTGGTGTCTTTCAGAGTTGCATATGTCCGGAAGAAGGAGTGGAAATCTTACGAGAGATCCACGAAGGCGAATGCGGCCATCATGCTACAGCCAAATCTTTAGTGGCAAAAGCTTTCAGACACAGATTTTTCTGGCTTACAGCCAAGGCAGATGCCGAACGGCTGGTCAAGACGTGCAAAGGCTACCAAAAGTACGCCAAACAAGCTCATGTTCGGGCTGATCAGCTGCGAACAATACCTATAACATGGCCTTTCCTGGTTTGGGGGCTTGACATGGTAGGACCATTTAAACGGGCTCCAAGTGGATTTACTCATCTCTTAGTGATGGTGGATAAATTCACAAAATGGATTGAGGCTAAACCCGTCACCAGTAGTGATGGAGCAATAGCCAGAAAATTTGTCGAGGATGTTATAATCCAATACGGTTATCCGCATAGAATTATCACAGACAATGGGAGTAACTTTTCTATGGGAGAGCTTGCCGAATTATGCGATGAGCAAAATATCTGGCTTGACATTGCATTAGTTGCACATCCACAGGCTAATGGAAAAGTTGAAAGAGCAAATGGTTTAATCCTACAAGGCCTAAAACCAAGACTCGAAGCACCACTACGTCGTGTTGCGGGGAGCTTGGGCAGAGGAATTACCTTCTGTGATGTAGCACCCCGATAAAACCACCACCAGAAAACTGCTAGTTGTTTCTACTTTGTGCATCATCATGACATCATCATGCATGTTTGTTCATAAAAGTACTTTGCAAAAACCCTATTTTGTTTTCTAATTAGCCCTCCTTTAATTTCAACTCATAAAACCAGGTCTTCCTGGATATTTTATTTGTCTAAAAACTGATTACAAAAGCCTTTTAAATAATAAATAAAAAGTTATATTATTTTTGGGAGGCAACCAGCAAGGCCCAAAAGCCCAGCCGGCCACCTCCAACTAAACGTAATCCACAAACCCTAGCCTAAAACCACCACACCCAGCCCCCAGCTGCCTCGACGCACCCAGAACCACACCTACACGACTCGTGCTGCCGTGACACACTCCCAGCGACGCGAATCGCTGCCCCGCACATAACGCCACCGACCCCCTGGCCCCACCCTGTAGTCAACCGCACAACCCCACCATCCCACGCTTCAGACATGTTCGACACGCCTGGGAGAAGTCCCTGCCTCGCTCCTCTCCTCACCTACCCCGCTACCGCCACTCGGACCCACCACACGCCTAGCACGAGACACGATCACGCGACCGACCGCGCCCCACCCCTGCTGCCTGCTCGCCCGATCGAACCCCACCCACCTACCGCAATCTTTGCGACCTCCCCTCCCCTGATCGATCCCCTCGCGAAGCCCCACCGCCGCCAGGCCCGTTCATCCCTCCACGACGCCCCTCCTCTCTCTCCTCCGGTCATGGTGTCGTCCATGTCTTCCCCGAGCTCCACCACGCCCATCAAGCTCTCCGTCGCCTCCTCGCTGAGCTGGTCCTGCCTCCCCGCATCACCACTGTCTCCACCGCCAGGATCTCTGACCGTCTCGGGCCCTTCCTCCTCTGGTGCCCCTTGAGCTCGTCCTCGCCGCCCCTCTCTCCACCGGCAAGCAGAGAACCGCCGACAGCGTCTCCTCCGACCGCCTTCTCTACATCGCTGCATCGTCGCCGCCTCGTAGAACCCGCGCTGGCCTCGCCTTCCTCCGTTGCTAGCGAGCCCACGTCTGTCGTCGCCTCCTCGCCGTCATGGACGTCCTCCGGTTCGCTGCCCCTCCCGCGTGGTCTGCCTCCACTCGCAAAGCATCCTCGCGCGTCCGCTAGGACCCGAGCCCCATCTCCCTCGCCGACCCTGGCTGCTTGCGCACGCTGCCGCTGCTGGTGCCCACTTTTCCCGCCGACGACCACGTCTCCCTCGTTCCTGCCATGTTCGATTCGGTACCTCCTCTGCCTCTCAGCTAACTCTGTCACGAACGAGGTATCCCCAAGGCCTTGTTTTCACCAACCAGTGTTACTGCCATCTGCCTCATGGGTTTATTTTTGTTCAGCTACTGCCAATGTGGTTCTCCAATCCAGGAGTGTAATGCTGATTGACAAACGAGGTGGTGATCAATTGGTGCCTCTGCGGGACTCCGGTAGCCCTCTCGGTAGACAAGATCTTCAAGGACAAGATAGACGGTTATCCGGGAAAATTAAGATCTCCACCGACAACATGTCCGAACCCGGTGCCTTCTCCTTCACTAAACCCGGAGACCGAACCCCATGGATCGACATGATCTTCTTCATGGACACCGAGACCCCCGACCGAAAGATGCTCAGAACGCCAAGATCGCCTTCCCGGATGCCATGACCGTCCTCACGAATCCGTTGGCACGAAGCTCTCCTTCCTGGATCTGAAGACCGATCCTGAACCTGGTCGAACCCCTGTACCCCAAGATCTTCGGACCTTGATGTGTGACCCCTACAACGTCCGTTAGCTAGGTTATCCTACAGGCTAGACCAATGGGGTATCGCAACTGCTAAGCTCTAATACCACTCTGTAACACCCTCGAATCGGCCCTATGCAAGTTTTAGCGCTTCCCGCCAAACCCGCATAGAAACGATTCAAGGACGCCCACCAGGCACTTGCGTGCGGGTGGAAAACAAAGTAATACCATTACACAATAGTTCACGATGGGACCCACATAACATATATATATACAACACGACTCCATGAGTCAAGAATATAGATATACAATGCAAAGATCCAAATCACCTTGAAAATGATACAAAATCCGAGTACGGACAAGATGCAAATTGGGCTAAGAGCCCTGAAGAATAACCAATGGCGTCCATAACCCTGCCTAGGCCAAGCCAGAAGGGTAACCCTGCTAACGACGTCGATCGCAAACCTGCTAAAACAAAAAGGGGGTGTCGACAAAGGGCAAAGGAAAAAGGAGGAGCGTCAGTACTGAGGCTAGTACACGGCGAGTATAGAATTCGGTGGCTCTCGCCTACATAGATATGGTGGACTGAAGCGGCAGCGAAGCATGCACTAAACAACCTATAGAGACTCGATAAACTGTCGGCTATTAGAGAGACAGATAAGAAAGACCTATTCAAAACCAACCTTATACTAACACCAATCATACCCATCCTGGTAATCCCCCTCGAGACCAAACGAGGAAGTCAAACCGAGGAACTCACTCAGTTGGCAGTTTTATTCATTCTGTTATAGTGGTAGCACTTACTAGTCAGATACAGATAGCATGAGTCATCATGATATCATAAGCAATGGGCAGTTTTAGTTAACCATTCAGTTGTAGTTGCAGTACTAACTAGTCATATACAATTAGCATGTGACATCCCAAACCCAATAGTTGTAATCAGTTTTTAGACAAATAAAATATCCAGGAAGACCTGGTTTTATGAGTTGAAATTAAAGGAGGGCTAATTAGATAACAAAATAGGGGTTTTGCAAAGTACTTTTATGAACAAACATGCATGATGATGTCATGATGATGCACAAAGTAGAATCAACGAGCGGTTTTCTGGTGGTGGTTTTATCTAGGTGCTACAATTCGACACCACTAACAAGGGATCTCGCCCTCAAGATCCGCCTCATGGTACGGGGAAGAAGGCTGATGACCAGTATCTCAATCATAGACAAGCATAACTAAAGTAGTGCTACAAATTTGACTTAATATGTGACTAGTAATTAGCTTCACTACCACAGAATGGATAATAAAAATCCCAACAACTGGTGGAACTGGGGTGTATCGTGTGATGTTATACCTGCCTAGTAAGTATCGCAACTCCAATGGAATGGAATAAAAGTGCCAACAACTATTGGGTTTGGGATGTCACATGCTAATTGTATCTGACTAGTAAGTATTGCAACTACAACTGAATGGTTAACTAAAACTGCCCACTTCTTATGATATCAGGATGACTCATGCTATCTCTATCTGACTAGTAAGTGCTACAACTATAACGGAATGAATAAAACTGCCGATTGTGTGAGTTCCTCGGTTTGACTTCCTCGTTTGGTCTCGAGGGGGAATACCAGGATGGGTTTGATTGGTGTTAGTATAAGTTTGGTTTCGAATAGGTCTTTCTTATCTCTCGCTCTAATAGCCGACAGTTTATCGAGTCTCTATAGGTTGTTTAGTGCATGCTTCGCTGCCGCTTCAGTCCACCATACCTATGTAGGCGAGAGCCGCTGAATTCTAGACTCGCCGTGTACTGGCCTTAGTACTGACGCTCCTCCTTTTTTCCTTTGCCCTTTGTTGGCAACCCTTTTTGTTTTAGCAGGTTTGCGATCGACGCCGTTAGCAGGGTTACCCTTCCGGCTTGGCTTGGGCAGGGTTATGGACGCCATTGGTTATTCTTCAGGGCTCTTAGCCCAATTTGCATCTTGTCCGTACTCGTATTTTGTATCGTTTTCAAGGTGATTTGGATCTTTGCATTGTATAACTGTATTCTTGACTCATGAAGTCGTGTTGTATATATATCTGTTATGTGGGTCCCATCGTGAACTATTGTGTAATGGTATTACTTCGTTTTCAACCCGCACGCAAGTGCCTGGTGGGCGTCCTTGAATCGTTTCTATGCGGGTTTGGCGGGAAGCGCTAAAACTTGCATAGGGACGATTCGAGGGTGTTACATGTGATATGGAGTTTGCGAATAACTCCGAACAGGTCAACCGGATATACACCTTTCTTCTTGGTCTATGGTGCAGAAGCAGTTCTTCCTAGTGATTTGATTCATAATTCTCCCCAAGTTGTTGCGTATATTGAAGAGGCTGCCAAAATTTCTCGACAAAATGATCTCAATTTAATCGAAGAAGTTCACATCGTTGCTGAAATGAGATCAACTACCTATCAGCAGAAGTTACGCAAGTATCATAGCCAGAGAGTCAAAAACCGGTCTTTCAATAAGGGCAATTTGGTTCTCCGGCTTGTGCAGAAAAGAAAGCACAAACTTTCCCTAGTATGGGAAGGGCCCTTTTTAGTTAGTTAAGTATTGCACAATGGTTCTTACTATCTAACTAATATGCGGCCAGTCAAAGAAAGACATGCTACTAAGAAAAGAAAGAGAGCTAGAGGCAGTACAGACCTGGAAGAATTAGACAGACCGTGGAATATTGCTCAGCTACGTCCCCTTTATTCTTAATTTTTCTTTCTTTGTAATCATATATGTGTACATGGTCAATGAGAAATAAAGTGTTGGTTGCCTCATATTTTTTTGAGAAGTTTTATATTACCATCTTATTTCCAAATGATCATGTCACAGTCGAAAATCCCAGAATACTTGAAAGTACTTTATGCTCATGTTTGTTCTGGTTAAGATTTCTGATTCAAAAAATGCTACCTTCGGGTATAAATCTAAAAAAATTAGTTTGTACTTTGGTTATTTATCTGATTGCCGGATGCGGGCATTTTCCGAGTAGTGTATTGTTGGTACTAGAAGCCGGCTTTGTTTCCGAGTTTAAACTGGTTTTGCAATTGAGCTCCGTTGCTCGGCAAAGTTTCCGTGTGAAAGTTGGCCGGCTCACGAAAGGGACGAGGCGGAAAGCCAGATAAACGATAAGTATAGACAAAAACATAAAGTGCTTATGTAAACATTCTAGGCAAACCAAAATAAAGCCAAAAGTGCTAAATAGAAGTAGCAAATCTTAGCACTAGCAAAATTATTACACTACTTATTTACAACCCGAGTTGTTTCAGAATAACACATCATTTTTTCTAGTACTTTACGATGCAGGGGAAGAGGTAGGAGCTGCCGGATCACTAAACACATCGACCTCGCCTTGATATCTTTCCGAGATGTTCAAATCTGAAATGGTTTGTTCGTCGTCGGAGACTTCGGTTGTTTCTTCGACAGGCGGAGGAGGCGTCTCCACGCGAGTGAAGAAAGGAGTGTCGTAGCTAGTCAGATCAGTTACGTGACATCCATATCCGGCATAAGAGTCCATGATGGCCTTGATGTTTTGCTCCTATCAGTCTTCATCCACTTTACATTACCCTCTGGTTACTTGCCAGATTTCCATGTTTCCATGGTGGCTCATAACCATGGTGAGGGCATTTTGTGCTGTGGTTCGCGCGTAGGACATGTTCCAGTCCTGGATGAGCTGGGGCATCTCCTTGGCCTTATCTCGCACCTCAAAGCCAGACATTCTGTTCATGTCCGGAACCTTGAGTACTTTGCCAATATCCTCCAAAGATTGGCGGAAATCATGAAGCAAATTGACGACTTGTGTAAGCCAGCTGGTGCGGGACTCGGTGGTGAAAGAATCCAGTAAATTCAGAGGACTTGCGCATATAAAGCAAAGGTTAGAAAATATATCCGAACTCCTAAAGTCGGAACACCGGAAAATCAGAAGATAGGAAACATACTGAAGATGACGTCGTCAACTTTGGTCTTCTCTATCCTAAGGCTCTGGAGTTCAGCCCGGAGTGCCTTGGAGATGTCTTTCTCTCTGAATAATGCATCATTTATATCTGAGATTTTTTTATCCTGGGCCGCGATCCTTCAATCACGTTATTCGGTGGCCATGGAGGAGGATTCGAGGACTTGTGCAATGCTACGGTCATGATCCGCCTTAATCTTATTCAGCTCTCGACGTAAGTCAGCGTTCTCCACCTCTAGGGTCTTAAGATTTTCGGCCTCTTCAATCATGGCACATGATTGTTTGGCCAACGCTTTAAGCAAAGGAACAACAGTTGAATAGGTAATTCGACTATGAAAAACGAGCAAGTTTAAGGACTGAAATGATTACCTTTAACCTGATCCTTGGACACCTTTAATTGAGCATTTTCAAGCTGGAGAGCTCTGATCTCTCTCCGCTTGTTGCAAATATTCTTCAATAATTCCTGGTTATATGAATTAACTTTCTGTAAGTCAGAATAATACCCAGAGTCAGAAGTCTACTAAAGACTCGGGCTAATATTTTTACTAATATCAGCACGAGCCTTAGGGGCTACACTAGTTCATTCTTTGGCATCCTATGAAAGCATAAATCCGGATTGTCTATCCAACTTCATGCTTGGGGGCTAGATGATATGATATGATATGAAATAAAGTAAAAAAGGTGAGTTGGAAATTCAACTTACATGATGTTCATGAGTAAGCTTGCTTAAGATCATGTTTACCTTGGTGTTAACCTTCTCGGCGAGGGTCAGCGGGATTACCGGTGGTGGAGGAGCCACACCGGCTTTCAGCCTCTCTTCGTGAAGACGGATTTGCTCGAGAAGTTCAGAGTACTTGACGTCCTCTACTTCTTGTGCCTCCTCCTCGGCGGTGATGTTCCGGCTTTCCAAGCATTGCTGGTGATGCAGACCGTCCTACGGACGCTCCTACATCTACACCAACAAGTCCCCCAAGTGGACCGATGACCCGTGCCCGAGCCAAGCTCCTACAAGCTAAGGTGAATTTTCACTCCTTGTCTCATGTGATTTCGATACATCCTTGGATGGCTTGGTACTTCATGCCAATACCTTTTGCATCCTCAGGTACGAACCCCATGAAGAAATGCCAAGAGAAGGATCCAAGCCAACGCGAACCAGAGTCCCAGGCCAAACCGGCGCCAGGACCAGCGGACCAGAATCCTCGCCGGAACTTCCAGCGCACACCTCGGCGGACCGGACCCAGGACTGGGATTTCCGGCGCACGCCGGAACCAACCAGTGCACGCCGAAACATAGTTCTGCAAGCCATTCCGGTGGCCGACCGGAACGACCAGCGTCGACCGGAAATCCTGGCGCCCAGTCCGGCGCGACCGGACTTATCGCTGGAACGACTTCTGTCTCGATTTGACTAGGGTTTGATGCCCGAGAATATTCCCTTTTTCATCCAGTTTTACCCTTTTATGCCCAAACTACCCCTGAACTTGTGGCTGGCCTATATATAGAACCCCACCTCTATTGTAAACCCTAGGCATGATATTTTAATTAGTGGAAACCCCTTTGTGGATCTATCTAGTTCTTGCCTCGTGCTCCTTGACCAAGGAGCACCAATATCCCCAAACCTCGTTGGAGTTTGCATCGTGCCTCCGCGTGGTACAAGGCCTAGGCATCGGAGTCCCTTTGCCTAGATGTCAAGATCTCACCGAGTCTCCCATCTCGCCATGCCGGTTCGAGAGAGAGTCCTCCGCCCGACGCCGATCCTAGGGATTGCGCCGGACCGTTCACCGCCGACGTGAGCTATTGGTGTGTGTCGTGGTTTTGTGTGGGTTTGTTCATCGCGTTCTTCGTGCGTGCGTTCCTCGTGTTCATCCTCCCCTCCTCTCCCCGCACTCCATCCTCGATTTGAAAGGGAATCGTAAAAGATCGGGCCACCCTAGAGGTTTGCTCTCAACATATTGGTATCAAGAGCTTCGTTGCTCACGATTTCCCCCACAATTTTTTCTTCTACCCACCAAAAATTCGAAAATCCCCAAAAAAGAGTGCCAATTTGCCTTCGGATCGATCTCTTGATTTGTTGCTTTTTCGTGGTTTTGTTCCACAGATCTGTTGCTTTGGGTACCGATCTACCTTCCTTGAACCTTTTTCCAGCCCAATTTGGACAAATTTCTGAAAATTTTGACAGATTTGACTTTGGGAGGTCGTCACGAACTCAAACTGGTGCCAGGCTCGGTGGACCCGACCAGCCGCCGGAATTTTCGACGCACGTTCTGGCGAACCGGAAACGCGACCGAAATTTCCGGCGCCAGGTCCAGCGCCGCCAGTTTGGCCGCGGAAATCCCTTTTTTCGCCCAATTTTTGACTGTCTGTCCTCTTGTGTTGTTCATGTTTCGTGTGCATGTCGCCAACTAACTTCAAGCTTCCGCAACAATATCCACATACCGCGCTCATCGACACCGCGACCCTGAACATCATCTCCAACACCGGAAGCAAGACATCAATACCGAAGGTATAACTTGCTCCACCTTGTTAACCCTTCTTCCTTGTGTGTATCTATCATATGAGAGCAACTCATCCTGTGTGTGCCTAAGCATTGTGCACTGGTCCTTGGAAAGTGCGAGTGTGAGAGAAAAAACAAGAGTTAACATAGTAGTATAGAAAGGGAGAAAAAGAATAAAAAATAGAGAAAAAGAAAAAGCAAAAGAAAAATACAAAGATACATAGTCTCCCAATACAAAGAGAGTATCAAGATTGTACGCAAAGAGAGAAAAAGAGCGTGACTGAGGCAAGTGCACAAATCCGTTGCTTATTTCTCTTTTGGCGAACGAGTTGTGGTCTCTCCTTGCGTAGGCACGACACCGAGCGTAGTCTTCGTTAGGACCTTTTGTGCTCATTTTCATAGTCGTGCTAACCACATCCGTCTCCATGTGTGTGTATCCTAGTGTTTTTTAGATCACTTCCTATTTGCTTTTGATCTTTTGGTTCTCTACCACGTTTGACAATAACCTTTTCTTTGGATCGTTTCGTTTAGTTTTCCACAACCGTAACCTTCCACCCACAACTTTTGAGAGTTAGTTCTTTCTTTACTGCGAGTTTTCTTTGCATTTCCACTTTGCACGCTTATAGCTCTCACTTGTGGTTTCTAGTTTGGTGCAATCCCCAAGGTGAGGTACAAGGCTAACACCACCATATTCCACTTCCATATACAATACTTGTGTGTTCTGCTTGATGGATAGGCAAGGTGAGTCGAGCCAACCACCCCCCAAGAAGAAGATCAAGGACCGTACATGACGCGCGCAAGTCACTTCATCGTTTGACAAGAGTTCCGTGAACGTTGCCAAGCCCTTGAGACACGACAAGATGAACAATTTGGCGAGACGCAAGCCAAGTTCAAGAACATCGGAAACCGCTTCGATGGCCTCGAAAGGAAAATGCAAGCAATGCATCACAACTTCCACCAAAATGAATTGCTTCAACGCTCCGTCGCCAAAACAAATGACAATCTTCGATGCCTCATAGACGGAATGGCAAGACCGCGTTCACGTGCATCAAGCTCTTCAAGTTCTTCGCGTCGTCATGCACCTCCACAACAAGATCTAAACCCAAGTGCTACAAGACGCAATGACGCTCCCGTGGTTGAAGATGGAACCTCTTCGAACTATGTACCTTCCCCACGGCACGCCACAACGTTAAGCTATGATGGTGATTTCTCTTCAAGGCCACGAGCAAGGCAAGAAGCACACCGTCATCACGCAAGTGCACTATTGATCCAACATGAGCAACCACAAGAAGAACCGCAAGCTTACAACCATCGACCGCGACACATACTTGACACAACAAGTGATGACTCCAATTTGGAGACTCAAGCTCGCCATCGACGTGAAGCTCTCCAAGATCCTCCTCCTCATCATCACCATCATGAACGTCAACACCGACACCATGGTCATCACGAAGCGCCTCCACCACAACAAAACATGGAGCGTAAAGTGGTACAAGTTGAGCGACGCCCAGCACGTCAAGAAGCTCAACACCATGATCTTCGCCGTGAGGCCCATGTGCCTAATCAACATCACCAACCGAGGAACGAGCCTCCTCTTCGTCATCAACCGCGTCATGAGGCTCCACCTCCTCAACACCCTCATGAGGCCCATGTGCCCCAACATCGTCAACAACCACGCCAAGAGCAAGAGAAAGCTCCACAACAACAACATCAAGAGCAAGCTCTTCACCAAGGTCACGAGAACCAAGTTCCATCACATCAACAACAAGATCATCAACAAGGTCACCAAGCTCTTCGTAATGACCGCAATGATGAAGAAACTTTCGACAAGCTCAAGTTCACAATGCCCAAGTTCACCTTATCCAATGACCCCGAAGAATACCTTTCATGGGCACTCAAAGTCGACAAGATCTTCCGCATGCACAATTATAGCAACGAGAAGATGGTCGCCATGGCTTCGCTTAAGTTTTATGATTACGCTAACCATTGGTGGGAACAAGTTCAAGTTGCTCGTGATGCAATACAAGAACCGCCAATCACAACTTGGCATGACATGAAGGCTCACATGAGATCCCGGTTTGTCCCCGCGCACTACACGCGTGACCTCTTCAACAACCTTCAATCGCTTCGTCAAGGGACAAAGACCGTGGAAAAGTACTTCGAGGAAATGGAACTCAACTTGATTCGTGCCAACATTGATGAGCACATAGAGCAAACTATGGCACGCTTCCTTATTGGGTTGAACCACATCCCATAAAGCGCATCGTCGAGTTCCAAACATACAACGACATGGTTGAGCTTGTGCACATTGCAACAAAGGCTGAACGTCAAGTGCAAGAGGACATCAAGTACAACAAGCCCAAGACGTATTTCACCTACAAGCAAGCTTCAACCGCTACACCAACAACCTTCAATGGAAGCTCCTCAAGTACCTCCAAGCCTTCCTTCAAGCCCACACTTCCTCAAGGAAAACTTCCCCCAAGTGGCAAGCAAGCAAAGAGTGATACACCCTTCAATGGTGAATGCGACAAGTGTGGAGGCAAAGGACACAAGTCGGCCGAATGTGGAAACAAGAAGGTATTGTTCATCCATGACAATGGTGACGAAGAGTACTTGAGTGAAGATGAATTTGATGCCCGTGTCAAGGAAGCAATGGCAAAGCAACGAGTGGAAGATGACTAAAAACTCCTAATGTGTGAACATGACGCAAGTCCATTGCTTGTTGTCACAAGAATCTTGACCACTCAAGCACAAGAGCATGAAGACCAACGCTCCAATATCTTCCAAACACGAGATGGCATCAATGGCAAATCTATCAAGGTGATCATTGACGGAGGGAGTTGCCACAACCTTGCTAGCACCGAGTTCTGTGAGAAGCTCAACCTCACCCTCCATCCGCACAAGCACCACTTCCACGTCAATGGCTAAGTGACCAAGGGTCCGTGAAGATCAAGCATACCGTATCGGTCTCCTTTGCCATTGTTCCTTACAAAGACACGGTGGAGTGTGATGTGGTTCCTATGACAGTTTGCCACATGCTTCTTGGTCGACCATGGCAATTTGGCAAGGCTGCTCAACATGATGGTCGCACCAATGTATAGACCTTCAAATGGCTCAACAAAACATGTGTTTTGCAACCAATGACTCCTAGCCAAAAAATTGCGGACAATGCAAAGGCTTTAGTGAGGGCGCAAAGCACAACACCTTCTTGTGAGAAGAGCGGTGAGAGAGAGAACCACCTCATACTGAGTGAGAGCCACAAGCCAAACTTGAGTGGAAAAAATAAGAGTGTTCTGCTAGCCACCAAACGTGAGATGAGAGATGTTCGGAATAACACATCCATCTTGCACTATGTCCTCCTTTGCAAGGGACTAGCACAAGGAACTAATGAATTAACCAATGTTCCTCCATCTTTGATGATTGTATTGCAGGAATTCAAGGATGTGTTTCCCGAAGAGCTCCCACATGGACTACCTCCTCTTCGCGGCATCGAACATCACATTGACCTCATCCCCGGTGCACCACTTCCAAACCGTGCCGCTTACCACATGAACCCAGAGGAGACAAACGAAATTGAATGTCAAATCAACCAACTCGTCTCCAAAGGTTTGATCCAAGTTAGCACTAGTCCAAGTGTCGTACCCGTGATTCTTGTTCCAAAGATGGATGATACGTTACAGTTATGCATGGACTGCCATCCCATCAATGCTATCACGGTGCATTATCAACATCCCATACCACGTCTCGATGACATGCTTGATGAGTTGTGTGGAGCCACTATTTTTTCAAAAATTGATCTTCGTAGTGGTTACCATCAAATAAGCATGGCTGAAGGTGATGAGTGGAAAACCGCCTTCAAGACCAAACTTGGTCTCTATGAATGGTTGGTTATGCCCTTTGGCTTATCTAATGCCCCATCCACCTTCATGCGCCTTATGAATAACATATTGCGTTCTCTCATTGGAAAAATTGTTGTTGTCTATTTCGATGATATTCTTGTTTATAGCAAATCACTTGAGGACCATATACCACATGTCAAGGAAGTTTTGCAAATCCTTCGACATGAAAAGCTCTATGCTAATCTTCCCAAGTGCACTTTTGCTAAAGACAAGTTGATTTTTCTTGGATTTGTCGTGTCTTCGAAAGGAATTGAAGTTGATGTTTCCAAGGTAAAGGATATACGAGATTGGCCCATTCCAACAAATGTGAGAGAACTCCGAAGTTTTCATGGGTTGGTCGGTTTCTATCGTCGCTTCGTGAAAGACTTTTCGACCATTGTTTGTCCCCTCAATGAATTGACCAAAAAGAATGTCACCTTCGTGTGGGGCAAGGCACAACAAAAAGCTTTTGATGAACTCAAAAAGAGGCTCACCGAAGCACCTCTCCTTGTGTTACCGGATTTCACTAAACTTTTGAGATAGAGTGTGATGCTAGTGGTATTGGCATTGGAGGAGTCGTTATGCAAAACGGACGTCCTATAGCCTACCATAGCGAGAGACTTGATGGTGCTCGCCTTAACTATCCAATTTATGACAAAGAGCTTTTTTCCTTAGTTCGTGTCCTTCAAGTTTGGCAACACTACCTATGGCCCAAAGAATTTATCATACATTCCGACCATGAGTCATTAAAATACCTCAAAGGGCAAGCCAACTTGAGTAAACGATACGCTAAGTGGGTTGAGTTCATGGAGTCTTTTCCATACATTGTCAAGTATAAGAAGGGCAAAGATAATGTAGTTGTGGACGCTTTGTCTCGCAAACACACAAGCCGTCTTACGGGACTCGAAATCAATGTGTTAGGGCTTGAGGAAATAAAATCTTTGTATGCTTCCGATCCGTTCTTTGAACCAATTTTCGCAAAGTGCTCCAATGAAAAAAGAGTTGATGATTTCTATTTGCATAAGGGCTTTCTATTTAAACAAAACAAGCTATGCATTCCGAAGTCGTCGCTTCAACTTTTGCTCCTCCATGAATCTCATGGTGGAGGCCTTATGGGTCACTTTGGCCACGACAATACATTGGACATGCTCTCCAATCCCTACTTTTGGCCCAAGATGAAGCGTGACGTGGAGCTCTATGTTCAACGATGCACGACATGTGTTCAAGCTAAGTCGCAAGCTAACCCCAATGGTCTTTATATGCCATTGCCTATTCCTCATACACCTTGGTCCGACATTAGCATGGATTTTGTGTTAGGCTTGACTCGATCTAAGCATGGTCATGATTCTATATTTGTTGTTGTGGATCGCTTTTCCAAAATGGCACACTTCATACCGTGCCATAAGACCGACGATGCTTCACATGTTGCAAATCTATTTTTCAGGGAAATCGTCCGTCTTCACGGTGTGCCAAGAACAATCGTCTCCGACCGCGGCATCAAATTCATGAGCTACTTATGGAAGACACTCATGGCCAAGCTAGGCGTCAAGCTCCTCTTTTCATCCGCGTCCCATCCTCAAACGGATGGCCAAACCGAGGTTGTCAACCGAAGCCTCGGAACCCTTCTACGTGTGTTGATCAAGAAGAACTTGAAGGATTTGGAGGAATGCATTCCACACGCTGAGTTCGCCTATAACCGTGCCAAGCACTCAACAATCAAGATGAGTCCATTCATGAACTTCTATGGTTTCAAGCCCCTCACCGCGCTCAACATCCTACCACTACCTCTCCATGAGCGCATAAACATGGACGTAGAGAAGCGCGCAGAAGCTATGAAGAAACTTCATGAAGAAACAAGAGATACTATCGAGTAACAAGTACTTCGCCAAGCTTCAAGGTTAAACAAGGACAAGAAGGAAATGATATTTTAAGAAGGTGACCTTGTGTGGATACACCTAAGAAAAGACCGCTTCCCCAAGGAACGCGACTCCAAGCTCAAGCCATGAGGAGATGGTCTCTTCAAGGTCCTCAAACGAATCAACAACAACACCTACGTCATCGACATACCGGCGTCCAAGTACCTTGCAAGGAATACGTTCAACGTCAAAGATCTCTGATGCAGCCCGTCCTACGGACGCTCCTACATCTACACCAACAAGTCCCCCAAGTGGACCCATGACTCGTGCTCGAGCCAAACTCCTACAAGCTAAGGTGAACTCGCTCCTCTCCTCGTGCCAATCTGATACATCCTTGGATGGTGTGCTACTTCATGCAACTACTCTATGCATCATCAGGTACGAAGCACCAACACATCACCAAGCTCCCCAGAATGGAGAACAAGGAGCAGATCATGAAGCAGAAGACGTTGGAGCTGCTCAGACCGGAGTCTCCGGTCGGCGCACACCGGAGTCTCTGGTCCACCAAAGTCTCCGACCTGAAGACACCGGAGTCTCCATCCCCACCTCCGGTCTGCCCCCAGAATCGAGCTCGAGGACAATCGGACTGCCCCTCTGGAGGCTGGTTCGGAGACCGACCGAAATCTCCGGTCCAGACCGGAGTCTCCGGTCCACCACACCGAAGTCTCCGGACCGACCGTCGCCAGGCATGTAAAAGGCCTTTGGGCCTTCGGCCCATGTACCCCTTAGTCTACCCAGAACTTATCTGTTATTCCTAAATTACCCCTGACTATGTGGCTGGCCTATATATAGCCCCCCACCTCTATTGTAAACCCTAGGCATGATATTCTAATTAGTGAAAACCCCTTTGTGGATCTATCTAGTTCTTGTCTCATGCTCCTTGACCAAGGATCACCAATATCCCTAAACCTCATTGGAGTTTGCATCGTGCCTCCGCGTTGTACAAGGCCTAGGCATCGGAGTCCCTTTGCCTAGACGTCAAGATCTCAACGAGTCTCCCATCTCGTCGTGCCGGTTCGAGAGAGAGTCCTTCGCCCGACGCCGATCCTAGGGATTGCGCCGGACCGGTTACCGCCGGCGTGAGCTATTGGTGTGTATAGTGGCTTTGTGTCTGTTCATCGCATTCTTCGTGCGTGCGTTCGTCGTGTTCATCCTCCCCTCCTCTCCCTACACTCCATCCTCGATTTGAAAGGGAATCGTGAAAGATCGGGCCACCCTAGAGGTTTTCCCTCAACATATTGGTATCAAGAGGTTCGTTGCTCACGATTTCTCCCACAAATTTTTCGTCTATCCACCAAAAAATTCGAAAATCCCCAAAAACAGCCCAAATTTGCCTTTAGATCGATCTCTTGATTTGGAGTGTTATTTGTGGTTTTGATCCGACCAAACCTTGTCTTAGGAGTTGGACCAGCTTTATCCTGCATTTTCCTAGCCCAATTTAGCCAATTTTCCACGCATTTGAGGACCCATGGCGTGGATTTCCGCTCAAGAACACGAGCAGTTCGCGATCTGACTCCCGACCGGAGTCTCCAACCTGCACACCGAAGTCTCCGGCCTACACTGGAGTCTCCAGCCTATCCACACCGGAGTCTCCGGCCTACACCGGAGTTTCTGGCCTGAAACCCCGGAGTCTCTGGCCATGACGCCTGATTTTGACACTTTTGCCTCTAATCTTGCATTGGGCTAATTTTCTCTTGTTTGTTTGTTCCCATGTGTGTGTCGTCACTAACAACAAGCTTCTGCATCGACAAGTCCCGCGCTCATCGACACCATGGCCCACGAACATCATCCTGCACAACCGACGCCAAGTTCATCATCACAAACGAAGGTATAACTTGCGTCACCTTGTTAACCCCTATCTTCCTTTGTGTGTACCTATCCCATGAGAGTGGCTCATCTTGTGTTTGCTTGAGCAATGTGCATTTGTCCTTGGATAGTGAGAGTGCAAGAGCAATATCAAGTGTGACTAGGTAGCATCAAGGGAGAGCAAAAAAAGATACAAAGAAAAAGAAAAAGAAAAATAGTCTCCAGTTGAAAAGAGTCTCAAAGCTTGTAAGCAAGAGAGAAAGAAGAGCGCCCAAGGCAAGTGCACAAATCCATTTCTCATTTTTTTTCTTTGCAAACGAGCCACGGTCTGTCCTTGCATTGGCACGACAACGAGCTTAGTCTTTGTTAGGACATTTTATTTGCTCATTTTCATAGTCGTGTCAATCCCAACAATCTCCACGTGTGTGTATATAGTCGTAGGTTCCCGTCACCCCTTTGAGTTGTTGACCTTCGCCTTTGAATTGAGTTTTGTTTGGATTTTACCCACTTTTGACCATCCCTTTTCTATTGGTTGGTTCTTCGGCATTCCACAATCCTAACCTACCACCAACAAGCTTTTGAGAGTTAGTTCTTTCTTTAGTGTGAGTTTTCTTTGCAATTCCACTTTGCACGCTTATAGCTCTCACTTGTGGTTTATAGTTTGGTGCAATCCCCAAGGTGAGGCACAAGGCTAACACCACCATATTCCACTTCCATATACAATACTTGTGTGTCTTCCATGATGGATAGACACGGTGAGTCGAGCCAACCACCACCCCAAGAAGAAGATCAAGGACTGTAATGACATGCACAAGTCACTTCATCCCTGCTATAACCACTACTAGAAAATCACAGTGTTTTTGTGCATTGCATCATCATGACTGCATGCTCATGTCATAATGCCACATTGCATTTGAGCATCGTCATCATCATGCATGATTTGTTTTGAAACTATTTTCGAAAAACCTATTTTGGTTTTCTAAATACCCCGTCTTCAATTTCAAATTAAAACCCGGGCTTGTCCGGAATATTTCGTTTCGTCTACAAACGGCTTCTAAAAGCCTTGTTTGAAATAAATAAAATTTTGATGTTATTTTTGGGAGGCAGCCAGCCAGGCCCAAAAGCCCAGCCGGCCCCCTCCAACTAAACCTAATCCACAAACCCTAGCCTAAAACCACCACACCCAGCCTCCCGCCGCCGCCACCCACCTACCCTATGCAACACGCCCGCAACGACAAGCATGCAGCGACGCCAACACGCCCCCGTACCGACCGATGCCCCTACTCACGGTCCCACCTACCCCCACATCGAACCACGCCATGTCGCATGTTCTCTACCAACCCCGCGTCGCTCTCCCGCACTCGCACGGTCGCAACATGTCCACCACCCCGTCCACACTTCCTCTCTCCTTGCCTGGCCCCACCCCGATCGACACGGGCGCAGCCCCACCTACCCGCATCATCTCCTCCTTCCCCTTCTTTTCCCGAGCCCCAAATCGCCTCGAACCCCACCCGGGGCCGCCCTTCCTGGATCCGTCGCGTCCCCACCCCCCCCCCCCCCCGCAGAGGCACTGCCGGACGGGGTTCTCCTCGCGAACCCGCGCCCCAGCGCTGCCGGACAAGACTCGGCCGCCGCCGCCTCCTACAGGACCTATGAGCTCCGTCGTGGCCTCCGCTTCGGCCACCCCAGCACCGTGTCCTCGATCCTCTGCACGGCCCGACGACTGCCGTGACGCTGCCCGAGGGAGCTACGGTCTGGCCGCCACCGCTCACGAGCTTCCTGAACCTCTGCTACAACCTCCGCGGCCCCTCCTCGCATCGCCTTCCGCGCGACCCCGCCTCTCCAGCGGCGCCGTCCGGCCGCGGCCTCGACACCGTCTGCTGTCCTCGATGCCTCCTCTCCACGGCACCCCCTGCAGCGCCCCGTCGCCACGCTCGCTCGGCTCTCTGCAGCGTGCCGCCTGTGCCCCACGTCCTCCCCGAGTCCCTCGCCACACCGCCATGACCTTCACCGCGTGGTGCCCAGATCCATGCCTCGTCCTTCTGAGCTCGCCAGCATCCGTGCAGATGACGTGCTTGCACCTGCCTCTGCCTCAACCCCGCGAACCCGGCCCCTCCCGTGCGGTGATGCTCTTGTCCCAGTCATTTGACGTAGGACTAGATTTTGGTGCTCTCTGTGTTCATCCAAGTTGTTCTCTGGTATGTGTATGTGTTCCTATGTTTTGGAGATGGTAGGACTGAACCGACGGCCACCATGTGAAGCCGGCGTGGTAATGTTGACACGATGCGAGAACTACAACCCGATAACAAGATGGACACCGACAACAAACAATTTCAACTCGATGACCGATGCCGAACCAAGTTCTCCACCAACCCTCGAAGATGGAGCCCGAACCTCTCGGAACACCAAGATCTCCTTCCCGAAGCCGATGACCCAAAGATTGTCTACACGGAATGCCGAGACACTGGAGACCCCGTTCTTGAAGTCCGAAGGCTGATCCAGAACCCCGTCGAACCTCGAATCCCCAAGATCTTCGGACCCCCCAATATGTGATCTCTATCCGAGTACTTATTTTATAATATAATATGATATCTATCTTGTTGAATATTAAATTGTTCATGCTCGCATCTCATCATGGGGTTTGGGGGCATTATGTCGATTCATCTAATAATTAAATATGGAGTTATATGCGGGCTATTCTAGTGTTATATCGGCTCCATTTAAATTGGTGTAGCGAACCGATGCCATGTTCTGACTTGCTAATCCAATTGCGGGGTTTCTAAGCAACATGAACCTATTGATTAATTGTCGGGACCCCGGTTCCGCTTAATATTGCCTAATCGCACCGCATCTTTGCCATGCTATGCATCATATCATAATCATGCCGGATCTTCTACCGTAGTATTAAATAGTGCATCCGTTGTTTCTTTTAGTGTTTGCTTCTTCACGGATTAGGCCAATGAGTTGATGCGAGTATCGACAAGTTCTCCGGATATGAACCTTCGGCAGTGTTTCCCACGCGAGCATCTCTCCCCTTTCTACCTATTTTGCATTTATAGTATTTATTTTCTCCCGTTGATCTATTGCTATCCATGTCGCGATGCTTTAGTGTTCCGTACTAGATATTTTTCTCATGCAGCCTTTATATTGCCTTGGACAGCTCCTATTACCTGTTGTTTGGTAGATAGCTGGCCTTGCGAGTCGTAGTTGTTTGCTCACGTGCGATCTCGTGTTGTCAAGTACCACAGTTGTTGGAATGCTGGCAGATGCTTTATGGTGGAGTTGATCATGACTTTAATTATAACTATTAAATTGCTGTGATAACTAATGAAAGTGGCACCGGTGGGCAATTACATGCTATTTGGTTTTTCATGCCCACTTGTGTCCCGTAGGGCCCGAGTGCTTGATACCTGTTCCTTGACTATTCGCACTATCCACATCCGGGAGAGTCTATGAATCCACCTTAGCTAGAGCTTGATTCATTTCTTCTTTCTTGGGGCCACAAACTAGTTTGGGGTTTTATTACTATCCTGTACTTATGCCATGCTTTACTGCTTTATTTAAGATTGTGCGTGGAGCACCTGTACTGTTTTAGATCGTGCCATGTTTTCGCGGTATCGATAAGCCCAGTCACACTTTCGGGTTCCCAGTCATTTATAGCCGTCGTTACAAACCCTGGGTCCGTTCTGGAGCCGGCCAACTTCGTTGTGGGTAGCTTAGTGGGGTGGCCCCCTGAAATCTTTTATGAATCCTGCGATTGCTTTGTCGTGAAAGCCTCGTTGGGTTTTGATTTGGTTTTTTCGAGGTTGATCATGTGTGTGTTGCTATTTGTGCACCCCTGCAGGGTAAATCTTTTTGAAAGCCGTGTCCGCGGTTATGGACGACTTGGAGCACAGTATCTCGATCATAGACAAGCATAACTAAAGCAGTGCTATAAATTTGACTTATTATGCGACTAGTAATCAGGTTCACTAAAATGGAATGGATAATAAAAGTGCCAACAACTGGTGGAACTGGGGTGTATCGTGTCATGTTATACCTACCTAGTAAGTATCGCAACTCCAATGGAATGAAATAAAAGTGCCAACAACTGCTGGGTTTGGGATGTCACATGCTAATTGTATCTGACTAGTAAGTACTGCAACTACAACTGAATGATTAACTAAAAATGCTCACTACTTATGCTATCAGGATGACTCATACTATCTATATCTGACTAGTAAGTGCTTCGACTATAATGGAATGAATAAAATTGCCAACTGTGTGGGTTCCTCA
The DNA here is from genome assembly GCA_910589775.1 of Avena eriantha. Taxonomy (NCBI): domain Eukaryota; kingdom Viridiplantae; phylum Streptophyta; class Magnoliopsida; order Poales; family Poaceae; genus Avena; species Avena eriantha. Next base: position 68,000,570 of record OU342746.1, on the reverse strand, counting down.
GTTTGACTTCCTCGTTTGGTCTCGAGGGGGAATACCAGGAGGGGTATGATTGGTGTGAGTATCACGTTGGTCCCGAATAGGTCTTTCTTATCCCTCTCTAATAGCCGACAGTTGAATCGAGTCTCTATAGATTTTTTAGTGCATGTTGCGCTGCCGCTTCAATCCACCATACCTATGTAGGCGAGAGCCGCCGAATTCTAGCCTCGCCGTGTACTGGCCTCAGTACTGACCGCTCCTTTTTTTCCTTTGCCCTTTGTCGGCACCCTTTTGTTTTAGCAGGTTTGAGATCGACGTCGCTAGCAGGGTTACCCTTCCGGCTTGGCCTGGGCAGGGTTATGGACGCCATTGGTTATTCTTTAGGGCTCGTAGCCCCATTTGCATCTTGTCCGTAGTCAGATGCTCTATCGTTTTCAAGGTGATTTGGATCTTTGTATAGTATATCTGTATTCTTGACTCATGGAGTTGTTGTTGTATATATATATATGTTCTGTGGGTTCCATCGTGGACTAATGTGTAATGGTATTACTTCATTCTCCACCCGCACGCAAGTGCCTGGTGGGCGTCCTTGAATCGTTTCTATGCGAGGTTGGCGGGAAGCGCTAAAACTTGCATAGGGCCGATTCGAGGGTGTTACAGAGTGGTAACAGAGCTTAATAGTTGCGATACCCCACTGGTCCAGCCTGTAGGATAACCTAGCTAACGGTCGATGTAGAGTGTCAAAACTATTTTGTAAAAATCGGTTGGATAGATCTGATTAGGTCTGCTTTTACTCCTTACCCCTATGCTGTTCTCCTCTTACCTCTGCGTGTTTTGATTCTACTCTCTTATCTTTTCTTCGAGTCTAGGATTTCCCGTGGTTGGGTTTCTATCGTACCTTCAGGGTTTCGCTTCCTCCCTTTATAACGATGGTTCTACAATCCTCAATCTGCTTCTCGGTTGTTGTACCTTCATCCAATCTTTTGTCCTTGAACTCTTTATCCGTATGTGCCCCTTGACAGATATTTGTATCGTTGAAAAGCATATGAGAAGGATGAGCATTGGTGAAGTTGGAGTATACCTTGAGCATGTGTTGTTCATGCCAATGGAACCATCGCAAACCCGATCATTGTGTCTTCTCGTACGATGTTTCTTTGTATCTTCCGGTGGTCCCCAATGCGCCGACATCATCTACGCCAGATCCGATGAAGAGCCTGCCTCACCCTCTTGTTCCGAACACCGCTTTTGAAGATCTTTAGTCTAAATCCCGAGAGTTGGTTGCATGATTCTGCGATTCATTTATAGAAGGATGCTTTGAGTACGGGATGGACACTACAAAAAATGTCTTAACTTGTGGACTTCTCTTAGTGACCGCGGTTGAATTGGTCACAGATTTGTGACCATTTCACATCAAATAGTCATAAGGCATCTGAGAGGCTCCAAACCTTGAAGAACTACGACCATTTTTGTCAGAAAGGTCATAGTTTCCGTACGTGAATTGGTCATAACCTAGATAACATTGGTTCACGACCTTATTTTTAGCCAATTATGACCAATTTAAATAGTCATGACCGTTAATTCGTGATGTCTAGAAATGACTAGGCGGCCACCTTAGCAATTTCGCCTAGGTGTCATGTAGATGTGTAAACTTTCGCTTACATGTCTAGATATAACAAGGTTTTAATCTACTAGTGACATATATAGTCCACACATCGACTTGTTGACCACGAGGTCAAAATGCACAACCTCTCTGACGATATACGAGACCTAGCCATATATTTTTGATTTGGTCTGCTATTTTTGAAAATAAAGGTGATACTAGTTTTCCTCATATTTGTTGTAGTTCCTTCACAAAAAACCCTTTTCGACACTCAAAAAATAAAAAATGATTTTTTTTGCAATAAAATTGAAACGGTTCTTGAAAAACATTGTTTTCCATACTTGGTGTAACCTGTGTACATTTATTATAGTAATAGTTTTTCTAATATTTTTATTTCAAAACATTGTTAAAAAGTTATGAAAAAAAGCACAAGGAAGGTAGCCGAACTGAGCCGGTCTGAGGCTAGTAGTTCGGAACACTACTGATATGTGTAGGGAGGCAGCCAGGTCTGAGGCCAGTAGTTCGGAACGCTACTGATATGTGTAGGGAGGCAGCTAGCTTCAAGGCCCAAGGCCCAGCAGCCAGCCACCTACCACTGTAAACACACAAACACACACCACGCGATACACCACAGCCACACACTCACACGAGAGACGCTGCGAACCAAACCCTATCCCCTCCTCCGCCCGTCCGCTCCACACGAGAGACGCGGCGGCGGCACTCCCGGGTACACCAGGAAGAGGTGGCAAACCACCAGGCAGGAGGAGTACCGACAGTGTCGCTGAGGGCTCCACGGGAGGTGCTCCGTCGAGCTAGCATCACCGCGGACCGGCATCCGCACGTAGCAGGAGATGGCGGCCAAGTTCCTTCCCTCGGTGGCCGCGAGATCTCCTCCTTCACGAGTCGCCACCAAGCCCGGGCAGTGCCGTGTACAAAGCCATGTTTCCCTGCTGGTGCCTCCATCGAGCCGTACTCTACAGCCGCTTCGCTGCCACTGTGACCACCCAGGATGATCAAGTCTAGAGCTCGCCGCCTGCAGCTACCGTCTTATCGGGGTTCAACACCACAAATCATCCATCCGCTTGAAGAGGTACTCCAAGCCGTCCGTTAATTGCCTTTGGTCCATGCGTTTTGGCCAATAATTACAGTTCGAGTGCGTTTATAGCAAGCCTAACTGTGGCACTGGTTTGTAGTGTTCTTTTATGGTTTAGATGAGGCCTAGCTGTAAATTCACCTAGGCAGGAGTTAATCGCCAGTAGCAAATAGAAACGAATTATGGATGTATTGTTGTATAAATTTATTTTGGAACACCATGATACAATTTGCACTAGCTGACTTTGTGTTCTATTTTATCTTCTTACGAGAGAGCTTTGCACATGCTAGATGTTGGCGTTGCTACTACAATAAGTAATTCCAATGGGTTTTGCTTCAACTGTTTACACCTTCTGAAATCGTTCATGAACTGTAGAGTATTCTAATTCTGTAAATTAAATTATGTGTTATCACATAGAAGGGTGGCAAGGAACTGGGTTGTTTAGAGATAATCCTTTGCACTAAATCAAACCAACAGCCAAGATATGGTGCTATCTTATTGGTGGTTAGGATTGTGGGTATTTCATCTAGGATTTTGTTTCAGTTTGGCGGCTCTTGCGAATGTATTAAGATCGTGCTAACTTGTGATGCATAGACGAGATACTTATGGATGCACCTTCAGTTTAAGGGAAGTACACTTGCTGAGCTTGCAACAAAAACAATTGAGGTTGGAGTAGGTGGGAACTAGATAAGCTAGGAAAAATGACTAGATTATATTCTAGGTTTGGGACATATTTGATGGGATAAGGCCTAAACTTGTAGTTTATACTTCAAAAACATTCATGTGGGTCATAATCTGATGAAATTGTTGCAAGTAAAAATTTCCGGTTTGTTAATTTCTTCACGGTTCACTAATCTGTTCATATGGCCAAGCAAAATTCATAGTGTTGTTACAAGCAACTGTGCTTGGTACAATAAACTGTTAATTCATAAGTAGACAGGAGCATATGAGCACAAGATCAATTTTGACAAATATAACATTCAACACCATCTAGGTTCGGCTGTTCCGTGTGATAACATGAGCAGATGAGCACAAGATCAATTTTGTTTTTCCGCTTAATATCGTACTACTAAATCTTTGTCATGAACTGCTAGTTACAGCCGAATATGAGATTTATGTTCTGATGAACTGCAATTTTGTTTTGTTCTTTTGTATTTACCTATTTTAGGATTTTATTTTGTCTATCAGGATGAGCATGATGGAGTCAATTAAAACAAGATCGAGGACCATTTGTGGACGTCTAGTAAAAGCTAAAGAAGTTCCACGACACACGAATCTCTTGGATCTTGTTATTGCTCTATTACACCTATAGAGCTAGTTATACTGTGATTGCCAATGTATGTAACTGTGTATATGTAACAGACTGATTCTAGGTGTTATTTGAAGTATTGTGTGTTTTCTATCAGTTCCTATTTAAACATTTGTTATTTATTAGCTTTCAAATTGAAATCTGAAGAGCAGACCCTGACAATAGGGGCCCACTTATTAGAACTAGAAAACTGGGACCCATCCCATCTTGCTAGTGGACCCATCGTTTAAAAAAATGGAACACAAATCTAAATAAATAGACCTGAAAAGGCCATGGCCCGAAATGAAAAGACCGAAATGTTGGGTGTGGCCCGTGTAGCTAATTTAAATTGACAGGAAAAACTAAATAGGCTGAAATTGTTGGGCTTGGCCCATGTAAATCATTAAACTAGATTGGGCTTATTTTGATCGATGTCCATTTGGTTTGGTCACTAATTTGCCACGTAGGATTGTCCACGTAGGATCTGACGCGGATTGGCCAGATTGTCCGTGACCAAAATTTTGGTCATAGAGTCTATGACTATCTATTTTTGTCATAACCGTCTATGACCAATTCAAAAATAAGGTCATATGTTGTCTATAGTGACGCTCGCTATGTGACCAACTGTTTTTGGTCGCAAAAAGGTTATAGACGGATAACTATGCCCTTTCAGTGACCAATATGGGGGGTCACAAGATAACACATTCCTTGTAGTGGGACTGATCACCCTACCCGCCTCTCACTGTGCACTTTTGTACATCGAATCGGTGGATCAAGCAATTTCGCTCCATCCACGGAAGCTAAAGGTGGCCTTATGTCTTGATACCTTTACCTTTGTCCTTTGTTCCTGGAGTGTTTTCTCGACGACCATGGACAACGACCCCTTGTTGGTGGTGTCGCCGATTTCCAGATGGAGCAACAATCTTGTTAGTGGTGTCACGGGGATCTACTCGAAGCGAGAAGATTCTGATCGTCAGCCTTCTTCCCGGTACCATGAGGCGGATCTCGAGGGCGAGATCCCTTGTTAGTGGTGTCGAATTGTGGTGCCCCGCTAAAACCACTACTAGAAAATCGCTATGTTTTTGTGCATTGCATCATCATGACCGCATGCTCATGTCATCATGCCACATTGCATTTGAGCATCGTCATCATCATGCATGATTTGTTTTGAAACTATTTTCGAAAAACCTATTTCGGTTTTCTAAATACCCCATCTTCAATTTCAAATTAAAACCTGGGCTTGTCTGGAATGTTTCGTTTCGTCTACAAACGGCTTCTAAAATCCTTGTTTGAAATAAATAAAATTTTGATATTATTTTTGGGAGGCAGCCAGCCAGGCCCAAAAGCCTAGCCGGCCACCTCCAACTAAACCTAATCCACAAACCCTAGCCTAAACCACCACACACAGCCTCCCGCCGCTGCCACCCACCTACCCTACGCAACACGCCCCCAACGACACGCACGCAGCGATGCCAACACGCTCCCGTACCGACCGATGCCCCTGCTCACGGTCCCACCTACCCCCACATCAAACCACCCCACGTCGCATGTTCTCCACCAACCCCGCGTCGCTCTCCCGCACTCGCACGGTCGCACCGTGTCCACCACCCCGTCCACGCTTCCTCTCTCCTCGCCTGGCCCCACCCCGACTGACATGGGCGCAGCCCCACCTACCCGCATCATCTCCTCCTTCCCCTTCTTTTCCCGAGCCCCAAATCGCCTCGAACCCCACCGGGGGCCTCCCTTCCTGGCTCCGTCGCGTCCCCTCCCCCCGCAGAGGCGCCGCCGGACGAGGTTCTCCCCGCGAACCCGAGCCCCAGCGCTACTAGACCAGACTCGGCCGCCGCCGCCTCCTACAGGACCTGTGAGCTCCGTTACGGCCTCCGCTTTAGCCACCTCGGCACCGGGTCCTCGATCCTCTGCACGGCCCGACGATTGCCGTGACGCCGCCCGAGGGAGCTACGATCTGTTCGCTGCCGCTCACGAGCTTCCCGGCCCCTCTGTAACAACCTCCGTGGCCCCTCCTCGCATCGCCTTCCACGCGCCCCCCGCCTCTCCAACGGCACCGTCCGGCCGCGGCCTCGACGCCATCCGCCGTCCTCGACGCCTCCTCTACGCGGCACCCCCTGCAGCGCCCCATCGCCGCGCTCGCTCGGCTTTCTACAGCGCGCCGCCTGTGCCCCACGTCCTCCCCGAGTCCCTCGCCTCACCACCATGACCTTCACCGCGTGGTGCCCAGACCCACGCCTCGTCCTTCCGAGCTCGCCAACATCTGTGCAGATGACGCGCCTGCACCTGCCTCTGCCTTAACCCTGCGAACCCGGCCCCTCCCGTGCGGTGATGCTCATGTCCCAGTCGTTTGACGTAGCACTGGCTTTTGGTGCTCTCTATGTTCATCCAAGTTGTTCTCTGGTATGTGTATGTGTTCCTGTGTTTTGGAGACGGTAGGACCGAACCAAGTACGAGATGACCCCGTGACTGAACCGAAGACACCGACGGCCACCATGTGAAGCCGGCGTGGTAATGTTGACACGATGTGAGAACTGCAACCCGATAACAAGATGGACACCAACAACAAACAATTTCAACTCGATGACCGATGCCGAACCAAGTTCTCCACGAACCCTCGAAGATGGAGCCCGAACCTCTTGCAACGCCAAGACCTCCTTCCCGAAGCCGATGACCCATAGATTATCTACGCGGAATGCCGAGACCCTGGAGACCCCGTCCTTAAAGTCCGAAGGCTGATCCCGAACCCCGTCGAACCTCGGATCCCCAAGATCTTCGGATCCCCCAATGTGTGATGTCTATCTGAGTCCTTATTTTATAATATACTATGATATGTATCTTGTTGAATATTAAATTGTTCATGCTCGCGTCTCATCATGGGGTTTGGGGGCATTATGTCGATTCATCTAATAATTAAATATGGAGTTATATGCGGGCTATTCTAGTGTTATATCGGCTCCATTTAAATTGGTGTAGCGAACCGATGCCATGTTCTGTCTTGCTAATCCAACATTTAAATTGTGGGGTTTCTAAGCAACATGAACCTATTGATTAATTGTCGGGACCCCGGTTTCGCTTAATATTGCCTAATCGCACCGCATCTTTGCCATGCCATGCATCATATCATAATCATGCCGGATCTTCTACCATAGTATTAAATAGTGCATCCATTGTTTCTTTTAGTTTTTGCTTCTTCGCGGATTAGGCCGATGAGTTGATGCGAGTATCGACAAGTTCTCCGGATATGAACCTTCGGCAGTGTTTCCCAGGCGAGCATCTCTCCCCTTTCTACCTATTTTGCATTTATAGTCTTTATTTGCTCCTGTTGATCTATTGCTATCCATGTCACGATGCTTTAGTGTTCCGTACCAGATATGTTTCCCGTGCAGCCTTTATATTGCCTTGGACAGCTCCTATTACCTGTTGTTTGGTAGATAGCTGGCCTTGCGAGTCGTAGTTGCTTTCTCAGGTGCGATCTCGTGTTGTCAAGTACCACAGTTGTTGGAATGCTGGCAGATGCTTTATGGTGGAGTTGATCATGACTTTAATTATAACTATTAAATTGCTATGATAACTAATGAAAGTGGCACCGGTGGGCAATTACATGCTATTTGGTTTTTCATGCCCACTTGTGTCCCGTAGGCCCAGAGTGCTTGATACATGTTCCTTGACTATTCGCACTATCCACATCCGGGAGAGTCTATGAATCCCCCTTAGCCAGAGCTTGATTCATTTCTTATTTCTTGGGGCCACAAACTAGTTTGGGGTTTTATTACTATCCTGTACTTATGCCATGCTTTACTACTTTATTTAAGATTGTGCGTGGAGCACCTGTACTGTTTTTGATCGTGCCACGTTTTCGCGGTATCGACAAGCCCAATCACACTTTCGGGTTCCCAGTCGTTTACAGCCATCGTCACAAACCCTGGGTCTGTTCCGGAGCCGGCCAACTTCGTTGCGGGTAGCTTAGTGGGGCGGCACCCAGAAATCTTTTATGAATCCTGCGATTGCTTTGTCGTGAAAGCCTCGTTGGGGTTTGATTTGGTATTCCGAGTTTGATCGTGTGTGTGTTGCTATTTGTGCACCCCTGCAGGGTAAATCTTTCTGAAAGCCGTGTCCGCGGTTATGGACAACCTGGAGCACAGTATCTCGATCATAGACAAGCATAACTAAAGCAGTGCTATAAATTTGACTTAATATGCGACTAGTAATCAGGTTCACTAAAATGGAATGGATAATAAAAGTGCCAACAACTGGTGGAACTGGGGTGTATCGTGTCATGTTATACCTGCCTAGTAAGTATCGCAACTCCAATGGAATGAAATAAAAGTGCCAACAACTTCTGGGTTTGGGATGTCACTTGCTAATTGTATCTGACTAGTAAGTACTGCAACTACAACTGAATGATTAACTAAAAATGCTCACTACTTATGCTATCAGGATGACTCATACTATCTATATCTGACTAGTAAGTGCTTCGACTACAATGGAATGAATAAAACTGCCAACTATGTGAGTTCCTCGGTTTGACTTCCTCGTTTGGTCTCGAGGGGGAATACCAGCAGGGGTATGATTGGTGTGAGTATCAGGTTGGTCCCGAATAGGTCTTTCTTATCCCTCTCTAATAGCCGACAGTTGAATCGAGTCTCTATAGATTGTTTAGTGCATGCTGCGCTGCCGCTTCAGTCCACCATACCTATGTAGGTGAGAGCCGCCGAATTCTAGCCTCGCCGTGTACTGGCCTCAGTACTGACCGCTCCCTTTTTTTTCCTTTGCCGTTTGTCAGCACCCTTTTGTTTTAGCAGGTTTGAGATCGACGTCGTTAGAAGGGTTACCCTTCCGGCTTGGCCTGGGCAGGGTTATGGATGCCATTGGTTATTCTTCTGGGCTCTTAGCCCCATTTGCATATTGTCCGTAGTCGGACGCTCTATCGTTTTCAAGGTGATTTGGATCTTTGTATAGTATATCTGTATTCTTGACGCATGGAGTCGTTCTTGTATATATATATATATATATGTTCTGTGGGTTCCATCGTGGACTAATGTGTAATGGTATTACTTTGTTCTCCACGCGCACTCAAGTGCCTGGTGGGCGTCCTTGAATCGTTTCTATGCGGGTTTGGCGGGAAGCGCTAAAACTTGCATAGGGCTGATTCGAGGGTGTTACATCTGCCAAGAGTTCCGTGAACGTTGCCAAGCACTTGAGACGCGACAAGATGAACAATTTGGCGAGACGCAAGCCGAGTTCAAGAACATCGACCAACGCTTCGACGGCCTCGAACGACAAATGCACGCAATGCATCACAACTTTGGCCACCAAAATGAAGCGCTCCAATGCTCCGTCGTCGAAACAAATGAAAATCTTCGAAGCCTCATCGACGGTATGGCAAGACCACGTTCACGTGCATCAAGCTCTTCAAGTTCTTTGCATCGTCATGCACCTCTTCCACAAGATCTACATCCAAGTGCTACAAGACGCAATGATGCCCCGTGGTTGAAGATGGAAGTTCTTCGAACTATGTACCTTCCCCACGGCACGCCACAACGTCAAGCTATGATGGTGATTTCTCTTCAAGGCCAAGAGCAAGGCAAGAAGCACACCGTCATCACGCGAGGGCATTAGTGCTCAAACAAGAGCAACAACAAGCGCAACCACAAGCGCAACCGCAAGTGTACCACCATCGACCGCGACACATACTTGACATAACAAGTGTTGACTCCAATTTGGAGAATCAAGCTCGTCATCGACGTGAAGCTCTCCAAGATCCTCCTCCTCGTCATCAACGTCATGAACGTCCGCACCGATACCATGGTCATCATGAGGCGCCTCCTCCACCTCAACAAAACTTGGAGCGTCAAGTGATACAAGTTGAGCGATGGCCACCACGTCAAGAGACTTAAGACCATCATCTTCACCGTGAGGCCCGTGTGCCTAACCAACATCATCAACCGAGGAACGAACCTCCCCTTCATCGTCAACCGCGTCAAGAGGCTCCACACCCTCACCACCATGTGGCCCAAGCGCCTCAACCACGTCAATAAACGCGCCAAGAGCAAGAGTAAGCTCCACAACAACAACATCAAGAGCAAGCTCTTCACCAAGGTCGCGAGAACCAAGTTCCACTGCATCAACATCAAGATCACCAAGCTCGTCTCAATGACCGCAACGATGAAGAACCTTTCAGCAAGCTCAAGTTCACAATGCCCAAGTTCATCGGATCCAATGACCCCGAAGAGTACCTTTCATGGGCACTCAAAGCCTACAAGATCTTCCGCATGCACAATTATAGCAACGAAAAGATGGTCACCATGGCTTCACTTGAGTTTGATGATTACGCCAACCTTTGGTGGGAACAAGTTCAAGTTGCTCGTGATGCAAGACAAGAGCCGCCAATCACAACTTGGCATGACATGAAAGCTCACATGAGATCCCGGTTCGTCCCCGCGCACTACACGCGTGACCTCTTCAACAACCTTCAATCGCTTCGTCAAGGGACAAAGACCGTGGAAGATTACTTCAAGGAAATGGAACTCAACTGATTCGCGCCAACATCGATGAGCGCATGGAGCAAACTATGGCACATTTCCTTATTGGGTTGAACCACCCAATCAAGCGCATCGTCGAGTTCTAGACATACAACACCATGGTGGAGCTTGTGCACATAGCAACAAAGGCAGAACGCCAAGTGCAAGAGGACATCAAGTACAACAACCCCAAGACGTATTTCACCTACAAGCAAGCTTCAACCGCTACGCCAACAAGTTCATCAAGTACCTCCAAGCCTTCCTTCAAGGCCACACTCCCTCAAGGAAAACCGCCCCCAAGTGGCAAACAAGCAAACAGTGATACACCCTTCAACGGTTAATGCTACAATTGTGGCAAACAAGCAAACAGTGATACACCCTTCAACGGTTAATGCAAAGGACACAAGTCGGCCGAATATGGAAACAAGAAAGTATTGTTCATCCATGACAATGGTGACGAAGAGTACTTGAGTGAAGATGAGTTTGATGCCCGTGTCAAGGAAGCAATGGCAAGGCAACGAGTAGAAGATGATCAAGAACTCCTCATGTGTGAACATGACGCAAGTCCATCGCTTGTCGTCACAAGGATCCTTACCACTCAAGCACAAGAGCATGAAGACCAACACTCCAATATCTTCCAAACACGAGCAGACATCAATGGCAAATCTATCAAGGTGATCATTGACGGAGGGAGTTGCCACAACCTTGCTAGCACCGAATTGTGTGAGAAGCTCAACCTCACCCTCCAACCGCACAAGCACCCCTACAACGTGCAATGGCTAAGTGACCAAGGGTCCGTGAAGATCAAGCATACCGTATCGGTCTCCTTTGCCATTGGTCCTTACAAAGATACGGTGGAGTGTGATGTGGTTCCAATGACAGTTTGCCACATGCTTCTTGGTCGACCATGGAAAATTTACAAGGCTGCTCAACATGATGGTTGCACCAATGTATACACCTTCAAATGGCTCAACAAAACATGTGTTTTGCAACCAAGGACTCCTAGCCAAATAATTGTGGACAATGCAAGGGCTTTAGCGAGGGCGCAAAGCACAACACCTACTTGTGAGAAGAGCAGTGAGAGAGAGAACTACCTCATAGTGAGTGAGAGCCACAAGCCAAACTCGAGTGGAAAAACTAAGTGTGTTCTCCTTGCCACCAAAAGTGAGATGAGAGATGTTCGGAACAACCCATCCATCTTGCATTATGTCCTCATTTGCAAGGGACTAGCGCAAGTAACTAATGAATTAACCAATGTTCCTCCATCTTTGATGATTGTTTTGCAGGAATTCAAGGATGTGTTCCCCGAAGAGCTTCCTCATGGACTACCTCGTCTTCGCGGCATCGAAAATCGCATTGAACTCATCCCCGGCGCGCCACTTCCCAACCGTGCCGCTTACCGCACGAACCCGGAGGAGACGAAGGGGATCGAACGTCAAATCAACCAACTCGTCTCCAAAGCTTTGAGCCAAGTTAGCACTAGTCCATGTGCCGTACCCGTGATTCTTGTTCCAAAGACGGATGATACGTTACGATTATGCATGGACTGTCGTCCAATCAATGCTATCACCGTGCGTTATCGACATCCAATACCACGTCTCGATGCCATGCTTGATGAATTGTGTGGAGCCACTATTTTTTCGAAAATTGATCTTCATAGTGGTTACCATCAAATACGCATGGCTGAAGGTGATGAGTGGAAAACCGCCTTCAAGACCAAACTTGGTCTCTATGAATGGTTGGTTATGCCCTTTGGTTTATCGAATGCCCCATCCACCTTCATGCGCCTTATGAATCACATCTTGCATTCTCTGATTGGAAAAAGTGTTGTTGTCTATTTCGATGATATTCTTGTTTATAGCAAATCACTTGAAGACCATATAACACATGTCAAGGAAGTTTTGCAAATCCTTCGACATGAAAAGCTTTATGCTAATCTTCCCAAGTGCACTTTTGCTAAAGAGAAGTTGATTTTTCTTGGATTTGTTGTTTCTTCGAAGGGAATTGAAGTTGATGTTTCCAAGGTAAAGGACATACGAGATTGGCCCATCCCAACAAATGTGAGTGAACTCTGAAGTTTTCATGGTTTGGCCGGTTTCTATCGTCGCTTTGTGAAAGACTTTTCGACCATTGCTTGTCCCCTCAATGAATTAACCAAAAAGAATGTCACCTTCGTGTGGGGTAAGGCACAACAAAAAGCTTTTGATGAACTTAAAAGGAGGCTCACCGAAGCACCTCTTCTTGCATTACCGGATTTGACAAAAACTTTTGAGATAGAGTGCGATGCTAGTGGTATTGGCATTGGAGGAGTCCTTATGCAAAACGGACGTCCTATAGCCTACCATAGCGAGAAACTTGATGGTGCTCGCCTTAACTATCCGATTTATGACAAGGAGCTTTTTTCCTTAGTTCGCATTCTTCAAGTTTGGCAACACTACCTATGGCCCAAGGAATTTATCATACATTCCGACCATGAGTCCTTGAAATATGTCAAAGCCAAGCCAACTTGATTAAGAGACACGCTAAGTCGGTTGAATTTATGGAGTCTTTTCCGTATATTGTCAAGTATAAGAAGGGCAAAGATAATGTAGTTGCGGACGCTTTGTCTCGCAAACATACAAGCCTTCTTACAAGACTTGAAATCAACGTGTTGGGTCTTGAGGAAATAAAATCTTTGTATGCTTCCTGTTATGGGGTAACCCCGTGGGTGGCCCGATCTTCACAGATCTCGTGGTCAAATCGATGGGAAAGCGAGGGGAAAGGGAGAAGGTAGCGGAAGCGGACACACACCTCACGGAGAACACGATGAACACACGCAAAACTCACAAGATATAAGGCCGATTTCTCCCGCTGGTGGCCACCGGTCCGATAGAATCCTCGCAAGGAAAGATTGGTCAACGTGCTCCCTCGATCCCACGCTGAGAGGGAAGAACACCTTGGAGAGGGTCTTGACGTCTTGGCAAAGGGACACCGATGCTAAGACCTTGTACAACGAGGGAGGCACGATGCAAACTCCAACGAGGTGGTGAAGATAATCGATCCCCTTTGGTAGAAGGGGATGAGGCAATACTAGAGATTCCACAAAGAGGGTTTTCTTTAGTCTATCAAATATGCCTCGGGTTATATGAGGGGGTGGGGGCACTATATAGGCCAGCCACTAGTTCAAGGGTACTTTACGAATAAAAGGGGAAAGTCTGGGCGGACTAAGGGGTACATGGGCCAAAGGCCCAGCTGGCGGCGCGCAGGCCCATACGCTCAGGCCGGAGACTCCGGTGTGGGGTCTGGAGACTCCGGTGTGGGCCGGAGACTCCGGTATGTCTCCGGTGTCGTCTCTGGAGTGGCAGACAGACTGTCCTCGAGCTCAATCTGGGGGTCGGTCCAAAGATGGGTCCGGAGACTCCGGAGTCTGCAGGCCGGAGACTACGGTGTCTTCAGGCCGGAGACTCTGGTGTGGCCGGAGACTCCGGTGTTCATAGGCCAGAGACTCCGGTGCTCCAGCTGCTGCTTCTTCTGTCTTCTCTTCCAAGCCTCCGTCTTGTCGGGCTTGGTGCTCCAGGCTTCCTCCCATGCCTCCGTACTTGTTGGTGTGAACCTATCATTGATATGGGACGGAGTATGAAGTAGTATACCATTCAAAAGGGTAGGAAGTGGGTTCGCATAGAGTAACAGATTCACCTTTGGAGTCCATGACAACTTGGCATAAGTTGGAGACCATGATGTGGTATCGACTGAAGGTCGGTCTAGATCATCTCCCCTCCCTTCAAAAAGAGTCGTCCTCGACTCTACATGCTTATCACAAAGTAGAAATGTCGAGAGACCTTCTTGATCCTGGGTTCACCATATAGTCGTCCTAGGGAAGATAGAATTGGCAAAACTTCAATGTTCCTTCACCTGCTATGAAGCCTACAAAGCTCACCATGAAAGCGAAGCAACACCCAAAGCGTAGCCATTTCATGAAGATTATAGCATGAGTCCTCAAGTAGAAGGAAGTCACCTTAGGATGTAGAGATGGCTCATTGAAGGGCAGCCATAGGTAACTCTCTTCGATTCGTCTTGTCAACTCTTTGTCCATAGAGGTTGACCTGTACGTAATTGTACCTTCACACAACAAAGACCAAGCAACATATGTTTGTGTGTGATAGAGGAGCATGTCATTCATGGCATTTCCATTCTTGTTCACAACACTATTAGCACAACTCAAGGATAGAAAATGGGATGCATATGCAAGGTCAAAGTGCATGGAAATCGTTTGGACATCATTCAAATGTGGGAACTCAAAAACTCCATATAACGTCTTAGTGTGGCACTCAAAGCAATTGACTAAAATCTTGATCAACATCTTTGATGCAAAGCTAGGAGAATTCGGCAAAAAACACATGAGCAAGAATATCCAAAACAACATCATTATGTGTGCAAACAAACCATTGGAAAGAACAATTGTTCAATATGTTGGATGCCATACACATATCATCAAAAGCCAAAATCATGGGGGTATGAGTATCGCAAGCGGAAGCAAAAACAACATATTTGCAAACAAACCATATGAAAGATCAAGTGGTCCTTATGTTTGTTGCAATAACAATACAAGAGACTTGGAAGCTCTCGTGACAATACATGCTCATAATGGCATTATGGTTGCACACGAAACATCGGAAAGATAAATTGTTCAACATTTTTGTGGCAACACACAAAGCATCAATATCCAATAGCAACGAGACATGATTGTCACAAGGTGAAAGAATACCATCAACATGCTTGCAATCAAACCATAAGAAAGAGCAATTTGTCAACATGAAATATGCAAAACATGCGAAAGGTATCAGAGCTGGGTTCGACCTTGAACTCACTTGGGGGATGCTGTCTAGAGCTATTTTGTCAACTCGTGCTCCATCGAGGGTGACATTCTTGTGCGGGTACCTACACACATCATAGATAAAAGGAAGAACGTGTGTGCATGGTAGAGAAATACATCATCCATCATGACATATCTCTTCTTGTGCACATCACCATTAGTGTCAATCAAGTGTAATATAGGTGCTTGGTGAGTATGCAAGTGGGGAGCATGCTTATCGTGGCATTTACCAAAATCTCCAAAATTTGAGAAAGCTATGGGGGCCATCTCAATAGAATACATATGAGAATTATTGTTGCAAGCAAAACAAGTGAAAGAGCAATTATTCAACATATTGCAAGCAATCGGAGAATTGTAAAACATTCATGACAAAGCATTGTCCGAGGGGTATCATTTGGATCATCATTGCAAGCAAAACATTGGAAAAAGCAATTGTTCAACAAAGTGCAAGCAATGATATCATGAACGTAACAGTTAGAGGATGGCATGTCTATGGCAACATCATCACAATCAAATAATTTCACATGCTCAATATTATGCAAAGGCAAAGTATCACATGGAAATACCAATGCGTCATATGTGATATCACAAACATCATCCATAGCATGCCAGTCATCACAAATCATCATGTCCACTAGTGGGGTCATGGCATCATCAACACCCTTATTTTTACCTTGTTCATACCTCTCATATGAAGTGGGTGTTGTGGTAGTATTGGCCTCCATGTGGGCAACTTCTTCCGCCAATATGGGGATGGCATCATCTTCATCCACCATGTACATCTTCTTGGTTGGAGGCATGATCATCTGCAAGCTTGGTGCTTCTTGATCCATGGAACCTAGCAAATCATAAAACACACTAGAGGTAGAGGGTAAGTTGTTAGAAATCAAAATGGTCTCACATGACCTATCAACTACCACTCTCAATTCACTAGGTGTATCACTCATGCCCTCCAAGTGGAAGCACTCAATCTCACATATGGTGGAGTCACTCATCTCACTCTTGTTTTCACTCAAGTGGGCTAAGTGGCTCTCATACTCACATGGGATTGGTACCACATCATCACTCAAGCACATAGGGATAGGCTTGGTTCTCTCAACTCCATGCGCCTCCTTTGGTGAAGGGAAACTCCCATGCTCACCAATCTTGACCTTGTCGTCTCCATCTTGCACCTTGGCTTGTGTAGTCCTCTTGACGTACTTGTCCAACTTGGCGAAGTAGAGGTATTCGTCTTCCTCATCCATGAAGTTGCATGTGTCAACTAGGACGTCAAGTTTGGGCGTTGAAGCTTGATGGCATGGAAGAGAGCTTGCTCTTGGTGCCATTTTGGTGGTGGCACGAGTATTTGAAGGTGCCCTTTGATGGTGTCGACGGAGGTCATTGGCGTGCCTTGCCAAATGTTGATGTAGATGGCGCACTTGGTCATCTACATGATGCTCGCTACGATGCTCCTTGTCCTTGGCACTCTTCTTGGTGAGGCGTTGTAAGGAGCGCAAAGCATCATTTGTCTTGACCATCATGCTCATGGTTTTGGTGAAGTTCTTGTCCATGTCGCGCTTGAAGTTGTCCATTTGATGGTGGACCTTGTTGCTCTTGAGGTGGGGGCTCCGTCTTGGTCGACACGACTTGAGGAGCTTGTCGTTGTCGTTCTTGAAGTCATCCATGCTTGGGGAGTTATTGTTCTTGTAGAACTCCATATCACCCAAGCATGTGGAGCCATTGTCGGTGTAGTGCTCCATCATGTCATCCATGCTTGTGGAGGCATATGCATGGTGGCTCATCGTGGATTCTTCATAGAAATCATCCTCGGTTCCAGAGTCCCTAGACATGATTCACAAGACCAAGTGGTGTATATGGATGTGGTAGGGGGTTGGGGATGCAACGTCAAACCTTACTTTACCTTGGAAGATAGTATCATGCAAGTGGCAACACTTGAGAGCAATCAAAACCAAGCAAAGTGAAGTTCACGCGGAACACCAAAACCAACTAACCACTAAAAACACACACACACAAAGCTTATGATGGATAGGTAAGGAAGGTGGCATGTCAAGGACCAATCCAAAATCAAGATGTTGTAATGGCAAGTAAAGAACCACGATGATCACGAAACAAAACAAGTCAATCCACAAGAGGAAATATGTACAGGGAAACACACACGGTGGGATAAATGAGACTTACGTGATGGAGAAAGTGAGCTAAGAACCAAATGAGTACCTAGCGAAGACTATAAGCTCGTGTCGCACAAGTGCAAGGAGAGACGCTAGTTCAATTGCAATAAATTGGTAGGCTACAAGATATGCATAATAAGTACCACCTATTTGATGTTCATCGAGCTTGTGCTTCCTATTCTATGAGGCACTTGTTTCTTTCTTTCTTTTTCTTCTTTTTCTTTTTATATTTTTTTCTCTTTTTCTTTTCTTCTTCACTTGCCTCTTCCTTGTGCCAACAACTATACAAGATAACAGTATGAGATAACGCGCTCACAACTTTTGCTCGGAATTCTACAAGGTATCAAATATGCATAGACCAAGCAATCATAGGAGGAACTAGTCTCAATAGGTGTTTGTTGAACGCAAAGATAGTGTGGCTCATAAAGGGATGCAAGTGGGGAGAAGTCGCGGAATTTTTATACCTTTCGTCGCCAATCTTCACCCTTTATTGGTGGATTCCGCCTTGCTCACGGAATTTATTGTAGGGTAACGGGTAGGCTACACTAGCGTGAAATCAAAAATTTCTACCGCGTCAACCAGGAATACTATGGTCATAGATCACGGGATTACCGCTAGACGCGCAGGTGCGGAACTCGATGAAGCACGTTGCGGCAGTGTAGATGTTCTACGTCTCCTCCTCGTCCTCGTCCCACGAGCAGCTCCCCTTTGCGCGGCTCGTCCAAGTGCTACAGATGCAGCACCTCCGAGGTATCCACACGTCCGGAGTGGAAGCCGTCACACGCCAGACTGCTAGGTCTGCGCGTGCAACACAGGCGGAAAAGGAGTGGCGGCTGGGTGGAATGCTGTCACCTTTTCAGCTGGCCTCACTCCCTCTTATATAGGCATCCCTGGTGGGCTTCTACATTAGCAGCCCATTAGCAGCCTAAGCCTGGTCTAATTCGGATCCAATCCTCATTAGGCTTCCAGCCCCTAAAGTGTGTGACCCTATAGGTTCATACACGTATAGACATGACGCGAGTACACTTACTCCGTCAATAGTTGGTAGCGGCCTCTAGCAAGACGTGCCAACTCCTAAACGCATATAAAGATCATTCGGAGGAACCATCACAGGGTTGAGTACATGTCTTTCCCTTTGCCTCACGATATTTGGTCTAGCTCTAAGCTGACCTCTCTTTCTCGATACTGTGATTCAGAATCCCTTTACTAGGTTAACTCTTAACCATATGTAGCACGGCCATGCATTTCTGGATCCGATCACTCGAGGGGCCCAGAGATATCTCTCTCAAGTAGAGAGGGGCAAATCCCATCTTGATTGACCGATGCCTTGCAGCATGTATCAGGACAAACCCGAAAGCTACCTTTATAACTACCCAGTTACGGAGTAGTGTTTGATAGCCCCAAAGTAGGTCGATCCACATGTCAAGTACATGCGACAATCTCAGGTCTAAGGACAAAACGTACACGATGTGTAGAGAGAGCTGCAAGTATTATTGCTAGTCTCATGTTGGGTCAGTCCAACCCCATGTTCATAACATGTGTCCACATCATTGGTTTGACATCTCTATGTCAATGACTTGCGAAACATAGTCATTAACCAATCGATGTGCTAGTCTAATATTCACGTGTGTCCTCGCATGAACTCCGACTAGGGACAATTATTAGATAACCATACAAGTAAAGAGTTTCACAAACAATTCACATAATTGCCAATCAATACAAGTTGCCTGGTATATGGATATTCAAGGAACATTATAATAACTCATGGATACACATGAAATACAATCATCTCTATGATTGCCTCTAGGGCATATTTCCTTCATTTATATGGAGTAGATAGCATGAACCACGGATATGATGATGTAGATCTCCTTCTCCTTTTCAAAACGAGCTAAAGAACACCAAAATCGGTGTTCGTATGCAAAAGTTATGCTCAAAACCGTGAAGCAGATTTTTTTGTCAGCAGGGGGCGGACAGTCCGGGGCGCACAGGCCGGACAGTCCGGCCGGGGCGCCCAGGATGGACAGTCTGGCCAGGGCAGAGATTCTGGTCAATTTTTGCCGGATACTCCTATGGGGCGGATACTCCTGTCCGTTTTGGCCGGACAGTCCGGTCCGGTCGAACCAGAACTTCCAAAACATGAACGAGATGAGTTTTGGCGGAAAAACTCAAACCAAAACCTCAAATTGATGGGGGAAATCAAGGAATTAGGCTATGGAAACGAAGGGGAAGGTAGATCAACAAGTTTAGCAAGTAACCCACGGATCAAAACCTACCAAAATGCACTCAAATCACAGATTGATCCAAAACACGAAATTGGGGCTATTTTTTGGGGGAATTTTTGAATTTATGGGGAAAAGACCAAATCGATGAGAAATCCGTGGCAACCATAGGCTGCTGATACCAGATGTTATGGGGTAACCCCGTGGGTGGCCTGATCTTCACGGATCTCGTGGTCAAATCGATGGGAAAGCGAGGGGAAAGGGAGAAGGTAGCAGAAGCGGAAGCACACCTCGCAAAGAACACGATGAACACACGCAAAACTCACACGATACAAGGCCGATTGCTCCCGCCGGTGGCCACCGGTCCGATAGAATCCTTGCAAGGAAAGATCGGTCAACATGCTCCCTCGATCCCACATGGAGAGGGAAGAACACCCTGGAGAGGGTCTTGACGTCTTGGCAAAGGGACACTGATGCCAAGGCCTTGTACAACGAGGGAGGCACGATGCAAACTCCAACGAGGAGGTGACGATAGTCGATCCCCTTTGGTAGAAGGGGATGAGGCAAAAACTAGAGATTCCACAAAGGGGGTTTTCTTTAGTCTATCATCTATGCCTCGGGTTACATGAGGGGGGTGGGGGCACTATATATAGGCCAGCCACTAGTCTAGGCGGACTAAGGGGTACATGGGCGAAAGGCCCAGCTGGCGGCACGCAATCCCATTCGCTCAGGCCGGAGCCTCCGGTGTGGGCCGGAGACTTCGGTTTGTCGCCGGTGTCATCTCCGGAGTGGCAGACAGACTATCCTTGAGCTTGATCTGGGGGTCGGTCCGGAGATGGGTCCGGAGACTCCGGGGTCTGCAGGCCGGAGACTCCGGTGCTCCAGCTGCTGCTTCTTCCATCTTCTCTTCCAAGCCTCCGTCTTGTCGGGCTTGGTGCTCCAGGCTTCCTCCCATGCCTCCGTACTTGTTGGTGTGAACCTATCATTGATATGGGACGGAGTATGAAGTAGTATACCATTCAAGAGGGTAGGAAGTGGGTTCGCATAGAGGAACGGATTCACCTTTGGAGTCAATGGCAACTTGGCAAAAGTTGGAGACCATGATGTGGTAACGACCGAAGGTCGGGCTACATCACTTCCGACCCATTCTTTGAACCAAGTTATGCAAAGTGCTCCAATGACAAAGGAGTTGATGATTTCTATTTGCATAAGGCCTTTCTTTTTAAAAAAACAAGCTATGCATTCCGAAGTCGTTGCTTCTCCAAGAATCTCATGGTGGAGGCCTTACGGGTCACTTTGGCCACTACTTTTGGCCCAAGATGAAGCGTGACATGGAGCGCTACGTTCAACGAACCACGTTATGTGTTCAAGCTAAGTCCCAAGCTAACCCTTATGGTCTTTATATGCCATTGCTTATTCCTCATACACCTTGGTCTGACATTAGCATGGATTTAGTGTTAGGATTGCCTAGATCTAAGCATGATCATGATTCTATATTTGTTGTTGTGGATCGTTTTTCCAAAATGGCACACTTCATACCGTGCCATAAGACCGACGATGCTTGACATGTTGCAAATCTATTTTTCAGGGAAATCGTCCATCTTCACAGTGTGTCAGCACAATCATCTCCGACCGCAACGTCAAATTCATGAGCTACTTATGGAAGACCCTCATGGCCAAGCTCAGCGTCAAGCTCCTCTTTTCATCCCCATCGCATCCCCAAACCGATGGCCAAACCGAAGTTGTCAACCGAAGCCTTGGAACTCTCCTACGTGTGTTGATCAAGAAGAACTTGAACGATTGGGAGGAATGCATTCCCCATGCTGAGTTTGCCTAGAATTGAGCCAAGCACTCAACAACAAATATGAGTCCATTCATGATCGTCTATGGTTTCGAGCCCCTCACCATGCTCGACATCCTACAACTCCCTCTCCATGAGCGCACAGACATGGACGTTGAGAAGCGCTCATAAGCTATGAAGAAACTTCATGAAGAAACCCGGGCTACTATTGAGCAACAAGTCCTTCGCCAAGCCTCAAGGTTAAACAAGGACAAGAAGGAGATGATATTTGAAGAAGGTTATCTTGTGTGGATACACCTAAGAAAAGACCGCTTCCCCAAGAAACGCAACTCCAAGCTCAAGCCAAGAGGAGATGGTCCCTTCAAGGTCGTCAAACGAATCAACAACAACGCCTACATCATCGACATACCAACCTCCAAGTACCTTGCAAGCAATACATTCAATGTCAAGGACCTCTCACCCTACCATGGAGATGCTCAAGATGAGAACCATGAAGAGTCGAGGACGTCTCTTTCCCAAGGGGGGAGCTGATGTAGCCCGTCCTACGGACGCTCCTACATCTACACCAACAAGTCCCCCAAGTGGACCCATGACTCATGCTCGAGCCAAACTCCTACAAGCTAAGGTGAACTCGCTCCTCTCCTCGTGCCAATTTGATACATCCTTGGATGCTGTGCTACTTCATGCAACTACTCTATGCATCGTCAGGTACGAAGCACCAACACATCACCAAGCACCCCAGGATGGAGAACAAGGAGCAGATTGTGAGGCAGAAGACGCTGGAGCTTCTTAGACCGGAGTCTCCGGTCTGCGCACACCAGAGTCTCTGGTCCACCAAAGCCTCCGGCCTGAAGACACCGGAGTCTCCGGCCCCACCTCCGGTCTGCCCCCAGAATCGAGCTCGAGGACAATCTGACTGCCCCTCCGGAGGCTGGTCCGGAGACCGACCGAAATCTCCGGTCCACCACACCGGAGTCTCCGGACCGACCGTCGCTAGGCATGTAAAAGGCCTTTGCGCCTTCGGCTCATGTACCCCTTAGTCCGCCCAGAACTTGTCTTTTATTCCTAAAGTACCCCTGACTGTGTGGCTGGCCTATATATAGCCCCCACCTCTATTGTAAACCCTAGGCATGATATTGGAATTAGTGGAAACCCCTTTGTGGATCTATCTAGTTCTTGCCTCATGCTCCTTGACCAAGGATCACCAATATCCCCAAACCTCGTTGGAGTATGCATCGTGCCTCCGTGTTGTACAAGGACTAGGCATCGGAGTCCCTTTGCCTAGACGTCAAGATCTCACCGAGTCTCCCGTGCCGGTTCAAGAGAGAGTCCTTCGCCCGATGCCGATCCTAGGGATTGCGCCGGACTGGTTACCACCGGCATGAGCTATCGGTGTGTATCGTGGTTTTGTGTGTGTGTGTTCCTCGCATTCTTCATGCGTGCATTCGTCGTGTTCATCCTCCCCTCCTGTCCCCCACTTCATCCTCGATTTGAAAGGGAATCGTGAAAGATCGGGCCACCCTAGAGGTTTGCCCTCAACAATCTCTCACCCTACCATTGAGATGTTCAAGATGATAACCATGAAGAGTCGAGGATGACTCTTTCCCAAGGGGGAAGCTGATGCAGCCCGTCCTACAGACGCTCCTACATCTACACCAACAAGTCCCCCAAGTGGACCGATGACCCGTGCCCGAGCCAAGCTCCTACAAGCTAAGGTGAATTCGCTCCTTGTCTCATGTGACTTCGATACATCCTTGGATAGCTTGCTACTTCATGTCAATACCTTATGCATCCTCAGGTACGAACCCCATGAAGAAATGCCAAGAGAAGGATCCAAGCCAACACGAACCGGAGTCCTAGGCCAAACCAGCGCCAGGACCGGTGGACCGGAATCCTCGCCGGAACATCCGGCGCACACCCCGACGGACCGGACCTAGGACCAGGATTTCCGGCGCATGCCGAAACCAACCGGCACACGCCGAAACACAGTTTTGCAAGCCATTCTGGTGGCCGACCGGAACGACGGGCGCCGACCGAAAATCCCGGCGCCTAGTCCGGCGCGACCGGACTTATTGCCGGAATGACTTCTGTCTCAATTTTGCTAGGGTTTGATGCCCGAGAATATTCCCTTTTTCGTCTAGTTTTATCCTTTTATGCCCAAACTACCCCTGAACTTGTGGCTGGCCTATATATAGCCCCCCACCTCTATTGTAAACCCTAGGCATGATATTGGAATTAGTGGAAACCCCTTTGTGGATCTATCTAGTTCTTGCCTCATGCTCCTTGACCAAGGAGCACCAATATCCCCAAACCTTGTTGGAGTTTGCATCGTGCCTCCGCGTTGTACAAGGCCTAGGCATCGGAGTCCCTTTGCCTAGACGTCAAGATCTCACCTAGTCTCCCATCTCGCCGTGCCGGTTCGAGAGAGAGTCCTCTGCCCGACGCCAATTCTAGGGATTGCGCCGGACTGGTCACCGCCAACGTGAGCTATTGGTGTGTATCGTGGTTTTGTGTGTGTGTGTGTTCATCGCGTTCTTCGTGCGTGCGTTCGCCATGTTCATCCTCCCCTCCTCTCCCCGCACTCCATCCTCGATTTGAAAGGGAATCATGAAAGATCAGGCCACCCTAGAGGTTTTCCCTTAACAGCTGGGCTAGCCGTTAGATCTCTTTCGCAGATTTCTGAGTAATGCCAAGTTTGGCAAGACCTGGATTGCTGAGAAGGTTTTCGGAAAAAACCTTTGCCGAGGGATCATTACCCTTTGAGGGTTCACCCTTATCAACTGCCAAGTCACCCATGGTGACGTCGGTCTGCAAACCAAGGATTGCTGGCTCATAATGAAGAGTCGAATCTTCTGCGACGGACGAAGATTGAGTAATCTCCAGCATTGTAGAAGGCTTTGGGGGAAGGAGTCGGAGGCGCTATGGCAGGAGAAGTCAAATTCAACTTTGACTGGCGCAGGGGCTTCGACGAGCCTCATTCCCCTTGCCCTGGGTGAGTTGTTTATCTCCGAGGAGGTAATAGAACAAAGATCGTTACACTTCAGAAAGAATGAGAAATAAAAGTACAGAGACCTTGTGAAGAAAATTAACTCTTCACAACAGGCACTTCCTTTGTGCCAATGGAAATTGTCAGAGCCTTACGCTTTCGGGTAAGGGTCTCTGGCAATGGAACCAGTTCTCCATCATCTTGAGAGATCACAGGAGGATATCCCTCGAGAGGAGCAAGCTCCGACTCGGGGAGGTCAGCAAGCTGAAAAGAAAAAATATCTCAGTATTGCAGAAAGAAATAATAATGTATAGATGAACACATAATTCGAGTTATTGTTGGAAACTTACTGTTACTACAGGATCATCAGCCGCATGCATGTCTAAGGACAACTCCGGGATTTTCCTCTTGATCTGCTCCCTTATCAACCATTTGATTTGGGACTCATAGTCTTTCCCAAGTAAGGACGGGAGCAGATCCGAAGAGAGTCCTTCTTATTCACCGTGATGGAGTGCATAAGCCGATCACCATGGTGTTGGAGGGGCTGGATCCCGCATGCCAACTAGCAATGAACCAAGTCAGATCCTTTCAAACCCTTGTGCTTCATCAGATATTCGTTCTACCTCTTAGCAAGAAGCAGATTGTTAGTGAGAGCCGGAGGATCCACGTCCTAGGACTCTTGGGGCGTGGCGGCGCCATCAACGAAAACCGGCAAAGCAGATGCTTTTCCGGGAGCCGGTCTATCCTTGTGATAGAAAAACGTCGACGACCATTGCTTTACCAATTCACTAGCCTTAATCCTAGGATAGACACGTTCTCTCCTAACAGAAAAGCTAAGAGTCCCGGTAATGTAAGGATTACCAGCGGTGATAGAGTTTCTCCGGGTATGAAAGTAATGCCAGAAGAGAATGAGACTCGACCTAATGTCGATATATCCCTCACATAAATAGGCATAAGCGCTCATTTCTAAAATAGAGTTTGGGGGGAGATGGTGGAGTTGAACTCCATAATGATCCATGAACTCGAAAAAGAAGTCTGAGGGTGGAAAACGCAAACCTCTGTCAAGGTGAGTGCCGAAGTGCACTCGCTCGTCAGCATTCAGGGTGGGCATGGTGTGTCCATGGCCGCTCCGCTAGTCTCCGGCACGGAGGAGACCTTCGTTCTCGACGATGCGGAGCTTGGCGTCATCGAGAACACACGGGATCCAGACCCCGCAGAACTTTTCCTTCTCTGTCACAGGTGTTGTTGCCAATGTCATAGCCGCAGCTGAAGATGAACCCGCAGCCATTTTTTTGGCTCCGCTGACCTAGCGTGGGCGGTGCTGTGGGATTTGGGGGAGGCAGAGGAGCTCTGTTCATAGGAGACGTTGAGAGGAAGGATGAGGGAATGGCGCTAGTGAGGAGGAAGGAAGAAATCTTGACCCCTTATATCCTTCACCTGCGCCAAGATTCGTGCAATGTAAACAGTAACCATGCTACATGTCATGGAAGGAGCTAGGTAACTCCCTCGCAATGATTATACTGCCTTGATCTTTGTGTAGGCATTAAAACAACACCTCGGTTCCGCGAAAGCCGGACCCACGAATGGTCGTGCTGACAGGAACGTCTGTTAGTGACGTGACTTGACCTTGACTGATATCAGGTTATGTCAGAGGACAAGTTCTGACTTAGTTTGAATTTCAAGCTAGAAACCCAAATAACGTATTCATAGGTCCGATTTGTTTTGAGACCCAGATCCTATCCTTTCTTTTTAAGTTTCAGGAGCCCTTCAAGATTCTGCAAGCCGAAGATCAAGCTGGACAATGATGAAATCTGACTCTGGATCTTGGAGGCTTCCGGGGGCTGATGTTGGGGATATACTTTCTGAGTATCCTCACTGTGCCTCACTGAACAGGGTGGCCCACTTCGGATTAGAGCTTTGCTTCGTGGGTGGCCCAGTCAGGGAGAAGAGACAGAGTCTAGTCCAGCTACGGGAAGGCCCAGAAGACTTACCGACATAGGCCAGTTATGTTACTTGTAGCTCAAGACGTATTCTGTAACCGACTCTTAGTCGTAGCCGGATAGGTCTCTCCTATAAACCCTAGGCCAGATATCTATATAAGTCGTCCTAGGGTAAGCCTTTAGGGCACCTCACAATAGACTACAATCTCAACTCGCACAGGCGAAACCCTTGTAACCCATATTCTGGCTCTGCCGTATTACTAGATTGCTAGCATGAGTAGGATCCGTCCAAAGCAGGCGGATTCGAACCTGGGTAAACTTGTGTGCTCACTGACCCGGAACACCGTACATCTCACACCCCTCTCTTCCGCACGCCTCGAGGACCCCCTCATGGCGTACTTGTCATCAATCCGATGACACCAGTCGGTCTTCTTGAGAGGCACCGGTGGGCATGTCGATCCCATGGCAGTCCTTCTATCTCTAGTTCAACCTGGTTGGCATTTTATTGCCCTTTCAAATACGTAGTTTAATTTGTCCTCAATCTGCATGGTCATAGTTTATTCTGCGTTTGATGTGTGTTCGTAAATACCTTCGATGATTTTTGCTGTCAATATGTTTGTTGAAACGCAAAGGCATATATACTTTTTGTACTCCATCTATATGTTTCCTGCTTTTCTTTTAATAATAACCAACCTTGTATGTCATAATTAAACAGATGGGCAAATTTTGGATAGAGATTGCTCCATTAGGCAGCGCTAAACGTATCCTTGATGTTCTACGATTTATGGGATTTGTTAGAGCTCATTGTGACAACTCAAAAGTACATTGCCTCTGCCGGTTGTGTGCGAATCGTAGGGTGCTGCCTCAAAGTATAGTGGAAGACCATATTTTTACATTTGGGATGCTAAGCACATATGTTAGATGGGTATTTCATGGTGAACCATATGATCCTTCATATGAACCGGGGGAAGCACATCTTTATCATCAAGATCAAGTAGGGGAAGCAGATGTTGATCAACTAGATGAACTGACAGAGGTAGCTCCTGAGCATCTAGATCAAGTTGGAGAAGGGGGAGGAGAGAAAAGGCGCAAGCTGCATGAAACATGTTTCATTTCCGATACTACCACTATGCCAGATGACAAGGTATATCTGTAGAACGACAAATGTTCAGGTTGTGTGTCTTTGATGTTTCTCTATAAACGTATCTGTTAATCTACAACTCATAGAAGCAGACGACCGAAGAGGACTTTGATGGCAATGACGATTACATGTTCATTGATGAGCCTGTACCTGAGGTTGTGGATCGGGTACACTGCTTCTGGATGGATTTGATGCAGGGCTGCTAATCATCAGGGGTGTCCTTTGGTGCCGTTTGGGTAGTCTCATGACCACTAGCCCAGCTGCAAAACCCTTGCGGTGTAGAGCTATCGCATGATTGGTTCGCTACTCTCGTAGTTCTGTAATATGGAGCTACCTTATTATGATTTCTAGGCCTTTGTTAGCAGAACTTTAATTGGAAACTATTCCGTATATTAGTATATACGGAGTATATGTGTGTTTGTGTGTGTTTCTAGTCTGAAATCTGAGCTTATCATTTTATCGGTTCCTAAACTGTTTTTGAGGCCCCAGCGCTGGTGCCCTATGCTGTAACTAGCGCCGTCTTGTCCACTGCTCCGTGAGACGAATTAGCAAAAGGATAATAAGCTGGGATCAATTTGATTCGAAGAGGGGCGATTTTCTCTGTCCTTGGAGAGGAACCCGGGAGAACTAGTACTGGTACCAAGGGAAGGAGGAGGTTAGCTCGGTCAATTATCTCACCCACTTGATGTGGGACCTGCTTTAACTCACCCCTGACATGGGTCCCGCTTGAAACAGTTGTAGGCCACCACGTGATAGCTGGGATAAAATATTCGGGATTCTCTCCCGGCATAGAAAAAAGTGTACTGCCTAGCCCTACTACTACTAGTACTACTACTCCCCTACCCATGCCTTTCTACCGGCGACAAGACAAGAAACCATCACTAGCTAGCTGACATCCAGCAAGCATCTGTTGGAACTGGTGCAACCTCCGATTGGGGAGTTCTTGTTGAAATAGGTGGGTGTGTTTGCTCACCTCGAAATCCGGCTTTTCTTAATTTGCTTCCGATTGGGCCACTGGGAGTACTATTAGTACTAGGAGTAGTAGTATTCGGTATGCTTTGATTGTGGAGTTCTTGCTTATTGCTCACCTCGGAATCACCTAATCAGGATATTTTTCCTCTTCTCTAATCGATTGGGTCATTTGGGTGGGGTGGGTGTGGTGGTGGGGATGGGGGTGGGAGGAGGTGGTACTGATTTCATATGGATTTCGAATCAGGGCATGATCACCATTGTTCTGATTGGGGAATTTGGTCGGGTTCGATTTCAATGTTCTTCACTTCTGTAACCTTTAGTTGCTACTCCTAATGCGCAATGGATTTTGTGTCAAATTCTGTATGGAGAACTATGGGTCAGTGGCACGCACAGCCACTATGGACAGGGATGGTCCCACCATGATGCAGCCCGTCCTGCGCCTACATCTACACCACCAAGTCCCCTAATTAGACTCATGACTCGTGCTCGAGCCAAGCTTCTCCAAGCTAAGGTGAATTCGCTCTTGTACTCATGTGACTTCAATAAACCCCTGGATGGCTTGCTACTTCATGCGCCGACACTATGCATCATCAGGTATGAAGACACGAGCCAGAGGAGCGACGCAGCAGCCAACAACTGCCAGGAGACCGCGGTACTACCGGGCCCTGGAAGCGGTACTATCGCACAAGCGGTACTACCGCTCATGGACAGTGGTACTACCGCCCCGGGCAGAGAGATGGACCCGAAGCCCCAGATCCCACCGGTACTACCGCAATTAGCAAGCGGTACTACCGCGTGCACCTGAAGACTCACGCCAAAGCTTCTACCCGCTCCGATACTACCGCACCCTTCTAGCGGTACTGCCACATCTGACCGGTCCTACTGCTCAACTGACCAGTACTACCGGACACCCCAGGGCCTGCGCACTCCAGCTCGGCCCTTTGGCCTTGTAACGCACACTTTTGATACTTTAGTTGCCTAAACTACCCCTGAACTTGTGGCTGACCTATATATAGCCCCCCACCTCTATTGTAAACCCTAGGCATGATATTTGGAATTAGTGGAAACTCCTTGTGGATCTATCTAGTTCTTGCCTCATGCTCCTTTGACAAAGGAGCACCAAATATTCCAAACCTCGCTGGAGTTTGCATCGTGCCTCCGCGTTGTACAAGGCCTAGGCATCGGAGTCCCTTTGCCTAGACGTCAAGATCTCATTGAGTCTCCCATCTCGCTGAGCCGGTTTGAGAGAGAGTCCTCCGCCCGATGCCGATCCTAGGGATTGCGCTGGACCGGTCACCGCCGGCGTGAGCTATTGGTGTGTATCGTGGTTTTGCATGTGTGTGTTCATCATGTTCTTCTTGCGTGCGTTCGTCGTGTTCATTTGCCCCTCCTCTCCCCGCACCCCATCCTCGATTTGAAAGGGAATCGTGAAAGATCGGGCCACCCTAGAGGTTTGCCCTCAACATATTGGTATCAAGAGCTTCGTTGCTCACGAATTCCCCCACAAAATTTTCTTCTATCCACCAAAAATGTCGAAAATCCCCCCCCCCCAAAAAGAGCCCCAAATTTGCCTTCGGATCGATCTCTAGATTTGGTGCATTTTTCGTGGTTTTGGTCCATAGATCTGTTGCTTGGGTTATCGATCTCCCTTATTTGTGTGTCCTTAGCCCAAATTTTGTTCAGCTTTCCGCCAATTTGAGGATTTTTGGACCGATTGTGCGTTCAAGTTCGTGATCAACGCGCCCAGGAATCCGCGAAGCGGTAGTACCGCCAAATCGAGTGGTACTACCGGCTGATCACAACGGTACTACCGGTCACCAGTACTACCGGCCTTTTTGTGCGGTACTACCGCCCCTGTCTGACAAGAAATTTTTCACCCCCATTTATGTTCGCTAACTTTTAGTATTAGCTTGTTCATGTTTCGCGTGCGTGTCGCCCAACTAACTTCAAGCTTCTGCAACAATATTCACATCCTGCGCTCATCGACACCGCGACACCGAACACCATCCCAAATACCGGTAGCAAGTCGTCAACAATACCGAAGGTATAACTTGCTCCACCTTGTTAACCCTTCTTCCTTGTGTGTATGTATCCTATGAGAGCAGCTCATTTTGTGTTTGCCTAAGCATTGTGCACTTGTCCTTGGAAAGTGAGAGTGTGAGAGCAAATACAAGAGTTAACATAGTACTATAGAAAGGGAGAAAAAGAATCAAAAAAAAGAGAAAAAGAAAAAGAAAAAGAAAAATTAGAAAGATACAAAGTCTCCCAATACAAAGAGAGTCTCAAGCTTGTAAGCAAAGAGAGAAAAAGAGCGCGACCGAGGCAAGTGCACAAATCCGTTGCTTATTTCTCTTTTGTCGAACGAGTTGTGGTCTCTCCTTGCGTTGGCACG
Source organism: Avena eriantha (assembly GCA_910589775.1). Classification (NCBI taxonomy): domain Eukaryota; kingdom Viridiplantae; phylum Streptophyta; class Magnoliopsida; order Poales; family Poaceae; genus Avena; species Avena eriantha. Next base: position 67,969,606 of record OU342746.1, on the reverse strand, counting down.
ACACCGAGCGTAGTCTTCATTAGGACCTTTTGTGCTCATTTTATAGTCGTGCTAACCAAATCAGTCTCCACGTGTGTGTATCTTTGTGTTTTGTAGGTCGTTCCTTTTTGCTTTGATCTTTTGGTTATCTACCACGTTGGACAATAACCTTTTCTTTGGATCGTTTCGTTTGGTTTTCCACAACCATAACCTTCCACCCACAGCTTTTGAGAGTTAGTTCTTTCTTTAGTGTGAGTTTTCTCTGCGATTCCACTTTGCACGCTTATAGCTCTCACTTGTGGTTTATAGTTCGGTGTAATCACCAAGGTGAGGAACAAGGCTAACACCACCATATTCCACCTCCGTATACAATACTTGTGTGTTTTGCATGATGGATAGGCACGGTGAGTCGAGCCAGCCACCTCCTCAAGAAGAAGAACATGGACCGTACATGACGCGTGCAAGTCACTTCATCGTCCGCCAAGAGTTCCGTGAATGTTGCCAAGCCCTTGAGACGCGTCAAGATGAACAATTTGGTGAGACACAAGCCGAGTTCAAGAACATCGACAACCGCTTCGATGGCCTAGAACGACAAATGCGCGCAATGCATCACAACTTTGGCCATCAAAATGAAGCGCTTCAATGCTCCGTCACCGAAACAAATGACAATATTCGACGCCTCATCGACGGAATGGCACGGCCTCGTTCACGTGCTTCAAGGACTTCGAGTTCTTCGCGTCATCATGTTCCTCTCCAACAAGATCGTCGTACAAGTGCTCCAAGATGCAATGATGCCCCCGTGGTTGAAGATGGAAGTTCTTCCAACTACATACCTTCACCACGACACGCCGCAACGTCAAGCTATGACGGTGACCTGTCTTCAAGGCCATGAGCAAGGCAAGAAGCACACCGTCATCACACAAGGGCATTAGTGATACAACAAGAGCAACCACAAGAAGTATCGCAAGTGCAACCGCAAGTCTACCAACATCGACCCCGACACATACTTGACACGACAACTGATGACTCTACTTTGGAGAATCAAGCTCGTCATCGACGCGAAGCTCTCCAAGATCCTCCTCCTCGTCATGAACGTCATGAACGTCCGCACCGACACCATGGTCATCACGAGGCGCCTCCTCCACCTCAACAAAACTTGGAGCGTCAAGTGATACAAGTTGAGCGACGCCCACCACGTCAAGAGGCTCATGATCATGTTCTTCGCTGTGAGGCCAATGTGCCTAACCAACATCACCAACCGAGGAACGAGCCTCCTCTTCGTCATCAACCGCGTCATGAGGCTCCACATCCCCAACACCGTCAACAACCGCGCCAAGAGCAAGAGCAAGTGCCTCAACAACAATATCAAGAGCAAGCTCCGCAACAAGGACGCGAGAACCAAGTCCCACCTCCCCAACTACAAGATCATCAACAAAGTCACCAAGCTCGACGCAATGACCACAACGATGAAGAAACTTTCGGCAAGGGCAAGTTCACAATGCCCAAGTTCACCGGATCCAATGACCCCGAAGAATACCTCTCGTGGGCACTCAAAGTTCGCTTGAGTTTGATGAGTACGCCAACCTTTGGTGGGAACAAGTTCAAGTTGCTCGTGATGCAAGACAAGAGCCGCCAATCACAACTTGGCATGACATGAAGGCTCACATGAGATCCCGGTTCGTCCCCGTGCACTACACGCGTGACCTCTTCAACAACCTTCAAGCGCTTCATCAAGGGACAAAGACCATGGAAGAGTACTTGAAGGAAATGGAACTCAACTTGATTCGTGTCAACATTGACGAGCGCATGGAGCAAACTATGGCACGCTTCCTTATTGGATTGAACCACCCAATCAAGCGCATCGTCGAGTTCCAAACATACAACGACATTGTTGAGCTTGTGCACATCGCAACAAAGGCTGAACGTCAAGTGCAAGAGGATATCAAGTTCAACAAACCCAAGACGTACTTCACCTACAAGCAAGCTTCAACCGCTACACCAACAACTTTCAATGGAAGCTCCTCAAGTACCTCCAAGCCTTCCTTCAAGCCCACACTTCCTCAAGGAAAATTTCCCCCAAGTGGCAAACAAGCAAAGAGTGATACACCTTTCAATGGTGAATGCTACAAGTGTGGAGGCAAAGGACACAAGTCGGCCGAATGTGGAAACAAGAAAGTCTTGTTCATCCATGACAATGGTGATGAAGAGTACTTGAGTGAAGATGAATTTGATGCCCGAGTCAAGGAAGAAATGGCAAGGAAACGAGTGGAAGATGATCAAGAACTCCTCATATGTGAACATGACGCAAGTCCATCGCTTGTCGTCACAAGGATCTTGACCACTCAAACACAAGAGCATGAAGACCAACGCTCCAATATCTTCCAAACATGAGCCGACATCAATGGTAAATCTATCAAGGTGATCATTGACGGAGGGAGTTGCCACAACCTTACTAGCACCGAGTTGTGTGAGAAGCTCAAACTCACCCTCCATCCACACAAGCACCCCTACCACATGCAATGGCTAAGTGACCAAGGGTCCGTGAAGATCAAGCATACCGTATCGGTCTCGTTCGCCATTGGTCCTTACAAAGATATGGTGGAGTGTGATGTGGTTCCTATGACAGTTTGCCACATGCTTCTTGGTCGACCATGGCAATTTGACAAGGCTGCTCAACATGATGGTCACACCAATGTATACACCTTCAAATGGCTCAACAAAACATGTGTTTTGCAACCAATGAATCCTAGCCAAATAATTGCGGACAATGCAAAGGCTGCAGCGAGGGCGCAAAGCACAACACCTACTTGTGAGAAGAACGGTGAGAGAGAGAACCACCTCATAGTGAGTGAGAGCCACAAGCCAAACTTGAGTGAAAAAACTAAGAGTGTTCTCCTTGCCACCCAAAGTTAGATGAGAGATGTTCGGAACAACCCATCCATCTTGCACTATGTCCTCCTTTGCAAGGGACTAGTGTAAGGAACTAATGAATTAACCAATCTTCCTCCATCTTTGATGAATGTTTTGCAGGAATTCAAGGACGTGTTCTCCGAAGAGATCCCACATGGTCTACCTCCTCTTCGTGGCATCGAACATCGCATTGACCTCATCCCCGGCGCACCACTTCCCAACCGCGCCGCTTACCGCACGAACCCGTAGGAGACAAAGGAGATTCAACGTCAAATCAACCAACTCGTCTCCAAAGGTTTGATCCAAGTTAGCACTAGTCCAAGTGCCGTACCCGTGATTCTTGTTCCAAAGACGGATGATACGTTACGGTTATGCATGGTCCAATCAATGCTATCGCCATGCGTTATCGACATCCCATACCACGTCTCGATGACATGCTTGATGAGTTGTGTGGAGCCACTATTTTTTCGAAAATTGATCTTCGTAGTGGTTACCATCAAAAACGCATGGCTGAAGATGATGAGTGGAAAACCGCCTTCAAGACCAAACTTGGTCTCTATGAATGGTTGGTTATTCCCTTTGGTTTGTCTAATTCCCCATCCACCTTCATGCGCCTTATGAATCACATCTTGCATTCTCTCATTGGAAAAAGTGTTGTTGTCTATTTCAATGATATTCTTGTTTATAGCAAATCACTTGAGGACCATATAACACATGTCAAGGAAGTTTTGCAAATCCTTCGACATGAAAAGCCTTATGCTAATCTTCCCAAGTGCACTTTTGCAAAAGACAAGTTGATTTTTTTTGGATTTGTTGTTTCTTCGAAGGGAATTGAAGTTCATATTTCCAAGGTAAAGGACATACGAGATTGGCCCATCCCAACAAATGTGAGTGAACTCCGAAGTTTTCATGGGTTGGCCAGTTTCTATCGTCGCTTTGTGAAAGATTTTTCCACCATTGCTTGTCCCCTCAACGTGTTGACGAAAAAGAATGTCACCTTCGTGTGGGGCAAAGCACAACAAAAAGCTTTTGATGAACTCAAAAAGTGATGAGGATATCTACAGGGATCATTATTGATTTGACTCAGTATTTCCTTCCAGATGATGAGGATGTCTACAGGGATTATGATGATTCTGACTGCCTGAACTGGAAGGAAATACTGAGTCAAATCAATAATGACTATCAGGTGAATTCATTCTTAATTGAACCTGATGTTTCACTTAATGAGAACTTTATACTACCTAAGTCTATGCATCTTTGTATGATCAGGTTTATTGATAACACAAGTGTTGCGCGAGGAGGAGAAGAGTTGCAGCAAGAAGGACAAGCGCTGATTCCAATATCAACAAGTGCGCGAGGGAGGAGTGGGAGGCAGGCACACTAGGATGCAATGAGGAAATCACGTATGAGCAAGAGAGAGAGATGGCGCACCAAGAATTACATGTTTGAGGTGTTCCACGACGTTTGGACTGCGTGCCAATAAGGCTGAACCCATATATGGGTCGGTATGTATCAGTTTGAGTCGAACTGAGTCAGTTTGGGCCAAGTTATGGCTGTTTTTAGGCCCGTTTAGAGGGGAGGACGCCCCAGCCCTCTTATAAACCTCCGTAGCCGTCACAAGTTAGGTTTTTAGACCACGTTAAAATATTTTGGAGTTGTTTCTTTCATAGAACCTCTGGAATTACCCTGTGTTCGAATCTGCCAACTATAATTGAGTGTGATCTATTGTTCCATTGGGAATTAGTAGATTGCATACTACCGTTCGTGGTCACGGCTACGTGCGCAAGAGTGTGGTGTTGTGAATATCCTACAAGGTTCGAGAGCTGTTGCATTGGCATCAGGGATCGAGCGGGAGAGATCATAGCTACGCACTAGTTATCTATCATCCACCATCACCATCGACAAGAGCTTGCTGAGAAGATCGGGCCACCCCTTATCATCTTGGTATCAGATTTCCTCGTTGCCTCGGTAAGCAATCCATAATCCATCCATAGATTAGAGAGTGTTTTTCATCCTATACAGAAAAAGCCCCACAAAAAGAGTTGCCATAGCCTAGATTACATCGTATTCGAGTAATAGTTGCTGATCGTGTTCCTCTATTAGATTAGATCTAGATCTGTTCTTCGTAGATTTGTTTTCTAGTGTTCTAGTTGTTTTCCACCATCTTTTTTCGCTACCATCAAGTCAGATCCGATCCAAGTAAAGAGTCCTAGTTGTGTACTACTTGGCGCGCAAAAAAAAAATTCGGCTCGCTGCCTCACACCTGACCGCAGACAAGTCTGTGCTCTAGCGTGACCCAAAAAAAAAATTCCGAAAAAAAAATCGAAATTTCGCCTTACCACAGACCAGTCTGTGCTAGTACGAGAGGAAATAAAAATTCTGCCGGCATCCTGCCGCGGCAGGATTTTAGGCCGTATTTCTGCCGTGGCAGAGACCAATTCTCAGGTCAATTTTTTTTTTATTTTTTTATTTTTTTTACTGAGTCCACATAGCGTACCTATCCTTGTGAGCCTTAGTAAGCCTTTCTTTGTGTCTATAACTATCCTACGAGACTAGCGTGCTTAGTGCTCTACGGGCTGCTCAGTTAGCAATCTTGTGCCCGTTTCGTTGAGACATTGCTAGCGTCTCTCCTTGTGCATTGCAACACGAGCATTCCTCCGACATACCTTACTTTTGGAGCTCATTTTCATAGTTGCAATTGCCCCATTTATCTCCACCGTGTGTGTTTCCGTGGGTCTTTGTCATACGATCAGCACTAGGACTTGTTTGCGGTATAGTTAGGATACCATACCTATAGCTCCACCATAAATAACCTGTGTGCCCTGTGATCGTTCTCTATACCTTTGATATTCACTTCATCACTTCAGTGCATCAGTCTTTGATTATGTTTGGTAGAGCATCTCTATTCACTTTGGAACGGTAAGATCTTCTTTCTTATCAGTTGTGAGTGAGTTGTGAGAGTTTCCACCATACTGATTTTGATTTGTGCACTAATGTACTAATCATGTCTTCTAGTAGTGTTGATGTGACGCAGAAAATGGAGGCAGGTGATGTTACAAATAATGTGGAGACGTACAGTTACAAATTCATCGACAATTGGCGTTGTAGTGGAACTTTTTGGAAGGAAGAACGCGGTATTTTTGATGGTGATGGTCTTTTCCACCATAGTGTGATGATTGGTGAGCGATGTGCTTCCATTACCATTGATAGTAACTCTACTATTAATTTGATCAGCGTTGAAGTTGTACAAAAGTTGCCGCTACCCACATGTGCCCGTGCGGTGCCATATCTCTTGCATTCATCATATGGCACATTGCTGATTTCACACACCGCTGATGTTCCTATGACTTTTAAAGAGCATACTGAGATTGTGCGCTGTGATGTATCTCCTATACCACTTGATTCTTGTCACCAACTATTGGGAGAACCTTGGAGAAGAAGGTTTGACGCTCAAATATGTCCTGTTGTTGGAAGGATTTCTTTCAAATGGAACATGAAGAGGCGTGTTATGCTCAGGATTTCAGTAGAAAATTTTCATGAATATCATCTTCTTCGCAAGGAGAGGACAAAAGAGTTCCGTTTGTCTGCTAAGTACAAGGTCATGATGAACGGTGACAATTCTATTATTTGTCATCTTGAACACGGTGTGCATTACAACCCATGTGAGAATGAGAGCCACATAGCCTAGCTGAGTGAGAATGTTATCAAAAGTGAGCTGTGTGATTCCACTAAACGTGAGGTTGAGAGCATCCATTCTAAGAATATGAGAGAAAAAGAAAACATCAGTGCAGTAGATGCTAATACATGTGAGGATATTTCTATTAATGTAATCATCTCTACTCCTGGTATTGTTTCTTGTGCTATGCAGGTTGCTTTTGAAGAAAGGGAGCCGCCTATTTTACAACCTGCATCACACGATCTGGTATTGTTACTTGAGGAGGATGTCGTAGTACCTACTACAGCTGAGAAGTTTGTTAATGACATTGGTACTGATTTGGAGCTTCAGCCAACATGTGCGACATATTGTGAGTCTATTCCTTTACTGAAGCCTTCTTCTGATTTGCCTTGCATTACTGTTTCAGCACCATGTGATAGTTTACCAAATTCAAATTTTGATCATGTGGTACTGATAACACATAAGGAAATACTTGCTCGAATACCACCTGCTGATATTGTGTATTCCATCATGCTAAATGAACCTATGAGTATGAGTTGTGCTATGGATAAGATTTCTGAAATTTCATTTCTGAATTCTAGCACATATTCTCCTTGTTTCACTTTCAATCTGATTGGTGAATATAGCATGCATGAAAATTTTCTTGTGGATCACATATGCATTACTTGTGATCGAATCGCTGAACTGAAACATGCTGTTTTCAGCCATACATGTTGTGTGTCGACGATTTTGTGTTGTGAGATATATGCTAAAATTTGTGATAATATGAAACTAAAGTCAGGTCTAGTTGATATAATGCAGCCAACACAAGTAATTTTACCAATGTTGGATCGTTGTAATCTTGCTAGAATAGAACCCCAGTTTTCATATTCATTGTGTTTATCCCAAAATTCGTTGTCTAGTTGTGCTAATGCTTTATACTTCACTTATATTTGCAAATTGAGTTGCATTTTACATACTGGACAACATGATCATGTTCATAATAATCAGAGTAGCGCAGTTGAAGCATGGCATGATTCAATTTGGTTTTCAGACATATTAAATTGGTTTGATCTTGTTCACAAATTTGATCATAGATCTTCTTTGAGAAAACTGAATTTAATATTGAAGAACATGACTATCTATTTAGTTGTTTTTTACCATGATCATGATTCTTTGTACTTCACTTATACCTGCAATTTAAGTTGCTTGATGTATACTGGACATACTTTTCATGTGAACAACAATAATACAACATGTTATATATACATATACTTTGCGTACACGTTGTTCTTTTTGTTTCTCCCACTTTCAGCTTACCTAAAGCCGAGGACGGCTTTTCATGAAGAAAGGGAGGATGATGACGATATCTACAGGGATTATGATGATTCTGACTGCCTGAACTGGAAGGAAATACTGAGTCAAATCAATAATGACTATCAGGTGAATTCATTCTTAATTGAACCTGATGTTTTACTTAATGAGAACTTTATACTACCTAAGTCTATGCATCTTTGTATGATCAGGTTTATTGATAACACAAGTGTTGCGCAAGGAGGAGGAGAGTTGCAGCAAGAAGGACAAGCGCTGATTTCCAATATCAACAAGTGCGCGAGGGAGGAGCGGGAGGCAGGCGCACTAGGATGCAATGAGGAAATCACGTATGAGCAAGAGAGAGAGATGGCGCAACAAGAATTACATGTTTGAGGTGTTCCACGACGTTTGGACTGCGTGCCAATAAGGCCGAACCCATATATGGGTCGGTATGTATCAGTTTGAGTTGAACCGAGTCAGTTTGGGCCAAGTTATGGCTGTTTTTAGGCCCGTTTAGAGGGGAGGACGCCCCAGCCCTCATAAACCTTCGTAGCCGTCACAAGTTAGGTTTTTAGACCACGTTAAAATATTTTGGAGTTGTTTCTTTCATAGAACCTCTGGAATTACCCTGTGTTCGAATTTGCCAACTATAATTGAGTGTGATCTGTTGTTCCATTGGGAATTAGTAGATTGCATACTACTGTTCGTGGTCACGGCTGCGTGCGCAAAAGTGTGGTGTTGTGAATATCCTACAAGGTTCGAGAGCTGTTGCATTGGCATCAGGGATCGAGCGGGAGAGATCATAGCTACGCACTAGTTATCTATCATCCACCATCACCATCGACAAGAGCTTGCTGAGAAGATCGGGCCACCCCATATCAAAAAGAGGCTCACCAAAGCACCTCTCCTTGCTTTACCGGATTTCACAAAACTTTTGAGATAGAGTGCGATGCTAGTGGTATTGGCATTGGAGGAGTTCTTATGCAAAACGGACGTCCTATAGCCTACCATAGCGAGAAACTCGATGGTGCTCGCCTTAATTATCCAATTTATGACAAAGAGCTTTTGCCTTAGTTCGTGTCCTTCAAGTTTGGCAACACTACCTTTGGCCCAAGGAATTTATTATACATTCCGACCATGAGTCGTTGAAATATCTCAAAGGCCAAGCCAACTTGAGTAAGAGACATGCTAAGTGGGTTGAGTTCATGGAGTCTTTTCCGTACATTGTCAAGTATAAGAAGGGCAAAGATAATGTAGTTGCGGACGCTTTGTCTCGCAAACATACAAGCCTTCTTACGAGACTTGAAATCAACGTGTTGGATCTTGAGGAAATAAAATCTTTGTATGCTTCCGACCCGTACTTTGAACCAATTTTCGCAAAGTGCTCCAATGACAAAGGAGTTGATGATTTCTATTTGCATAAGGGCTTTCTATTTAAACAAAACAAGCTATGCATTCCGAAGTCCTCGCTTCAACTTTTGCTTCTCCAAGAATCTCATGGTGTAGGCATCATGGGTCATTTTGGCCGTGACAAGACATTGGATATGCTCTCCACTCATTACTTTTGGCCCAAGATGAAGAGCGACATGGAGCGCTACGTTCAACGATGCACGACATATGTTCAAGCTAAGTCACAAGCTAACCCTTATGGTCTTTATATGCCATTGCCTATTCCTCATACACCTTGGTCCGACATTAGCATGGATTTCATGTTAGGATTGCCTAGATCTAAGCATGGTCATGATTCTATATTTTTGTTGTGGGTCATTTTTCCAAAATGGCACACTTCATACCGTGACATAAGACCGACGATGCTTCACATGTTGCAAATCTGTTTTCAGGGAAATCGTCCGTCTTCACGGTGTGCCAAGAACAATCGTCTCCGACGGCGACGTCAAATTCATGAGCTACTTATGGAAGACCCTCATGGCCAAGCTCGGTGTCAAGCTACTCTTTTCATCCACATCGCATCCCCAAACTGATGGCCAAATAAAAGTTGTCAACCGAAGCCTCGGGACTCTTCTTCGTGTGTTAATCAAGAAGAACTTGAAGGATTGGGAGCAATGCATCCCCCACGCCGAGTTTGCCTACAATCGAGGCAAGCACTCAACAACCAAGATGAGTCCATTCATGATCGTCTATGGTTTCGAGCCCCTAACCGCGCTCGATATCCTACCACTACCTCTCCATGAGCGCACCAACATGGACGTCGAGAAGCGCGCACAAGCTATGAAGAAGCTTCATGAAGAAACAAGAGCTACTATCAAGCAACAAGTCCTTCGCGAAGCTTCAAGGTTAAACAAGGACAAGAAGGAGATGATCTTCCAAGAAGGTGATCTTGTGTGGATACACTTGAGCAAGGACCGCTTTCCCAAGGAACGAGATTCCAAGCTCAAACCAAGAGGAGATGGTCCCTTCAAGTTCCTCAAGAGAATCAACAACAACGCCTACATCATCGACATACCGACCTCCAAGTACCTTGCAAGCAATACATTCAATGTCAAGGACATTTCACCCTACCATGGAGATGTTCAAGATAATAACCATGAAGAGTTGAGGACGACTCTTTCCCAAGGGGGGAGCTGATGCAGCCCGTCCTACGGACGCTCCTACATCTACACCACCAAGTCCCCCAAGTGGACCCATGACTCGTGCTCGAGCCAAGCTTCTCCAAGCTAAGGTGAATTCGCTCTTGTACTCATGAGACTTCGATACACCCCTGGATGGCTTGCTACTTCATGCCCCGACACTATGCGTCATCAGGTATGAAGACACGAGCAAAAGGAGCGACGCAGCAGCCAACAGCTGTTAGGAGACCGCGGTACTACCGGCCCGTAGAAGCGGTACTACCGCCCAAGCGGTACTACCGCTCGAGGACAGCGGTACTACCGCCCAAGGAAGAGAGATGGACCCGAAGCCCCAGATCCAACCGGTACTACCGCACTTAGCAAGCGGTACTACCGCGCGCACCTGAAGACTCACGCCAAAGCATCTGCCCGCCCTGGTACTACCGCACCATTCAAGCGGTACTACCGGACACCCTAGGGCCTGCGCGCTCCAGCTCGGCCCTTTGGCATGGTAACGCCCCCTTTTGATACTTTAGTTGCCTAAACTACCCCTAAACTTGTGGCTGGCCTATATATAGCCCCCACCTCTAATGTAAACCCTAGGCATGATATTTGGAATTAGTGGAAACCCCTTGTGGATCTATCTAATTCTTGCCTCATGCTCCTTTGACAAAGGAGGACCAAATATCCCAAACCTCATTAGAGTTTGCATCGTGCCTCCGCGTTGTACAAGGCCTTGGCATCGGTGTCCCTTTGCCAAGACGTCAAGATCTCACCGAGTCTCCCATCTCGCCATGCCGGTTCGAGAGAGAGTCCTCCGCCCGACGCCGATCCTAGGGATTGTGCCGGACCGGTCACCGCCGGCGTGAGCTATTGGTGTTTATCGTGGTTTTGCGTGTGTGTGTTCATCGCGTTCTTCGTGCATGCGTTCGTCGTGTTCATCCTTCCCTCCTTCCCCCGCACTCCACCCTTGATTTGGGTGGGATTCGTGAAAGATCGGGCCACCCTAGAGGTTTGCCCTCAACACGCTCCAACACTCCGTCTCCGAAACAAATGACAATCTTCGACGCCTCATCGACGGAATGGCAAGATCATGTTCACGCGCATCAAGCTCTTCAAGTTCTTCGCGACGTCATGCTCCTCCTCAACAAGATCTACCTCCAAGTGCGACAAGACGCAATGACGCCCTCATGGTTGAAGATGGAACCTCTTCGAACTATGTACCTTCCCCACGGCACACCACAACGTCAAGCTATGATGGTGATTTCTCTTCAAGGCCACGAGCAAGGCAAGAAGCACACCGTCATCACGCAAGGGAACTATTGATCCAACATGAGCAACCACAAGAAGAACTGCAAGTGCAACCGCAAGTCTACCACCATTGACCCCGACACATACTTGACACAACTAGTGATGACTCCAATTTGGAGAATCAAGCTCGTCATCAACGTGAAGCTCTCCAATATCCTCCTCCTCGTCATCATCGTCATGAACGTCAACAACAAGACCATGGTCATCACAAGGCGCCTCCTTCCACCACACCAAAATATGGAGCGTCAAGTGGTACAAGTTGGGCGACGCCCACCACGTCAAGAGGCTCACGACCATGATCTTTGCCATGAGGCCCATGTGCCTTATCTTCATCACCAACCGAGGAACGAGCCTCCTCTTCGTCATCAACCGCATCATCAGGATCCACATCCTCAACACCCTCATGCGGCCCAAGCGCCTCAACATCGTCAACAACCGCGCCAAGAGCAAGAGCAAGCTCCACAACAACAACATCAAGAGCAAGCTCCTCAACAAGATCGAGAGAACCAAGTTCCACCGCATCAACAACAAGATCATCAACAAGGTCAACAAGCTCGTCGCAATGACCGCAACGATGAAGAAACTTTTGGAAAGCTCAAGTTCACTATGCCCAAGTTTAATAGATCCAATGACCCTGAAGAATACCTCTCATGGAACTCAAAGTCGACAAGATCTTCCGCATGCACAATTATAGCAACGAGAAGATGGTCGCCATGGCTTCGCTTGAGTTTGATGATTACGCCAACCTTTGGTGGGAACAAGTTAAAGTTGCTCGTGATGCAAGACAAGAGCCGCGAATCATAACTTGGCATGACATGAAGGCTCACATGTGATCCCAGTTCGTCCCCGCGCACTACACGCGTGACCTATTCAACAACCTTCAATCGCTTTGTCAAGGGACAAAGACACTAGAAGAGTACTTCAAGGAAATGGAACTCAACTTGATTCACGCCAACATTGATGAGGGCCTGGAGCAAACTATGGCACGCTTCCTTATTGGGTTGAACCACCCCATCAAGCGCATCATCGAGTTCCAAACATACAACACCATGGTTGAGCTTGTGCACATAGCAACAAAGGCAGAACGTCAAGTGCAAGAGGACATAAAATGTAACAAGCCCAAGACGTATTTCACCTACAAGCAATCTTCAACCGCTACACCAACAACCTTCAATGGAAGCTCCTCAAGTACCTGCAAGCCTTCCTTCAAACCCACACTTCCTCAAGGAAAACTGCCCCCAAGTGGCAAATAAGCAAAGAGTGATACACCTTTCAATGGTGAATGCTACAAGTGTGGAGGCAAAGGACACAAGTCGGCCGAATGTGGAAACAAGAAAGTATTGTTCATCCACGACAATGGCGACGAAGAGTACTTGAATGAAATGAATTTGATGCCCGTGTCAAGGAAGCAATGGCAAGGCAACGAGTGGAAGATGACCAAGAACTCCTAATGTGTGAACATGACGCAAGTCCATCGCTTGTCGTCACAAGGATCTTGACCACTCAAGCACAAGAGTATGAAGACCAACGCTCCAATATCTTCCAAACATGAGCCGGCATCAATGGCAAATCTATCAAGGTCATCATTGACGGAGGGAGTTGCCACAACCTTGCTAGCACCAAGTTGTGTGAGAAGCTCAACCTCACCCTCCATCAGCACAAGCACCCCTACCACGTGCAATGGCTAAGTGACCAAGGGTCCGTGAAGATCAAGCATACCGTATCGGTCTCCTTTGCCATTGGTCCTTATAAAGATACGGTGGAGTGTGATGTGGTTCCTATGACAGTTTGTCACATGCTTCTTGGTCGACCATGGCAATTTGACAAGGCTGCTCAACATGATGGTCGCACCAATGTATACACCTTCAAATGGCTCAACAAAACATGTGTTTTGCAACCGATGACTCCTAGCCAAATAATTGCAGACAACGCAAAGGCCTTAGCGAGGGCGCAAAGCACAACACCTCCTTGTGAGTAGAGCAGTGAGAGAGGGAACCACCTCATAGTGAGTGAGAGCCACAAGCCAAACTCGAGTGGGAAAACTAAGAGTGTTCTCCTTGCCACCAAACGTGAGATGAGAGATGTTCGGAACAACCAATCCATCTTGAACTATGTCCTCCTTTGCAAGGGACTCGCTTAAGGAACTAATGAATTAACCAATGTTCCTCCATCTTTAATGAATGTTTTGCAGGAATTCAAGGATGTGTTCCGCGAAGAGCTCCCACATGGTCTACCTCCTCTTCGCGGCATCGAACATCGCATTTACCTTATCCCCGGCGCACCACTTCCCAACCGCGCCGCTTACCGCACGAACCCGGAGGAGACAAAGGAGCTCGAACGTCAAATCAACCAACTCATCTCCAAAGGTTTGATCCAAGTTAGCACTAGTCCATGTGTCGTACCCGTGATTCCTATTCCAAAGACGGATGATACGTTACAGTTATGCATGGACTACCATCCAAAAAATGCTATCACCGTGCGTTATCGACATCCCATACCACGTCTCGATGACATGCTTGATGAGTTGTGTGGAGACACTATTTTTTCGAAAATTGATTTTCGTAGTGGTTACCATCAAATACGCATGGCTGAAGGTGATGAGTGGAAAACCACCTTCAAGACCAAACTTGGTCTCTATGAATAGTTGGTTATGCCTTTTGGCTTATCTAATGCCCCATCCACCTTCATGCGCCTTATGAATCACATCTTGCGTTCTCTTCTTCGAAAAAGTATTGTTGTCTATTTTGATGATATTCTTGTTTATAGGAAATCACTTGAGGACCATATAACACATGTCAAGAAAGTTTTGCAAATCCTTCGACATGAAAAGCTTTATGCTAATCTTCCCAAGTACCCTTTTGCTAAAGACATGTTGATTTTTCTTGGATTTGTTGTTCTTCGAAGGGAATTGAAGTTGATGTTTCCAAGGTAAAGGACATACGAGATTGGCCCATCCCAACAAATGTGAGTGAACTCCGAAGTTTCATGGGTTGGCCGGTTTCTAACGTCACTTTGTGAAAGACTTTTCGACCATTGCTTGTCCCCTCAATGAATTGACCAAAAAGAATGTCACCTTCCGGTAGGGCAAGGCACAACAACAAGCTTTTGATGAACTTAAAAGGAGGCTCACCGAAGCACCTCTTCTTGCGTTACCGGATTTCACAAAAACTTTTGAGATAGAGTGCGATGCTAGTGGTATTGGCATTGGAGGAGTCCTTATGCAAAACGTACGTCATATAGCCTACCATAGCGAGAAACTTGATGGTGCTCGCCTTAACTATATGATTTATGACAAAGAGCTTTTTGCCTTAGTTCGCATTCTTCAAGTTTGGCAACACTACCTATGGCCCAAGGAATTTATCATACATTCCGACCATGAGTCCTTGAAATATCTCAAAGGCCAAGCCAACTTGAGTAAGAGACACGCTAAGTGGGTTGAATTTATGGAGTCTTTTTCGTATATTGTCAAGTATAAGAAGGGCAAAGATAATGTAGTTGCGGACGCTTTGTCTCGCAAACATACAAGCCTTCTTACAAGACTTGAAATCAACGTGTTGGGTCTTGAGGAAATAAAATCTTTGTATGCTTCCTGTTATGGGGTAACCCCGTGGGTGGCCCGATCTTCATGGATCTCGTGGTTAAATCGACGGGAAAGCGAGGGGAAAGGGAGAAAGTAGCGGAAGCGGACGCACACCTCACGAAGAACACGAGGAACACACGCAAAACTCACCCGATACAATGCCAATTGCTCCCGCGGGTGGCCACCGGTCCGATAGAATCCTCGCAAGGAAAGATCGGTCAACGTGCTCCCTCGATCCCACGTGGAGAGGGAAGAACACCTTGGAGAGGGTCTTTCCGTCTTGGCGAAGGGACACCGATGCCAAGGCCTTGTACAACGAGGGAGGCCCGACGAGGTGGTGACGATAGTCGATCCCCTTTGGTAGAAGGGGATGAGGCAAAACTAGAGATTCCACAAAGGGGGTTTTCTTTAGTCTATCATCTATGCCTCGGGTTACATGAGGGGGTGGGGGCACTATATATAGGACAACCACTAGTTCAAGGGTACTTTAGGAATAAAAGTGGAAAGTCTAGGCGGACTAAGGGGTACATGGGCCAAAGTCCCAGCTAGCCGTGTGCAGGCCCATACGCTTAGGCCGGAGACTCCGGTGTGGGGTCCAGAGACTCCGGTGTGGGCTGGAGACTCCGGTCTGTCTCCGGTGTCATCTTCGGAGTGGCAGACAGACTGTCCTCGAGCTCGACCTAGGGGTCGGTCCGAAGATGGGTCTGGAGACTCTGGGGTCTACAGGCCGGAGACTCCGGTGTCTTCAGGCCGGATACTCCGGTGTGGCCGGAGACTCAGGTGTCCGCAGGCCGGAGACTCCGATGCTCCAGCTGCTGCTTCTTCCGTCTTCTCTTCCAAGCCTCCGTCTTGTCGGGCTTGGTGCTCCAGGCTTCCTCCCATGCCTCCGTACTTGTTGGTGTGAACGTATCATTGATATGGGACGGAGTATGAAGTAGTATACCATTCAAGAGCGTAGGAAGTGGGTTCGCATACGGGAACGGATTCACCTTTGGAGTCCATGACAACTTGGCATAAGTTGGAGACCATGATGTGGTAACGACCGAAGGTCAGGCTACATCATCTCCCCTCCCTTTGAAAAGAATCGTCCTTGACTCTACATGCTTATCACAAAGTAGAAATGTCGAGAGACCTTCTTGATCCTGGGGTTCAATATATGGTCGTCCTAGGGAAGATAGAATTGGCAACACGTCAATGTTCCTTCACCTTCTATGAAGCCTACAAAGCTCACCACAAAAGCGAAGCAACACTCAAAGCGTAGCCATTTCATGAAGATTATAGCATGAGTCCTCAAGTAGAAGGAAGTCACCTTAGGATGTAGGGATGGCTCGTTGAAGGGCAGCCATAGGTAACTCTCTTCGACTCGTCTTGTCAACTCTTTGTCCATAGAGGTTGACCTGTACGCAATTGTACCTTCACACAACAAATACCAAGAAACATATGTTTGTGTGTGATAGAGGAGCATGTCATTCATGGCATGTCCATTCTTGTTCACAACACTATTAGCACAACTCAAGGATAGCAAATGGGATGCATATGCAAGGTCAAAGTGCATGGAAATCGTTTGGACATCATCCAAATTTGGGAACTCGAAAACTCCATATAACGTCTTAGTGTGGCACTCAAAGAAATTGAGTAAAATCTTGATCAACATCTTTGATGCAAAGGTAGGAGAATTCGGCAAAAAACACATGAGGAAGAGTATCCAAAACATCATTATGTGTGCAAACCAACCATTGGAAAGAACAATTGTTCAATATGTTGGATGCCATACACATATCATCGAAAGCCAAAATCATGGGGGTATGAGTATCGCAAGCGGAAGAAAAAACAACATATTTGCAAACAAACCATATGAAAGAGCAAGTGGTCCTTATGTTTGTTGCAACAACAATACAAGAGACTTGGAAGCTCTCGTGACAATACATGCTCATAATGGCATTATGGTTGCACACAAAACATCGGAAAGATAAATTGTTCAACATATTTGTGGCAACACACAAAGCATCAATATCCAATAGCAACGAGACATGATTGTCACAAGGTGAAAGAATACCATCAACATGCTTGCAATCAAACCATAGGAAAGAGCAATTTGTCAACATGAAATATGCAAAACATGCGAAAGGTAGCAGATCTGGGTTCGATCTTGAACTCACTTGGGGGATGCTCTCTAGAGCTATTTTTGTCAACTCGTGCTCCACCGAGGTTGACATTCTTGTGCGGGTACCTACACACATCATAGATAAAACAAAGAACGTGTGTGCATGGTAGAGAAATACTTCATCCATCATGACATATTTCTTCTTGTGCACATCACCATTAGTGTCAATCGAGTGTAATATAGGTGCTTGGTGAGTATGCAAGTGGGGAGCATGCTTATCATGGCATTTAACAAAATCTCCAAAATTTGAGAAAGCTATGGGGGCCATCTCAATAGAATACATATTGCAAGCAACGGGAGAAATTGTCAAACATTCATGACAAAGCATTGTCCAAGGGGTATCATTTTGATCATCATTGCAAGCAAAACATTGGAAAAAGCAATTGTTCAACAAAGTGCAAGCAGTGATATCATCAACGTAACGGTTAGAGCATGTCATGTCTATGGCAACATCATCACAATCAAATAATTTCACATGCTCAATATTATGCAAAGGCAAAGTATCACATGGAAATACCAATGCGTCATATGTGATATCACAAACATCATCCATAGAATTCCAGTCATCACAAATCATCATGTCCACTAGTGGGATCATGGCATCATCAACACCCCTATTTTTACCTTGTTCATACCTCTGATATGAAGTGGGTGTTGTGGTAGTATTGGCCTCCATGTGGGGGACTTCTTCCTCCAATATGGGGATGGCATCATCTTCATCCACCATGTACATCTTCTTGGTTGGAGGCATCATCATCTCCAAGCTTGGTTCTTCTCGATCCATGGAACCTAGCAAATCATGAGAAAACACACTAGAGGTAGAGGGTAAGTTGTTAGAAATCAAAATGGTCTCACATGACCTATCAACTACCACTCGCAACTCACTAGGTGTATCACTCATGCCCTCCAAGTGGAAGCACTCAATCTCACATATGGTGGAGTCACTCATCTCACTCTTGTTTTCACTCAAGTGGGCTAAGTGGCTCTCATAATCACCTGGGATTGGTACCACATCATCACTCAAGCACATAGGGATAGGCTTTGTTCTCTCAACTCCATGCGCCACCTTTGGTGAAGGGAAACTCACATGCTCACCAATCTTGACCTTGTCGTCGCCATCTTGCACCTTGGCTCGTGTAGTCCTCTTGACGTACTCGTCCAACTTGGCGAAGTAGAGGTCTTCGTCTTCCTCATCCATGAAGTTGCATGTGTCAACTAGGACGTCAAGTTTGGGCGTTGAAGCTTGATGGCATGGAAGATAGCTTGCTCTTGGTGCCATTTTGGTGGTGGCACGAGTAGTTGAAGGTGCCCTTTGATGGTGTCGACGGAGGTCATTGGCGTGCCTTGCCAAATGTTGATGTAGATGGCGCACTTGGTCATCCACATGATGCGCGCTACAATGCTCCTTGTCCTTGGGACTCTTCTTGGTGAGGCGTTGTAATGAGCACAAAGCATCATTTGTCTTGGCCATCATGCTCATGGTTTTGGCGAAGTTCTTGTCCATGTCGCGCTTGAAGTTGTCCATTTGATGGTGGACCTTGTTGCTCTTGAGGTGGGGGCTCTGTCTTGGTCGACGCGACTTGAGGAGCTTATCGTTGTCGTTCTTGAAGTCATCCATGCTTGGGGAGTTATTTTTGTTGTAGAACTCCATATCACCCAAGCATGTGGAGCCATTGTCGGTGTAGTGCTCCATCATGTCATCCATGCTTGTGGAGGCATATGCATGGTGGCTCATCGTGGATTCTTCATAGAAATCATCCTCGGTTCTGGAGTCCCTAGACATGATTCACAAGACCAAGTGGTGTATATGGATGTGGTAGGGGGTTGGGGATGCAACGTCAAACCTTACTTTACCTTGGAAGATAGTAGCATGCAAGTGGCAACACTTGAGAGCAATCAAAACCAAGCAAAGTGAAGTTCACGCGGAACACAAAACCAACTAACCACTAAAAAACACACACACACAAAGCTTATGGTGGATAGGTAAGGAAGGTGCCATGTCAAGAACCAATCCGAAATCAAGATGTTGTAATGGCAAGTAAAGAACCACGATGACCACGAAGCAAAACAAGTCAATCCACAAGAGGAAATATGTACAAGGAAACACACACGGTGGGATAAATGGGACTTGCGCGATGGAGAAAGTGAGCTAAGAACCAAATGATTACCTAGAGAAGACTATAAGCTCGTGTCGCACAAGTGCAAGGAGAGACGCTAGTTTGATTGCAATAAATTGGTGGGCTACAAGATATGCACAATAAGTACCACCTATTTGATGTTCATCGAGCTTGCGCTTCCTATTCTGTGAGGCACTTGTTTCTTTCTTTCTTTCTTTCTTTTTCTTCTTTTTCTTCTTTTTATTCTTTTTCTTTTTATATTTTTTTCTCTTTTTATTTTCTTTTTCACTTGCCTCTTCCTTGTGCCAACAACTATACAAGATAACAATATGAGATAGCACGCTCACAACTTTTGCTCGGAATTCTTCAAGGTATCAAATGTGCATAGCCCAAGCATTCATAGGAGGAACTAGTCTCAATAGGTGTTTGTTGAACGCAAAGATAGTGTGGCTCACAAAGGGATGCAAGTGGGGAGAAGTCGTGGAATTTTTATACCTTTCGTCCCAGATCTTCACCCTTTATTGGTCGATTCCGCCTTGCTCACGGAGTTTGGATGGAGTAGATAAAATAAACCACGGATATGATGATGTAGATCTCCTTCTCCTTTTCAAAATGAGCTAACGAACACCAAAATCCGAGTTCGTATGCAAAAGTTATGCTCAAAACCGTGAAGCAGATTTTTTTGTCAGCAGGGGGGCGGACAGTCCGGGGCGCACAGGCCGGAGAGTCCGGCCAGGGAGGAGACTCCGGTCAATTTTTGCCGGATACTCCTGTGGGGCAGATACTCCGGTCCGTTTTGGCCGGACAGTCTGGTCCGGTCGAACCAGAACTTCCAGAACATGAACGAGACGAGTTTTGGCGGAAAAACTCGAACCAAAACCTCAAATTGATGGGAGAAATCAAGGAATTAGGCTATGGAAACACAAGGGAAGGTAGATCAACAAGTTTAGCAAGTAATCCACGGATCAAAACCTAGCAAAACGCACTCAAATCACAGATCGATCCAAAACACGAAATTGGGGCTATTTTTTGGGGAATTTTCGAATTTATGGGGAAAAGACCAAATCGATGAGAAATCCGTGGCAACCAAAAGCTTCTGATACCAGATGTTATGGGGTAACCCCGTGGGTGGCCCGATCTTCATGGATCTCGTGGTCAAATCGATGAGAAAGCGAGGGGAAAGGGAGAAGGTAGCGGAAGCGGACGCACTCCTCGCGAAGAACATGATGAAGGCACGCAAAACTCACATGATACAAGGCCGATTGCTCCCGCCGGTGGCCACCAGTCTAATAGAATCCTCGCAAGGAAAGATCGGTCAACGTGCTCCCTCGATCCCACGCGGAGAGGGAAGAACACCTTGGAGAGGGTCTTGAAGTCTTGGCAAAGGGACACCGATGCCAAGGCCTTGTACAACGAGGGAGGCACAATGCAAACTCCAACAAGGTGGTGACGATAGTCGATCCCCTTTGGTAGAAGGGGATGAGGCAAAACTAGAGATTCCACAAAGGGGTTTTTCTTTAGTCTATCATCTATGCCTCGGGTTACATGAGGGGGCGGGGGCACTATATATAGGCCAACCACTAGTTCAAGGGTACTTTAGGAATAAAAGTGGAAAGTCTAGGCGGACTAAGGGGTACATGGGCCAAAGTCCCAGCTAGCGGTGTGCAGGCCCATACGCTTAGGCCGGAGACTCCGGTGTGGGGTCCAGAGACTCCGGTGTGGGCCGGAGACTCCGGTCTGTCTCCGGTGTCATCTTCGGAGTGGCAGGCAGACTGTCCTCGAGCTCGACCTAGGGGTCGGTCCGAAGATGGGTCTGGAGACTCTGGGGTCTACAGGCCGGAGACTCCGGTGTCTTCAGGCCGGATACTCCGGTGTGGCCGGAGACTCCGATGCTCCAGCTGCTGCTTCTTCCGTCTTCTCTTCCAAGCCTCCGTCTTGTCGGGCTTGGTGCTCCAGGCTTCCTCCCATGCCTCCGTACTTGTTGGTGTGAACGTATCATTGATATGGGACGGAATATGAAGTAGTATACCATTCAAGAGCGTAGGAAGTGGGTTCGCATACGGGAACGGATTCACCTTTGGAGTCCATGACAACTTGGCATAAGTTGGTGACCATGATGTGGTAACGACCGAAGGTCGGGCTACATCATCTCCTCTCCCTTCGAAAAGAATCGTCCTCGACTCTACATGCTTATCACAAAGTAGAAATGTCGAGAGACCTTCTTGATCCTGGGGTTCAATATATGGTCGTCCTAGGGAAGATAGAATTGGCAACACGTCAATGTACCTTCACCTTCTATGAAGCCTACAAAGGTCACCACAAAAGAGAAGCAACACTCAAAGCGTAGCCATTTCATGAAGATTATAGCATGAGTCCTCAAGTAGAAGGAAGTCACCTTAGGATGTAGGGATGGCTCGTTGAAGGGCAGCCATAGGTAACTCTCTTCGACTCGTCTTGTCAACTCTTTGTCCATAGAGGTTGACCTGTACGCAATTGTACCTTCACACAACAAATACCAAGAAACATATGTTTGTGTGTGATAGAGGAGCATGTCATTCATGGCATGTCCATTCTTGTTCACAACACTATTAGCACAACTCAAGGATAGCAAATGGGATGCATATGCAAGGTCAAAGTGCATGGAAATCGTTTGGACATCATCCAAATGTGGGAACTCAAAAACTCCATATAACGTCTTAGTGTGGCACTCAAAGCAATTGAGTAAAATCTTGATCAACATCTTTGATGCAAAGGTAGGAGAATTCGGCAAAAAACACATGAGGAAGAATATCCAAAACAACATCATTATGTGTGCAAACCAACCATTGGAAAGAACAATTGTTCAATATGTTGGATGCCATACACATATCATCAAAAGCCAAAATCATGGGGGTATGAGTATCGCAAGCGGAAGCAAAAACAACATATTTGCAAACAAACCATATGAAAGAGCAAGTGGTCCTTATGTTTGTTGCAACAACAATACAAGAGACTTGGAAGCTCTCGTGACAATACATGCTCATAATGGCATTATGGTTGCACACAAAACATCGGAAAGATAAATTGTTCAACATATTTGTGGCAACACACAAAGCATCAATATCCAATAGCAACGAGACATGATTGTCACAAGGTGAAAGAATACCATCAACATGCTTGCAATCAAACCATAGGAAAGAGCAATTTGTCAACATGAAATATGCAAAACATGCGAAAGGTATCAGATCTGGGTTCGATCTTGAACTCACTTGGGGGATGCTCTCTAGAGCTATTTTTGTCAACTCATGCTCCACCGAGGTTGACATTCTTGTGCGGGTACCTACACACATCATAGATAAAACAAAGAACGTGTGTGCATGGTAGAGAAATACTTCATCCATCATGACATATTTCTTCTTGTGCACATCACCATTAGTGTCAATCGAGTGTAATATAGGTGCTTGGTGAGTATGCAAGTGGGGAGCATGCTTATCATGGCATTTAACAAAATCTCCAAAATTTGAGAAAGCTATGGGGGCCATCTCAATAGAATACATATTGCAAGCAACGGGAGAAATTGTCAAACATTCATGACAAAGCATTGTCCGAGGGGTATCATTTTGATCATCATTGCAAGCAAAACATTGGAAAAAGCAATTGTTCAACAAAGTGCAAGCAGTGATATCATCACCGTGACGGTTAGAGCATTTTATGTCTATGGCAACATCATCACAATCAAATAATTTCACATGCTCAATATTATGCAAAGGCAAAGTATCACATGGAAATACCAATGCGTCATATGTGATATCACAAACATCATCCATAGAATTCCAGTCATCACAAATCATCATGTCCACTAGTGGGATCATGGCATCATCAACACCCTTATTTTTACCTTGTTCATACCTCTGATATGAAGTGGGTGTTGTGGTAGTATTGGCCTCCATGTGGGGGACTTCTTCCTCCAATATGGGGATGGCATCATCTTCATCCACCATGTACATCTTCTTGGTTGGAGGCATCATCATCTCCAAGCTTGGTTCTTCTCGATCCATGGAACCTAGCAAATCATGAGAAAACACACTAGAGGTAGAGGGTAAGTTGTTAGAAATCAAAATGGTCTCACATGACCTATCAACTACCACTCGCAACTCACTAGGTGTATCACTCATGCCCTCCAAGTGGAAGCACTCAATCTCACATATGGTGGAGTCACTCATCTCACTCTTGTTTTCACTCAAGTGGGCTAAGTGGCTCTCATAATCACCTGGGATTGGTACCACATCATCACTCAAGCACATAGGGATAGGCTTGGTTCTCTCAACTCCATGCGCCACCTTTGGTGAAGGGAAACTCACATGCTCACCAATCTTGACCTTGTCGTCGCCATCTTGCACCTTGGCTCGTGTAGTCCTCTTGACGTACTCGTCCAACTTGGCGAAGTAGAGGTCTTCGTCTTCCTCATCCATGAAGTTGCATGTGTCAACTAGGACGTCAAGTTTGGGCGTTGAAGCTTGATGGCATGGAAGATAGCTTTCTCTTGGTGCCATTTTGGTGGTGGCACGAGTAGTTGAAGGTGCCCTTTGATGGTGTCGACGGAGGTCATTGGCGTGCCTTGCCAAATGTTGATGTAGATGGCGCACTTGGTCATCCACATGATGCGCGCTACGATGCTCCTAGTCCTTGGCACTCTTCTTGGTGAGGCGTTGTAATGAGCACAAAGCATCATTTGTCTTGGCCATCATGCTCATGGTTTTGGCGAAGTTCTTGTCCATGTCGCGCTTGAAGTTGTCCATTTGATGGTGGACCTTGTTGCTCTTGAGGTGGGGGCTCTGTCTTGGTTGACGCGACTTGAGGAGCTTATCGTTGTCGTTCTTGAAGTCATCCATGCTTGGGGAGTTATTTTTGTTGTAGAACTCCATATCACCCAAGCATGTGGAGCCATTGTCGGTGTAGTGCTCCATCATGTCATCCATGCTTGTGGAGGCATATGCATGGTGGCTCATCGTGGATTCTTCATAGAAATCATCCTCGGTTCTGGAGTCCCTAGACATGATTCACAAGACCAAGTGGTGTATATGGATGTGGTAGGGGGTTGGGGATGCAACGTCAAACCTTACTTTACCTTGGAAGATAGTAGCATGCAAGTGGCAACACTTGAGAGCAATCAAAACCAAGCAAAGTGAAGTTCACGCGGAACACAAAACCAACTAACCACTAAAAAACACACACACACAAAGCTTATGGTGGATAGGTAAGGAAGGTGCCATGTCAAGAACCAATCCGAAATCAAGATGTTGTAATGACAAGTAAAGAACCACGATGACCACGAAGCAAAACAAGTCAATCCACAAGAGGAAATATGTACAAGGAAACACACACGGTGGGATAAATGGGACTTGCGCGACGGAGAAAGTGAGCTAAGAACCAAATGATTACCTAGAGAAGACTATAAGCTCGTGTCGCACAAGTGCAAGGAGAGACGCTAGTTTGATTGCAATAAATTGGTGGGCTACAAGATATGCACAATAAGTACCACCTATTTGATGTTCATCGAGCTTGCGCTTCCTATTCTATGAGGCACTTGTTTCTTTCTTTCTTTTTCTTCTTTTTATTCTTTTTCTTTTTATATTTTTTTCTCTTTTTATTTTCTTTTTCACTTGCCTCTTCCTTGTGCCAACAACTATACAAGATAACAATATGAGATAGCACGCTCACAACTTTTGCTCGGAATTCTTCAAGGTATCAAATGTGCATAGCCCAAGCAATCATAGGAGGCACTACTCTCAATAGGTGTTTGTTGAACGCAAAGATAGTGTGGCTCACAAAGGGATGCAAGTGGGGAGAAGTCGTGGAATTTTTATACCTTTCGTCCCAGATCTTCACCCTTTATTGGTCGATTCCGCCTTGCTCACGGAGTTTGGATGGAGTAGATAAAATAAACCACGGATATGATGATGTAGATCTCCTTCTCCTTTTCAAAATGAGCTAACGAACACCAAAATCCGAGTTCGTATGCAAAAGTTATGCTCAAAACCGTGAAGCAGATTTTTTTGTCAGCAGGGGGGCGGACAGTCCGGGGCGCACAGGCCGGACTGTCCGGCCAGGGAGGAGACTCCGGTCAATTTTTGCCGGATACTCCTGTGGGGCAGATACTCCGGTCCGTTTTGGCTGGACAGTCTGGTCCGGTCGAACCAGAACTTCCAGAACGTGAACGAGACGAGTTTTGGCGGAAAAACTCGAACCAAAACCTCAAATTGATGGGAGAAATCAAGGAATTAGGCTATGGAAACACAGGGGAAGGTAGATCAACAAGTTTAGCAAGTAATCCACGGATCAAAACCTACCAAAACGCACTCAAATCACAGATCGATCCAAAACACGAAATTGGGGCTATTTTTTGGGGAATTTTCGAATTTATGGGGAAAAGACCAAATCGATGAGAAATCCGTAGCAACCAAAAGCTGTTGATACCAGATGTTATGGGGTAACCCCGTGGGTGGCCCGATCTTCATGGATCTCGTGGTCAAATCGATGAGAAAGCGAGGGGAAAGGGAGAAGGTAGTGGAAGCGGACCCACTCCTCGCGAAGAACATGATGAAGGCACGCAAAACTCACATGATACAAGGCCGATTGCTCCCGCCGGTGGCCACCAGTCCAATAGAATCCTCGCAAGGAAAGATCGGTCAACGTGCTCCCTCGATCCCACGCGGAGAGGGAAGAACACCTTGGAGAGGGTCTTGAAGTCTTGGCAAAGGGACACCGATGCCAAGGCCTTGTACAACGAGGGAGGCACAATGTAAACTCCAACAAGGTGGTGACGATAGTCGATCCCCTTTGGTAGAAGGGGATGAGGCAAAACTAGAGATTCCACAAAGGGGTTTTTCTTTAGTCTATCATCTATGCCTCGGGTTACATGAGGGGGTTGGGGCACTATATATAGGCCAGCCACTAGTTCAAGGGTACTTTAGGAATAAAAGGGGAAAGTCTACGCGGACTAAGGGGTACATGGGCCAAAGGCCTAGATGGCGGCGCGCAGGCCCATTCGCTCAGGCCGGAGACTCCGGTGAGGGGTCCGGAGACTCCGGTGTGGGCCGGAGACTCTGGTCTGTCTCCGGTGTCGTCACCGAATTGGCAGACAGACTGTCTTCGAGCTCTATCTGGGGGTCGGTCCGGAGATGGGTCCGGAGACTCCGGGATCTGCAGGCCGGAGACTTTGGTGTCTGCAGGCCGGAGACTCCGGTGTTCCAGCTGCTGCTTCTTCCGTCTTCTCTTCCAAGCCTCCGTCTTGTCGGGCTTGGTGCTCTAGGCTTCCTCCCATGCCTCCGTACTTGTTGGTGTGAACTTATCATTGATATGGGACGGAGTATGAAGTAGTATACCATTCAAGAGGGTACAAAGTGGGTTCGCATAGAGGAACGGATTCACCTTTGGAGTCCATGACAACTTGGCATAAGTTGGAGACCATGATGTGGTAACAACCGAAGGTTGGGCTACATCACTTCCGACCTGTTCTTTGAACCAATTTTAGCAAAGTGCTCCAATGAGAAAGGAGTTGATGATTTCTATTCGCATAAAGGCTTTCTTTTTAAAAAACCAAGCTATGCATTCTGAAGTCGTTGCTTCAACTTTTTCTTCTCCAAGAATCTCACGGTGGAGGCCTTATGGGTCACTTTGGCCGCGACAAGACATTGGACATGCTCTCCAATCACTACTTTTGGCCCAAGATGAAGCGTGACGTGGAGCGCTACGTTCAACAATGCACGACATGTGTTCAAGCTAAGTCCCAAGCTAACCCTTATGGTCTTTATATGCCATTGCCTATTCCTTATACACCTTGGTCCGACATTAGCATGGATTTCGTGTTAGGATTGCCTAGATCTAAGCATGGGCATGATTCTATATTTGTTGTTGTGGATCATTTTTCCAAAATGGCACACTTCATACCGTGCCATAAGACTGACGATGCTTCACATGTTGCAAATCTGTTTTTCAGGGAAATCGTCTGTCTTCATGGTGTGCCAAGAACAATCGTCTCCGACCGCGACGTCAAATTCATGAGCTACTTATGGAAGACCCTCATGATCAAGCTCGGCGTCAAGCTCCTCTTTTCATCCGCGTCGCATCCCCAAACTGATGGCCAAACGGAAGTTGTCAACCGGAGCCTTGGAACTCTCCTACGTGTGTTGATCAAGAAGAACTTGAAGGATTGGGAGGAATGCATTCCCCACGCCGATTTTGCCTACAATCGAGCCAAGCACTCAACAACCAATATGAGTCCATTCATGATCATCTATGGTTTCGAGCCCCTCGCCGCGCTTGACATCCTACAACTCCCTCTCCATGAGCGCACAAACATGGATGTTGAGAAGCGCGCACAAGCTATGAAGAAACTTCATGAAGAAACTCGAGTTACTATTGAGCAACAAGTCCTTTGCCAAGCCTCAAGGTTAAACAAGGACAAGAAGGATATGATATTTGAAGAAGGTGATCTTGTGTGGATACACCTAAGCAAAGACCGCTTCCCCAAGAAACGCGACTCCAAGCTCAAGCCAAGAGGAGATGGTCCCTTCAAGGTCCTCAAACGAATCAACAACAACGCCTACATCATCGACATACCAACCTCCAAGTACCTTGCAAGCAATACATTCAATGTCAAGGACCTCTCACCCTACCATGGAGATGCTCAAGATGATAACCATGAAGAGTCTAGGACGACTCTTTCCCAAGGGGGAGCTGATGCAGCCCGTCCTACGGACGCTCCTACATCTGCACCAACAAGTCCCCCAAGTGGACCCATGACTCGTGCTCGAGCCAAACTCCTACAGCTAAGGTGAACTCGCTCCTCTCCTCGTGCCAATTTGATACATCCTTGGAAGGTGTGCTACTTCATGCAACTACTCTATGCATCATCAGGTACGAAGCACCAACACATCACCAAGCACCCCAGGATGGAGAACAAGGAGCAGATCGTGAAGCAGAAGACGCTGGAGCTGCTTAGACCGGAGTCTCTAGTCTGCGCACACCAGAGTCTCCGTTCCACCAAAGTCTCCGGACTGAAGACACCGGAGTCTCCGGTCCCACCTCCGGTCTGCCCCCAGAATAGAGCTCGAGGACAATCTGACTGCCCCTCCGGAGGCTGGTCCGGAGACCGACCGGAATCTCCGGTCCACCACACCAGAGTCTCCTGACCGACCATTGCCAGGCATGTAAAAGGCCTTTGGGCCTTCAGCCCATGTACCTCTTAGTCCGCCCAGAACTTGTCTTTTATTCCTAAAGTACCCCAGACTGTGTGGCTGGCCTATATATAGCCCCCCACCTCTATTGTAAACCCTAGGCATGATGTTGGAATTAGTGGAAACCCCTTTGTGGATCTATAGTTCTTGCCTCATGCTCCTTGACCAAGGAGAACCAATATCCCCAAACCTCGTTGGAGTTTGCATCGTGCCTCCGTGTTGTACAAGGCCTAGGCATCAGAGTCCCTTTGCCTAGACGTCAAGATCTCACTGAGTCTCCCACCACGCCATGCATGTTCGAGAGGGAGTCCTCCACCCGATGCTGATCCTAGGGATTGCGCTGGACCGGTTACCGCCGGCATGAGCTATCGGTGTGTATCATGGTTTTGTGTGTGTGTGTTCATCACGTTCTTCGTGCGTACGTTCGTCGTGTTCATCCTCCCCTCCTCTCCCCACACTCCATCCTCAATTTGAAAGGGAATCGTGAAAGATTGGGCCACCCTAGAGGTTTGCCCTCAACAATCTCTCACCCTACCATGGAGATGTTCAAGATGATAACCATGAAGAGTCGAGGACAACGCTTTCCCAAGGGGGGAGCTGATGCAGCCCGTCCTACAGACGCTCCTACATCTACACCAACAAGTCCCCCAAGTGGACCGATGACCCGTGCCCGAGCCAAGCTCCTACAAGCTAAGGTGATTCGCTCCTTGTCTCATGTGACTTCGATACATCCTTGGATGGCTTGCTGCTTCATGCCAATACCTTATGCATCCTCAGGTACGAACCCCATGAAGAAATTCCAAGAGAAGGAGCCAAGCCAATGTGAACCGGAGTCCCAGGCCAAACCGGCTCCAGGACCGGTGGACCGGAATCCTCGTCGGAACTTCCGGCGCACACCCCGGCGGACCGGACCCAGGACCGGGATTTCCGGCGCACGCCGGAAACAGCCGGCGCACGCCGAAACACAGTTCTGTAAGCCATTCTGGTGGCCGACCGGAACGACCGGCGCCGACCGGAAATCCCGGCGCCCAGTCCGGCGCGACCGGACTTATCGCCGGAATGACTTCTATCTCGATTTGGCTAGGGTTTGATGCCCAAGAATATTCCCTTTTTCGTCCAGTTTTACTCTTTTATGCCCAAACTACCCTTGAACTTGTGGATAGCCTATATATAGCCCCCCACCTCTATTGTAAACCCTAGGCATGATATTGGAATTAGTGGAAACCCCTTTGTGGATCTATCTAGTTCTTGCCTCATGCTCATTCACCAAGGAGCACCAATATCCCCAAACCTCGTTGGAGTTTGCATCGTGCCTCCGCGTTGTACAAGGCCTAGGCATCGGTGTCCCTTTGCCTAGACGCCAAGATCTCACCGAGTTTCCCATCTCATCGTGCCGGTTCGAGAGAGAGTCCTCCGCCCGACGCCGATCCTAGGGATTGCGCCGGACTGGTCACCGCTGGCGTGAGCTATTGGTGTGTATCATGGTTTTGTGTGTGTGTGTTCATCGCGTTCTTCGTGCGTGTGTTCGCCGTGTTCATCCTCCCCTCCTCTCCCCGCACTCCATTCTCGATTTGATAGGGAATCGTGAAAGATCAGGCCACCCTAGAGGTTTGCCCTCAACAGATGGGCTAGCCGTTAGATCTCCTTCGCAGATTTCCGAGTAAATGCCAAGTTTGGCAAGACCTGGATTGCTGAGAAGGTTTTTGGAAAAAACCTCTGCCGAGGGATCATTACCCTTTGAGGGTTCACCCTTATGAACTGCCAAGTCACCCATGGTGACGTCGGTCCGCGAACCAAGGTTTGCTGGCTCATAATGAAGAGCCGAATCTTCTGTGACGGACGGAGATGGAGTAATCTCCAGCGTTGTAGAAGGCTTTCTAGCAAGAGTCGGAGGCGATGTGGCAGGAGAAGTCAAATTCAACTTTGACTGGCGCTGGCGCTTCGACGAGCCTCATTTCCCTTGCCCTGGGTGAGTTGTTTA
The DNA here is from genome assembly GCA_910589775.1 of Avena eriantha. Classification (NCBI taxonomy): domain Eukaryota; kingdom Viridiplantae; phylum Streptophyta; class Magnoliopsida; order Poales; family Poaceae; genus Avena; species Avena eriantha. Next base: position 67,938,810 of record OU342746.1, on the reverse strand, counting down.
GCTCTGAGGAGGTAATAGAACAAAGATCGTTACACTTCAGAAAGAATGAGAAATAAAAGTACAGAGACCTTGTGAAGAAAATTAACTCTTCACAACGGGCACTTCCTTTGTGCCAATGGAAACTGTCGGAGCCTTACGCTTTTGGGTAAGGGTCTCTGGCAATGGAACCAGTTCTCCATCATCCTGAGAGATCACAGGAGGATATCCTCGAGAGGAGCAAGCTCCCACTCCGGGAGGTCAGCAAGCTGAAAAGAAAAAATATCTTAGTATTGCAGAAAGAAACAATAATGTATAGATGAACACATAATTCGAGTTATTGTTGGAAACTTACTATTACTACATGATCATCAGCCGTATACATTTGATTTGGGACTCATAGTCTTTTCCCAAGTAAGGACGGGAGCAGGTCTGAAGAGAGTCCTTCTTATTCACCATGATGGAATGCATAAGCCAATCACCATGGTATTGGAGGGGCAGGATCTGGCATGCAACCTAGCAATGAACCAAGTCGGATCCTTTCAAACCCTTGTGCTTCATCAGATATTCGTTCTGCCTCTTAGCAAGAAGCAGATTGTTAGTGAGAGCCGGAGGATCCACGTCCCAGGACTCTTGGGGCGTGGTGGTGCCATCAACGAAAACCGGCAAAGTAGATGCTTTTTCGGGAGCCGGTCTATCCTTGTGATAGAAAAACGTCGACGACCATTGCTTTATCGATTCGCTAGCCTTAGTCCTAGGATAGACACGTTCTCTCCTAACAGAAAAGCTAAGAGTCCCGGTAATGTAAGGATTACCAGCAGTGATAAATTTTCTACGGGTATGAAAGTAATGCCGGAAGAGAATGAGACTCGACCTAATGTCGATATACCCCTCACATAAAGAGGCATAAGCGCTCATTTCTAAAATAGAGTTTGGGGGGAGATGGTGGAGTTGAACTCCATAATGATCCATGACGTCGGAAAAGAAGTCTGAGGGTGGAAAACTCAAACCTCTGTCAAGGTGAGTGCCGAAGTGCACTCGCTCTTCAGCATTCAGGGTGGGGATGGTTTGTCCATGGCCGCTCCGCCAGTCGCCGGCACGGAGGAGACCTTCGTTCTCGACGATGCGGAGCTTGGCGTCATCGAGAACACATGGGATCCATACCCCACAGAACTTTTCCTTCTCCGTCGCAGGTGTTGTTGCCAATGTCGTAGCCGCAGCTGAAGATGAACCCTCAACCATTTTTTGGGCTCCGCTGACCTAGGGTGGGCGGCGCTGTGGGATTTGGGGGAGGCAGAGGAGCTCTGTTCACAGGAGACGTTGAGAGGAAGGATGAGGAAATGGCGCTAGTGAGGAGGAAGGAAGAAATCTTGACCCCTTATATCCTTCACCTGCGCCAAGATTCGTGCAATGTAAACAGTAACCATGCTACGTGTCATGGAAGGAGCTAGGTAACTCCCTCGCGATGATTATACTGCCTTGATCTCTGTGCAGGCATTAAAACAACACCTCGGTTCCACGAAAGCCGGACCCATGAATGGTCATGATGACAGGAATATCTGTTAGTGACATGACTTGACTTTGACTGATATCAGGTTATGTCAGAGGACAAGTTCTGACTTAGTTTGAATTTCAAGCTAGAAACCCAAATAACGTATTCATAGGTCCGATTTGTTTTGAGACCCGGATCCTATCCTTTCTTTTTAAGTTTCAAGAGCCCTTCAAGATTCTGCAAGCCGAAGATCAAGCTGGACAATGATGAAATCCGACTCTAGATCTTGGAGGCTTCCGGGGGCTGCTGTTGGGGATATATTTTCCGAGTATCCTCGCTATGCCTCACTGACCAGGGTGGCCCACTTCGGGTTAGAGCTTTGCTTCGTGGGCGGCCCAGTCAGGGAGAAGAGACAGAATCCAGTCCGGCTACGGGAAGGCCCAGAAGACTTACCGACATAGGCCAGTTATGTTACTTGTAGTTCAAGATGTACTCTGTAACCGACTCTTAGTCGTAGCCGGATAGGTCTCTCCTATAAACCCTAGGCCAGATATCTATATAAGTCGTCCTAGGGTAATCCTTTAGGGCACCTAGACTACAATCTCAACTCGCACAGGCGAAACCCTTGTAACCCATATTCTGGCTCTGCCATATTACTAGATTGCTAGCATGAGTAGGATCCGTCCAAAGCAGGCGGATTTGAACCTGGGTAAACTTGTGTGCTCACCGACCCGGAGCACCGTACATCTCACACCCCTCTCTTCCACACGCCTCGAGGACCCCCTCATGGCATACTTGTCATCAATCCGATGACACCACTCGGTCTTCTTGAGAGGCACCGGTGGGCATGTCGATCCCACGACAGCCCTTCTATCTCTAGCTCGACTTGGTTGGCATTTTATTGCCCTTTCAAATACGTAGTTTAATTTGTCCTCAATCTGCATGGTCATAGTTTATTCTGCGTTTGATCTGTGTTCGTAAATACCTTCGATGAGTTTTGCTGTCAATATGTTTGTTGAAACGCAAAGGCATATATACTTTTTGTACTCCATCTATATGTTTCCTGCTTTTCTTTTAATAATAACCAACCTTGTATGTCATAATTAAACAGATGGGCCAATTTTGGATACAGATTGCTCTATTAGGCAACGCTAAACGTATCCTTGATGTTCTACGATTTATGGGATTTGTTAGAGCTCATTGTGAGAACTCAAAAGTACATTGCCCCTGCCGGTTGTGTGTGAATCGTAGGGTGATGCCTCAAAGTATAGTGGAAGACCATATTTTACATTTGGGATGCTAAGCACATATGTTAGATGGGTATTTCATGGTGAACCATATGATCCTCCATATGAACCGGGGGAAGCACATCTTTATCATCAAGATCACGTAGGGGAAGCAGATCTTGATCAACTAGATCAACTGACAGAGGCAGCTCCTGAGCATCTAGATCAAGTTGGAGAAGGGGGAGGAGAGAAAAGGCACAAGCTGCATGAAACAGGTTTCATGTCCGGTACTACCACTATGCTAGATGACAAGGTATATCTGTAGAACGACAAATGTTCAGGTTGTGTGTCTTTGATGTTTCTCTATAAACGTATTTGTTAATCTACAACTCACAGAAGCATACGACCGAAGAGGACTTTGATGGTAATGACGATTACATGTTCATTGATGAGACTGTACCTAAGGCTGTGGATCAGGTTCACTGCTTCTGGATGGATTTGATGCAGGGCTGCTGATCATCAGGGGTATACTTTTGGTGCCGTTTGGGTAGTCTCATGACCACTAGCCCAGCTGTAAAACTCTTGGGGTGTAGAGCTATCCCATGATTGGTTCGCTATTGTCGTAGTTCTATAATATGGAGCTACCTTATTATGATTTCTAGGCCTTTGTTAGCAGAACTATAATTGGAAACTATTCCGTATATTAGTATATACAGAGTATATGTGTGTGTTTCTAGTATGAAATCCGAGCTTATCATTTTATCGGTTCCTAAACTGTTTTTGAGGCCCTAGCGATGGTGCCCTATGCTGTAACTACCGCCGTCTTGTCCACTGCTCCGTGAGACAAATTAGCAAAAGGATAGTAAGTTGGGATCAATTTGATTCGAAGAGGGGCGATTTTCTCTGTCCTTGGAGAGGAACCCGGGAGAACTAGTACTGGTACCAAGGGAAGGAGGAGGTTGGCTCGGTCAATTATCTCACCCACTTGATATGGGACCTGCTTTAACTCACCCCTGACATGGGTCCCGCTTGAAACAGTTGTAGGCCACCACGTGATAGCTGGGACCAAAAATTCGGGATTCTCTCCCAGCAAAATGTTCCCGCCACTACCACTTAAAATACTTACTGTAGAAAAAAGTGTACTGCCCAGCCCTACTACTACTAGTACTACTACTCCCCTACCCATGCCTTTCTACCGACGACAAGACAAGAAACCATGACTAGCTAGCTGACATCCAGCAAGCAACTATTGGAACTGGTGCAACCTCCGATTTGGGAGTTCTTGTTGAAATAGGTGGGTGTATTTGCTCACCTCAAAATCCGGCTTTGCTTAATTTGCTTCCGATTGGGCCATTGGGGGTACTATTAGTACCAGGAGTAGTAGTATTCGGTATGCTTTGATTGTGGAGTTCTTGCTTATTGCTCACCTCGGAATCACCTAATCAGGATATTTTTCCTCTTCTCTAATCGATTGGGTCATTTGGGTGGGGTGGGTGTGGTGGTGGGGATGGGGATGGGGATGGGGTGGGAGGAGGTGGTACCGATTTCTTATGGATTCCGGATCAGGGCATGGTCACCATTGTTCTGATTAGGGCATTTGGTCGGGTTTGATTTCGATGTTCTTCACTTCTGTAACGTTTAGTTCCTACTCCTAATCCGCAATGGATTTTGGGTCAGATTCTGTATGGAGAACTATGGGTCAGTGGCACGCACAACCACTATGGACAGGGATGGTCCCGCCATGATGCAGCCCATCCTACGGACGCGCCTACATCTACACCACCAAGTCCCCCAATTAGACCCATGACTCGTGCTCGAGCCAAGCTTCTCCAAGCTAAGGTGAATTCGCTCTTGTACTCATGTGACTTCGATACACCCCTGGATGGCTTTCTACTTCATGCCCCGACACTATACATCATCAGGTATGAAGACACGAGCCAGAGGAGCGACGCAGCAGCCAACAACTGCCAGGAGACCGTGGTACTACCGGTCCCTGGAAGCGGTACTACCGCACAAGTGGTACTACCGCTCATGGACAGTGGTACTACCGCCCCGGGCAGAGAGATGGACCCGAAGCCCCAGATCCCACCGGTACTACCGCACTTAGCAAGCGGTACTACCGCGCGCACCTGAAGACTCATGCCAAAGCTTCTGCCCGGTCCGCACCCTTCCAGCGGTACTACCGCATCTAACCGGTACTACCGCTCAACCGACCGGTACTACCAGACACCCTAGGGCCTACGCGCTCCAGCTAGGCCCTTTGGGCTTGTAACGCACCCTTTTGATACTTTAGTTGCCTAAAATACCCCTAAACTTGTGGCTGGCCTATATATAGCCCCCACCTCTATTGTAAACCCTAGGCATGATATTTGGAATTAGTGGAAACTCCTTGTGGATCTATCTAGTTCTTTGACAAAGGAGCACCACATATTCCAAACCTCGTTGGAGTTTGCATCGTGCCTCCGCGTTGTACAAGGCCTAGGCATCGGAGTCCCTTTGCCAAGACGTCAAGATCTCACTGAGTCTCCCATCTCACCGTGCCGGTTCGAGAGAGAGTCCTCTGCCCGACGTCGATCCTAGGGATTGCACTGGACCGGTCACCGCCGGCGTGAGCTATTGGTGTGTATCGTGGTTTTGCATGTGTGTGTTCATCATGTTCTTCATGCGTGCTTTCGTCGTGTTCATTCGCCCTCCTCTCCCCGCACCCCATCCTCGATTTGAAAGGGAATCGTGAAAGATCGGGCCTCCCTAGAGGTTTGGCCTCAACATATTGGTATCAAGAGCTTCGTTGCTCACAAATTCCCCCACAAAATTTTCTTCTATCCACCAAAAATTTCAAAAATCCCCGCCCCCAAAAGAGCCCCAAATTTGCCTTCGGATCGATCTCTGGATTTGGTGCATTTTTCGTGGTTTTGGTCCATAGATCTATTGCTTGGGTTATCGTCTACCTTCTTTGTGTGTCCTTAGCCCCAATTTTGTTCAGCTTTCCGCGGATTTAAGGATTTTTGGACCGATTGTGCATTTAAGTTCGAGATCAACGCGCCCAGGAATCTGCGAAGCAGTAGTACCGCCAAATCGAGAGGTACTACCGGTCACCAGTACTACCGGCCTTTTTGAGCGGTACTACCGCCCCTGTCTGACAAGAAATTTTTCACCCCCATTTATGTTCGCTAATTTTTAGTATTGGCTTGTTTGTGTTTCACGTGTGTTTCGCCCAACTAACTTCATGTTTGCGACACAATATTCACATCACGCGCTCATCGACACCGCGACACCGAACAACATTCCCCTACACCGGTAGCAAGTCGTCAATACCGAAGGTATAACTTGCTCCACCTTGTTAACCCTTCTTCCTTGTGTGTATCTATCCTATGAGAGCAGCTCATTTTGTGTTTGCCTAAGCATTGTGCACTTGTCCTTGGAAAGTGAGAGTGTGAGAGCAAATACAAGAGTTAACATAGTAGTATAGAAAGGGAGAAAAAGAATCAAAAAAAGAGAGAAAAAGAAAAATAAAAATAAAAATAGAAAGATACATAGTCTCCCAATACAAAGAGAGTCTCAAGCTTGTAGGGAAAGAGATAAAAAGAGCACGACCGAGGCAAGTGCACAAATCCGTTGCTTATTTCTCTTTTGGCAAAAGAGTTGTGGTATCTCCTTGCGTTGGCACGACACCGAGCGTAGTCTTCATTAGGACCTTTTGTGCTCATTTTATAGTCGTGCTAACCACATCCGTCTCCACGTGTGTGTATCCTTGTGTTTTGTAGATCGTTTACTTTTTGGTTTGATCTTTGGTTCTCTACCACTTTTGACAACAACCTTTTCTTTGGATCATTTCGTTTGGTTTTCCACAATCCTAACCTTCCACCCATAGCTTTTGAGAGTTAGTTTTCTCTTTAGTGTGAGTTTTCTTTGCGATTCCACTTTGCTCGCTTATAGCTCTCACTTGTGGTTTCTAGTTTGGTGCAATCCCCAAGGTGAGGTACAAGGCTAATACCACCATATTCCACTTCCATATACAATACTTGTGTGTTTTGCATGATGGATAGGCACGGTGAGTCGAGCCAACCACCTACTCAAGAAGAAGAACATGGACTGTACATGACGCGTGCAAGTCACTTCATCATTCGACAAGAGTTCCGTGAACGTTGCCAAGCCCTTGAGACACGTCAAGATGAACAATTCGGCGAGACGCAAGCCAAGTTCAAGAACATCGACAACCGCTTCGACGGCCTAGAACGACAAATGCACGCAATGCATCATAACTTCGGCCACCAAAATGAAGCGCTCCAATGCTCCGTCTTCGAAACAAATGACAATCTTTGACGCCTCATCGACGGAATGGCAAGACCACGTTCACGCGCATCAAGCTCTTCAAGTTCTTCGCGACGTCATGCTCCTTCTCAACAAGATCTACCTCCAAATGCGACAAGACGCAATGACGCCCCCGTGGTTGAAGATGGAACCTCTTCGAACTATGTACCTTCCCCCCGGCACGCTGCAACGTCAAGCTATGATGGTGATTTCTCTTCAAGGCCACGAGCAAGGCAAGAAGCACACCGTCATCATGCAAGGGCACTATTGATCCAACATGAGAAACCACAAGAAGAACCGCAAGTGCAACCGCAAGTCTACCGCCATCGACCCCGAGACATACTTGACACAACTAGTGATGACTCCAATTTGGAGAATCAAGCTCGTCATCGATGTGAAGCTCTCCAATATCCTCCTCTTCATCATCATCGTCATGAATGTCAACAACGACACCATGGTCATCACGAGGCGCCTCCTCCACCACACCAAAATATGGAGCGTCAAGTGGTACAAGTTGAGCGATGCCCACCATGTCAAGAGGCTCACGACCATGATCTTCGCCATGAGGCCCATGTGCCTAATCTTCATCACCAACCGAGGAACGAGCCTCCTCTTCGTCATCAACCGCATCATGAGGCTCCACATCCTCAACACCCTCATGAGGCCCAAGCGCCTCAACATCGTCAACAACCGTGCCAAGAGCAAAAGCAAGCTTCACAACAACAACATCAAGAGCAAGCTCCTCAACAAGATTGAGAGAACCAAGTTCCACCGCATCAACAACAAGATCATCAACAATGTCAACAAGCTCGTCGCAATGACCACAATGATGAAGAAACTTTTGGTAAGCTCAAGTTCACTATGCCCAAGTTTAACGGATCCAATGACCCCGAAGAATACCTCTCATGGAACTCAAAGTCGACAAGATCTTCTGCATGCACAATTATAGCAACGAGAAGATGGTCGACATGGCTTCGCTTGAGTTTGATGATTACGCCAACCTTTGGTGGGAACAAGTTCAAGTTGCTCGTGATGCAAGACAAGAGCCCCCAATCACAACTTGGCATGACATGAAGGCTCACATGTGATCCCAGTTCGTCCCCGCGCACTACACGCGTGACCTATTCAAAAACCTTCAATCTCTTTATCAAGGGACAAAGACAGTGGAAGAGTACTTCAAGGAAATGGAACTCAACTTGATTCGCGCCAACATTGATGAGGGCCTGGAGCAAACTATGGCACGCTTCCTTATTGGGTTGAACCACCCCATCAAGCGTATCATCGAGTTCCAAACATACAACACCATGGTTGAGCTTGTGCACATAGCAACAAAGGCAGAACGTCAAGTGCAAGAGGACATCAAATATAACAAGCCCAAGACGTATTTCACCTACAAGCAAGCTTCAACCGCTACGCCAACAACCTTCAATGGAAGCTCCTCAAGTACCTCCAAGCCTTCCTTCAAACCCACACTTCCTCAAGGAAAACTGCCCAAGTGGCAAATAAGTAAAGAGTGATACACCTTTCAATAGTGAATGCTACAAGTGTGGAGGCAAAGGACACAAGTCGGCCGAATGTGGAAACAAGAAAGTATTGTTCATCCACGACAATGGCGACGAAGAGTACTTGAGTGAAGATGAATTTGATGCCCGTGTCAAGGAAGCAATGGCAAGGCAATGAGTGGAAGATGACCAAGAACTCCTAATGTGTGAACATGACGCAAGTACATCGCTTGTCGTCACAAGGATCTTGACCACTCAAGCACAAGAGCATGAAGACCAACGCTCCAATATCTTCCAAACACGAGCCGGCATCAATGGAAAATCTATCAAGGTACACATTGACGGAGGGAGTTGCCACAACATTGCTAGCACCAAGTTGTGTGAGAAGCTCAACCTCACCCTCCATCCGCACAAGAACCCCTACCACGTGCAATGGCTAAGTGGCCAAGGGTCCCTGAAGATCAAGCATACTGTATCGGTCTCCTTTGCCATTGGTACTTATAAAGATACGGTGGAGTGTGATGTGGTTCCTATGAAAGTTTGCCACATGCTTCTTGGTCGACCATCCCAATTTGACAAGGCTGCTCAACATGATGGTCGCACCAATGTATAGACCTTCAAATGGCTCAACAAAACATGTGTTTTGGAACCCATGACTCCTAGCCAAATAATTGGGGACAATGCAAAGGCCTTAGCGAGGGCGCAAAGCACAACACCTCCTTGTGAGAAGAGCGGTGAGAGAGAGAACCACCTCATAGTGAGTGAGAGCCACAAGCCAAACTCGAGTGGAAAAACTAAGAGTGTTCTCCTTGCCACCAAACGTGAGATAAGAGATGTTTGGAACAACCCATCCATCTTGCACTATGTCCTCCTTTGCAAGGGACTAGCGCAAGGAACTAATGAATTAACCAATGTTCCTCCATCTTTAATGAATGTTTTGCACGAATTCAAGGACGTGTTCCGCGAAGAGCTCCCACATGGTCTACCTCCTTTTCGCAGCATCGAACATCGCATTGACCTCATCCTCGGCGCACCACTTCCCAACCGCGCCGCTTACCGCACGAACCCGGAGGAGACAAAGCAGATTGAACGTCAAATGTGTCGTACCCGTGATTCTTGTTCCAAAGATGGATGATACGTTACAGTTATGCATGGACTGCCATCCAATAAATGATATCACTGTGCATTATCGACATCCCATACCACGTCTCAATGACATGCTTGATGAGTTGTGTGGAGCCACTATTTTTTCGAAAATTGATTTTCATAGTGGTTACCATCAAATACGCATGGCTGAAGGTGATGAGTGGAAAACCGCCTTCAAGACCAAACTTGTTCTCTATGAATGGTTGCTTATTCCCTTTGGCTTATCTAATGCCCCATTCACCTTCATGCGCCTTATGAATCACATCTTGCGTTCTCTTATTGGAAAAAGTGTTGTTGTCTATTTCGATGATATTCTTGTTTATAGGAAATCACTTGAGGACCATATAACACATGTCAACAAAGTTTTGCAAATCCTTCGACATGAAAAGCTTTATATCTTCCCAAGTGCACTTTTGCTAAAGACAAGTTGATTTTTCTTGGATTTGTCTTTTCTTCGAAGGGAATTGAAGTTGATGTTTACAAGGTAAAGGACATACGAGATTGGCCCATCCCAACAAATGTGAGTGAACTCCGAAGTTTTCATGGGTTGGCCGGTTTCTATCGTCACTTTGTGAAAGTCTTTTCGACCATTGCTTCTCCCCTCAATGAATTGACCAAAAAGAATGTCACCTTCATGTGGGGCAAGGCACAATAGAAAGCTTTTGATGAACTTAAAAAGAGGCTCACCAAAGCACCTCTTCTTGCTTTACCGGATTTCATAAAAACTTTTGAGATAGAGTGTGATGCTAGTGGTATTGGCATTGGAGGAGTCCTTATGCAAAACGGACGTCCTATAGCCTACCATAGCGAGAAACTTGATGGTGCTCACCTTAACTATCCAGTTTATGACAAAGATATTTTTGCCTTAGTTTGTGTCCTTCAAGTTTGCTAACACCACCTATGGCCCAAATAATTTATCATACATTCCAACCATAAGTCGTTGAAATACCTCAAAGGGCAATCGAACTTGAGTAAGAGACACGCTAAGTGGGTTGAGTTCATGGAGTCTTTTTCGTACATTGTCAAGTATAAGAAGGGCAAAGATAATGTAGTTGCAGACGCTTTGTCTCGCAAACACACAAGCCTTCTTACAAGACTCGAAATCAACGTGTTGGGTCTTGAGGAAATAAAATCTTTGTATACTTCTGACCCGTTCTTTGAACCAATTTTCGCATAGTGCTCCAATGACAAAGGAGTTGATGATTTCTATTTGCATAAGGGCTTTCTCTTTAAACAAAACAAGCTTTGCATTCCGAAATCGTCGCTTCAACTTTTGCTTCTCCAAGAATCTCATGGTGGAGGCCGCATGGGTCACTTTGGCCGTGACAAGACATTGGACATGCTCACCAATCACTACTTTTGGCCCAACATGAAGCGTGACGAGGAGCGCTACGTTCAACGATACACGACATGGGTTCAAGCTAAGTCGCAAGCTAACCCTTATGGTCTTTATATGCCATTGCCTATTCCTCATACACCTTGGTTCGACATTAGCATGGATTTTGTGTTAGGATTATCTAGATCTAAGAAAGTTCATGATTCTATATTTGTTGTCGTGGATCGCTTTTCCAAAATGGCACACTTCAGACCGTTACATAAGACCGATGATGCTTCACATGTTGCAAATCTGTTTTTCAGGGAAATCGTCCGTCTTCACGGTGTGCCAAGAACAATCATCTCTGGCCGTGATGTCAAATTCATGAGCTACTTATGGAAGACCCACATGGCCAAGCTCGGCGTCAAGCTACTCTTTTCATCCACGTCGCATCCTCAAACCGATGGCTAAACCGAAGTCGTCAACCGAAGCCTCGAAACTCTCTTTCGTGTATTGATCAAGAAAAACCTCAAGGATTGGGAGGAATGCATTCCACACGCCGAGTTCACGTACAACCGTGCGAAGCACTCAACAACCAAGATGAGTCCATTCATGATCGTCTATGGTTTCGAGCCCCTCACCACGCTCGACATCCTATCACTACCTCTCCACGAGCGCACCAACATGGACGTCGAGAAGCGCGCACAAGCTATGAAGAATCTTCATGAAGAAACAAGAGCTAATATCGAGCAACAAGTCCTTCGCCAAGCTTCAAGGTTAAACAAGGACAAGAAGGATATGATCTTTCAAGAAGGTGATCTTGTGTGGATACACTTGAGCAAGGACCGCTTCCCCAAGGAACGAGATTCCAAGATCAGACCAAGAGGAGATGGCCCCTTCAAGGTCTTCAAGAGATCAACAACGCCAACATCATCGATATACCGACCTCCAAGTACCTTGCAAGCAATACATTCAATGTCAAGGACCTTTCACCCTACCATGGAGATGTTCAAGATAATAATCATGAAGAGTCGAGGGCGACTCTTTCCCAAGAGGGGGAGTTGATGCAGCCCGTCCTACGGACGCGCCTACATCTACACCAACAAGTCTCCCAAGTGGACCCATGACTCGTGCTCGAGCCAAGCTTCTCCAAGCTAAGGTGAATTCGCTCTTGTACTCATGTGACTTCGATACACCCCTGGATGGCTTGCTACTTCATGCCCCGACACTATGCATCATCAGGTATGAAGACACGAGCCGAAGGAGCGACGCAGCAGCCAACAGTTGCCAGGAGACCGCGGTACTACCGGCCCCTAGAAGCGGTACTACCGCACAAGCGGTACTACCGCTCATGGACATCGGTACTACCGCCCCAGGCAGAGAGATGGACCTGAAGCCCCAGATCCCACCGGTACAACCGCACTCAGCAAGCGGTACTACCGCGCACACATGAAGACTCACGCCAAAGCTTCTTCCCGCTCCGGTACTACCGCACCCTTCCAGCGGTACTACCGGACACCCCAAGGCCTGCGCGCTCCAACTCGGCCCTTTGGCCTTGTAACGCACCCTTTTGATACTTTAGTTGCCTAAACTACCCTGAACTTGTGGCTGGCCGATATATAGCCCCCCACCTCTATTGTAAACCCTAGGCATGATATTTGGAATTAGTGGAAACCCCTTGTGGATCTATCTAGTTCTTGCCTCATGCTCCTTTAACAAAGGAGCACCAAATATCCCAAACCTCGTTGGAGTTTGCATCGTGCCTCCGCGATGTACAAGGCCTAGGCATCAGAGTCCCTTTGCCTAGACAGCAAGATCTCACCGAGTCCCCCATATCGCCGTGCCGGTTCGAGAGAGAGTCCTCCGCCCGACACTGATCCTAGGGATTGCCCCAGACCGGTCACCGCCGGCGTGACCTATTGGTGTGTATCGTGGTTTTGTGTGTGTGTGTTCATCGTGTTCTTCGTGCGTGCGTTCGTCTGTTGGGGATATACTTTCTGGGTATCCTCACATTTCCTCACCGACTAGGGTGGCCCACTTCAGGTTAGAGCTTTGCTTCACGGGAGGCCTAGTCAGGGAGAAAAGACGGAGTCCAGTCTGGCTATGGGAAGGCCTCGAAGACTTACCGACATAGGCACATAGTGTTACTTGTAGTTCAAGACGTACTCTGTAACTGACTCTTAGTCGTAGCCAGATAGATCTCTCATGTAAACCCTAGGCCGAATATCTAGATAAGCCGTCCTAGGGATAGCCTTTAGGGCAACATAATAGTCTACAATCTAAACTCACACAGGCGAACCCCTTGTAACCCATATTCCGGCTCTGCCGTATTACTAGATTGCTAGCAGGAGTAGGATATGTCCAAAGCCGGTGGAATCGAACTTGGGTAAACTTGTGTGCTCACTGTCCCGGAACACCGTATGTCTCACACCCCTCTCTTCCGCATGCCTCGAGGACCCCCTCATGGCATACTTGTCATAATTCCGATGATAGTTGGTGCCCACCGTGGGGGAAGTGAGCTTCGAATCTGTGTTCCGAGCGGAATCTGCAAGAATCGGAATCGGCGAGACTATCGCCATCGGCCGCGTCCTCTACGACAGCGACGTCCCTCTCATTGTTCTCGATGAGACCTGGATTCCGGCTAGGGAGGCCGTGACTACCTACACCATCATGTCTTTTGGCGAGATCGATGTTTACATCGGCTTTGCTGAACCTGCCACACGCACCCCAGCGGTGATGATAGAGGCAGAAGAAATTTCTGGGTCCCCTTTGTCCGCGGAGGCGGCAGAGTTCCGGATCTCAGAAACCCCTAATCCCACCCAGTGCGCACCAATTGTGGAGATAGTGGGGAAAGCTGAGCCTGAAGCAGATCATGTGGTTCAAGTCGAATCTAGAGTGGATCTCTTGGATGAGGTCAAATGCCAGATCGATCTGACCGCTGGGGTCGAGATCCAGGAGGAGCACAGTAACAACCATGGTTCTGGCTCTGCCAACACTGGAACAGATCAACCGTTCCTAGGGCATACGTTGAGGCGCATGATACTGCAAGATGCAAGCGTGGATGAGGTTCTCGAAACCATAAGGATCTTCGAGGAAGCCCACGAGGAAAGCCGCAACTACCTTAGGGCCCACATGTCACACTTCGTCGGATACGTTGGATCCATATCCAGCTCTGCCGGTGCTGGAGAAAACACCGACTCATTGCTGGAGGCGATCGGAACAAATGCCGATGTACCCGCATCCTCGGATGATTCGATGACGTCGGCAGATTTCCAAAAGTTCTCCGTGGAGTATGAAGAGGAGTGCAACTCCAAAGCTGTAGAGGAAGAGGAAGCCATGGATGAAGGATCTGGGGAAAACTCTCCCAAAGCGCAGGATGACATGGAAATCAGAGATAATCCTGAGGTCCAGATGTCCGAAAGTACCGATCAGAGCCTGACTCCGAGAAACGGGCTCAAAGCCGTCTTTGCTACCGGTGCTGCCAAGAAGGCAAAGAAGAAGAACAAGAAGAACAAGACCCCGACAAACGATCTTCCGGCAGAGGAAGTGATTGCCGAGGAATACAAAGAAGACTTGGATGGAGCACTTATCCTAGACGAGCCCAAAGAAGAATCGGTGGATGGACACGTGATCACTGAAGGTGCGTGTAAACTCATCGATACTGCATTAACCACACCTATCCCTACAGCTGCAGAACTTACTGCTGAAGAACTGGATGAAAGGGCCCAAGCCCTAGAAGCGCGTCGTCAAATACTCCTGGATGAAGCCAAAAACATCGAGGAGGAGAAGAAACGCATGGCAAATGCGGAGAAGTACATCTCTTGGCAGCATCAGAAGACCCGGAAACGTCACACACGTGACGACCAATTCCCGAAGTACACAAGTTTCTCTTCGAGGGAGACCCAGGGATGCCTCGTCTCGACAGCAAAGGAGATCTGGTGTATCCAACACCGATACATAACACTGTTGCAGCTCGAGATATCCTGTCGAATAATCCAGGCCCAGAACAGGTTCGATTGGGCATCAAGCTACTCAACAAGGGTCTAGAATAGCAAAGGGCCACGAAATCCGGAAGCGGGAAACTGGTCTCCAAATCTGACCAATGTCGCATGAACTCGGCTTGGAATGATATAAGGCCCCAGCGTGTTCCGGAACAGCATCACTGATATGGGGTGGCCCGATCTTCTCAGCAAGCTCTTGGCGATGGTGATGGTGGATGATAGATAACTAGTGTGTAGCTATGATCTCTCCCGCTCGATCCCTGATGCCAATGCAACAGCTCTCGAACCTTGTAGGATATTCACAACACCACACTCTTGCGCACACAGCCGTGACCACGAACGGTAGTATGCAATCTACTAATTCCCAATGGAACAACAGATCACACTCAATTATAGTTGGCAGATTCGAACACAGGGTAATTCCAGAGGTTCTATGAAAGAAACAACTCCAAAATATTTTAACGTGGTCTGAAAAACTAACTTGTGACGGCTACGGAGGTTTATATGAGGGCTGGGGCGTCCTCCCCTCTAAACGGGCCTAAAAACAGCCATAACTTGGCCCAAACTGACTCGGTTCGACTCAAACTGATACATACCGACCCATATATGGGTTCGGCCTTATTGGCACGCAGTCCAAACGTCGTGGAACACCTCAAACATGTAATTCTTGGTGCGCCATCTCTCTCTCTTGCTCATACGTGATTTCCTCATTGCATCCTAGTGCGCCTGCCTCCCGCTCCTCCCTCGCGCACTTGTTGATATTGGAAATCAGCGCTTGTCCTTCTTGCTGCAACTCTCCTCCTCCTCGCGCAACACTTGTGTTATCAATAAACCTGATCATACAAAGATGCACAGACTTAGGTAGTATAAAGTTCTCATTAAGTAAAACATCATGTTCAATTAAGAATGAATTCACCTGATAGTCATTATTGATTTGACTCAGTATTTCCTTCTAGTTCAGGCAGTCAGAATCATCATAATCCCCGTAGATATCCTCATCATCCTCCCTTTCTTCATGAAAAGCCGTCCTCGGCTTTAGGTAAGCTGAAAGTGGGAGAAACAAAAAGAACAACGTGTACGCAAAGTATATGTATATATAACATGTTGTATTATTGTTGTTCACATGAAAAGTATGTCCAGTATACATCAAGCAACTTAAATTGCAGGTATAAGTGAAGTACAAAGAATCATGATCATGGTAAAAAACAACTAAATAGATAGTCATGTTCTTCAATACTAAATTCAGTTTTCTCAAAGAAGATCTATGATCAAATTTGTGAACAAGATCAAACCAATTTAATATGTCTGAAAACTAAATTGAATCATGCCATGCTTCAACTGCGCTACTCTGATTATTATGAACATGATCATGTTGTCCAGTATGTAAAATGCAACTCAATTTGCAAATATAAGTGAAGTATAAAGCATTAGCACAACTAGACAACGAATTTTGGGATAAACACAATGAATATGAAAACTGGGGTTCTATTCTAGCAAGATTACAACGATCCAACATAGGTAAAATTACTTGTGTTGGCTGCATTATATCAACTAGACCTGACTTTAGTTTCATATTATCACAATTTTAGCATATATCTCACAACACAAAATCGTCGACACACAACATGTATGGCTGAAAACAGCATGTTTCAGTTCAGCGATTCGATCACAAGTAATGCATATGTGATCCACAAGAAAATTTTCATGCATGCTATATTCACCAATCAGATTGAAAGTGAAACAAGGAGAATATGTGCTAGAATTCAGAAATGAAATTTCAGAAATCTTATCCATAGCACAACTCATACTCATAGGTTCATTTAGCATGATGGAATACACAATATCAGCAGGTGGTATTCGAGCAAGTATTTCCTTATGTGTTATCAGTACCACATGATCAAAATTTGAATTTGGTAAACTATCACATGGTGCTGAAACAGTAGTGCAAGGCAAATCACAAGGAGGCTTCAGTAAAGGAATAGACTCACAATATGTCGCACATGTTGGCTGAAACTCCAAATCAGTACCAATGTCATTAACAAACTTCTCAGCTATAGTAGGTACTACGACATCCTCCTCAAGTAACAATACCAGATTGTGTGATGCAGGTTGTAAAATAGGCGGCTCCCTTTCTTCAAAAGCAACCTGGATAGCACAAGAAACAATACCGGGAGTAGAGATGATTACATTAGGAGAAATATCCTCACATGTATTATCATCTACTGCACTGATGTTTTCTTTTTCTCTCATACTCTTAGAATGGATGCTCTCAACCTCACGTTTAGTGGAATCACACAGCTCACTTTTGATAACACTCTCACTCAGCTTGGCTATGTGGCTCTCATTCTCACATGGGTTGTAATGCACACCATGTTCAAGATGACAAATTATAGAATTGTCACCATTCATCATGACCTTGTACTTAGCAGACAAACTGAACTCTTTTGTCCTCTCCTTGTGAAGAAGATGATACTCATGAAATTTGTCGGCTGAAATCCTGAGCATAACACGCCTCTTCATGTTCCATTTGAAAGAAATCCTTCCAACAACAGGACATATTTGAGCGTCGAACCTTCTACTCCAAGGTTCTCCCAATAGTATGTGACAAGAATCAAGTGGTATAGGAGATACATCACAACGCACAATCTCAGTATGCTCTTTAAAAGTCATAGGAACATCAGCGGTGTGTGAAATCAGCAATGTGCCATATGATGAATGCAAGAGATATGGCACCGCACGGGCACATGTGGGTAGCTGCAACTTTTTTACAACTTCAACGCTGATCAAATTAATAGTAGAGTTACTATCAATGGTAATGGAAGCACATCGCTCACCAATCATCACACTATGGTGGAAAAGACCATCACCATCAAAAATACCGCGTTCTTCCTTCCAAAAAGTCCCACTACAGCGCCAATTTTCGATGAATTTGTAACTATACGTCTCCACATTATTTGTAACATCACCTGCCTCCATTTTCTGCATCACATCAACACTACTAGAAGACATGATTAGTACATTAGTGCACAAATCAAAATCAGTATGGTGGAAACTCTCACAACTCACTCACAACTAATAAGAAAGGAGATCTTACCGTTCCAAAGTGAATAGAGATGATCTACCAAACGAAATCAAAAACTGATGCACTGATGTGATGAAGTGAATATCAAAGGTATAGAGAACGATCACGGGGCACACAGGGTATTTATGGTGGAGCTGTAGGTATGGTATCCTAACTACACCGCAAACAAGTCCTAGTGCTGATCGTATGACAAAGACCCACGGAAACACACGCGGTGGAGATAAATGGGGCAATTGCAACTATGAAAATGAGCTCAAAAAGTAAGGTATGTCAGAGGAATGCTCGTGTTGCAATGCACAAGGAGAGATGCTAGCAATGTCTCAACGAAACGGGCACAAGATTGCTAACTGAGCAGCCCGTAGAGCACTAAGCATGCTAGTCTCGTAGGATAGTTATAGACACAAAGAAAGGCTTACTAAGGCTCACAAGGATAGGTACGCTATGTGGACTCAGTAAAAAAATAAACAAAAAAAGAAAAAAATTTGACCTGAGAATTGGTCTCTGCCACGGCAGAAAACGGCCTAAAATCCTGCCGCGGCAGGATGCCGGCAGTTTTTTTTTCTCGTACTAGCACAGACTGGTCTGCGGTAAGGCGACGGTTCGATTTTTTTTTTTCGGAATTTTTTTTTGTTTTTTCGGAATTTTTTTTTGGGTCACGCTAGAGCACAGACTTGTCTGCGGTCAGGCGTGAGGCAGCGAGCCGATTTTTTTTTTGCTCGCCAAGTAGTACACAATTAGGACTCTTTACTTGGATCGGATCTGACTTGATGGTAGCGGAAAAAGATGGTGGAAAACAACTAGAACACTAGAAAACAAATCTACGAAGAACAGATCTAGATCTAATCTAATAGAGGAACACGATCAGCAACTATTACTCGAATACGATGTAATCTAGGCTATGGCAACTCTTTTTGTGGGGCTTTTTCTGTATAGGATGAAAAACACTCTCTAATCTATGGATGGATTGTGGATTGCTTACCGAGGCAACGAGGAAATCTGATACCAAGATGATAAGATGATACCAAGATGATATGGGGTGGCCCGATCTTCTCAGCAAGCTCTTGTCGATGGTGATGGTGGATGATAGATAACTAGTGCGTAGCTATGATCTCTCCCGCTCGATCCCTGATGCCAATGCAACAGCTCTCGAACCTTGTAGGATATTCACAACACCACACTCTTGCGCACGCAGCCGTGACCACGAACGGTAGTATGCAATCTACTAATTCCCAATGGAACAACAGATCACACTCAATTATAGTTGGCAGATTCGAACACAGGGTAATTCCAGAGGTTCTATGAAAGAAACAACTCCAAAATATTTTAACGTGGTCTGAAAAACTAACTTGTGACGGCTACGGAGGTTTATATGAGGGCTGGGGCGTCCTCCCCTCTAAACGGGCCTAAAAACAGCCATAACTTGGCCCAAACTGACTCGGTTCGACTCAAACTGATACATACCGACCCATATATGGGTTCGGCCTTATTGGCACGCAGTCCAAACGTCGTGGAACACCTCAAACATGTAATTCTTGGTGCGCCATCTCTCTCTCTTGCTCATACGTGATTTCCTCATTGCATCCTAGTGCGCCTGCCTCCCGCTCCTCCCTCGCACACTTGTTGATATTGGAAATCAGCGCTTGTCCTTCTTGCTGCAACTCTCCTCCTCCTCGCGCAACACTTTTGTTATGAATAAACCTGATCATACAAAGATGCATAGACTTAGGTAGTATAAAGTTATCATTAAGTAAAACATCAGGTTCAATTAAGAATGAATTCACCTGATAGTCATTATTGATTTGACTCAATATTTCCTTCCAGTTCAGGCAGTCAGAATCATCATAATCCCCGTAGATATCCTCATCAATCACCATTCCGACCGACGGGAAGACAACGACTCAAGAACCGGATCATGAAGACCGCATCACAGAGCTACACATGACTGGTGCAATGTCGCTCCAGCTGCCGAGCAAGAAGCAATTGCTACACTGTATCCGAGAAATCCTCCCGACGAGAGTCAAACGATCGTAGGGGAGAAGACAAAGAGAAAGTTCGGGAGGAGGACCGTCAAAGGATGCCACCTCCTAGACCTACAAACCGTCCGGCTGAGCCCCACCATCGTGGGGAGATTATCACTTCGCGGCCCGAAAGTTGGGGTGTACAGGCAACACGGTACCCAAGTTCCCTGAAATCAGCCGGGATGACTACAGTTGGTGTGCCAAATACTCAGAGGGTCTTTTTCGGCACGAATTCAACTTTACGTTTTAATACAAAAAATCAGGCTAACGGGCGTCAATTTGGGCCCCCCTGTCAGTTCGCCGTTATGTCGCTCCCGTCGCTTAGGCGGGGTGGCTGTCACGTAGGCTTGCAGCATTGGCACAGTGGATAGGACAACACCCCCTACCCAGTGTATTGACGTGACAAAACAGGGCCCATGTATGGCCGTTATAATTATTTTTTGTTTACTCAGTAGCTAGAACGGCCACCGCCACGAGTCTCTCCTTGTACTTCCGTCCCAATCGTTAACCCCTACCATAAAAGCGCATTTACGGTACCACCGTTCCCCAGCCTCGCAGAAACCACTCTTCTTCTTCCTGTCATCTACTATCTTCTTCACGTCTTCTCCTTGTCGCCATGGAAGATCTACGCACTCTAGAGACAAGCTTCACTACCCATGACAACAAGAAGATAGACGCTGTCTACACCAACGAGGAGGAGACACTGGTGCGTGTCCTAAGGATGTACGAGGGTTGGCTTGGGATAGACGAGGACAAGTTTGTGGGATTGGACCTCGAGTACATCCTGGAGCACCCATATGAAGTGAATGAAGTCGCCGTCGTTCAACTTGCCATGCGGAAACACGTCCTCGTCTACCACCTCTCTCGGTTTGTAGATCTGCTCTCTATAGCTAACCGCTTTTAGGGTTTTCTCCTCTTGTTCTTTATCCACTTGCTCATCTTGCAACTACTGGATTTTACTTAGGACCAAATAAATTAGGGTTTGCCTATGTCTCAATCGACTAAGATTTTCTTTAGTCTCAATCACCTAAGAAAAGTGCAACCGTAGTTAAAAGAAATGTCCAACTCGTTCAGTCGACTAAGAAATAGCAAAGCCGAATAAATTATGACAATACAATGTTGAGAGTCTTGATCTTGCATTTACTAAACTTTTCAAAATTATATTGAGATGATGATCTTGCATTGACAAAATATTTGTAGTTACAAATTTTGGTGATGACAAACTACATACTTTCAGGACTGACAGGAAATGTCCGGTGCTGCGCCAGTTCCTTGAAAAAAAGGGAATTGTTTTCTACACTGTCGACACAACAACCGATTTTTCGAAATTGTATCAAGAGGAAATTATAATTCCTGCACACAACTGGATCGATATTCAGCGTCTTGTCAGGATCCTAGGGGGCAGGAAGAAGGATGGAATGGCATCACTCGCAACTAGAATCCTCGATGAGTCGTACAACACAATGAAGGAAGATTTCCCTACGGATAGGCACGATTTCTAGGACGAGTGGCCGTTGTCTGATATAAACCTGAAGTATGCAGCCATAGATGCTTACGTGACCTACCAGCTGTACAAGAAGATCCATTTTTTTCTACGTTACCTCGTGTTTTGCCCTATTTGCAAGAGGGAAGACGAGCTTAGGGGGGCCCTTTGTAGAAAATGCGGAATAGCTGAGTTTGAAGTTGAATATGCAAAGAAATTGGCTGCATCTGAAACAGCTGACAGAGAGGCTGCAGAAGCAGCTGAAAGAGAGCTTGGAGCTGAAGAAGCACCTGACAGAGAGGATGCAGCTGAAGCGGCAAACAGAGAGGCGGCATCTTCTAGCGGCAAC
The DNA here is from genome assembly GCA_910589775.1 of Avena eriantha. Lineage (NCBI taxonomy): Eukaryota > Viridiplantae > Streptophyta > Magnoliopsida > Poales > Poaceae > Avena > Avena eriantha. The sequence continues at coordinate 67,916,909 of OU342746.1, read as the reverse complement.
AATCAGGCCTGTAATGCACCGCTAATTGTGCCGCAGGACGCTGAAGATAGGAAAGCCAAGTCAGATGCCAATTGGGAAAAAGCAGTTCGTCAGATGTGGAGTACCTGGAACGATGGCAAGCGCCTCAAGTGGTCTGATGAGGAGTGAATTAAATTTTACTTGTCAGTGTTATGTTTCTGTTTTGTGGAACTTACTTAGCTTGCCAAGATGTCTAGCGCATCAAGTGATACTAGTAAAATAAATTTAACCCTCGTTGTGTTATGTTTATGTATGTGTCTTGTAGCTTGTCAAGATGGTAGCTTCTTAACTGGCAGTTTGAAAGAGTGCCCTTTTCCTCTCTCGCTAAACATATATGTTTCATTTTGCCCAAATTGGTAGCAAATCTAGAGAAGATTCTCACTTCGATATTTCGTTCCCTTTTGGACCTCTTTTTTTGCCTCCGATCAGGTAGCAAATCTAGAGCAGCAAATCACACCAGCTAGAATACATTCATGCAGAAAACAAAACAAATGTAGATATAGCTATGCGCAGCTAAATAGGATATAGCGGTAGAAAGTAGGTTGCTTAACGAGGTTCGATGCATTCAGCCAGAAATAGGATATAGCTAGAAAGAAGCTGCTTAGCAGCAGGGGCAGCCGCCGCAGCTGCAGGCACATCCTGCAAGCGCCCGCGCCTCCGCCATCTCCCTCTGGTGCTTCCGCCACTTCTTGCTACCCAGTTTCTTGGACTTGGGGGCCTTGGGCCTGATTGGAGGCATGCGACCGTCTTTGATGGCCACCCGCTGGAGGTTTCGGAGGTGAATGTAGAGAGCACGGTGTTCAGCGATGTAGGCGTTGATGTTCGCGGGCTCGGGCTTGCCGCTTTTGTGGATGCCGGAGCCCGTGACCTCTACATGCTTCAGTAAGGTGTTCAAGACGGTGCCGCCGGCGGCACGACTCGTCAAGCAGTAGACGCCCCCCTTGCGGAAGGGGCAGCTGTAGGGGTCCTTGGGGAAGCCGTCGTACTTGCCGGCCCGCAGCCTCCTCAGCACCTGACGAGCCTTGGTGTGAATGGACACGTCATCGCTGCAAACGTCGCTGCCAGAAACCTATTGCAAGAAAGGGAAAATGGGGGAGTAGATGGTGTAAGAAGATCGAGCAATCGAAATGCGAACAAGCGAATCCTAATAAACCAAGATCTAGCATCCAACATGGGAACAGTGTTGGATAATTAGGCACAATTTCCATGATTAATTCTTGAATATTAAACATGACAATACCAGCTAAATTTTAAATAGATTAGCCCATTATTTCTAACAAACGGTAGAAGAACCAGGGGAGGGGAGCAAACCCAAGTTACCGCCGACCATAGGTCGTCGATGCCGGTGTCGTAGGGGTTCAGCGGGCGATGTACTTATCTGGATCGTAGGTGCCCAAGAAGTGCGTGATCTTCTTGTGACTGGCGGGGGCCTCCTCACCGGCGGGGGGGATCCTCTTCGGCGGCTCCATCGGTAGCTGGGACGGGGGCCTGGACAGGAACGACGGCTGCCATTGATGCCTGATGCCTCCACTGGGGCCTGGACAGGGACATCGGCTGCTTTCAACGCATCGAGGGGGACCGGCGAGGAGACGGGGGCCTCCTCGCCGGCGGCCACGGAGGCGACGATGGCCACCTTATCCTCCTCGACCATCGCCGGCGCGGACGCGGTATTCTCGTGAGTTTGCGGATGCTGGTGGGACAGTGGAGAGGGTTGTGTGGGGACAGTGAGCGAGAGTGGGAGTGGGTGTGTGGAGAGGGGCTCTATAGTTATGGTGGATAGAAGCAAGGCACGTTTCGTTGCACCACCGTGCAACACGCCGCGCAGTCGACTGCACCGTGCACCGCGACACGCGCACGGTACGTCACGTTTTTTCCTGGGCCATGCATGGCAGTTCTGTATTGAGCCGCATGCAAAGGGCGCACACACAATTTCTATGTACGAAGTTTGACACGGCCCTAAAATTGGCGATAGTTTAAAGTGGAAATGTAGAGGGGAAGGTAGGTGGCTGTACGTCAAGATATGTGGGGTTGTGATAGATTCGGTAAAGGGATGTGTTGATGGCTGCGAGTGACTCGATGAACCGGAGACGTTAGGTCTCGTCGAGCTCAGCTGTTCGATCTCCGGCTAGCGCGTCCAAGCTTCTTACGATGGGCCCTAGTTGGAAGTGAGATTGAGAGCCGCTGCGTAAAAAATGGGATGTGTCTTATTAAAATCAAGTGGCAATAAACTGCAGTTGTCCATCGACGACCGTGCACTCGATGACGCATGTGTTGTGGCGTAGTAGTAGCAGTAGTTGGCTTTTCAGACTTGATTAAACGTGACATGACCGCTCGACGACTTTTTCCATGGACGGCATCCTGTTCCTTCTTGTAGAGGGAGACGTCAAGATGGGGCCTCGTCACGATAGTAGCTCGTTAACTGGTAGTTTGAAAGAGTACCCTTTTCCTGTCTCGCTAAACAGATATGTTTCATTTTGCCCAAATTGGTAGCAAATCTAGAGAAGATTCTCTCTTCGATAATTCGTTCCCTTTTGGACCTCTTTTTGCCTCTGATCAGGTAGCAAATCTAAAGCAGCAAATCACACCAGGCAGAATACATACATTCAGAAAACAAAACAAATGTAGATATAGTTGTGTGCAGCTAAATAGGATATAGCGATAGAAAGTAGTAGGTTGCTTAATGGGGTTCGATGTATTCAGCCAGAAATAGGATGCAAGCAAAATATAGAAAATCAAAAGAAGCTGCTTAGCAGCAGCAGCCGTGGCAGATGCAGATACATTCAAGGAGACATCCAACCCATTCATTCGCCAGCGCCTCCATCTCCCTCTGGCGCCTCCGCCACTTCTTGCTACCTAGTTTCTTGGACTTAGGGGCCTTGGGCCTGATTGGAGGCATGCGACCCTCTTTGATGGCCACCCGCTGGAGGTTTCGGAGGTGAATGCCGAGAGCCTGGTGTTCAGCGATGTAGGCGTTGATGTTCGCGGGCTCGGGCTTGTCGCTTTTGTGGATGCTGGAGCCCGTGGCCTCTGCATGCTTCAATAAGTTGTTCAAGAAGGTGCCGCCGGCGGTGCGACTCGTCAAGGAGTAGACGCCCCCCTTGCGGAAAGGGCAGCTGTAGTAGGGGCCCGTGAGGAAGCCGTCGTACTTGCCGGCCCGTAGCCTCCTCAGCACCTGACGAGCCTTGGTGTGAATGGACTCATCATCGCTACAGACATCGCTGCTGGAAACCTATTGGAAGAAAGGGAAAATGGGGGAGTAGATGATGTAAGAAGATCGAGCAATCAAAATGCGAACAAGCGAATCCTAATAAACCAAGATCTAGCATCCAACGATGGGAACGGTGTTGGATAATTAGGCACAATTTCCATGATTAATTCCAGAATATTAAACATGACAATACCAGCTAAATTTTCAATAGATTAGCCCATTATTTCTACCAAACGATAGAAGAACTAGGGGAGGGGAGAAAACCCTAGTTACCTTCGACCATAGGTCGTTGATGCCGGTGTCGTATGGGTTCAGCGGAACAATGTACTTATCTGGATCGTAGGTGCCCAGAAGTGCATGATCTGCTTGTGACCGGCGGGGGCGTCCTCGCCGGCGGGTGGCTCCTCTTCAGCGGCTCTATCGGTAGCTAGGACGGGGGCCTTGATGGGAACGGCGGTTGTCAACGATGCCTCCACTGGGGCCTAGACAGGGACAACGGCTGCTTTCAACGCGTCGAGGGGGACCGGCGAGGAGACGGGGGCCTCCTCGCCGGCAGCCACAGAGGCGACGATGGCCACCTTATCCTCCTCGGCCATCACCGGCGCGGACGCGGTATTCTTGGGAGTTTACGGATGCTGGTGGGACAGTGGAGATGGTTGCGTGGGGATAGTGAGCGAGAGTGGGAGTGGGTGTGCGGAGAGGGGCTCTATAGTTAAGGTGGATAGAAGCAAGGCACATTTTGTTCCACCACCGTGCAACGCGCCGCGCAGTCGAGTGCACCGTTGATACATTGCAAATGTATCTATAATTTTTGATGTTCCATGCTTGGTTTATCTACTTTCTTGTGTTTTGTTCCAACTTTGGAGTACTTTTCATATGCTTTCTTGGACTAACCTATTAACAAGATGCCACAGTGCCAGTTGCCTATTTTCTGCTGTTTTTGGTTCCAGGAAGTTAGAAAATGAATATTCTCGGAATTGGCCGGAACAAAAGCCAAAGTTACTATTTTCCCAGAAGACCCATGGAGCCAGAAGGAGAGTCGGAGATGGGCCACAGGGTGGCCACACCCCCTTGGTGCGGGCCAGCCTAGGCCGCCCCAGGGCATGGTGTGGGCCCCCTGGCTAGCCACCGACCTTGCCTCCTTCGCCTATAAGAGCCTCCCGATACCAAAACCCTAGATCGTCAAGCCTCCAGCCACGAAAAGTTCCGCAGCCCCGCCGCCACCGAAGTGGAGATTCGGGGGACAGAAAGTCTCTGTTCCGGCACCCTGCCGGGACGGGGAATTGCCCCCGGAGCCATCTCCATCGATCTCCACCACCATCTCCATCACCGTTGCAGATTCCCATGATGAGGAGGGAGTAGTTCTCTCTCGAGGCTAAGGGTTCTACCGGTAGCTATTTGTTCATCTCTCTATCTATGCATGATCTTGTTGTGGTCATGAGCTTGTAATCTATAGATCTACCTTGCTACTCAAGTACTTTAATAGATATCTGCTCTCCCCATGTGTGTGAAAGTGACAGCGTGCACACCATGGTGGCACTTAGGCTAGAGATTACAAATACTTGTTATGAGTTATATTTGGAGTTGGATGTCTTTATGAAATTGTGGTGTTTGTTGGACTCATCTAGTACTCAAGGTGACAGTGTGGGGTTTCTAGATGGGAAAGGCTTACTTTGAGGAGTGTTGTTATAGCCCTACCATCGATTAGAGCGTCCGACCGTCGAGTAGTTAAGAGTAGTATCATAAAGAGAAGATATTTATATGAGAGTATTCACTAGTGAAAGTATGATCCCTAGGCCTTGTTTCTAAGCATTGATACACCGTTTGCTATTAGATCTGTTACATGTTTTCTTGCTTCCATCTTTATTTCAGTTTGCCTTTAGTCATTTCCACGCCATCAAGCTATTTTCTATCACCATTACCACTTATAATTATCCATACCACTTGTATTTCACTATCTCTTCACCGAACTAGTGCACCTATACACCTGACAAGTGTATTGGGTGTGTTGGGGACACAAGAGACTTCTTGTATCTTGATTGCAGGGTTGCTTGAGAGGGGATACCTTTGACCACTTCCTCCCTGAGTTCGATAAATCTTGGGTAATCCACTTAAGGGAAAACTTGCTGCTGTTCTACAAACCTCTGCACTTGGAGGCCCAACAACTGTCTATAAGAATAGAAGTGCGTAGACATCAAGCTATTTTCTGGCGCCGTTGCTGGGGAGGTAAGGTAAAAGGTACTCACATCCTGCAGTGTGAGTGCTCGAAGATAGGATTCTGCAATTTTGTCTTTTTGTTTCTTGTTTTCACTAGTTAGGATTAATGGAAAACAACAAAAAAATTAGAGAGCTTTTTTGTATTTTTCCTAAGTTAGAACTTGAATTGTCTGAAAAGAAAATTAAAAAACCCATGGAACTTTCTTTGCATGCTAATAGCAATGTTATTAGTATGAATCTTTTGAACACCTTTGTTACTAATGCTATGGAAACGTCTAAGTTGGGGAAGTTGGTTCTTATGAAAATGATCTCTTTAGTTCCCTAGTTTTAAGGAAGAAAATTTGCTCTGATGATACTTTATCTCCCATATGTGGTAATTCTAATGATACTTGTGATATTTTAAATCCACATACTGAAAGCATCCCTTTTAACATACCTATAAAAATTATTGATCGTGTTATGGATAACTACTATTTTGGAGATGGAACTGTCCATCCCGGTGATCATTTACTCTTTATACACGAATTATGCGGGTTGTTCAAGTGTGCAGGTATTACAACAGATCATGTCAAGAAGAAGTTATTCTCTTTTTCACTTAAGGGCAAAGCAAGGGAGTGGTATGAGCTACTAGATGATCCTCATCATTTGGAGTGGAAGGAACTTGATTCTCTCTTTTACTCTAAATTTTATCCTTCTCATGAAATTCATAAAGATAGGAATAACATTTATAATTTTCATCCTCATGATGGAGAAAGTATTGCCCAAGCATGGGGGATATTGAAGTCACTAATGCTCAAATGTCCCATTCATGAGCTCCCCCGTAATATTGTTATTAATAATTTCTATGCAAGGCTTTTAGGACGTTACAAGGACAATCTAGATACTTGTTTAGAGGGATCCTTCACAAGTAAGGAGGTCAAAGCTAAGTGGGATCTTCTTGAAACAATTCAAAGCAATACCGAAGATTGGGATAACAAGAAAGGTAAAGAACCAGGTATAAACTATGAGTATGATTGCATTAAGTCTTTTGCTGAAACTGCTGATTTTCAAGAGCTTAGTGCTAAATATGGTCTTGATCCTCAAATTCTTATTGATAGTTTTAAAACCTTTGCTTATCATATTAATGCTCCTAAAGAAAAGTGGGACATGTATCATGAGCCTTTTAAAGACACTTGCATGGAAAATGAAATTGTTGTTAATGATAGCAATAAACATGCTCAAACCTCTGAAAGCACTATTTCTTATAAGCATGTTAATTTTTGTGGGATACATATACCTTGTGAGAGTAATCAAGTTGAAGAAGAATATTGTATCACCCACAGGAATGAAAAAACTAGAATGTGGTATAGGGCTCTAAATGATCTTGGTAAAAAAGTTTGTGCCCTCTATCCTTTTATTTGTGAACTTTGCTTTGAAGTGGGTCATTTCAATTTCCAATGTTCAGGCCATAATAATGGCCCTTCTAATCCAATGAGTACTGCAAGTTTGTATTGTGATGACATGATCACTCCTAATCAGCATGATGAACTTACATTATTTTTGGGGTGTGAAGAGTTATCAAGAAAAACTTCTTTGGTAGATATGGGTGCTTTTGATATGAATAGTGTCCTGCATGGTTGTCATCTTTATTGTGTTGACAATTGTCACACTGATACTTACATACAAAATATTATAGAAGATGAGATTTTACCAAAATATGATAGGACTAATATGTGTTTTGATCTTATTAATGAAAAGAAGGAATCTTCCAAAGTTTCTTCTATTGTGTCTAACAATGAACCAGGGCATATGGAGAAGCTTCCTTTCAAGCCTCTCCCTCCTAAAGAGAAGAAGCTAAAGAAGAAAAGGAGGAGTAAAAGGAGGGAGGAAACGGTATTTCCCCTAAGCATGTAGCTCCTATTATAGTTTTTGATGAGTCTGAACTCGATGATGTTCCTATGCCTGTTACCTATAGTAGTGATCATGATTGGGAAAAGCACACTTCTTTTGATATTGAAAATCTCTTTGGTACCAATTCTGAAAATGATGATATTAATAATTGTTGTACTATTAGTGCTATCCATGATCCTTTCAATGATGATATGTTTACAAATGAAGACACTTTGGAAGATAATTATTCTATTGCTTATGACGATACTACACCTGCAATATATGATGATTGCAATGATGAATATGATATTTTCAGTCCACCTACTATTGAGGAAGAAATTAATTATGATTACAATATGTCTCCTATATTTGATGATTATGGTGATGAGAATAATAATGATAGCTACTTTGTTGAATTTGCTCCCACTACAATTAATAAGAATGACTATGTTTATGTGGGGAGTATTAATTCTTTTATGCATGTGGCTCATGATAAGAATGTTTTATGTGATAGTTATATTGTTAATTTTATTCATGTTGCTACTGAGAGTTATTATGAGAGAGGGAAACATGGTTCTATGCATCTCAATAATATTAAGTTTCCCCTCTTTATGTTGAAATTTTTGAAGTTGCACTTGTTTTGCTTTCCTATGCTTGTTGCTTTGTGCTTTCATGACTTGTTTCTTTACAAGATTCCTAAGCATAGGAAGTGGGTTAGACTTAAATGTTCTTTGAATTTGCTTCTTGATGCTCTCTTTTACTTCAATTCATATTTCTTATGTGAGCATCTTCTCAAACTATCATGCCTAACTTAAAGGCGTTAAAAAAGTACTTATTGGGAGATAACCCAAAAGTTTTAGATGAGTCTTGGAAGTTATTACCTCTGTAATAACCTCTCCTTATCCTTTTTATTTGCTTTTTGTGCCAAGAGTAACCTCTAATGAGAGAGAAGTAATGATTGGGAAAATTGCTGTCCCGAAACAGATTTCTGTGCTTCGCCGTAAAAATTCGTGTAAAATCTCTGAACGTCTTTTTGAGGCGTGCATTTTTGTGCTTCTGACCTAGGTTGTTATCTAACTTTCTTTAGTTCAACATGTTTTTATTTGAGCAACAGAAGGTCTTCGAAAAAATTCGTCTTTACCTGCTGGTCTGTTTTGACAGATTTTTGCCATTTTCTGCATTTGCTTCTTGTTGGTTCCTTCTTGAGTTCTTTTGGGGAATTGAGCTTTTTGAGGGAAGTTCTACAGTAGCTAGTGTTCTAATGGAAGTTTATTTGGTGTTAGAACTGAAACTTAAGACTTATTTATCTCGAGTGCACTAATGTTGCTAATAAAGATTGTGTGAAGTTTTGTATGAAGGAAAAATTTCAGGTGTATAGAAGGAATGAGTAATGAGATGAAGGATGGACTAAAGCTCAAGCTTGGGGATGCCGCGCATGTCACCCCAAGAAATATCCAAGAAGTGCAAGTATCAAAGCTTGGGGATGCCCAAGGCATCCCCTTCTTCATCAATAAAAATCCCAAGTTTCTTCCAAACGTTTCATTTTTATTGTTTCATGCACAGTTGTGTTGTTCTTGGAGCGTCTTCTTTTTCGTTTTCGTTTTTGTTTTGGTTTTTAGTTTGCTTGGTTTGCTTAGTTTTCTAAATAAATTGGTTGGACCCCCTCTTTCATACATTGGTTTGCAAATAGTCTGGTTTGGTTTGGAAAATAGTAGGAAAGTTCATGCTTATGTGGTAAAAAGAGCTTGTTTTTGACTGTGGCCTATGCTTTGTCATGCCATGCTTGATATTGTTTTGGCCTTATGCTTAGTATTCTTTGCTGTAGCATGACTTGTTATAAACAATTGAAATTTCTTAATGTGCCTTGGATGAATCATGCGTTGTTTTAGCATATTAAAGCATAGTATAGTGGTATTCTCCTTTGATGCTTTATTTGGGTTGACTTGGCGCATGCTCACACCATGTTATGACTATCTCAAGTCACCATAGACTTTATGATCCTTTAGTTTTCAACTTGTAGTATCACTTTATGCTTTGATCAATGATGTTTTGTCGCTCTACATGATTATGGCCATTATTGCTCTCTTAGTTTGTTGCTCCTAGTCTTTTGCTAGCCTCCACAACCAAGTATGAGTTCCACTCATGCATCCAACTCCCTAAACCAAGTTATTCCCAAGAGTACACCATACCTACCTACTAGCTTATTCTATTCCAAGTATATTCATGCTTTTGTTTACCTTCCAAATTAAACTTGTTATGAGAAAACTAGTGATTAAACCTCTCACGAACTTGATGGCACACTTTAATTTTCTTGCCCTTAATAAACTTGAACCATTGGGTCCTTTGTTGTGTATATGCTTGCGCTTTATAAGTTGAAATTAGCAGAACCATGTTTCATGGGGAACGCTTTCAACATTGCACTTGTACTTTGTACCCCGTTGATATCATGTTCTTTTGCTTACGGATCCTGGCGGTGTGAAATAAAAGTGGAACTTGTAAGATCATGGAGTTTGTATGTGTGTTAGAGAAACGCCTGGGCCGCTAGCCTAAGCCATGCCTAATCATGGTGGAAACTTGCAGCATCACCATAATGAGCACTCTATGAAGCATCCTCAATAAAAACCTATGCAAATAGCAAATAGAAAGATCGCTGAGATGCTCATTGCCTGCTTGCCTTGTCATTTTGATTATGGGAAAGCTCCCATATCATGTGCAAGGGGTACCCCGTTGGCGGTTCTTAATGATACACATGTACTTACAATGACAAGAGCTTACTCGTGACTGAAGTTGAGTAGCATGAGGATCGGTCTTCGTAAGTAAGAGGCATGAGATTTCGGTTTATAACTTGTCAAGCATATCCTCTTAGTTGTGTCACTTCAACCTTAATCACCTTCAAGATGCTTATGATAGGGGCAATGAGAGCTGAAAGCTATAAGTACCATAATTTTTGGAAGCTCTTTATGAGACTTGAATCCCTACTTCCTTTTATAAAAAGGCCTTTCTTCCACCATTATATTGAGTCTCCACCTTCTATCTTTATGCACCTACTTTGAGAGCTTAGTGGCCATTCTTAGTTCTATGTGCATTGTCCCAAGACTAGTTGATTGATGCATAACTTGATATCGCTTGTTTTAAACTATTTGTATCTAGTCACTCTTATGAAATTTGAAGGTGTACTATGCATTTATATTTGCTACTCTATGAGGGACAAGCTGAATACTATTATGCTATGTTTTCTTTATGTGAAACAAACAAACGTCTTGCAAAGCATTGTTATTCATGAATCTTTTGTTTGTGCCTTTTCATGTTGCAACATAGTTTCTTTGTCTTATTGCTAGAACTTTGTCTTTCTTGTTATGATTGAAGTACTATTATCCCAGCTATCCATGTTTTACAAATATTTTGATCGAGTTTATGATGGTGCATGTCACCTCAAAAATTATTCTTTCTTTTTATCACTTACATACTCGAGGACGAGCAGGAGTTAAGCTTGGGGATGTTGATACATTGCAAATGTATCTATAATTTTTGATGTTCCATGCTTGGTTTTATCTACTTTTTGTGTTTTGTTCCAACTTTGGAGTACTTTTCATATGCTTTCTTGGACTAACCTATTAACAAGATGCCACAGTGCCAGTTGCCTGTTTTCTGCTATTTTTGGTTCTAGGAAGTGAGAAAATGAATATTCTCGGAATTGGATGGAACAAAAGCCAAAGTTACTATTTTCCCGGAAGACTCACGGAGCCAGAAGGAGAGTCGGAGAGGGGCCACAGGGTGGCCACACCCCCCCTTGGCGCGGGCCAGCCTAGGCCGCGCCAGGGCATGGTGTGGGCCCCCTGGCTAGCCACCGACCTTGCCTCCTTCGCCTATAAGAGCCTCCCGATACCAAATCCCTAGATCGTCAGGCCTCCAGCCACGAAAAGTTCCGCAGCGCCGCCGCCACTGAAGGGGAGATTTGGGGGACAGAAAGTTTCTGTTCCGGCACCCTGCCGGGATGAGGAATTGCCCCCAGAGCCATCTCCATCGATCTCCACCACCATCTCCATCACCGTTGCTGATTCCCATGATGAGGAGGGAGTAGTTCTCTCTCGAGGCTAAGGGTTCTACCGGTAGCTATGTGTTCATCTCTCTATCTATGCATGATGTTGTTGTGGTCATGATCTTGTAATCTATAGATCTACCTTGCTACTAGAGTGCTTTAATAGATCTCTTCTCTCCCCATGTGTGTGAAAGTGACAGCGTGCACACCATGGTGCCACTTAGGCTAGAGATTACAAATACTTGTTATGAGTTATATTTGGAGTTGGATGTCTTTATAAAATTGTGGTGTTTGTTGGACTCATCTAGTACTCAAGGTGACAGTGTGGGGTTTCTAGATGGGAAAGGCTTACTTTGAGGTGTGCTGTTATAGCCCTACCATCGATTAGAGTGTCCAACCGGAGAGTAGTTAAGAGTAGTATCATAAAGAGAAGATATTTATATGAGAGTGTTCACTAGTGAAAGTATGATCCCTAGGCCTTGTTTCTAAGCATTGATACACCGTTTGCTATCAGATCTGTTACATGTTTGCTTGCTTCCATCTTTATTTCAGTTTGCCTTTAGTCTTTTCCACGCCATCAAGCTATTTTCTATCACCGTTACCAGTTATAATTATCCATACCACTTGTATTTCACTATCTCTTCGCCGAACTAGTGCACCTATACACCTGACAAGTGTATTGGGTGTGTTGGGGACACAAGAGACTTCTTGTATCTTGATTGCAGGGTTGCTTGAGAGGGGATACCTTTGACCACTTCCTCCCTGAGTTTGATAAACCTTGGGTAATCCACTTAAGGGAAAACTTCCTGCTGTTCTACAAACCTCTGCACTTGGAGGCCCAACAACTGTCTACAAGAATAGAAGTGCGTAGACATCAACCGTGCACCGCGACACGCGCACGGTATGTCACGTTTTTTCCTGGGCCATGCATGGCAGTTCTGTATTGAGCCGCATGCAAAGGGCGCACACATAATTTCTATGTACGAAGTTTGACACGGCCCTAAAAATGGCGATTGAGAGCCGCTGCGTAAAAAATGGGATATGTCTTATTAAAATCAAGTGGCAATAAATTGCAGTTGTCCATCGACGACCGTGCACTCGATGACGCATGCGTTGTGGCGTAGTAGTAGCAGTAGTAGGCTTTTCAGACTTGATTAATCATGACATGACCGCTCGACGACTTTTTCCATGGACGGCATCGTGTTCCTTCTTGTAGAAGTCTCACTGAGGGAGACGTCTGTGCTGTCTCACGCTGTACTGTGAAGGGCACGACGTGTGCAACGATCATCGTTGGATCACACAGAATCAAAGGTTGGTGTGCACGATCCATGTGACAACTGTGATAACCAATCAGGGAGTAGTAGACAGGGTGAGCACAAATTTGTGCTTCTACGAAAGATAGAGAGGGGGGCAAAACAGAGTAGTACCACATAAAACCAAGGGCAATACTGAGTAGTATAAAAATGGAAAGTGAGTGTCTTGTACAATGAAATACATCATGGCATACATCAAATTATGCCAAGATAGATTCACTAGAGTTCATTGGATATGTGTTCTTCTCATAAACCATGTAAGGATCCACTAGAGTCATAGGATGTGTGTTCTTCTCACAAACCACATATCACCAGTGTCATTGCATGTGTGTTCTTCCCACAGACCACACATGGATCCACCGGTATCATTGCATGTGTGTTCTTCTCACAAACCACACATGGATCCACTAGTGCCATCGCATGTCTGCTCTTTTCATGAACCACGGCTAGAGTCATTGCATGTGTGTTCTTCTCACAGACCACATATCACCTGTGTCATTGCATGTGTGTTCTTCTCACAGACCACATATCACCTGTGTCATTGCATGTGTGTTCTTTCCACAGACCACACATGGATCCACCAGTGTCATTGCATGTGTGTTCTTCCCACAGACCACACATGGATCCTCCCAGTGTCATTGCATGTGTGTTCTTCCCACAGGCCACACATGGATCCACCAGAGTCATTGCACGTGTGTTCTTCCATGAACCACACATGGGTCCACCAGTGTCATTGCATGTCTGATCTTTTCATGAACCATAGCTAGAGTCATTGCATGTGTGTTCTTCTCACAAACCACATATCACCGGTGTCATTGCATGTGTGTTCTTCCCATGAACCACACATGGATCCACCAGTGCCATTGCATGTGTGTTCTTCCCACAGACCACACATGGATCCACCAGTGTCATTGCATGTGTGTTCTTCCCATGAACCACACAGGGATCCACCCAGTGTCATTGCATGTGTGTCATTGCATCCGTCATCTATGACGTCAAGTCTTGGCGTTGAAGCTTGATGGCGTGGAGGAGAGCTTGCTCTTGGTGCCATTTTGGTGGTGGCACGAGTAGTTGAAGGTGCCTTATGATGGTGTCGACGGAGGTCATTGGCGTGCCTTTCCAAAGGTTGATGTAGATGGCGCACTTGATCATCCACATGACGCTCGCGACGATGCTCCTTGTCCTTGGCACTCTTCTTGTGATGGTGGTGCATTTTTGAGCTTGGTTGAGCATTATGGATGGTGCTCAACATGTATTCTTCATCTTCATGGCGAAGATGCCTTGAACGACATCTTATATCCTCTTGATGTTGGTGATGATATCGAGAGGATGTTTGTCAATGAAGATTCTTGCCTTGTGGCGCCTTGTGTGGAAGATGATGTTTGGGCGCCACTCTTCTTGGAGTAGATGGCACTTGATGCCTTGGAGGTAGATGCACTTGATGCCTTGGAGATGGTCGTGCTTGAAGTCGTCCATGCTTGGGGAGTTATTGTTGTTGTAGAACTCCATATCACCCAAGCATGTGGAGCCATTGTCGGTGTAGTGCTCCATCATGTCATCCATGCTTGTGGAGGCGTAGGCATGGTGGATCATCGTGGATTCTTCATAGATATCATCCTTGGTTCCGGAGTCCCTAGACATGATTCACAAGACCAAGTGGTGTATATGGAAGTGGTAGGGGTTAGGAATGCAACGTCAAACCGTACTTTACCTTGGAAGATAGTATCGTGCAAGTGGCAACACTTGAGAGCAATCAAACCAAGCAAAGTGAAGTTCACGTGGAACACAAAAACCAACTAACCACTAAAAAACACACACACACAAAGCTTATGATGGATAGGTATGGAAGGTAGCGTGTCCAAGAACCAATCCGAAATCAAGATATTGTAATGGCAAGTAAAGAACCACGATGATCACAAAGCAAAACAAGTCAATCCACAAGAAAGGGATATATACAAGGAAACACACACGGTGGGATAAATGGGACTTGTGCGACAGAGAAAGTGAGCTAAGAACCAAATGGTTACCTAGCGAAGACTATAAGCTCGTCTCGCACAAGTGCAAGGAGAGACGCTAGTTCGATTGCAATAAATTGGTGGGCTACAAGATATGCACAATAAGTACCACCTATTTGATGTTCATCGAGCTTGCGCTTCCTATGCTATGAGGCACTTGTTCCTTTCTTTATTTTTCTTATTTTTCTTTTTTTTCTATTTTTATTCACTTTTCTTTTCTTTTTCACTTGCCTCTTGTGCCAACAACTATACAAGATAACTATATGAGATAGCGCGCTCGCAACTTTTGCTCGATATTCTACAAGTGTCAAATGTGCATAGCCCAAGCAATCATAGGAGGAACTAGTCTCAATAGGTGTTTGTTTAACTCAAAGATAGTGTAGCTCACAAAGGAAAGCAAGTGGGGAGAAGTCTTGGAATTTTTATACCTTTCGTCGCCGATCTTCACCCTTTATTGGTGGATTCTGCCTTGATCACGGAATTTGGATGGAGTAGATAGCATGAACCACAGATATGATGATGTAGAGCTCTTTCTCCTCTTCAAAACGAGCTAAACAACACCAAAATCTGATTTCGTATGCAAAAGTTATGCTCAAAACCGTGAAGCAGATTTTTCTGTCAGTAGGGGCGGACAGTCCGGGGCGCGCAGGCCGGACAGTCCGGCCGGGGCGGAGATTCCGGTCAATTTATGCCGGATACACTGGTGGGGCGGATACTCTGGTCTGTTTTGGCCGGACAGTATGGTCCGGTCGATCCAGAAGTTTCAGAACACGAACGGGACGAGTTTTGGCGGAAAAACTCGAACCAAAACCTCCAATTGATGGGGGAAATCAAGGAATTAGGCTATGGAAACGCAGAGGAAGGTAGATCAACAAGTTTAGCAAGTAATCCACGGATCAAAACCTACCAAAACATGAATTGGGGCTATTTTTTGGGGATTTTCGAATTTATGGGGGAAAAGACCAAATCGAGTAGAAATTCGTGGCAACCAAAAGCTGCTGATACCAGATGATGAGGGCAAACCTCTAGGGTGGCCCGATCTTCACGGATCTCGTGGTCAAATCGATGAGAAAGCGAGGGGAAAAGGAGAAGGTAGCAAAAGCGGACGCACACCTCGCGAAGAACACGATGAACACACGCAAAACACACACAATACAAGGCCGATTGCTCTCACCGGTGGCCACCGGTCCGATAGAATCCTCGGAAGGAAAGATCGGTCAACGTGCTACCTCAATCCCACGCGGAGAGGGAAGAACACCTTGGAGAGGGTCTTGACGTCTTGGCAAAGGGACACCGATGCCAAGGCCTTGTGTCGTTGCATGTGTGTTCTTCTCACAAACCATATCATGAAGCACACCCAGTGTCATTGCATGTGTGTTCTTCTCACAAACCATATCATGAACCACACCCAGTGTCATTGCATGTGTGTTCTTCTCACAGACCACACATGGATCCACCAGTGTCATTGCATGTGTGTTCTTCTCACAAACCATATCATGAACCACACCCGGTGTCATTGCATGTGTGTTCTTCTCATTAACCCCACATGGATCCACCAATGTCATTGCATGTGTGCTCTTCTCATTAACCACAACTAGAGTCATTGCATGTGTGTTCTTCTCACAAACCACATATCACCAGAGTCATTGCATGTGTGTTCTTCCCATGATACACACATGGATCCACCGGTGTCATTGCATGTGTGTTCTTCTCACAAACCACACATGGATCCACTAGTGTCATTGCATGTGTGTTCTTCCCATGAACCTCACATGGATCCACCAGTGTGATTGTATGTCTGCTCTTCCCATGAACCACAGCTAGAGTCATCGCATGCGTGCTCTTTTCATGAACCACAGCTAGAGTCATTGCATGTGTGTTCTTCTTACAAACCATATCATGAACCACACCCAGTGTTATTGCATGTGTGTTCTCCTCATAAACCACACATGGATCCATCGGTGTCATTGCATGTCTGCTCTTCTCATTAACCACAGCTAGAGTCATTGCATGTCTGTTCTTTTCACAAACCACATATCACCAGAGTCATTGCATGTGTGTTCTTCCCATGAACCACACATGGATCCACCAGTGCCATTGCATGTGTGTTCTTCTCACAAACCACACATGGATCCACCTAGTGTCCTTGCATGTGTGTTCTTCCCATGAACCACACATGGATCCACCAGTGTCATTGCATGTATGCTCTTTTCATGAACCACAGCTAGAGTCATTGGATGTGTGTGTTCTTCTCACAGACCACATATCACCAGTTTCATTGCATGTGTGTTCTTCCCAAAGACCACACATGGATCCACCAGTGTCATTGCATGTGTGTTCTTCTCACAAACCATATCATGAACCACACCCAGTGTCATTGCATGTGTGTTCTTCTCATTAACCCCACATGGATCCACCGGTGTCATTGCATGTCTGCTCTTCTCATTAACCACTGCTAGTCATTGCATGTTTGTTCTTTTCACAAACTACATATCACTAGAGGCATTGCATGTGTGTTCTTCTCATAGACCACACATGGATCCACCAGTGTCATTGCATGTGTGTTCTTCCCATAGACCACACATGGATCCACCAGTGTCATTGCATATGTGTTCTTCGCATGAACCACACATGGATCCACCAGTGTCATTGTATGTCTGCTCTTCCCATGAACCACAACTAGAGTCATCGCATGCGTGCTCTTTTCATGACCCATAGCTAGAGTCATTGCATGTGTGTTCTTACAAACCATATCATGAACCACACCCAGTGTCATTGCATGTGTGTTCTTCTCACAAACCACACATGGATCCACCGGTGTCATTACATGTCTGCTCTTCTCATTAACCATAGCTAGAGTCATTGCATGTCTGTTCTTTTCGCAAACCACATATCACCAGAGTCATTGCATGTGTGTTCTTCCCATGAACCACACATGGATCCACCAGTGTCATTGCATGTGTGTTCTTCTCACAAGCCACACATCGATCACCCAGTGTCATTGCATGTGTGTTCTTCCCATGAACCACACATGGATCCACCAGTGTCATTGCATGTCTGCTCTTTTCATGAACCACAACTAGAGTCATTGGATGTGTGTTCTTCTCATAGACCACGTATCACCAGTGTCATTGCATGTGTGTTCTTCCCAAAGACCACACATGGATCCACCAGTGTCATTGCATGTGTGTTCTTCTCACAAACCATATCATGAACCACACCCAGTGGCATTGCATGTGTGTTCTTCACACATACCACACATGGATCCACCAGTGTCATTGCATGTGTGTTCTTCTCACAATCCATATCATGAACCACACCCAGTGTCATTGCATTTGTGTTCTTCTCATTAACCCCACATGGATCCACCGGTGTCATTGCATGTCTGCTCCTCTCATTAACCACAGCTAGGGTCATTGCATGTCTGTTCTTTTCACAAATCACATATCACCAGAGTCATTGCATGTGTGTTCTTCTCACGGACCACATATCACCTATGTCATCGCATGTGTGTTCTTCCCATGAACCACACATGGATCCATCTAGAGTCATTGAATGTGTGTTATTCTCACAAACCACGTAAGGATCCACCGGTGTAATTGCATGTGTGTTCCTCTCATAGACCACACATGGATCCACCGGTGGCATCGCAGGTCTTCTCTTTTCATGAACCACAGTTAGAGTCATCCCATGTCTGCTCTTTTCATGAAGCACAGCTAGAGTCATTGCATGTGTGTTCTTCTTACAAACCATATCACGAACCACACCCAGTGTCATTGCATGTGTGTTCTTGATGCGGCCCATCCTATAGACGCTCCTGCATCTACACCAACAAGTCCCCAAGTGGACCCATGACTCGTGCCTGAGCAAAACTCCTACAAGCTAAGGTGAACTCGCTCCTCTCCTCGTGCCAATTTGACACCTCCTTGGATGGTATGATACTTCATGCAACTACCCTATGCATCATCAGTTACGAAGCTTCGACACATCACCAAGCACCCAAGGGTGGAGAACAAGGAGCAGGACATGAAGCAAACGTCCCTGGAGCTACTCAGACCGGAGTCTCCGGTCTGCGCACACCGGAGTCTCCAGCCTGCCAAAGTCTCCGACCTAAAGACACCGGAGACTCTGGCCCTCTCTTCGGTCTGACCCCCTGCACCAGGCCCTGGGACAGTCTGAAGGCCCCTCCGGAGGCTGGTCCGGAGGCTACACCAGAATCTCCGGTCCAGACCAGAGTCTCCGGTCCACCACACCGGAGTCTCTGGTCTGACCGTCGCCAGGCATGAAAAGCCTTTGGGCCTGCGGCCCATGTACCCCTTAGTCCATCTAGAACTTGTCTTTTATTCCTAAAGTACCCCTTTTTAAGTGGCTGGCCTATATATAGTCCCCCACCTCCATTGTAAACCCTACGCATGATATTGGAATTAGTGGAAACCCCTTTGTGGATCTATCTAATTCTTGCCTCATGCTCCTTGACTAAGGAGCACCAATATCCCCAAACCTCGTTGGAGTTTGCATCGTGCCTCCGCGTTGAACAAGGCCTAGGCATCGGTGTCCCTTTGCCTAGACGTCAAGGTCTTACCGAGTCTCCCATCTCGCCGTGCAGGTTCGAGAGAGAGTCCTCCGCCCGACGCCGATCCTAGGGATTGCGCGGACCAGTTACCGCCATTGTGAGCTATTGGTGTGTATCGTGGTTTTGTGTGTGTGTGTTCTTCGCGTTCTTCGTGCGTGTGTTCGTTGTGTTCATCCTCCCCTCCTCTACTCGCACTCCATCCTCGATTTGAAAGGGAATCGTGAAAGATCGGGCCACCCTAGAGGTTTGCCCTCAACATAATGGTATCAAGAGCTTCGTTGCTCACGATTTCCCCCACAAATTTTTCGTCTATCCACCAAAAATTCGAAAATCCCCAAAAAACAGCCCATATTTGCCTTTGGATCGATCTCTTGATTTGGAGTGTTATTTGTGGTTTTGATCCGACCAAACCTTGTCTTAGGTGTTGGTCCAGCTTTATCCTGCGTTTTCCTACCCCAATTTGGCCAATTTTTCGGGGATTTGAGGACCCAAGGCGTGGATTTCCGCTCAAGAACATGAGCAGTTTGCGATCTGACTCCAGATCGGAGTGTCCGGCCTGCACACAGGAGTCTCCGGCCTGCACCGGAGTTTCCGGCCTGAGACCCCGGAGTCTCCGGCCCTGACGCCTGATTTTGATAGTTTTGCCTCTAATCTTGCATTGGCTAATTTCTTCTTGTTTGTTTGTGCCTGTGTGCGTGTCGTCAACTAACAACAAGCTTCCGCATCGACAACCCCCGCGCTCATTGACACCACGGCCCACGAACATCATTCCGCACCACCGACGCCAAGTTCATCATCACCAAAGAAGGTATAACTTGCGTCACCTTGTTAACCCCTATCTTCCTTTGTGTGTACCTATCCCATGAGAGCGGCTCATCTTGTGTTTGCTTGAGCATTGTGCATTTGTCCTTACATAGTGAGTGTGCAAGAGCAACATCAAGTGTGTCTAGGTAGCATCAAGGGAGAGCAAAAAAAATACAAAAGAAAGAAAAAGATACAAAGAAAAAGCAAAAGAAAAATAGTATCCCATTGCCAAAGAGAGTCTCAAAGCTTGTAAGCAAGAGAGAAAGAAGAGCGCCCAAGACAAGTGCACAAATCCATTGCTCATTTTTCCTCTTTGCAAACGAGCAACGGTCTCTCCTTGCATTGGCACGACAACAAGCTTAGTCTTCGTTAGGACATTTTGTTTGCTCATTTTCATAGTCGTGCCAATCCCAACTTTCTCCACATGTGTGTATATAGTCGTAGGTTCCCGTCACCCTTTTGAGTTGTTAACCTTCGCCTTTGACTTGAGTTTTGTTGGATTTTACCCACTTTTGACTATCCCTTTTCTTTTGGTTGGTTCTTTGGCATTCCACAATCCTAACCTACCACCAACAAGCTTTTGTGAGTTCTTTCTTTAGTGTGAGTTTTCTTTGAAATTCCACTATGCATGCTTATAGCTCTCACTTGTGGTTTCTAGTTTGGTGCAATCCCCAAGGTGTGGTACAAGGCTAACACCACCATATTATACTTCCATATACAATACTTGTGTGTCTTGCATGATGGATAGGCACGGTGAGCCGAGCGAACCACCTCCCCAAGAAGAAGATCAAGGACCATACATGACGCGCGCAAGTCACTTCATCGTTCGACAAGAGTTCCGTGAATGTTGCCAAGCACTTGAGACGCGACAAGATGAACAATTTGGCGAGACGCAAGCCGAGTTCAAGAACATCGACATCTGCTTCGATGGCCTCGAAAGGCGAATGCAAGCAATGCATCACAACTTCGGCCACCAAAATGAAGCGCTTCAACGCTCCGTCGCCGAAACAAATGACAATCTTCGACGCCTCATCGACGGAATGGCAAGACCGCGTTCACGTGCTTCAAGCTCTTCAAGTTCTTCACGTCGTCTTGCACCCCTTCAACAAGATCTACATCCAAGTGCTCCAAGACGCAATGATGCCCCCGTGGTTGAAGATGGAACCTCTTCGAACTATGTACCTTCCCCACGCCACGCCGCAACGTCAAGCTATGATGGTGACCTCTCTTCAAGGCCACGAGCAAGGCAAGAAGCACACCGTCATCACGCAAGGGGACTAGTGATCCAACAAGAGCAACCACAAGAGGAACCGCAAGTGCAACCGCAAGTCTACCACCATCGACCGCGACACATACTTGACACAACAAGTGATGACTCCAATTTGGAGAATCAAGCTCGTCATCGACGTGAAGATCTCCAAGATCCTCCTCCTCGTCATCAAGTCATGAACGTCAACACCGACACCATGGTCATCATGAGGCACCTACTCCACATCAACAAAACTTGGAGCGTCAAGTGATACAAGTTGAGCGACGCCCACCACGTCAAGAGGCTCATGACCATGTTCTTCGTCGTGAGGCTAATATGCCTAACCAACATCACCAACCAAGGAACGAGCCTCATCTTCGTCATCAACCGCGTCAAGAGGCTCCACACCCTCGCCACCATGAGGCCCAAGCGCCTCAACCACGTCAACAACCGCGCCAAGAGCAAGAGCAAGCTCCTCAACAACAATACCAAGAGCAAGCTCCGCAACAAGGACGCGAGAACCAAGTTCCACCTCCCCAACTACAAGATCATCAACAAGGTCACCAAGCTCGTCACAATGACCGCAACGATGAAGAAACTTTTGGCAAGCTCAAGTTCACCATGCCCAAGTCCACCGGATCTAATGACCCCGAAGAATACCTCTCGTGGGCACTCAAAGTCGACAAGATCTTCCGCATGCACAACTATAGCAACGAGAAGATGGTCGCCATGGCATCGCTAGAGTTTGATGATTACGCCAACCTTTGGTGGGAACAAGTTCAAGTTTCTCGTGATGCAAGACAAGAGCCACCAATCACAACTTGGCATGACATGAAGGATCACATGAGATCCCGGTTCGTCCCCGCGCACTACACACGTGACCTCTTCAACAACCTTCAAGCGCTTCGTCAAGGGACAAAGACCGTGGAAGAGTACTTCAAGGAAATGGAACTCAAGTTGATTCACGCCAACATTGATGAGTGCATGGAACAAACAATGGCACGTTTCCTTATTGGCTTGAATCACCCAATCAACCGCATCGTCGAGTTCCAAACATACAACAACATGGTTGAGCTTGTGCACATCGCAACAAAGGTTGAACGTCAAGTGCAAGAGGACATCAAGTACAACAAGCCCAAGACGTACTTCACCTACAAGCAAGCTTCAACTCCCGCACCAACAACTTTCAATGGAAGCTCCTCAAGTACCTCCAAGCCTTCCTTCAAGCCCATACTTCCTCAAGGAAAACTGCCCCCAAGTGGCAAGCTAGTAAAGAGTGATACACCTTTCAACGGTGAATTCTACAAGTGTGGAGGTAAAGGACACAAGTCGGCCAAATGTGGAAACAAGAAAGTCTTGTTCATCCATGACAATGGTGATGAAGAGTACTTGAGTGAAGATGAGTTTGATGCCCGTGTCAAGGAAGCAATGGCAAGGCAACGAGTGGAAGATGATCAAGAACTCCTCATGTGTGAACATGACGCAAGTACATCGCTTGTCATCACAAGGATCTTGACCACTCAAGCTAAAAAGCATGAAGACCAACGCTCCAATATCTTCCAAACACGAGCCGACATCAATGGCAAATCTATCAAAGTGATCATTGACAGAGGGAGTTGTCACAACCTTGCTAGCACCGAGTTGTGTGAGAAGCTCAACCTCACCCTCCATCCACACAAGCACCCCTACCACGTGCAATGGCTAAGTGACCAAGGGTCCGTGAAGATCAAGCATACAGTATCGGTCTCCTTCGCCATTGGTCCTTACAAAGATACGGTGGAGTGTGATGTGGTTCCTATGGCAGTTTGCCACATGCTTCTTAGTCGACCATGGCAATTTGACAAGGCTGCTCAACATGATGGTCGCACCAATGTATACACCTTCAAATGTCTCAACAAAACATGCGTTTTGCAACCAATGACTCCTAGCCAAATAATTGCGGACAATGCAAAGGCTTTAGCGAGGGCGCAAAGCACAACACCTACTTGTGAGAAGAGCGGTGAGAGAGGGAACCACCTCATAGTGAGTGAGAGCCACAAGCCAAATTCGAGTGGAAAAACTAAGAGTGTTCTCCTTGCCACCAAAAGTGAGATGAGAGATGTCTGGAACAACCCATCCATCTTGCACTATGTCCTCCTTTGCAAGGGACTAGCGCAAGGAACTAACGAATTAACCAATGTTCCGCCATCTTTGATGAGTATTTTGCAGGAATTCAAGGATGTGTTCCCCGAGGAGCTTCCACATGGACTACCTCCTCTTCGCGGCATAGAACATCGCACTGACCTCATCCCCGGTGCACCACTTCCCAACCGCGCCACCTACCGCACGAACCCGGAGGAGACAAAGGAGATTGAACGTTAAATCAACCAACTCGTCTCCAAAGGCTTGATCCAATTTAGCACTAGTCCAAGTGTCGTACCTGTGATTCTTGTTCCAAAGACGGATGATACGTTACGGTTATGCATGAACTGTCGTCCAATCAATGCTATCACCGTGCGTTATCTACATCCCATACCACGTCTCGATGACATGCTTGATGAGTTTTGTGGAGCTACTATTTTTTCGAAAATTGATCTTCGTAGTGGTTACCATCAAATACGCATGGCTGAAGGTGATGAGTGGAAAACTGCCTTCAAGACCAAACTTGGTCTCTATGAATGGTTGGTTATGCCCTTTGGTTTATCTAATGCCCCATCCACCTTCATGCGCCTTATGAATCACATCTTGCGTTCTCTCATTGGAAAAAGTGTTGTTGTCTATTTCGATGATATTCTTGTTTATAGCAAATTACTTGAGGACCATATAACACATGTCAAGGAAGTTTTGCAAATCCTTCGACATGAAAAGCTTTATGCTAATCTTCCCAAGTGCACTTTTGCTAAAGACAAGTTGATTTTTCTTGGATTTGTCGTTTCTTCGAAGGGAATTGAAGTTGATGTTTCCAAGGTAAAGGACATACGACATTGGCTCATCCCAACAAATGTGAGTGAACTCCGACGTTTTCATGGGTTGGCCGGTTTCTATCGTCGCTTTGTGAAAGAATTTTCAACCATTGCTTGTCCCCTTAATGAATTGACCAAAAAGAATGTCACCTTCGTGTGGGGCAAAGCACAACAAAAAGCTTTTGATGAACTTAAAAAGAGACTCACCGAATCACCTCTCCTTGCGTTACCAGATTTCACAAAAACTTTTGAGATAGAGTGTGATGCTAGTGGTATTGGCATTGGAGGAGTCCTTATGCAAAACAGACGCCCTATAGCCTACCATAGCGAGAAACTTGATGGTGCTCGCCTCAACTATCGGATTTATGACAAAGAGCTTTTTTCCTTAGTTTGCATTCTTCAAATTTGGCAACACTACCTATGGCCCAAGGAATTTATCATACATTCCAACCACGAGTCGTTGAAATATCTAAAAGGCCAAGCTAACTTGAGCAAGAGACACGCTAAGTGGGTTGAGTTCATGGAGTCTTTTCCGTACATTCTCAAGTATAAGAAGGGCAAAGATAATATAGTTGCGGACGCATTGTCTCGCAAACATACAAGCCTTCTTACGAGACTTGAAATCAACATGTTGGGTCTTGAGGAAATAAAATCTTTGTATGCTTCCGACCCGTTCTTCGAACCAATTTTCGCAAAGTGCTCCAATGACAAAGGAGACGATTATTTCTATTTGCATAAGGGTTTTCTTTTTAAACAAAACAAGCTATGCATTCCGAAGTCGTCGCTTCAACTTTTGCTTCTCCAAGAATCTCATGGTGGAGGCCTTATGGGTCACTGGTCGCGACAAGACATTGGACATGCTCTCCACTCACTACTTTTGGCCCAAGATGAAGCGCGACGTGGAGCGCTACGTTCAACGATGCACAACATGTGTTCAAGCTAAGTCGCAAGCTAATCCCTATGGTCTTTATATGCCATTGCCTATTCCTCATACACCTTGGTCCGACATTAGCATGGATTTCGTGTTAGGATTGCCTAGATCTAAGCATAGTCATGATTCTATATTTGTTGTTGTGGATCGTTTTTCCAAAATGGCACACTTTATACCGTGCCATAAGACCGGCGATGCTTCACATGTTGCAAATCTGTTTTTTAGGGAAATCGTCCGTCTTCACGGTGTGCCAAGGACAATCGTCTCCGACCGCGACGTCAAATTCATGAGCTACTTGTGGAAGACCCTCATGGCCAAGCTCGGCGTCAAGCTCCTCTTCTCATCTGCATCACATCCTCAAACTGATGGCCAAACCGAAGTTGTCAACCGAAGCCTCGGAACTTTCCTTCGTGTGTTGATCAAGAAAAACCTGAAGGATTGGGAGGAATGCATTCCACACGCCGAGTTCGCCTACAATCGAGCCAAGCACTCAACAACCAAGATGAGTCCATTCATGATCGTCTATGGTTTCTAGCCCCTCACCGCGCTCGACATCCTACCACTACCTCTCCATGAGCGCACGAACATGGAAGTCGAGAAGCGTGCACAAGCTATGAAGACGCTTCATGAAGAAACAAGAGCTACTATCGAACAGGAAGTCCTTCGCCAAGCTTCACGGTTAAACAAGGACAAGAAGGAGATGGTCTTTGAAGAAGGTGACCTTGTGTGGATACACCTAAGCAAAGACCGCTTCCCCAAGGAACATGACTCCAAGCTCAAGCCAAGAGGAGATGGTCCCTTCAAGGTCATCAAAAGAACTAACAACAACGCCTACATCATCGACATACCGACCTCCAAGTACCTTGCAAGAAATACATTCAATGTCAAGGATCTCTCACCCTACCACGGAGATGTTCAAGATGACAACCATGAAGAGTCGAGGACGACTCTTTCCTAAGGGGGGAGCTAATGCGGCCCGTCCTACAGACGCTCCTACATCTACACATACAAGTCCCCCAAGTGGACCCATCACTCGTGCCCGAGCCAAACTCCTACAAGCTAAGGTGAACTCGCTCCTCTCCTCGTGCCAATTTGACACCTCCTTGGATGGTATGCTACTTCCTGCAACTACCCTATGCATCATCAGGTACGAAGCTTCGACACATCACCAAGCACCCAAGGGTGGAGAACAAGGAGCAGAACATGAAGCAAACGCTGCTGGAGCTGCTCAGACCAAAGTCTTCGGTGTGCGCACACCGGAGTCTCCGGCCTAAAGACTCCGGAGACTCCGTCCCTCTCTCTGGTCTCACCCCTTGCACCAGGCCCTGGGACAGTCTGAAGGCCCCTCCGGAGGCTGGTCCGGAGGCTACACCGGAATCTCCGATCCAGACCGGAGTCTCCGGTCCACCACACCAGAGTCTCCGGTCCGACCGTCGCCAGGCATGAAAAGGCCTTTGGGCCTGCGGCCCATGTACCCCTTAGTCCGTCCAGAACTTGTCTTTTATTCCTAAAGTACCCCTGTTTAAGTGGCTGGCCTATATATAGTCCACCACCTCCATTGTAAACCCTAGGCATGATATTGGAATTAGTGGAAACCCCTTTGTGGATCTCTCTAATTCTTGCCTCATGCTCCTTGACTAAGGAGCACCAATATCCCCAAACCTCGTTGGAGTTTGCATCGTGCCTCCACGTTGTACAAGGCCTAGGTATCGGTGTCCCTTTGCCTAGACGTCAAGATCTCAACGAGTATCCCATCTCGCCGTGCCAATTCGAGAGGGAGTCCTCCGCCCGACGCCAATCGTAGGGATTGCGCTAGACCGGTTACCGCCCGCGTGAGCTATTGGTGTGTATCGTGGTTGTGTGTGTGTGTGTGTGTTCTTTGCGCTCTTCATGCGTGTGTTCATTGTGTGCATCCTCCCCTCATCTCCCACCACTCCATCCTCGATTTGAAAGGGAATCGTGAAAGATCGGGCCACCCTAGAGGTTTGCCCTCAATAGTTCTTCTCACAAACACACATGGATCCACCGGTGTCATTGCATGTTTGCTCTTCTCATTAACCACAGCTAGATTCATTGCATGCCTGTTCTTTTCACAAACCACATATCACCAGAGTCATTGCATGTGTGTTCTTCCCACAGACCACACATGGATCCACCGGTGTCATTGCATGTGGTTTATTCCCACAGACCACATCATGAACCACACCCAGTGTCATTGCATGTGTGTTCTTCTCATGAACCACAGCTAGAGTCATTGCATGCGTGTTCTTCTCACAAACCATATCATGAACCACACCCAGTGTCATCGCATGTGTGTTCTTCTCATTAACCACACATGGAACCACCGGTGTCATTGCATGTCTACTCTTTTCATTAACCACAGCTAGAGTCATTGCATGTCTGTTCTTTTCACAAACCACATATCACCAGAGTCATTGCATGTGTGTTCTTCCC
This sequence comes from Avena eriantha, assembly GCA_910589775.1. Lineage (NCBI taxonomy): Eukaryota > Viridiplantae > Streptophyta > Magnoliopsida > Poales > Poaceae > Avena > Avena eriantha. The sequence continues at coordinate 67,889,277 of OU342746.1, read as the reverse complement.
ACAGACCACACATGGATCCACCAGTGTCATCGCATGTCTGCTCTTTTCATGAACCACATCTAGAGTCATTGTGTGTGTGTTCTTCCCATGAACCACACATGGATCCACCAATGTCATTGCATGTGTGTTATTCTCACAAACCACGTAAGGATCCACCGGTGTAATTGCATGTGTGTTCCTCTCATAGACCACACATGGATCCACCGGTGGCATCGCATGTCTGCTCTTTTCATGAACCACAGTTAGAGTCATCGCATGTCTGCTCTTTTCATGAAGCACAGCTAGAGTCATTGCATGTGTGTTCTTCCACTACAAGAATTCAGGTCTATTGCAACAACAAGATTCGTGGCAATAAGAGCCAAATCGTGGCAATATGTACCTATTGCAACGACATGACTTTCGTTGCCAAGCGTTGCAACAAGACGCATGGTAATAATTTATTGCCACAAAATCCAAACTGTGGCAAGATAGTGTGTTATTGCAACACTGATGCGACAAGTCGCCACATTTTATCTCGTTGCAGTACTGTCTTAATACCACAATTTGGTTCGTTGGAATAGCTTAATGCAACAGCGATCGAAATCGTGGCGATTGGCCTTTTGTGGCGATAGGCATTTGTGGTGATAGCCTATTCAAACAACACATGTTTCGTGGCGCATGCCCTTCCTGGGCAATAACCAATTGTTGCAATAGACCTGCACCCTATAGCAACAACTCTTTTTTCCATGGGTACACCTCTTTCGCCACAAACTATATGTTTGTGGCATTAATTTATGGCAGCAACTCTCAAAAATCATGGCAACAAAAAATTGCAACATACTAGTTTTAGTGGTGACAGATAGTTATCACAACATATAAAATGTTCATGGTGAGAAGCTATTGCGACAATGCGAATGATTCGTAGCGAAAGGATTATTTCAACAAAGCTGAATTTCGTGGAGCCAAGTGATTATCACAACAACCGAAATGCTTGTCTCGATAAAATATTGCGACGACACAAGCGGTTCGTGGCAAAAGGACTATTTCAACAAAGCTGAGTTTGGTGGCGGAAAGTGGCTATTATAGCTGCTGAAAAGCTTGTCGCAGGAAACTATTACGACAATACAATCGAGTCGTGATGGAAGGATTATTTCAACAAAGCTAGATTTGGTGGCGATCAATGGTTATCACAACGCCCAAAATATTTGTGGCAGGCAGGTATCACGACAATACACATGTATCTGATATAGATTCATAAAATATCATATTTTGCATAGAGAATATCCATAAATAATTAAGCAATCATTCAACATACTAAATGTGCTATACTAATTAAGTGCAAAGATTAAACTATCCGTGGTGCATACTGAATGTCTAGTCTAGTAAAATATTTGAATCCTGCGAACAACAAAAAAGCATGCACTTAGTACTTCAAAATTCAAGTAATGCAATGTTGGACTCATTCTATAATAGGGAAATTCAGATAGTCCAAGCAAGTTTAGAAAGTACTTTGCAATATAAACAACACAAAAAAATTCAGTAGCCAACCAGGACTTCCAGAAGAACAAATGTCCAGAATATCAGGTTAAGCAATGGTACCAGATCACAGTGCAAACTCTTATCCATCAGTCTTATCCATCAGTATTTACCATCCGGCTTGTTCAATAGGAAAATAACAGGAATCTAGCAAGCTAAACTATGCGTTTATGTAGACATGGTCCGGTGGTTTAGCTGATCTGGACTGTGGTTTAGCACAGCTAGGATGCAAAGGTGGTTCAGCTGAGTCCAAATCTCCCTCCTGCTTTCTCTGCTCGCAACCGACCAATGTCGCCGTCCACCGCCCGCTCAGTCCAAAGACCTGCTCGCCGCCGGCTCCCACTACCACCCGCTGACACCTCCGCACCTCGCCTTGCTTATTACCAACACAGCCCCGGTGCTGCTCGTGCTCCCGCTGCTGCGTGCCCTGTTGGCCATCGCTGGAGTTCCCACCACTACATGCTCCTAATGGCCTCCGTCAGGGTGCCCTCTGCCTCCCCGTTCTTACTCTGCCTTGGTTGTGGACACCATGAGGGCCACCGTCCTGAACTCAGAGTGCTAGCACTAATGGCCACCAAGCAAAAAAAATGGCTAATAGCGCTAACGGACATTGCTAACTGCCTTTTGAGCTGCAATATTACATCTCCACTCACATGTACTAATATGCATGCTCCAATGTATTTTTTGAGACATATGGTTCGTTATATCAAGCATACCATTGATCATCGGTCTCCCACCAACAAGGTGTTGCGTTGAATTCACTGTTGTTCTCTTGTATAGGTAATGTAAGAATTAAAGTCAATTTCAGACCCAATTTGTTAGCAACCCATCAAACAACACCAGATAGACACAACTACTATACAGTAGTGTTGCTGCTAGTAGATGGAAAATGACAGCAACTACTATACTAGGATCAGAATTGAGAGTTATACTCACTTAAGTGCAGATACAAATTTTATTTAGCCTCAGCATACAACAAGAAAATACTTGGCAAGGTTGATCTGCAGTTCGCACTCAATGCTCTTATAGATAGGATAATGACAAAGAATGTCGTACATAATTATTCAGATTATTTCAGATATAGTAACATTACTATACCAGCTATTTGTATCTAGTGTTTATTCTCAGAGAAAATATTGGCAAGGAAAGATTAAACATTACTTCCAACCCCTCTTATATCCCTTTTGAAAGGGAGAATCTGGAGCATGGAATACAAGATACCGTACCAAGTAATAAAGCAGATAACATATACCCATCTACTGTGTTTTTTGTTCTTGTACTTTTCAATCACAGAAATAAGTACAACTTTAATATATATACAGGAAAAGGATATTTAAAAAAATGGCAGCAAATACCAAAAGTACAATTTTGCTATAGCCTTGTGCAGCTCGATGTCTTTAGGTAAATAATATCACTGAAACAAAATCTGCTACTTTTTTAGAATGTTAGTTGTTGTCTTTCATCGCAAATTCCAATGAATCTGTACAATTCCATTTTATGAATTAGTCGATCATGGTTTTCCAAGAAGAATGCTTGTATGGAAATCATCTGTTTTACTACTATAGCATTACAGAATTAGGGAGATAATTTTCCTGGCATCATCCAGGTCAGTACATACAAACTCTACATACATCTCTATGAACAACATAGTAGCAGGCCAGGAGCAGTTAGTGAGTCCTGGATATCGTCGATCCTGCTCTTGACAGTGTGAAGAAGCTCCTAAACATAGACCGACCTTCTAGACTAGTGGGACAAGGCAATGTGCACGGTAGAACAAGATGGTACCACCATGAGAACTACTGCAAACATAGAGGTCCCTAGAAGTTCCACAGCTGAAAGTTCAAGTACTACAAATCTCAACAGCATCACAGCTGAAGTTTCAAGTAAATTTGACCTCGATGGCATCGTCGACCCCTGACCTGCATACACTCGGAAGCCAGCTGAGAGCAATTTCGACGTGGATGGCTTCATCAGGAGGAGGCTGGGCTAACTAACCTAAATTTAGAACACATACTTGCTAACTGAACCTAATTTCAGAACACATACAATACTTGCTAACTGAACCTAAATTAAGAACAAATACAGTACTTGATAATTGAACCTAAATTCAGAAAATGCTACTGCTCACACTGAGGGAGGGAGTTAGCAGAGGCACCACGAGCTCTGAACACACACAATACCATGGAAGTCCTGCAGCAGAGGCACTGTGAGCTCCTATGTTCGACAGGAACCCTAGTTAGGGCGCCGCTGCTGCAGCCCTCCCTCCAGCGTGCCCCACAGCTCCCAAGATCCGCCGCACTATAGCTCACTGTCGCCGCCCCTCTCCTCTCCCCCTCCATCTGACCCAGCCATCCGATAGTTGAGCTCCCCAACGCGTGCTCCATGCCATAGACGGGGCGGGGTTGAGGGAAACGCAATGGCTAGGGCGGGGTTGAGGGAAAAGCAATGGCCAGGGTGTAGCGAGGGTCCTTTCCACCAGACGGAGGATCACCACGACCGGCCAACCATGGCTACTGGGAGGACGAGGAAGGGGGGCGTGCAGTGGGCCGGAGGATAGGGGTCGGGAATGGTGAACGAAATCTGGTGCGGAAGGAAATTACCTATGACGTTCTCCGTTCGGTGGACTCCGGTGTGTTCCGCAGTGTCGACGGCACCGTCATCATGCCGTGAGGACCGAGGTTCTCCGTTCGGTGGATTCATATCCAATTCTATGATTTGGTTAAGAAATTATCGGGAGTACTTATGAGAGGTTTTCAGCGGCAAGTTAGATAATTATGCGGAATAAACTCCAAAATTTTGGTGGGAAGTTAAAAAAATATTTGACGTTGGCGGGGGGTTCAGGGCAAGGAAAAAATTACCTCCACAAAGTAGAGTACACGCTTAATTGTTTGTTTGGATAGTAATTATTTTAAGTAATTGTTTATGATAATAAAATAAATTGGAAATAATAATTCAAAGCAATACGGAATATATCTACTTTTGAAAATAATATTACTAAAATTGTTCGTAAAAGACTATTTCACTGACGACTATGATCCCGTGCTACCAACTCACCGGGGCTTCTTACTAGCGCTCCCAGGCTACCAACTTAGGGCATCGCTAACAGCCACTGATAAATGGCGAACTGCAAAAAAAGACATCTACGAATAACCTACACGGGGAGGACGATGTGGCACCCTTTTACCAAAATCGAGCTCGCTGGGTGAGCTCGACGGGCATGGTGGTGCGAAGGCCGTCGTTGACTATAGAGAACATTGTTGCAATATCGTATTATTTTTCGCAACAATAGGGAATTGTTGCAATATGTTCTACATATTACCATGGATACACAACTTCTCACAATATATAATAGTTATTGCAACAGAATGACGTTGAGGCAAAATAGTGTGCGTTATTGCGACCAATCCGTGTTTTACTGCAATAAGAAGCCATTTTTTGCAACAATATGCCTGCCTAACGCGACATGACAGAATTGTTGCAATATCTTGATGAATATTACGATGAAGGGTTGTTTTGTTGCAATACCTATTATCTATTGCAACAAAGTAACTAATACACGCAACAGACCGTGAACGTCGCAATACCGCTACCTTATTACCACGGCGATGCAGTTCGTTGCAATACCTAGCCTTTATTGCAACAAATAGGGAACATAGTGCGACGAAACTAAATTGTGGCAACAAGTAGGACCTATTTCAACGAACGACACTTTTGTGGTGATATTGCAGTTTATTGCAACAAAAGTTAGCTGTAGCAATAAATTTTGTTGCAATAGACCGGATTTCTTGTAGTGTTCTTACAACTATATCATTAACCACAGCCAGAGTCATTGCATGTGTGTTCTTCTCGTTAACTACACATGGATCCACCAGTGTCATTGCATGTGTGCTCTTCTCATTAACCACAGCTAGAGTCATTGCATGTTTGTTCTTCCCACAAACCACATATCACCAGAGTCATTGTATGTGTGTTCTTCCCACAAACCACATATCACCGGTGTCATTGCATGTCTGCTCTTGTCATTAACCACAGCTAGATCCACCCGTGTCATTGGATGCATGTTCTTTTCATAAACCACATATGGATACTAATTAACCTTAGGAGAGCCCTAACCTTAGCGTTAGACCGACTCTTCTAGAAGGCACGCCCTAACACAGTTGTTCTGCTTGTCGATTGTTACATATCGTCCGATCGGGGCGCTTGGACGATTAGGATGGTTTTCGTGAGATCGATCCGCGAGTAGTTTGTTCTACGGCATGATTGGCCACGCTTGCTCTAGACAAACTGGCAACACCGGGGGCTCCCCTGTTGCGAGTGTCACGACTCACGAGTTGAGCGGGCCATATCCTAGTGTCACTTCCCCATTACTTCTCTTCCTCCCCGTACTTCTCTTCCTTCCCCTCGAAGCCACATACCCCACTTCACTCCCATCCTGCCGTAGCCGCAAGCCGACGGCGCCGCCATCCCAATCCCCTCTCCGGCCGCCAGCCCCCCTCTCGCCATGGGTTCAAGAAGAGACGGCGAGGAAACGCATCGTGACGACAGAGACGGTGATTTCGCTGCGAGTCAACTCATCTCTATCTCTATCATCCGTGGCCAGTTATCTATTTTTTGAGCCAGATCTACTCCATTTAATCATGCGCGTATGATGTGTTTGGCCAACCAGACGATGTATGACGCCGACTATCACGGTTTAGCGGATGAAGACAGTCCTCTGCTATGTAAACATGGATATGTGCCCGCTAAATTTGTAGCGTTCGAAGGACGAAGCGCAGGCAGGAGGTTTCTACGGTATCAAGGACATCGTGCAATGATGCGAGGCGGAAGTTGTGGTGTTGTCAAATGGGTAGATCCAGAGTGGCCCAAATCGATGTAGAAAACGCTGGATAAACTATGGGAAATGACTGTTGAGTTGAAAGAATCCGCATTTAGCTCACTTCTTGACAGTGTTGAGATGAAGCTATGGGAACCAGTTGACACGACCAAGCATAAGCGAGATCTCATGGGGGTGGAAGACAAGGTTAGCAAAGTTGAGAAGGAGAGGGATGCGGTTGTTGGCCCTGAAGGCTAAAGCAGAGCAAGAACTGACTCAAGCAAGGAAGGATCTTCACCAGGCCAAAGTCCTGCAGTTCACAACTACGAGTACTGAAAAGTGCATGAGGAAAGATGCAGAGAAACAATTGAAGCTGTGCAAGCAAGATGCTAAAAGGAAGGAGCAGACGATTCGATCCTTGCTCTCGCAGGAAGATGCGCATAGGGCTAAGATTAGGAAGATCAAGGAGATGTGTGTTAACTAGTTCTATTTAGCTTAAGCCCTGTGCCTTTTTTAAGTTGTAATAGTTGTACTTGTTGACCTAGCGGTCTGACTATTGGCCCCGGAGTCCTGGGAGTAAAAAATTGGTCGCCCATTAATCTGTCTTAACCCTGCATTACTTCCTTTTGTCTGACCAATGCCCCTTGGATATTCTGCCCGTCGCTTCGTTGTCCTCGTGTACAAATAGGAGGCGCCACAGCTCGTCGCTTCGTCGCCCATCACCTCGCCCTCTCCAATCTCCACCGCACCATCCACCCCCTCGCTCCCTCTCCAATCTCCACCGCGCCGCCATGGAGATGCCCTCGCTGAACTTCTACGAGGCGGTGATGTTCTCGCACTTCGACATCCTCGCGCTGCCGGCCGCGACGGTGCCCCACGGATGGCGCATCAGCTATGCGGGGGTGCCGGTGGCTCCGCTCCTCGTCCCCGGCGGAGCCGTGATGGAGAACAAAATCGTGGCGCGCCGCCGCCAGATGCCCGCATGGAAGAGGGCGCTGCCCCGGTACGCGGCAGCCAGCCCGTACTGGCCGACGCTGTTCAAGAAGGAGCGGAAGGCCAAGATTGACAACCGCATCGTTTACGGGCGCGTGGTGCACCGGGATCTCTGCAACCGAGAAGGGCGGGAGAGGTTCTGGTCCGTCCCTGGACAGACCAAGTTCACCGTCATCGCCGCCGCTCACCGTGAAGAGGTGCTCTGTCTCGCATACAATGCGGAAATCGTGGAGGTTCCGTCCGACGAAGACGAGGAAGCCAGCGGCTCGAAGGACAGCGGCAGCGAAAGTGAAATTGTTGACTAGTTGGTTGAATTAATGTAGGATGTGAAATTGCACCTTTGTTTAGAAGAATTTGTGGTTAAATTGATGAAATGCCTCGATTTAGATCTCTGTCTCGATTAATTTGTGGAAGAATTTGTGATTTAGATCAATTTCTGCCTCGATTTAGATCTCTGTCCCGAATTGGGAACGTGACCATGGACCAAAGACCCCTTTTCTACTAGTGTATTCTAACATTGGTGGTTTGTTTAAACGTAATCTACGTGGATTTGGCCACATGCAAATGGCACAACCACAATTTATAAAGTGGAAGCACGTACACTCGGTTACTAGAGATCCGGGAGCTTCGCCAGATGCAGGGGATGCAGGAGCAGAGAGGCGGTGAGATAGACGGGCTCAAGATTAGGCCAGAAAGTGGTACCCATTTCCTCCTCATCAGGGCATTATCGGTGAGAACATTCTTGTTTATGTTGCCACGTCGTTGTGCAGCATCTCAAATAAGTTGCTGCTTCGTGGAGTGTGGCAGCTTAAATAATTTATTTTTGTGCCACTTACATTCCGTCGTATTTGGAGACCTCCTGCCCCTCAGCAATCGTGGAACCGGTGGATCCTTGTTTTCAGATAGCAGTGGCACAATCACAATTTCGGATTCAACTATTGACTCGGGCGTTTCCAAACTCTAAGTCGCGCTACATTTTACTCAGAGAACGTGGATAGATTGTTTCGCCCAGCAAAGTGCCACACAGAGAGCTCCAAAATTTAACAGAATTACATATATAGGTTCAAGTTCAACACAATACTATGCATCGTCATTGCCAGCAGCCTTCTTCCGCAGCCTGGGTGCCAAGCCTTCACGTCCAATGGCTTCTTCATTTCCTGCCTTCTTCCTCTTCCTCTATGCCAATTTTCTTAGCTTCACGTACTCTGCATCGCCGGGACAATGGGCACCAGAATCGTGTCTAGCATCATCTTTCCACTCGTTTTTAATTTCTTCGGGCAGCAAACTGACTGACCCGACATTCATGTTTCTAACCTTGCGGCGCTTCCTGTCAAAGAAACAAGACGGTTGCATAACTGCCCAATATCTACAGAGTAAATAAAACAAAAATTACAATTCAGCACAAACATGCGAACTCCAAGCGACCTTTGCTTACCAGGAGCTAATTGCGTTCGAGCAACCACCCTGTCCAAGAATAGAAGGGTGACTCCCAGTTGCAGCAGCTTCCACATCCAGTACATCACAATTCAGCTCAAACATGCAATCCGAAGCACCTTTTCATCAACCCAATTAGCTAACTGTCACACGATATAGGAACCATGATGCCACGTTCATCCATGAAGCTGCACTTTGCAGTCTGCTTCGGCCGTACTTCAACATGATTACGCAGAGCAGGAACCATACTAGATATAGTGCAGATCTGCGCAGGTGCTTCTTCCATCGTGAAACAATGGCTTCCATACCACTTGCCCTTGGAGTCGTACCTGTAGAGGACTACCGTCACCAGGTAAGGGGGGTCCGCGCAGATCCCAGTTGACAGAAAACTGTGGACACAATATGTTTGTCAGCGTTGGGCTAACGAACAATTTGAGGTACAGTAGCCAGCTAGCAGTCGTACTTAGTGCGAATAGCAAAGAGAAGGGTAGCTCAGCCGCTTGTAGGCAGAACATCTTGTTCCTTGATAGTAGGATCTGCCATCCTCCGAACTGCTCGGCTCGTTGGCGGCGGAGGCGGGCTAGAGCCTCACAACGGCGGCTATGGCATGCCCCATTGGAGCTCGGTATCAGCGACTGGGCGCAGCAACTTGGCCCCGGAAGTCAAATGTTCGAAGGGATCGTCCTTCCTGGAGGGTGGATTCCGACGCCGCCGGTGCTAGGGGAAAGCTGGGAATGGATTTGTGAAATTGGTCAACGCATCCAATCCACTTAGCTGCCCGATTTGCCTAAGAGGTTGCCGCTTTGGCGCCCGCGTCACGGACTGATAATCGACATGTGGGTCTCGCCCGTCTACTTCACGGGGCGGTTTAATGGAATGTTTGTATTTGGCAGGGGTGAGATGAGTTTGCCTCGAAATGGCCCCTCTCAGTAGTTGGCGGCCCAACTTTTCGAAACGCGGTAATTGCAGGCAACTTAGGTATCGCAATGCGCTGGCCTGCCAACTTTGGTACGTTAGACGAACAAGCCCCATGGTGGGAGTAACGAACGAAGGAACGAAGGAAACCATGCCGAGACAAGCCGGCAGGAGGCTCGTCGTACTGAAGACCCTCCTCGGAACCGGAATAATGACGCTCCGGATGGAGGCCGGCGTTCAGCCGGAAATAATCCAGTTGCTCCACCCTCTTCGCCAAGTAGCCATCACAATGGCTCCTAGGGAGGGCGTCGTGGTGGAGGAGGTGGTGGCAGAAGCCGAAATCCGGCTCCAAGGCACCGCAGCCATAGCCATCATTCGGGACGATCTTTATCCCCAAACGACGCAAGGCACATGATCAACTCTAGTAGAGAGGCGCGGCGCTATGAAAATGATGATATATATGTGGGCCCAAAGTGCTTTGGACCATGCATAAGAGCTACAAAATTCCCGGAAGGATCACTGTCTCAAGACACATTCAAGCCTAAGACGATATAGCTCGGCCAGATACTTGGCTGCAGGATTTCTTCCAAGCTTGCTGTATCGCCAAAGGCGAAAATAGCCTGGTCGCCACCTGATATCTCCCACTTATGTTGCGGAAGACGGCATGATCATGGCTCAATGAACTTCCGGAGAACACCATCCACAACTGGTATGACATGCAAAGTGCGTTCTTTCGGAATTTCGAAGGCACATACCAGAGGCCCTGTATAGTAGGAGACCTACAGCGTTGCACCCAGAAAGCCAGAGAAACTTGCCAGGATTATCTCGGACAATGGATCGACACCAAGAACTCCTATGAAGGAGTAAACGACCAAACTATGATTGAAGCTTTCATTGCAGGTCTCCTAATTGGTTTACTACGTCATCACTTGAAGTGTGACAAAGTCACTGATTTGGGAGAGATGATAGAAATAGCGAGCAAGTATGTAGATGCTGACGACAATGCAGAGGGATTACTGAACGCCCTAGCTGTGCCACAGTCGGCAAAACAACAAAAGCAACAAGCTCAGAAGCGCAAGAATACCTCGGAAGAAAAGCCCAACGCGGAAACGGCAGTGGTCACTGCTACTTTTGGGTCTGGAGAGCGAGGAGGATGTGGCGGTTGCCGCGGACGCGGTCGTGGGACAACAAGAGTTCAAGGTAGAGGAGACCAGCAACCTGGCAAAACTTACTCTTGGGCCGACATTGCCAATAACCCATGTGTGTATCACTTAGACGCCAATGGGGGCTCGTCCCACACAAACGCCGAGTGTCGTTTTAATGAGATATTAAGAGAGATGATACCGCTGGCTACAGGGCTAAGCGGAAGAAGGGAAAGAAAAATCCTGAAAAGGACAAAGAGACCAAGGAAGATTCTGACATGGAGGAAGCTGATGCTTCAAATCCCAAGCCAGAAGGGAAGAAAAATTTCCCAACCAAGAAAGACACTTACGTCACCTTCCTCGGATCTCAACCAGCAAAGGTCAAGAAAGCAGTTCTACATGAGCTCAATGCAACAGCTCCGGCTATCCCTCAATTCCTGGACTGGTCGGAAGTGACAATCACCTTTGACCGCGATGATCATCTGCCTAAGTCGCTGATGACCCACAAGTATAGGGGGTGTATCGCAGTATTTTTGATAAGTAAGAGTGTCGAACCCAACGAGGAGCAGAAGGTGCTAGCTAGTGGTATGGATCAGGAATTCTCTGCAAATACTTAGCAAATGGATTTTTAGGGGTTTTCGATACAGCAAGTAAACAAAGTACGAGTAAATAAAAGATAGTAGGAATAAATGCAGCAAGTGGCCCAATCCTTTATGTAGCAAAGGACAAGCCGGTTGTATTTCTTAAGATGACCAAATGTTCTCGAGGACACATGGGAAGACTATCAAGTACTTTCACTTCATATAGTCGATTAATCTTCTTTAGCTTGCTAAGTGTTGTGTGGGTGAACCTGTGCTAATGTACCACCCCATCCAAGACTAATACATACTTGTGATTATACCCCTTGCAAACATCCGTAAGTACAAGAAAGTAATTAAGGTAGAAACCTAACCACAGCTTTAAACTCTAAGACCCTTACGTCCCTTGTGCAATGGTTTCCTAACGGGGGTTCAGGTTTCTGTCACTCCGGCAACCCCTAAGATTAGTAGCCAAATACACAATGCATTCCCCTAGGCCCATATAGGTGAAGTGTCATGTAGTCGACGTTCACATGACACCACTAGAAGAAGTACACCACAACTTAAATAAAAATCTATTGAATCTTTCTCAACGCAACTCCACTACTAACAACAAGACTTCTCCCATGTCCTCAAGAACAAAACGAACTACTCATAAGACATCATATGGATGATGATCAGAGATGGAATAATGATGTATAACAATCTGAACATAAACAATAATTCAATGGTTCACTCAGTAGCATCAACTACAAAGAGTAATCAACACCGGGAAAGTCTCCCCTATGCAAAATGGATGTATCAGTTGCACAGGCGAGGAAAATACGCCTTAATCATCAATCCACTTATTGATGGTTATGGTTTCTCCAAGACTCTCATGGACGGTGGCAGCAGCATTAACATCATGTATGTCGAAACGCTACGCTGGATGAAGATCTCGGAGACCCAGCTGAACCACAGCTCTGTGATCTTTCACGGGGTTGTCCTAGGAAGACAAGCAAATTCCCTGAGAGAAATCACTTTGGATGTTACCTTTGGAACTCCAAAGAACTATTGGACAGAAGCACTTTCCTTCGAAGTGGTCTCGTTCAAGAGCGCGTACCACGCTATATTCGGACGTCCGGCTTCCTAGGCTTTTATGGCTCGTCCGTGTTACATTTACAATATGATAAAAATTCCAGGTCCCAATGGCGTAATCACCATCAGGGGAGACCCAAAGAAAGCGCGAGTGTGAGGATGGAAATGCCACCTTTGCTGAAGCCGTGCTGCACGCCCAGGAGTACCAGGAGATCAAGAAGAGTATAGATCCGTCCGAGATGCCCGCAACAAAGAAGGAGGTGACAAAGCCAAATTCGAAGTTCAAGGCATCAGAAGAGACGAAGAAGACGCCGTTGAAGGATGATGACCCCTCCAAGGTGACCCAGATAGGCGTAGGCCTAGATAGCGCATAGGAAAGCACGCTCGTCAAGTTCCTCAAAGCAAATCAAGATATCTTCGCATGGAAACCATCGGACATGACCGGAGTACCTAGGGAACTTGCCGAGCACTCTTTAAATGTAAAGCCGAACGCTAAACCTGTCAAACAGTCCTTACGATGTTTTGGCGATGAAAAGCGTAAGGCAATGGCTAAGGAACTGGCACGGCTAGAGTTAGCCGAATTCATAGAAGAGGTCATCCACACTGAGTGGTCGGCCAATCCTGTAATGGTCCCTAAAAAGGACACCACTGATTTAAGGATGTGTGTTGATTATACTGCCTTGAATAAGGCTTGTCCCAAAGATCCGTTCGCTCTGCTTAGAATTGATCAAGTTATCGATTCTACGGCAGGCTCGGAACTCCTCTGTTTTCTCGACGCATATTCCGGTTATCACCAAATCCGGATGAAGGAATCTGACAAAGTCAAAACTTCATTCATAACCGCCTTCGGAACCTTCTGTTTTGTTACGATGCCCTTTGGGCTGAAGAACGCAGGAGCTACGTACCAACGCACTATGTAGCGTTGCCTCCATGATCAAATTGGACGCAATGTACATGCATATGTGGATGATATTGCGGTGATTTCCAAAAAGAAGGAAACATTAATTTCTGACTTGGAGGAAATGTTCGCCAATGTACGAAAATACAACATAACGCTTAACCCAAAGAAATGCTTCTTTGGAATCCCAGCCGGAAAATTGTTAGGTTTTATCGTGTCTCAACGAGGCATAGAGGTGAACCGAGACAAAATCAAGGCTATACTCAATATTTCCAGGCCAACTCACCTGAAGGACGTACAAAGACTAACTGGTTGCATTGCTGCAGTCAGTCGGTTTGTAAGCCGGCTTGGTGAAAGAGCCGCACCATTATACAAACTCCTGAAAAAGACCAAGCATTTTGTATTGACCGACGAAGCTGAAGCTGCATTACAAGACCTGAAAGCAGTACTCTCATCTTCTCCCATCCTTGCTGCACCGGAACCACATGAACCGATATTGCTCTATCTTGCTGCGACAAACAAAGTCGTCAGTATCGTCATGGTAGTGGAGAGATCGGAGCAAAATCAGGAACACTTGGTGCAGCGTTCGACTTACTTTCTCAGCAAGGTCTTAACAGAATCGAAACAGTGGTATCCGCACTATCAAAAATTGGCTTACGGCGTGTTCTTGGCATCTCGTAAGCTACGGCATTATTTTCAGGAACATCCAATTATTGTGGTGAGCACATCTCCCATGAGAGATATAATCAACAATAGTGACGCCACAGGACGCATCGCCAAATGGGGCATAGAGCTTTCGGCTTTCGATATTGAGTATAAACCTCAGACAACAATCAAATCCCAAATCCTTGCTGACTTTGTTGCTGATTGAACAGAGACGAAGGAGAATATGACCCTACCTGAGTCAGAATATTGGACCCTATATTTTGATGGGTCTAAGGCTCGCGGGGGCTCGGGGGTTGGCGTGGTGCTCAAATCACCCCAAGGAGATAAACTTTTATACGTGTTGCAGATCCACTTCATAGCTACAGATAATATTGCCGTGTATGAAGCACTACCGCATGGAATCCGGATTGCTAAGGATATCGGCATCCAACGTTTGATGTGTTACGGAGATTCGGATCTTCTTGCTCAACAAGTGTCGGATATTTGTAACGCAAATAAGCACATGGCAGCATATAAAGCTATCGTGGATGATCTATCTAAATCGTTCGAAGGGTTTAAGGTTCAACACATCCCTCGAGCAGAAAATGAGGAAGGAGATGCATGATCTCAAATAGGCTCTACACGGAAAGAGGTCCCGGATGGTGCTTTTTTAGAGCACCTCAAAGTTCCCTCAATAAAGGGAGTAGACGAGGAATATCCGACCAAATCTGACTCGCCTCTAATAGGAGTTCTAGCTGTAATTCCCAGCTGGACTCAACCCTACCTTGACTATTTGGTAGATGGCAAATTACCCGAAGACGAAGTCCTGAGCTGACAGATCATCCGACGAGCAAAAGCCTATACTGTAGTTAGTGGTGACCTCTATAAGCGGAGTGTTTCTGGGGTTTTTCAGCGCTGCATATCTCCGGAAGGAGTGTGGTCACCATGCTGCAGCCAAATCTTCAGTGCCAAAAGCTTTTCGACACGGTTTGTTCTGGCTTAGGGCCAAGGCATATGCCGAACGGCTGGTCAAGATGTGCAAGGGCTGCAAAAAGTACGCCAAACAAGCTCACGTTCCGGCTGATCAGCTGCGAACAATACCTATAACATGGCCTTTCGCGGTTTGGGGGCTTGACATGGTAGGACGATTCAAACGGGCTCCAAGTGGATTTACTCACCTCTTAGTGATGGTGGATAAGTTCACCAAATGGATTGAGGCTAAACCCGTCACTAGTTGTGATGGAGCAACAGCCAAAAGATTTGTCGAGGATGTTATAATCCGGTATGGTTATCCGCATAGTATTATCACGGACAACGGGAGTAATTTCTCTATGGGAGAACTTGCCGAATTCTGCAACGAACAAAATATCTGGCTTGACATTGCGTCAGTCGCACATCCACAGGCTAATGGACAAGTCGAAAGAGCAAATGGTTTAATCCTACAAGGCCTAAAACTGAGACTCGAAGCACCACTACGACGTGCCGCGGGGGCTTGGGCAGAGGAATTACCTTCTGTAATATGGAGTTTACGAACAACTCCGAATAGGTCAACCGGATACACAGCTTTCTTCTTGGTCTATGGCACAGAAGCAGTTCTTCCTAGTGATTTGATTCACACTTCTCCTAGAGTGGCCGCGTATATCAAATAGGATGCCGAGGTTTCTCGACAAAATGATCTCGACTTAGTCGAAAAAGTTCGCGTCATTGCTGAAATGAGATCAAAAGCCTATCAGCAGAAGTTATGCAAATATCATAGCTAGAGAGTCAAAAACCGGTCTTTCAACAAGGGCGATTTGGTTCTCCGGCTTGTGCAACAAAGAAAGAACAAACTTTCCCCAGTATGGGAAGGACCATTTTTAGTTAGTTGAGTATTACACAATGGTTCATACTACCTAACTAATATGCGGCCAGTCAAAGAAAGACCTGCTACTAAGAAGAGAAAGAGAGCTGGAGGCAGTACAAATCCGGATGAGTTAGACAGACCATGGGATATTTCTCAGCTACGTCCCTTTTATTCTTAGTTTATCCTTCTTTGTAATCATATATGTGTACATGTTCTGTGAGAAATAAAAGTTTTGGTTACCTCAAGTTTTTCTGAGAAGTTTTTACCATCTTAGTTCCGAATGATCATGTCACAAGTCGAAAATCCCAGAATACTTGAAAGTACTTTATGCTCATGCTTGTTCTGGTTTAGATTTCCGATTCTAAAATTGCTACCTATGGGTAGAAATCTAAATTTTCTAATCTATACTTTGGTTATTTGTTTGATTGCCGGATGCGGGTATTTTCCGAGTAGTGAATTGTTGGTACTGGAAGCCGGCTTTGTTTCCGAGTTTAAACTGGTTTAGCAATTGAGCTCCTTTGGTCGACAAAGTTTTCGTGCTAAAGGTTTAGCCAGCTCACGAAAGGGATGAGGGGGAAAGCCAAATAAAACAATAAGTACAGACAAAAAATGCAAGTGCTTATGCAAACATTTGAGGCACACAAAAACTTAGCACTATCAAAAGTATTACACTACTTAATTACAGATCCATAATGTTTTCAGAATAACACATATGTTTCTTTCTGATGACTTATGATGCAGGAGGAGAGCTAGGAGCTGCCGGCTCGCTGGATACATTGCCTTGATAACGTTCCGTGATGTCCACATCCGACATGGTGTGGTCATCATCGGAAACTTCTGCTGTTTCCTCTAGAGGTGGAGGTGGCGTGTCCACGCGGGCGAAGAACGGAGTGTCGTAACTAGTTAAATCAGCTACGTGACACCCGTATCCGGCGCAGGAGTCCATGATGGCCTTGATATCTTGTTCATGTCCGTCTTCATCCACCTTGCAGTACCCTCTGGTCACTTGCCAGATTTCCATGTTTCCATGGTGGCTCATGACCATGGTGAGAGCGTTTTGCACTACGGTTCGCGCGTAGGACATGTTCCAGTCCTGGACAAGTTGCGGCATCTCCTTGGCCTTGTTCTGCACATGAAAGCCGGACATGCTATGCATGTCTAGAACCTTGAGAGCTTCGCCAATATCCTCGATGGATTGGCGGAAGTCATGAAGAAGATCTCCGACTTGGGTAAGCCGGCTGGTGCGAGACTTGGAAGAGGTGGAGTCCAGTAAGTTCAGAGGACCTATGCATATAATGCAAAATGGTTAGTAGAAGAAATCCAACATTAAAAAAGTCGAAGAATGTAGACAAGTCAGAAAGATGGAAACATACCAAAGATGACATCGTCGACTATGGTTTTCTCTTCATGAAGGCTCTGGAGTTCAGCCCGGAGCGTATCGGAAATGTCCCTCTCTCTGAAGAAGTCATTGTTGAGATCCGAGATTTTCTTCTCGTGGAGTGCAATCTTGCGATCACGCTCCACAGTAGCCATGGAGGAGGATTCAAGAACTTGAGCAATGCTCTTCTCATGATCTGCCTTAAGCTGGTCTCGCTCTCGGCGGAGATCCTTGTTTTCCACCACCAAGGTCTTCAGATTCTCGGCCTCTTCAATCATAGCACAGGACTATTTCACCAGTGCTGTAAGTCAAAAGAACAAGAGTTCAATAAAAATATTCAGCTATGAAAAAGCAAGACAAGGTTTGAGTTTCGGAAAGTTTACCTTCGGCCTCATCCTTGGAAACTTTAAGTTGGGCATTTTCAAGTCGGAGAGCTATGATCTCTCTCCGCTTATTGTAGATACTCTTCAACAATTCCTGGCTATATGAATTAACTTTCTGTAAGTCAGAATACCCAGAGTCAGAAGTCTACTAAAGACTCAGGCTAATATTTTAGCTAATATAAGCACGAGCCTTGGGGCTACACTAGTTCATTGTTTGGCATCCTAGGGAAGCATAAACCCAGATTGCCTATCCAACTTCATGCTTGGGGGCTAGAGGATATGATATAAAGTACCATAAAAACGTGAGTTGGAATTCCGACTTACATGATGTTCATGTGTGAGATTGCTCAGGCACATGTTCACTTCAGTAGTCACCTTCTCCGCAAGGGTGAGTGGAATAATTGGAGGTGGTGGAAGCACACCAGCTCTTAACCCCTCGTCACGAAGGCGGACTTGTTCGAGAAGTTGGGAGTACTTGATGTCCTCCGCTTCTTGTGCTTCTTCTTCGGCAGAAATGGTTCGGCTTTCAAGGCATTCCTTAACCGTTGGATCTCCTCTACAGATTTCCAAGATAAGCCAAATTTGGCAAGTCCCGGATTGCTCAGGAGGTTGTGGGTGAAAACTTATGCTGGGGGATCATTACCTAAAGAGGGTTCACCCTTATCTAAACCTGAGTCACCCATGGTGACGTCAGTCTGCGGTTCGAGGATCGCTGGCTCTGTTGAGGGAGTCGGATCTTTTGCAACGATCAGAGATGGAGTAATCTTCGGCGCTGCAGAAGGTTGAGGGGCAGGATTCAGAGGAGCCACGGCAGGAGAAGCCATAGTTAGCTTCGTCTGACGCAAGGGCTTTGAAGTAGTTCCCTTCCCCTTGCCCTTGATGATCTGTTTAGCTCTGAGAAGGTAATAGAAGAAAGAACATTACATGTCGGAAGAAATCATGAGTAAAAGTACAAAGGCGGAAGTTGTGTGGAAAGTTACCTCTTCACATCTGGCACTTCCTTTGTGCCGATAGCCACTGTCGGAGTTTTGTGCTTCCTAGGCACAACATCCGGCAGTGGGACCACCTCCTGAGAAAACTCAGGAGGATATCCCTCGACAGGAGCAAGTTCTGACTCGAGGAGGTTGGCAAGCTGAAAAGAAGATAGTATCTCAGTGTTGCGAAATAACTTAAAAGTGAAACACATAAAAAGGGTTTACTGCTAAAGCTTACCAGTCCTACTAGGTCTTCCGCTGTATGCATGTCTAGGGCAAATCCGGAATCTTTCTCTCGATCCGCTCCTTTATCAGCCGTTTGATTTGGATGATATAATCTTGTGGCTTTAGGTCCTTGGGGTTGATGCAGAGGGAGTCCTGTTTCTACGCCGTGATGGAATGCATCAGTCGGTCGCCGTGGTGCTGGAGAGGCTGGATCCGGCATGCCACCTAGCATTGGACTAAGTTGGACCTTTTCAGGCCCTTGTGCTTCATCAGGTATTCAATCCGTCTCTTGGCGAGAATCAGATCGTCACTGAGAGCCGGAGCGACCTCGTCCCAAGATGCTCGGGGCGTGGTGGCTCCATGGACGAAAGCCGGCAAAGCAGTAGCTTTGCCGGGAGCGGGAATATCCTTATGATAGAAAAAAGTAGCCGGCCACTGTTTGACCGACTCGCTAGCTAAAATCCGAGGATAAACACGCTCACGTCTTATCGAAAGACTAATCGTACCGATAATGTAAGGATTGCCGGCGGTGATGGAATTTCTCCGGACATGGAAATAGTACCGGAAGAGAGTGAGACTCGGCCTAATGCCAAGATACCCCTCGCACAAAGACGCATAGGCGCTCATCTCTAAGATGGAGTTGGGGGGGAGATGGTGAAATTGAACGCCGTAATGATCTATCACCTCAGAAAAGAAATCTGAGGGAGGAAAGGAGAAACCTCTGTCGAGGTGGGTGCCGAAGTGCACTCGCTCATCGTTGCGAGGGTTGGGGACGGCTTCGCTGAAGCCGCTCCGCCAGTCGCCGGCGCGGAGGAGCCCTTCTTATTCGACGCTGCAGAGCTTCTCGTCGTCGAGGACGCACGGGATCCAAACCACGCGATTGCTCTCCTTTTCCGTTGTCGTTGTCGTCGTCGTCGTCGCTGCTACGCTGGAAGATGAAGTGGAAGCCATTTTCCTGGTGCGCCGGTGACCTTGGATGGGCGGCGCTGGGAATTTTCGGGGGCAAAGGAGCTCTGTGCGCGTAGGAGAAGTCGAGGAGAAGGAAACGGTGCGAGGAATAGTTGAAGAAGATGAGAGGAAGGAATCCTCACCCCTTATAACCATCGACCACGCCAAGATTCGTGCAAACGCCACAGTAACCGTGACACGCGTTGTGGAAAGAACTGGGAAGCCCCCATGCGATGATTATGCCTCCTCGATCTCCACACACGCATTGAAACGGTGCCTCGGTTCCGTGAAAGGTGGACCCACCAATGGGCGTGCTGACAGGAAATGTCTGTCAGTGACGTGACTTGAGCATGACTGGTGTCAGATGACGTTAGAGACCAAATGTTATGGGGTAACCCCGTGGGTGGCCCGGTCTTCACAAATCTCGTGGTCAAATCGATGGGAAAGCGAGGGGAAAGGGAGAAGGTAGCGGAAGCGGACGCACACCTCGCGAAGAACACGATGAACACACGCAAAACTCACACAATACAAGGCCGATTGCTCTCACCGGTGGCCACCGGTCCGATAGAATCCTCGCAAGGAAAGATCGGTCAATGTGCTCCCTCGATCCCACGCCGAGAGGGAAGAACACCTTGGTGAGGGTCTTGACGTCTTGGCAAAGGGACACCGATGCCAAGGCCTTGTACAAAGAGGGAGGCGCGATGCAAACTCCAACAAGGTGGTAACGATAGTTGATCACCTTTGGTAGAAGGGGATGAGGCAAAACTAGAGATTCCACAAAGGGGGGTTTCTTTAGTCTATCATCTATGCCTAGGGTTACATGAGGGGGTGGGGGCACTTTATATAGGCCAGCCACTAGTTCAAGGGTACTTTAGGAATAAAAGGGGAAAGTCTGGGCAGACTAAGGGGTACATGGGCCAAGGGCCCAACTAGCGGCGCGCAGGCCCATACGCTCAGGCCGGAGACTCCGGTGTGGGGTCCGGAGACTCTGGTGTGGGCCGGAGACTCCGGTCTGTCTCCGGTGTCGTCTCCGGAGTGGTAGACAGACTGTCCTCGAGCTCGATCTGGGTGTCGGTCCAGAGATAGGTCCGGAGACTCTGGGGTATGCAGGCCGGAGACTCTGGTGTGGCCGGAGACTCCGGTGTGCTCAGGCCGGAGACGCCGGTGCTCCAGCTGCTTCTTCTTCCATCTTCTCTTCCAAGCCTCCATCTTGTCAGGCTTGGTGCTCCAGGCTTCCTCCCATGCCTCCGTACTTTTTGGTGTGAACCTGTCATGGATATGGAGCGAAGTATGAAGTAGTATACCATTCAATGGGTTTGGAAGTGGGCTTGCATAGAGGAACGGATTCACCTTTAGAGTCCATGACGACTTGGCCTAAGTTGGAGACCATGATGTCGTAACGACCGAAGGTCGGGCTACATCATCTCCCCTCCCTTCAAAAAGAGTCATCCTCGACTCTACACGCTCATCACAAAGTAGAAGATGTCGAGAGACCTTCTTGATCCTGGGGTTCACCATATAGTCGTCCTCGGGAAGATTGAATTGACAACACCTCAATGTTCCTTCACCTTCCATGAAGCCTACAAAGCTCACCATAAAAGCAAAGCAACACTCAAAGTGTAGCCAAATCATGAATATTATAGCAGGAGTCCTCAAGTAGAGTGAAATCACCTTATGATGAAGAGATAGCTCGTTGAAGGGTAGCCATAGGTAACTCTCTACGGTTCGTCTTGTCAACTCTTGGTCCATAGAGGTTGACGCGTAAGCAATTGTACCTTCACACAACAAAGACCAAGAAACATATATTTGTGTGTGATAGAGGAGCATGTCATTTGTGGCATGTCCATTCTTGTTCACAACACTATTAACACAACTCAAGTATAGGAAACTAAATGCATATGCAAGGTCAAAGTGCATGGAAATCATTTGAACATCATCCAAATGTGGGAACTCAAAAACTCCATAAAGCATCTTAGTGTGGCACTCAAAGCAATTTACTAGAATATTGATCAACATCTTTGATGCAAGAGTAGGAGAATTCGGCAAAAACACATGCGGAAGGACATCCAAAACAACATCATTATGTGTGCAAACCAACCATTGGAAAGAACAATTGTTCAATATGTTGGATGCCATACACATATCATCAAAAGCCAAGATCATGGGGGTATGAGCATCACAAGCGGAAGCACAAACAACATGTTTGCAAACAAACCATATGAAAGAGCAACTGGTCCTCATGTTTGTTGCAACAACAATATGAGAGACTTGGAAGCTCTCGTGACAACACATGCTCATAATGGCATTATGGTTGCACACAAAACATCGGGAAGAGAAATTGTTCAACATTTTTGTGGCAACACACAAGCATCAATATCCAATAGTAACGAGACATGATTGTCACAAGGTGAAAGAATACCATCAATCATGCTTGCAAGCAAACTATAGGAAAGAGCAATTTATCAACATGAAAGATGCAAAGCATGCAAAAGGTATCGGAGCTGGGTTCGATCTTGAACTCACTTGGGGGATGCTCTCTAGAGCTCTTTTTGACAACTCGTGCTCAACCGAGGTTGACATTCTTGTGCGGGTACCTACACACATCAAACACAAAAGGAAGAACATGTATGCATGGTAGAGAAACACATCATCCATCATGACGTATCTCTTCTTGTGCACATCACCATTAGTGTCAATCAAGTATGAAAAATGTGCATGGTGATAATGCAAGTGGGGAACATGCTTATCATGACATTTTCCAAAATCTCCAAACTCTGAGAAAGCTATGGGGGCCATCTCAATATAAACCATATGAGAATTATTGTTGCAAGCAAAACAAGTGAAAGAGCAAACATCCATATTATTGCAAGCAACAGGAGAAATTGTAAAACACTCATGACAAAGCATAGTCCAAGTGGTACCATTGGTAACATCATTGCAAGCAAAACATTGGAAAGAGCAATTGTTCAACAAAGTGCAAGCAATGATATCATCAACATAACATTTGGAGCATGGCATGACTATGGCAACATCATCACAATCAAATAATTTCACATGCTCAACATTATGCAAAGGCAAAGTCTCACATGGAAATATCAATGAAGCATATGTGATATCACAAACATCATCCATAGCATGCCAATCATCACAAGTCATCATGTCCACTAGTGGGATCACGGCATCATCAACACCCGTATTCTTACCTTGTTCATGCCTCTCGTATGAAGCGGGTGTTGTGGTAGTATTTGCTTCCATGTGGGTGACTTCTTCATCCAATATGGGGATGACATCATCTTCATCCACCATGTACATCTTCTTGGTCGGAGGCATCATCCTCTCCAAGCTTGGCGCTTCTTGATCCATGGAACCTAGCACATCATGAGAAAACACACTAGAGGTAGAGGGTACGCCATTAGAAATCAAAGTGGTCTCACATGACCTATCAACTACCACTCTCAACTCACTCGGTGTATCACTCATGCCCTCCAAGTGGAAGCACTCAATCTCACGTATGGTGGAGTTGCTCATCTCACTCTTGTTTTCACTCAAGTGGGCTAAGTGGCTCTCATACTCACATGGGATTGGTACCACATCATCACTCAAGCATGTAGGGGTAGGCTCAGTTCTCTCAACTCCATGCGCCTCCTTTGGTGAAGGGAAATTCCCATGCTCACCATTATTGAACTTGTCGTCGCCATCTTGCACCTTGTCTTGTGTAGTCCTCGTGACGTACTCGTCCAACTTGGCGAAGTAGAGGTCTTCGTCTTCCTCATCCATGAAGTTGCATGCGTCATATGGGACGTCAAGTTTGGGCGTTGAAGCTTGATGGCGTGGAGGAGAACTTGCTCTTGGTGCCATTTTGGTGGTGGCACGAGTAGTTGAAGGTGCCTTATGATGGTGTCAACGGAGGTCATTGGCATGCCTTGCCAAAGGTTGATGTAGATGGCGCACTTTTTCATCCAAATGACGCTCGCGACGATGCTTCTTGTCCTTGGCACTCTTCTTGGTGTGGCGTTGTAATGAGCGCAAAGCATAATTAGTCTTGGCCATCATGCTCATGGTTTTGGCGAAGTTATTGTCTATGTCGTGCTTGAAGTTGTCCATTGGATGGTGAACCTTGGTGCTCTCGAGGTGGAGGCTCCCTCTTGGTTGATGCGACTTGAGGAGCTTGTCGTTGTCGTTCGTGAAGTCGTCCATGCTTGGGGAGTTATTGTTGTTGTAGAGCTCCATATCACCCAAGCATGTGGAGCCATTGTCGGTGTAGTGCTCCATCATGTCATCCATGCTTGTGGAGGTGTAGGCACGGTGGCTCATCGTGGATTCTTCATAGATATCATCCTTGGTTCCGGAGTTCCTAGACATGATTCACAAGACCAAGTGGTGTATATGGAAGTGTTGGGGGTTAGGGATGCAACATAAAAACTTACTTTACCTTGGAAGATAGTATCCTACAAGTGGCAACACTTGAGAGCAATCAAAACCAACTAACCACTAAAAAAACACACACACAAAGCTTATGGTCGATAGGTATGGAAGGTGACGTGTCCAAGAACAATCCGAAATCAAGATATTGTAATGGCAAGTAAAGAACCACGATGATCACAAAGCAAAACAAGTCAATCCACAAGAGGAAATATGTACAAGCAAATACACATGGTGGGATAAATGGGACTTTTGTGACGGGAAAAGTGAGCTAAGAACCAAATGATTACCTAGCGAAGACTATAAGCTCATGCCGCACAAGTGCAAGGAGAGACGCTAGTTCGATTGCAATAAATTGGTGGGCTACAAGGTATGCACAATAAGTACCACCTATTTGATGTTCATCGAGCTTGCGCTTCCTATTCTATGATGCACTTGTTTCTTTCTTTCTTTTTCTTCTTCTTTTTTCTTTTTTTCTCTTTTTCACTTGCCCCTTCCTTGTGCCAACAACTATACAAGATAACTATATGAGATAGCGCGCTCACAACTTTTGCTCGGAATTCTACAAGCTATCAAATGTGCATAGCCCAAGCAATCATAGGAGTAACTAGTCTCAATAGGTGTTTGTTGAATGCAAAGATAGTGTAGCTCACAAAGGGATGCAAGTAGGGAGAAGTCGCGGAATTTTTATACCTTTCGTCACCGATCTTCACCCTTTATTGGTGGATTCCACCTTGCTCACGGAATTTGAATGGAGTAGATAGCATGAACCACATAGATTATGATTTAGAGCTCTTTCTCCTCTTCAAAAAGATCTAAAGAACACCAAAATTCGAGTTCGTATGCAAAAGTTATGCTCAAAACCGTGAAGCAGATTTGTCTGTCAGCATGTCGGGCGGAGACTCCGGTCTAGGGGTCCGGAGACTCCGGTCTAGAGCGACTCACACCGGAAACTCCGGTCTGGGGCCACAGACTCCGGTCCGATCGATTTCTGCGCGTCCAGAACATGAACGGGACGCGATTTGGGCGGAAAAACTCGAACCATAAACACCAAATTGGTGGGGGAAATCAAGGAATTAGGCCATGGGAACGCAGGGGAAGGTAGATCAACAAGTTTAGCAAGTAATCCACGGATCAAAACCTACCAAAACACACTCAAATCACAGATTGATCCAAAACACGAATTGGAGCTGCTTTTGGTGGAAATTTCGAATTTATGGGGAAAAAGACCAAATCGAGGAGAAATCTGTGGCAACCAAAAGCTGCTGATACCAGATGTTATGGGGTAACCCCGTGGGTGGCCCGATCTTCACGGATCTCGTGGTCAAATCGATGGAAAAGCTAGGGGAAAGGGAGAAGGTAGCGGAAGCAGACGCATAGCTCGCGAAGAACACGATGAACACACACAAAACTCACACGATACAAGGCCTATTGCTCTAATCGGTGGCCACCGGTCCGATAGAATCCTCGGAAGGAAAGATCGGTCAACGTGCTCCCTCGATCCCACGTGGAGAGGGAAGAACACCTTGGAGAGGGTCTTGACGTTTTGGCAAAGGGACACCGATGCCAAGGCCTTGTACAATGAGGGAGGTGCGATGCAAACTCCAATGAAGTGGTGACGATAGTCAATCTCCTTTGGTAGAAGGGGATGAGGTAAAACTAGAGATTCCACAAAGGGGGTTTTCTTTAGTCTATCATATATGCCTAGGGTACGTTATTTTCTCAAAAATAAGTCGGACCTATCAGTACGTTATTCTGGAAATCCGAATAACATACTGATAGGTCTGACTTATTTTTGAGACCCGGAACATATCTTTTGTTTTGAAGTTTCAGGAACCCTTCAAGATTCTGCAAGCCGAAGATCAAGCTAGACGATGATGAATCCGACTTTGGATCTTGGAGACTTCCGGGGGCTGCTATTGGGGATATACTTTCCGGGTATCCTCACAATTCCTCACTGACCAGGGTGGCCCACTTCGGGTTAGATCTTTGCTTCACGGGCGGCCAGGCAGGGCGAAAAGACGGAGTCCAGTCCGGCTACGACATAGGCCCAGAAGACTTACCGACATAGGCCTAGATAGATCTCTCTTGTAAACCCTAGGCCGGATATCTATATAAGCCGTCCTAGTGAGGGCCTTTAGGGAAACACAATAGTCTACAATCTCAACTCGCATAGGCGAAACCCTTGTAACCCATATTCCGGCTCTGTCGTATTACTGGATTGCTAGTAGGAGTAGGATAGGTCCAAAGCCGGCGGATTTGAACCTGGGTAAACTTCTGTGCTCACTGTCCCAGCACACCGTACGTCTCACACCCCTCTCTTCCGCATGCCCCGAGGACCCCCTCATGGCGTACTTGTCATCAATCCGACGACATTGTCGTGTTCATCCTCCCCTCCTCTCCCCACAATCCATCCTCGATTTGAAAGGGAATCGTGAAAGATCAGGCCACCCTAGAGGTTTGCCCTCAACACGCCAGTTCCCTTAAAAGTTGCCTAAAAAATTTAATGTAGTAGTATATTCGTTGCATTCTTCCATTCATTCCAATGCCGAAAGTGGTTGGCTGCAACCTAGATGTATCCCTGTACTAAAGGTTGTCTCTGTCTGCATCTTGTTTTTGTGGAAGCCTCTATGACACCATCTCTTCTTCATTACTGTAGCACGATGGTACATACCTGCGAACGTGCGGTGATCCAGGTGCGGCAAACAGGATGGTACTCCCACATGCCATAGGATCCGGCGACTACGACTACTCACAAAACAAGCGCAAGGCCACCGACTAGCTAGGAGGGCCTAGCTTAAAGAGAAAGGTATTTATTCTTTATGCCATAGGATTCTTTATACCCTTATTACCATGGTGTAGTTAGATTTAAGTATTACCCGCTTGGTGTCATGCATGCTTATCAGATGTTCAGAAACATATGTGTGATTTAATTAATTCTGGCATTGTGTTTATTTGAATCTAGATTTGGATCTGTCAGACTGTCTCATACAGTTAGTATATGAATACTATCTATGATACATTGCAAATGTATCTATAATTTTTGATGTTCCATGCTTGGTTTTATCCACTTTCTAGTGTTTTGTTCCAACTTTGGAGTACTTTTCATATGATTTCTTGGACTAACCTATTAACAAGAGCCATGGTGCCAGCTGCCTGTTTTCTGCTATTTTTGGTTCCAGGAAAGTCAGAAAATGAATATTCTCGGAATTGGACGGGACAAAAGCCAAAGTGCCTATTTTTCCGGAAGTGATCAAGTGCCAGAATACGAGACGGAGAAGGGCCAGGGAGCCACCACACCACCTGGCCGCGCGGCCCGGCCTAGCCCGCGCCAGGGGGTGGTGTGGCCGCTCCCGGCACCCCCTCGGCCTCTCCTTCCGCCTATATATTACCCTCGGGACGAAATCCCTAAGTACCCGATCAAAAATCCACGAAAGAGTCTGTAGCCGCCGTCATCTCCATCCCTAGATTGGGAGGGATCTGAAGCTCTTCCCGACACCCTGCCGGAGAGGGGAATTCACCCTGGAGGCCTTCTTCATCACCATGCAAGCCTCCGGTGTGATGCGTGAGTAGTTCATCCTTGGACTACGGATCCATGTAGTAGCTAGATGCCTGGTTCTCCTCCTTTGTGCTTTCATGTTTAGATCTTGTGAGCTCCGTTCATGATCAACATCATCTATTTGTAATTTTGCATGTTGTGTTTGCGGGGATCCGATGGATATTGAGATGCTATTTCAGATTGATTATTGATTCTATCATGTCTTTGTTATTTGAGATCTTGCATGCTTTCCGTTGTTAGTAGCTATCTTGGCCAAGTAGATGCTAGCAACTCCAAGAGTTAGTATTTATGCTCGATAGTGGGTTCATGCCTCTGGTAATCTGGGGAAGTGACAGAAATCTCTAAGGTAGTAGATGTGATGTTGCTACTAGGGAGAAAACAACAATCCTTTGTTCATAGAACAATCGTATTGTTTACTTTACACGCAGTTCGTAAAGCAATAATCTGTTGCTTGCAACTTAATACTGGAGGGGGTTCGGATGATAACCTAAAGGTGGATTATTAGCCATAGATGCAGTTGGATGGCGGTCTTTATATAATGTTGTAATGCCCAATCAAGTCGCAGAGGAGTCAAGATGATTAGTATATGCATGTATTTCTTTCTCGGTGTTTGTCAATTGCCCCGCTGTAATTTGTTCAGCCAGCATGTTATCTATCTTAAGGAGAGCCACCTCTAGTGAACTATGGATCTCGGTCCTTTTTATTTACATACAATCTACAACTGTTTACTGCTATGTGCTTACTTTCTGCAAACTTTTACTTCTTTCCATTCGATACGTTTAATCCTTTGTTTTCCGCAAAACAAGGTGAGATTGACAACATCATCGCAAGTTGGGACAAAGTTTTGTGGTTGTGTTGTGGAGGTCTCCACGTTTCTACTAGCACCGGTAGTGCGCGCTGCCAAAGCTCAGCTAGTAACACCTTTGAGGTGTTTCCTTGCTCCTACTGGTTCGATTAAACCTTGGTTTCATAACTGAGGGAAACTTGCTGCTGTGCTCATCATACCTTCCTCTTGGGGTTCCCAACGAGCTCTACATCAACACCGCCATCAAGCAATTTTCTAGGCGCCGTGCATTGAGCCATCAACCATTTTTCTGGTGCCGTTGTCGGGGAGTCAAGGACATCTTCACAAGGGGAGTCCCTCATAACCAATCCCTTTACTTTGTTATTTTTGTTTTGCTTAGTTTATTTTCTCTTGTTTTGTTCTTCAAAAACACACAAAAAATTAGTTTTACTTGTTTGCTTTCTTATTTGAAAACCAAAAAAAATGAATACTCTTGAAAACACTAAGTTGTGTGACTTCACTAGCACCAACAACAATGATTTTATGAGCACACCTATTGCTCCACCTATGGCTGAAAATACTTTCATTGAGATAAAACCTGCTTTACTCAATCTTGTTATGAGAGAGCAATTTTTTGGTATTGGTAATGAAGATGCTGCTTCCCATCTAAATAACTTTGTTGAACTTTGTGAGATGCAAAAGCATAGGGATATAGATGGTGATATTATTAAACTGAAATTGTTTCCTTTCTCTTTGAGAGGAAAAGCTAAAGAATGGTTGAATTCCTTAACTAGGAATAGTATTGATTCTTGGACTAAGTGCAAAGATGTTTTTATTGGAAAATTACTGTGCTTCACCGTAAAAATTCGTGAGAGATCTCTGTATGTCGTATTGAGCTGTATTTGTTTGTGCTTCTTCCCCAGGTTGTTATCTAACTTTCGTTAGTTCAACACTTTTTAATTTGAGCAACAGAAGGTCTTAGAAAAAATTCGTCTTTACCTGCTGGTCTGTTTTGACAGATTTCTGCCATTTTCTGCATTTGCTTCTTGTTGGTTCCTTCTTGAGTTCTTTTGGGGAATTGAGCTTTTTGAGGGAAGTGCTACAGTATCTAGTGTTCTAATGGAAGTTTATTTGGTGTTAGAACTGAACCTTGAGATTTATTTATCTTAAGTACACTAATGTTGCTAATGAGATTGTGTGAAGTTTTGTATGAAAGAAAAATTTCAGGTGTATGGAAGGAATGAGTAATGAGATGAAGGATGAACTAAAGCTCAAGCTTGGGGATACCACGCGTGTCACCCCAAGAAACATCCAAGAAGTACAAGCGTAAAAGCTTGGGGATGCCCAAGGCATCCCCTTCTACATCAATAAAAATCCCAGGTTTCTTCCAAACGCTTCATTTTTATTGTTTCATGCACAGTTGTGTTTTTCTTGGAGCGTCTTCTTTTTCGTTTTCGTTTTGGTTTTTAGTTTGCTTGGTTTGCTTATTTTTCTGAATAAATTGGTTGGACCCCCTCTTTCATACATTGGTTTGCAAATAGTTTGGTTTGGTTTGGAAAAGAGTAGGAAAGTTCATGCTTATGTGGTAAAAAGCGCTCATTTTTTATTGTGGCCTATGCTTTGTCATGCCATGCTTGGTATTGTTTTGGCTTTATGCTTAGTATTATTTGCTGTAGCATGACTTGTTATAAACAATTGAGATTGCTTAATGTGCCTTGGATGAATCATGCGTTGTTTTAGCATATTAAAGCATAGTATAGTGGTATTCTCCTTTGATGCTTTATTTGGGTTGACTTGGCGCATGCTCACACCATGTTATGACTATCTCAAGTCACCATAGCCTATATGATCCTTTAGTTTTCAACTTGTAGTATCACTTTATGCTTTGATCAATGATGTTTTGTCGCTCTGCATGATTATGGCCATTATTGCTCTCTTAGTTTGTCGCTCCCAGTCTTTTGCTAGCCTCCACAACAAAGTATGAGTTCCACTCATGCATCCAACTCCCTAAACCAAGTTATTCCAAAGAGTCCACCATACCTACCTACTAGCTTATGCTATTGCAAGTATATTCATGCTTTTGTTTACCTTCCACTTGTTCTGAGAAAACTAGTGATTAAAGCTCTCACGAACTTGATGGCACACTTTACTTTACTTGCCCTTAATAAACTTGAACCATTGTCTCTTCTATGTTGTATATGCTTGCACTTATTTGTCGGGAATTAGCAGAACCATGCTTTCATGGGGAACGCTTTCAACATTGCACTTGGTACTTGTACCTAGTTGATATCATGCTCTTTTGTATATGGATGTCGTCGGTGTGAAATGAAAGGGGAGCTTGTAAGTCCATGGAGTTATGTATATGTGTTAGAGAAACGCCTGGGCCGCTGGTGTAATCCATGCTGACATGGTGGAAACCTATAGCGTAACCATAATGAGCTGTCTATGAAGCATTCTTCTTATAAAAAAAGAGTCCTATATTGAGAAAAAAAAAAGAAAAATAGATACTATGAAAAGAGGAAAGAGAGAAAAAAAGCACCATATTCCCATGGTAAATAAGAAGAATGTTGAGATGCTCGTTGTCTTCTTGCCTTGTCATTTTGATATGGGGATTCTTTCGTATCATCGGGCAAGGGGTACCCCGTTGGCGGTTCTCTATGATACACATGTACTTACGATGACAAGAACTTACCGGTGACTAAACTTGAGTAGCATGAGGAGCGGCCCTCGTATACAAGGGACATGAGATTTCTGACTTATACTTCGTGAAGAATGTACACCATAGTTTGTTCACTTTAACCTTAATCACTTCAAGATGCTTATGATAGGGGCAATGAGAGCTTAAAACTACAAGTACCATAATTTTTGGAAGCTCTTTATGAGACTTGAATCCCTACTTCCTTTTACAAAAGGCCTTTCTTCCACCATTATATTGAGTCTCCACCTTCTATCTTTAAGCACCTACTTTGAGAGCATAGTGGCCATTCTTGGTTCTATGTGCATTGTCCCAAGACTAGTTGATTGATGCATAACTTGTTATTACTTGTTTTACACTATTGTATCAAGTCACTCTTATGAACTTTGAAGGTGTCCTATGCATTTATATTTGCTACTCTATTGAGGGACAAGTTGAATACTATTATGGTATGTTTTCTTTATGTGAAACAAACAAACGTCTTGCAAGCATTGTTATTCATGAATCTTTTGTTTGTGCCTTTTCATGTTGCATCATAGTTTCTTTGCTTATTGCTAGAACTTTGTCTTTCATGTTATGATTGAAGTACTATGATCCTAGCTTTGAAAGTTTTGCAAATACTTTGATCAAGTCTTTGATGGTGCATGTCACCTAAAAAGTTATTCTTTCTTTTTAGCACATACTTACTCGAGGACGAGCAGGAGTTAAGCTTGGGGATGTTGATACATTGCAAATGTATCTATGATTTTTGATGTTCCATGCTTGGTTTTATCCACTTTCTAGTGTTTTGTTCCAACTTGGGAGTACTTTTCATATGATTTCTTGGACTAACCTATTAACAAGAGCCACGGTGCTAGCTGCCTGTTTTCTGCTATTTTTGGTTCCAGGAAAGTCAGAAAATGAATATTCTCGGAATTGGACGGGACAAAAGCCAAAGTGCCTATTTTTCCGGAAGTGATCAAGTGCCAGAATACGAGACAGAGAAGGGCCAGGGAGCCACCAAACCACCTGGCCGTGCGGCCAGGCCTAGCCCGCGCCAGGGGGTGGTGTGGCCGCTCCCGGCACCCCCTCGGCCTCTCCTTCCGCCTATATATTACCCTCGGGACGAAATCCCTAAGTACCCGATCAAAAATCCACGAAAGAGTCTGTAGCCGCCGTCATCTCCATCCCTAGATTGGGAGGGATCTGAAGCTCTTCCCGACACCCTGCCGGAGAGGGGAATTCACCCTGGAGGCCTTCTTCATCACCATGCAAACCTCCGGTGTGATGCGTGAGTAGTTCATCCTTGGACTACGGATCCATGTAGTAGCTAGATAGCTGGTTCTCCTCCTTTGTGCTTTCATGTTTAGATCTTATGAGCTCCGTTCATGATCAAGATCAACTATTTGTAATTCTGCATGTTGTGTTTGCGGGGATCCGATGGATATTGAGATGCTATTTCAGATTGATTATTGATTCTATCATGTCTTTTTTATTTGAGATCTTGCATGCTTTCCGTTGTTAGTAGCTATCTTGGCCAAGTAGATGCTAGCAACTCCAAGAGTTAGTATTTATGCTCGATAGTGGGTTCATGCCTCCGGTAATCTAGGGAATCGACAGAAATCTCTAAGGTACTAGATGTGATGTTGCTACTAGGGAGAAAACAACAATCCTTTGTTCATAGAACAATCGTATTGTTTACTTTACACGCAGTTCGTAAAGCAATAATCTGTTGCTTGCAACTTAATACTGGAGGGGGTTCAGATGATAACCTAAAGGTGGATTACTAGTCATAGATGCAGTTGGATGGCGGTCTTTATATAATGTTGTAATGCCCAATCAAGTCTCAGAGGAGTCAAGATGATTTGTATATGCCTGTATTTCTTTCTCGGTGTTTGTCAATTACCCCGCTGTAATTTGTTCACCCAGCATGTTATCTATCTTAAGGAGAGCCACCTCTAGTGAACTATGGATCTTGGTCCTTTTTATTTACATACAATCTACAACTGTTTGCTGCTTTGTGTTTATTTCTGCAAACTTTTACTTCTTTCCATTCGATACGTTTAATCCTTTGTTTTCCACAAAACACGGAGAGATTGACAAGATCATCGCAAGTTGGGGACAAAGTTTTGTGGTTGTGTTGTGGAGGTCTCCACGCTTCTACTAGCACCGGTAGTGCGCGCTGCCAAAGCTCAGCTAGTAACACCTTTGAGGTGTTTCCTTACTCCTACTGGTTCGATTAAACCTTGGTTTCATAACTGAGGGAAACTTGCTGCTGTGCTCATCATACCTTCCTCTTGGGGTTCCCAACGAGCTCTACATCAACACCGCCATCAAGCAATTTTCTAGGCGCCGTGCATTGAGCCATCAACCATTTTTCTGGTGCCGTTGTCGGGGAGTCAAGGACATCTTCACAAGGGGAGTCCCTCATAACCAATCCCTTTACTTTGTTATTTTTGTTTTGCTTAGTTTATTTTCTCTTGTTTTGTTCTTCAAAAACACACAAAAAATTAGTTTTACTTGTTTGCTTTCTTATTTGAAAACCAAAAAAATGAATACTCTTGAAAACACTAAGTTGTGTGACTTCACTAGCACCAACAACAATGATTTTATGAGCACACCTATTGCTCCACCTATGGCTGAAAATACTTTCATTGAGATAAAACCTGCTTTACTCAATCTTGTTATGAGAGAGCAATTTTCTGGTATTGGTAATGAAGATGCTGCTTCCCACCTACGGACACTTCTACATCTACACCAACAAGTCCACCAAGTGGACCCATGACTCGTGCCCGGGCCAAACTCCTACAAGCTAAGGTGAACTCGCTCCTTTCCTCGTGCCAATTTGATACCTCCTTGGACGACATGCTACTTCATGCAACTACCGTATGCATCATCAGGTACGAAGCTTTGACACATCAGCAAGCACCCAAGGATGGAGAATAAGGAGTAGAGAATGAAGCAGGAGCCGCTGGAGCTGCTCAGACCGGAGTCTCTGGTCTGCGCACACCGGAGTCTCCGGCCCACCAAAGTCTCCGGCCTGAAGACACCGGAGTCTCCGGCCCCACCTCCGGTCGGCCCCCAGAATCGAGCTCGGGGTCAATCTGACTACCCCTCCGGAGGCTGGTCCGGAGACTACACCGGATTCTCCGGTCTAGACCGGAGTCTCCGGTCCACCACACCGGAGTCTCCGGTCCGACCGTCGCTAGGCATGAAAAGGCCTTTGGGCCTTCGGCCCATGTACCCCTTAGTCCGTGTAGAACTTGTCTTTTATTCCTAAAGTACCCCTGTTTAAGTGGCTGGCCTATATATAGTCCCCCATCTCCATTGTAAACCCTAGGCATGATATTGGAATTAGTGGAAACCCCTTTGTGGATCTCTCTAATTCTTGCCTCATGCTCCTTGACTAAGGAGCACCAAACCTTGTTGGAGTTTGCATCGTGCCTCCGCGTTGTACAAGGCCTAGGCATCGGTGTCCCTTTGCCTAGACGTCAAGATCTCACCGAGTCTCCCATCTCGCTGTGCCGGTTTGAGAGAGAGTCCTCTGCCCGACGCCGATCCTAGGGATTGTGCCGGACCGGTTACCGCCGGCGGGAGCTATTGGTGTGTATCGTGGTTTTGTGTGTGTGTGTTCTTCGCGTTCTTCGTGCGTGTGTTCGTTGTGTTCATCCTCCCCTCCTCTCCCCGCACTCCATCCTCGATTTGAAAGGGAATCATGAAAGATCGGGCCACCTTAGAGGTTTACCCTCAACATATTTGTATCAAGAGCTTCGTTGCTCAAGATTTCCCTCACAAAATTTTCTTCTATCCACCAAAAAATTCGAAAATCCTCAAAAAACAGCCCATATTTGCCTTTGGATCGATCTCTTGATTTGGAGTGTTATTTGTGGTTTTGATCCGACCAAACCTTGTCTTAGGTGTTGGTCCAGCTTTATCCTGCGTTTTCCTAGCCCAATTTGGCCAATTTTTCGTGGATTTGAGGACCCAAGGCGTGGATTTCTGCTCAAGAACACGAGCAGTTCGTGATTTGACTCCAGACCGGAGTCTCCGACCTACACACCGGAGTCTCCGGCCTACACCGGAGTCTCCGGCCTGGACCGGAGTGTCCGGCCTGAAACCCCGGAGTCTCCGGCCTTACGCCTGATTTTGACAATTTTGCCTCTAATCTTGCATTGGCTAATTTCTTCTTGTTTGTTTGTGCCCGTGTGCGTGTCGTCAACTAACAACAAGCTTCCGCATCGACACCCCCCGCGCTCATCGACACCATGGCCCACGAACATCATCCCGCACCACCGACGCCAAGTTCATCATCAACGAAGGTATAACTTGCGTCACCTTGTTAACCCCTATCTTCCTTTGTGTGTACCTATCCTATGAGTGGCCCATCTTGTGTTTGCTTGAGCATTGTGCATTTGTCCTTGGATAGTGAGTATGCAAGAGCAACATCAAGTGTGACTAGGTAGCACCAAGGGAGAGCAAAAAAATACAAAATAAAGAAAAAGATACAAAGAAAAATAGTCTCCAATTGCCAAAGAGAGTCTCAAAGCTTGTAAGCAAGAGAGAAAGAAGAGCGCCCAAGGCAAGTGCACAAATTCGTTGCTCACTTTTCTTCTTTGCAAACGAGCCACGGTTTCTCCTTGCATTGGCA
The DNA here is from genome assembly GCA_910589775.1 of Avena eriantha. Taxonomy (NCBI): domain Eukaryota; kingdom Viridiplantae; phylum Streptophyta; class Magnoliopsida; order Poales; family Poaceae; genus Avena; species Avena eriantha. Next base: position 67,853,429 of record OU342746.1, on the reverse strand, counting down.
CGACAATGAGCTTAGTCTCCGTTAGGACATTTCGTTTGCTCATTTTCATAGTCGTGTCAATCCCAACTTTCTCCACGTGTGTGTATATAGTCGTAGGTTCCCGTCACCCTTTTGAGTTATTGACCTTCGCCTTGGACTTGAGTTTTGTTGGATTTTACCCACATTTGACTATCCCTTTTCTTTTGGTTGGTTCTTTGCCTTTCCACAATCCTAACCTACCACAAACAATCTTTTGAGAGTTAGTTCTTTCTTTAGTGTGAGTTTTCTTTGCAATTCCACTTTGCACGCGTATAGCTCTCACTTGTGGTTTCTAGTTTGGTGCAATCCCCAAGGTGAGGTACAAGGCTAACACCACCATATTCCACTTCCATATACAATACTCGTGTGTTTTGCATGATGGATAGGCAGGGTGAGCCGAGCCAACCACCTCCCCAAGAAGAAGATCAAGGTCCGTACATGATGCGTGCAAGTCACTTCATCGTCCGCCAAGAGTTCCGTGAACGTTGCCAAGCCCTTGAGACGCGACAAGATGAACAATTTGGCGAGATGCAAGCCGAGTTCAAGAACATCGACAACCGCTTCGATGGCCTCGAAAGGCAAATGCAAGCAATGCATCACAACTTCAGCCACCAAAATGAAGCGCTTCAACGCTCCGTCGCCGAAACAAATGACAATCTTGGACGCCTCATCGACGGAATGGCAAGACCGCATTCACATGCTTCAAGCTCTTCGAGTTCCTCGCGTCGTCATGCACCTCCGCAACAAGATCTACCTCCAAGTGCTTCAGGACGCAAGGATGCCCCCGTGGTTGAAGATGGAACCTCTTCGAACTATGTACCTTCCCCACGCCACGCCGCAACGTCAAGCTATGATGGTGACCTCTCTTCAAGGCCACGAGCAAGGCAAGAAGCACACCATAATCACGCAAGGGCACTACTGATCCAACAAGAGAAACCACAAAAGGAACCGCAAGCGCAACCGCAAGTGCAACCGCAAGTCTACCACCATCGATCGCGACACATACTTGACAGAATAAGTGATGACTCCAATTTCGAGAATCAAGCTCGTCATCAACGTGAAGCTCTCCAAGATCCTCCTCCTCGTCATCAACGTCATGAACGTCAACAACGACACCATGGTCATCATGAGGCGCCTCCTCCACATCAACAAAACTTGGAGCGTCAAGTGATACAAGTTGAGCGACGCCCACCATGTCAAGAGGCTCATGACCATGTTCTTCTCCGTGAGGCCCATGTGCCTAACCAACATCACCAACCGAGGAATGAGCCTCCGCTTCGTCGTCAACCGCATCAAGAGGCTCCACACCCTCACCACGATGAGGCCCAAGCGCCTCAACAACGTCAACAACCATGCCAAGAGCAAGAGCAAGCTCCTCATCAACAATATCAAGAGCAAGCTCCGCAACAAGGACGCGAGAACCAAGTTCCACCTCCCCAACTACAAGATCATCAACAAGGTCACCAAGTTCGTCGCAATGACCGCAACGATGAAGAAACTTTTGGCAAGCTCAAGTTCACCATGCCCAAGTTCACCGGATCCAATGACCCCGAAGAATACCTCACTCAAAGTCGAAAATATCTTCCGCATGCACAACTATAGCAACGAGAAGATGGTCGCCATGGCTTCGCTAGAGTTTGATGATTACGCCAACCTTTGGTGGGAACAAGTTCAAGTTGCTCGTGATGCAAGACAAGAGTCGCCAATCACAACTTTGCATGACATGAAGGCTCACATGAGATCCTGGTTCGTCCCCGCGCACTACACGCGTGACCTATTCAACAACCTTCAAGCGCTTCGTCAAGGGACAAAGACCGTGGAAGAGTACTTCAAGGAAATGGAACTCAACTTGATTCGCGCCAACATTGATGAGCGCATGGAGCAAACAATGGCACGTTTCCTTATTGGCTTGAATCACCCAATCAAGCGCATCGTCAAGTTCTAAACATACAACACCATGGTTGAGCTTGTGCACATCGCAACAAAGGCTGAACGTCAAGTGCAAGAGGATATAAAGTACAACAAGCCCAAGAAGTACTTCAACTACAAGCAAGCTTCAACCGCTACACCAACAACTTTCAATGGAAGCTCCTCAAGTACCTCCAAGCCTTCCTTCAAGCCCACACTTCCTCAAGGAAAACTGCCCCCAAATGGCAAGCAAGCAAAGAGTGATACACCTTTCAACGGTGAATGCTACAAGTGTGGAGGAAAAGGACACAAGTCGGCCGAATGTGGAAACAAGAAAGTCTTGTTCATCCATGACAATGGTGATGAAGAGTACTTGAGTGAAGATGAGTTTGGTGCCCGTGTCAAGGAAGCAATGGCAAGGCAACGAGTCGAAGATGATCAAGAACTCCTCGTGTGAACATGACATAAGTCCATCACTTGTCGTCGCAAGGATCTTGCCACTCAAGCACAAGAGCATGAAGACCAACGCTCCAATATCTTCCTAACACGAGCCGGCATCAATGGCAAATCTATCAAGGTGATCATTGATGGAGGGAGTTGTCACAACCTTGCTAGCACCGAGTTGTGTGAGAAGCTCAACCTCACCCTCCATCCACACAAGCACCCCTACCACGGGCAATGGCTAAGTGACCAAGGGTCCATGAAGATCAAGCATACCGTATGGGTCTCCTTCGCCATTGGTTCTTACAAAGATACGGTGGAGTGTGATGTGGTTCCTATGACAGTTTGCCACATGTTTCTTGGTGGACCGTGGAAATTTGACAAGGCTGCTCAACATGATGGTCGCACCAATGTATACACCTTCAAATGGCTCAATAAAACATGTGTTTGCAACCAATGACTCCTAGCCAAATAATTGCGGACAATGCAAAGGCTTTAGCGAGGGCGCAAAGCACAACATCTACTTGTGAGAAGAGCGGTGAGAGAGAGAACCACCTCATAGTAAGTAAGAGCCACAAGCCAAACTCGAGTGGAAAAACTAAGAGTGTTCTCCTTGCCACTAAAAGTGAGATGAGAGATGTTCGGAACAACCCATCCATCTTGCACTATGTCTTCCTTTGCAAGGGACTAGCGCAAGGAACTAACAAATTAACCAATGTTCCTCCATCTTTGATGAGTGTTTTGCAGGAATTCAAGGATTTGTTCCTCGAAGAGCTTCCACATGGACTACCTCCTCTTCGCGGCATTGAATATCGCATTGACCTCATCCCCGGTGCACCACTTCCCAACCGCGCCGCTTACCGCACGAACCTAGAGGAGACGAAGGAGATCAAACGACAAATCAACCAACTCGTCTCCAAAGGTTTGATCCAAGTTAGCACTAGTCCAAGTGCCGTACCCGTGATTCTTGTTCCAAAGGCGGATGATACGTTACGGTTATGCATGGACTGCCGTCCAATTAATGCTATCACCGTGCGTTATCAACATCCCATACCATGTCTCTATGACATGCTTGATGAGTTGTGTGGAGCCACTATTTTTTCGAAAATTGATCTTCGTAGTGGTTACCATCAAATACGCATGGCTGAAGGTGATGAGTGGAAAACCGCCTTCAAGACCAAACTTGGTCTCTATGAATGGTTGGTTATGCCCTTTGGTTTGTCTAATGCCCCTTCCACCTTCATGCGCCTAATGAATCATATCTTGCGTTCTCTCATTGGAAAAAGTGTTGTTGTCTATTTCGATGATATTCTTGTGTATAGCAAATCACTTGAGGACAACATATCACATGTCAAGGAAGTTTTGCAAATCCTTCGACATGAAAAGCTTTATGCTAATCTTCCCAAGTGCACTTTTGCTAAAGACAAGTTGTTTTTTCTTGGATTTGTCATTTCTTCGAAGGGAATTGAAGTTGATGTTTCCAAGGTAAAGGGCATACGAGATTGGCCCATCCCAACAAATGTGAGTGAACTCCGAAGTTTTCATGGTTGGCCGGTTTCTATCATCGCTTTGTGAAAGACTTTTCAACCATTGTTTGTCCCCTTAATGAATTGACCAAAAAGAATGTCACCTTCGTGTGGGGCAAAGAACAATAAAAAGCTTTTGATGAACTTAAAAAGAGGCTCACCGAAGCACCTCTTCTTGCTTTACCGGATTTCACAAGAACTTTTGAAATAGAGTGTGATGCTAGTGGTATTGGCATTGGAGGAGTCCTTATGCAAAACGGACGTCCTATAGCCTACCATAGTGAGAAACTTGATGGTGCTCGCCTCAACTATCGGATTCATGGCAAAGAGCTTTTTTCTTAGTTCATGTCCTTCAAGTTTGGCAACACTACCTTTGGCCCAAGGAATTTATCATACATTCTGACCACGAGTCATTGAAATATCTCAAAGGCCAAGCCAACTTGAGCAAGAGACACACTAAGTGGGTTGAGTTCATAGAGTCTTTTCCGTACATTGTCAAGTATAAGAAGGGCAAAGATAATGTAGTTGTGGACGCTTTGTCTCGCAAACATACAAGCCTTCTTACAAGACTTGAAATCAACGTGTTGGGTCTTGAGGAAATAAAATCTTTGTATGCTTCTGACCCATTCTTGGAACCAATTTTCGCAAAGTGCTCCAATGACAAAGGAGTTGATGATTTCTATTTGCATACGGGCTTTCTTTTTAAACAATACAAGCTATGCATTCCGAAGTCCTCGCTTCAACTTTTGCTTCTCCAAGAATCTCATGGTGGAGGCCTTATGGGTCACTTTGGTCGCAACAAGACATTGGACATGCTCTCCAATCACTACTTTTGGCCCAAGATGAAGCGTGACGTGGAGCGCTACGTTCAACGATGCACGACATGTGGAGCGCTACGTTCAACGATCCCTATGGTCTTTATATGCCATTGCCTATTCCTCATACCCCTTGGTCCAACATTAGCATGGATTTCGTGTTAGGATTTCCTAGATCTAAGCATGGTCATTATTCTATATTTGTTGTTGTGGATCGTTTTTCCAAAATGGCACACTTCATACCGTGCCATAAGACCGACGATGCTTCGCATGTTGCAAATCTGTTTTTCAGGGAAATCGTCCCTCTTCACGGTGTGCCAAGGACAATTGTCTCCGACCGCGACATCAAATTCATGAGCTACTTATGGAAGACCCTCATGGCCAAGCTCGGCGTCAAGCTCCTCTTCTCATCTGCATCACATCCTCAAACTGATGGCCAAACCGAAGTTGTCAACAGAAGCCTCGGAACTCTCCTTCGTGTGTTGATCAAGAAAAACCTGAAGGATTGGGAGGAATGCATCCCACACGCCAAGTTCGCCTACAAGAGCCAAGCACTCAACAACCAAGATGAGTCCATTCATGATCGTCTATGGTTTCGAGCCCCTCACCGCACTCGACATCCTACCAATACCTCTCCATGAGCGAACAAACATGGCCGTCGAGAAACGCGCGCAAGCTATGAAGAAACTTCATGAAGAAACAAGAGCTACTATCGAACAACAAGTCCTTCGCCAAGCTTCAAGGTTAAACAAGGACAAGAAGGAGATGATCTTTGAAGAAGGTGACCTTGTGTGGATACACCTAAGCAAGGACCGCTTCCCCAAGAACATGACTCCAAGCTCAAGCCAAGAGGAGATGGTCCCTTCAAGGTCATCAAAAGAATTAACAACAACGCCTACATCATCGACATACCGACCTCCAAGTACATGGCAAGAAATACATTCAATGTCAAGGATCTCTCACGCTACCATGGAGATGTTCAAGATGACAACCATGAAGAGTCGAGGATGACTCTTTCCCAAGGGGGGGAGCTGATGCAGCCCGTCCTACGGACGCTTCTATATCTACACCAACAAGTCCCCCCAGTGGACCCATGACTCGTGCCTGGGCCAAACTCCTACAAGCTAAGGTGAACTTGCTCCTTTCCTCGTGCCAATTTGATACCTCCTTGGATGGCATGCTACTTCATGCAACTACCCTATGCATCATCAGGTACGAAGCTTCGGCACATCACCAAGCACCCAAGGATGGAGAACAAGGAGTAGAGCATGAAGCAGGAGCCGCTGGAGCTGCTCAGACCGGAGTCTCCGGTCTGCGCACACCGGAGTCTCCGGTCCACAAAAGTCTCCGGCCTAAAGACACCGGAGTCTCCGGCCCCACCTCCGGTCTGCCCCCAGAATCGAGCTTGGGGTCAATCTGACTGCCCCTCCGGAGGCTGGTCCGGAGACTACACCAGATTCTCCGGTCTAGACCGGAGTCTCTGGTCCACTACACCGTAGTCTCTGGTCCGACCGTCGCCAGGCATGAAAAGGCCTTTGGGCCTTCGGCCCATGTACCCCTTAGTCCGTGTAGAACTTGTCTTTTATTCCTAAAGTACCCCTGTTTAAGTGGCTAGCCTATGTATAGTCCTTCACCTCCATTGTAAACCCTAGGCATGATATTGGAATTAGTGGAAACCCGTTGGTGGATCTATATAATTCTTGCCTATTGCTCCTTGACTAAGGAGCACCAATATCCCCAAACCTCGTTGGAGTTTGCATCGTGCCTCCGCGTTGTACAAGGCCTAGGCATCGGTGTCCCTTTGCCTAGACATCAAGATCTCACCGAGTCTCCCATCTCGCCGTGCCGGTTCGAGAGAGAGTCCTCCGCCCGACGCCGGGATTGCACCGGACCGGTTACCGCCGGCGTGAGCTATTGGTGTGTATCGTGGTTTTGTGTGTGTGTGTTCTTCGCGTTCTTTGTGCGTGTGTTCCTTGTGTTCATCCTCCCCTCCTCTCCCCGCACTCCATCCTCGATTTGAAAGGGAATCGTGAAAGATCAGGCCACCTTAGAGGTTTGCCCTCAACACTTATGATGCCCGCACCAAAAGAGGACATCCTATACACAACAAGGAAGCGCGAACACGGTACCTAGGTGGGCAGTGACCTCACATGTTATGATTTTCCATGTTATTGTTATCAGCTAGTACTATATGTTTACGCTCATTAGAAGTTCACAAAAATAAAATTTGTTTGCTTTACAAGCAATGGTTTTGTCTTATATTATTAGATTTACTTGCTCTTTACATAATTGAACTTTTCCACTTAATTTCAATCAGTACGACGCACCAGCTGCTCAGCCCTTTCTGCTACCCTCCTCTTGTCAAGCTTGTGGACTGGACGAGGGCCCCTGTATGCCATTCCAAAGGCAGAGGGATGAAAAATGGTACATGGCCACCCTTCGCAAAGGGTACCCATGGTATCAGGTATGGATTCCAAGTGGTTTAGACCGACTTGATGTAAGATCTTGTATCTCACTTTTTTTTGCTGTCACCTTACTTCTCTATCAATTTTCTCATGAAGGTTTCCCTTGTGTCGCTCGCCCCATTATAAACAAGATGTTCGGAAACAACAAGTTTCTAACTTTGTATAGCGAGGGCCCTAAAGGCATGCAGCAACTATATGATGTGGATGTCTCCCAAACGATGGCCAACACCTATTTGGGTGGTCGAGGTTGGTCCAAGAATGTCTATGAGAATGGTCTGAAGCAGGGGGACGAGGTATCATTCGATTTTAGCAAGCCTGGGCAGATACTTGCATGCCATCGTACACCTGTTGACCGAAGGACCAAGAACGGAGGTAGTACTAATTAATTATATTTTGTACACATCACAACCTCTAATGATTTTTTTGCAACTAACTATTCTGCACCATTGTCTTTACTTATCATATGACCCTGACCACTTATGTAGTCTGTTTCTCCTTATGTACGACCTAGAAGGGTGCTCGCATCAAGCTACTGGCACCAGCACCAGCACCGGCCCCAGTTCCTGCAACAATACCAGTTGACCTCAGTAGGAGAAAGAATAGAGGTAGTAACTACTTAATTAGCTTGTATACTCTCATCTCTATCTAGGAGTTACTGTTGTATAAGAAACAATTTTGCTTGTACACATCTCATATGCCTCTCTGACCACTCCTGCAGTCCCCTTACCTACCCCTCAGAAGGTAACCAACACCAAGTTGCTGGCACCCCCAACGACACTGGCCCTAGTTCCTGCTCTGGCACATGTTGACCTAAGGAGAAAGAATCGAGGTAGTACCTTAATTTGCTTGTATACTCATCATATCCTCTGATCACTGTCTTGTGAGTGACTGTTGTATAAGAGACCATTTTGCTTGTACACTTCTCATCTGCCTCTACCATCCCTACAGTTAGCTTAGCTACCCCTCAGAAGGAATCTAGCATCAAGCTGCTGGCACCGACACCGGTTCTGGGTCTTCTGGCTCCTGCACCAGCCCCTCTACAATTAGTGGCACCATCTCCTGCACCAGCACCAGCCCCAGCACAGGCACCAGCACAAGCTCCTTCATCACCCCGGGCAGCACCTTGTCAGACCATATCCTACACATGTGTCATCACAAGGTCGCACCGGATTATGTTTATGAGTATATGGCGGCAGATAAACTGTTCTGAATGTCTTCTCAAGTTTCACATGATTCACTGCATTGCTCTTAGTAATTATGCGTCTATCTCTTGCTTTGACTCAGAAATTGCCTAAGAGTGCCACAAAGAAACTCCAGGCCAGACGAAAGGGCACAATAGTCTTCATGATTCAGAGCGAAGGATTGCGAATCGAGGGACGCTACGCCATTAACTCGATTGATGGGCGCTTGGCAGCTAGTTCTAGGTGGATCAAGTTCCGGAAAGCAGCCAAACTTACTATTGGAAGAACGGTCAAGGTCGATGTATCTGGCTGCCCTGAATGCCGCATGCTATTCATGAACTTCCTAGCTGTCTAACTCTTTGGCCGCATGCTATTGTAATTAATTATGTGGTTGTCTTATCTCCACTGATCATATATGGGTGGTAAAACTGTGATAACCTTTTACTGGATTGGAGCTATGACTAGTACGTACTGGTATGGTATATCTGTATCTATATGACGGTTCCCTATATGACCAAATATTATGAAAATGATTGTGTTCCAATGATCGAGTGTGTTTGGAGAAAAGGGTAAACTGATCGCGTGGCATGGTTTTTAGAGCTGAAACAAGAACTGTCTCTCTCTATAGTGATATTGAATTTCAGTGTTTGTATTGCCGAATCAGTCACTTTGAAATGCTTCTGAATTGGTCAAGTGCTGCTCAATATGAACTAGGAATTTGTCGATTTTTTATGTCTTATTATTCTGTACTCCTTAATCTTCCAAATGGTATTGAATTTGTCAAAAGTTCTGTCGTTGCTGCTGGCTGCTTGCTCTAGAGCTTTTCCCTTTGTGTCATCAGAACCGTTGGATGCATTTTGGACAGAGATGAGAGGGTAAAGATATACATCATGATTTCACCAAGTGAAGTCATTGGATACCAGCCATGTTTTGGCGCATGTGGTGTGTGTTCATTAGATAGTTTTACATGAATATCTGTCAAAGGAATTATCGCTTTTTTCCTCCCTCGAAGAGTTCTGTGTTTGAATCTGGAGAGACACAGCCCAGTGAAATTTGAGATAGGAGCCCATTGACCATAGCCCAAAAACTTTTTAATTTGGTCTTTTTGGCATTGCCCCCCACCTCTAAAAAACCTCTGCCTACCCATGTTCTTAATAAACTAATCCATTATGTGGATTTTTATAAATCGAGGTTCTAGTAGCACTGCTCTTTTATTAAGAGAGATAACATGGACACACAATTTTTTTTTAGAATACTGATACATAAGTTGTAGTACTAATACATGTTTAATGATTTAATTTATATTAGTATCTTTGGTATAGTGGCAAAACACTCAGTTCTATGTCTATTTGATTTGATTTGAAGGTCTTTAGTTCGAATCCCCTGTGTGTACATATTTATATATATCTTGGGTTTACTTTTTTTTTGAGAAAGGGTCTACTTTTTAATATCGCATTACGGAGAGGCTCACATCATGGACCCACCAGCTTGCAGCATCCCTCGAGTTTAATGGTTAGTTTGAAAAAAAATTAAATACTTGGACAGAGAGGCTGGCATCAGGGAACCACCTACCAGAACATACTAGAGAGGGTGACATGGGGGCCTCAGCAGCAAGACCATATACGGCTGCCACAATGAGCAACGTTGCCAAGGTCAAAACAGCAGATGCGGCCGAAAAAAGTCCATCATACGCAGGTTTGATATACAGAGAGACCGGCATGTGGGACCCAGTGGCGCGGCCTTATATAGGTTCTACCTCGAGCGACGTTGCCAAGTTCCAAATAGGGAGGCGCCAGCGAGAAAAAATTCCATCATGCACATGTTTCTTCTAATGAGAGGCTCACATGGGGGACTCAGCAGCCTGGAAAAACGGCCGATGCATCGAGCAACGCTATCAAGTTCGAAACACGGAGGCGTGGCCAAGAGAAAAAATTCCATCATACACATGTTTCTTCTAATAAGTGGATGACATGTGGGGCCCTACATCATGATTAAAGGGTAGATGCAGGGAGCAACACTATCAAGTTCGGAACACGGAGGCACGACCGAGGGAAAAAATTCTATCATACACACGTTTCTTCTAATGAGAGCATGACATGTGGGGTCCAGGAGTTTGATTAAACGGTAGATGCATCGAGCAACACTATCAAGTTCAGAACAGGGTAGCGCGAGCGAAGAAAAAAATTCCATCATACACACGATTCTTATAATGTGAGGCTGATATGGAGGACCCAGTAGCGTGAAATCAGGGAGGCAATAGCCAAGGGAAAAATTCCATTATACAAACGTTTCTTCTAATGAGAGGATGACATGTGGGTCCCAGGAGGTTGATTAAACAGTAGATGCATCGAGTAGCGCTATCAACTTCGGAACAGGGTAGCGTGAGCGAAGGAAAAAAAATTCCATCATACACACAATCCTTCTAATGAGAGGCTGACATGTGGGACCTAGAAGCCTGACTAAACGGCAGATGCCTCGAGCAACATTATCGAGTTGAAATCAGGGAGGCATGACTGAAAAGTATGGTCTGTTGGAGACACTGATGTCTGGGACCCACACGCCTCAAAAGACTTCGGCGAGTCAACATCGCGCGAGGAAACGAAAATCTTGCTTCTGCCACGCGTTGGCTGAGCTTCCTCCATGTTTTTAGCAGATCCGTCGTAGTAGAGGGCCGTGAAGCCGAAAAAAAGTTTTCTATCGGCCTCGGCCGAGCCAAGAATTTCATCGCGGAAGACGCGCCTTCTACGACGATCGTCGGGCCAAGTCATTGAGGAAGGAAACTTTTCTTATAGTGCTGCTTTCCACTCATTACTATTGGCCCAAGATGAAGCAAGACATGGAGCACCACGTTCAACGGTGCACGACATGTGTTCAAGCTAAGTCTAAGTCTAACCCCTTTGGTCTTTACATGCCATTGCCTATTCCTCATGCACCATGGTCGGACATTAGCGTGGATTTTGTTTTTTGATTACCTAGGTCTAAGCATGGTCATGACTCTATATTTGTGGTTGTGGATCGCTTTTCCAAAATGGCACACTTCATAATGTGCCATAAGACCGATGATGCTTCACATGCTGTGAATTTGTTTTTCAAAGAAATCGTTCGGCTTCACGGTGTGCCAAGAACAATCGTCTCCGACCGCAATGTCAAATTCATGAGATACTTGTGGAAGACCATCATGGCCAAGCTCGGCGTCAAGCTCCTCTTCACTTCCGCATAGCACCCGCAAACCAATGGCCAAACCGAGGTCGTGAACCGAAGCCTCGGTACTCTCCTTCGTATGTTGATTAAGAAGAACTTGAAGGATTGGGAAGAATGCATTCCCCATGCCGAGTTCGCCTAGAATCGCGCTAAGCGCTCTACAAGGAAGATGAGCCCATTCATGATTGTCTATGGCTTCAAGCCCCTCATCGCGCTCGACATGCTACCACTTCCTCTAGACGGGCGCACCAACATGGACATCGAAAAGCGCGCCCAAGCTATGAAGAAGCTTCATGAAGAAACAAGAGCTACAATCGAGCAACAAGTGCAACACCAAGCAACAAGGCTCAACAAGGACAAGAAAGAGTTGATCTTCGAAGAAGGTCACCTCGTGTGGATACACTTAAGCAAAGAACGCTTCCCCAAGGAACACGACTCCAAGCTCAAATCAAGAGGAGATGGTCCCTTCAAGGTCCTCAAGAGAATCAATAATAACACCTACATCATCAACATCCCGACCTGCAAGTACCTTGGGAGCAATACGTTCAACATCAAGGACCTTTCGCCTTTCCAAGGAGATATTCAAGATGATAACCATGAAGAGTCGAGGAAGACTCTTTCCCAAGGGGGGAGCTGATGCAGCCCATCCTACGGACGTCCCCACATCTACACCACCAAGTCCCCCAAGTGGACCAATGACGCGTGCCCAAGCCAAGCTCCTTCAAGCTAAAGTGAATACGCTCCTTGTCTCATGTGATTTCGATACATCATTGGATGGCTTGCTACTTCATGCCAATACCCTATGCATCCTCAGCTATGAACCCCATGAAGAAATGCTAAGAGAAGGAGCCAAGCCATCGCAAGACAAAGGTCTAGACCAAACCGGCGCTAGGTCTGGCAGACCGGAATCCTTGCCGGAATTTCTAGCGCACACTCTGTCGGACCGGACCCATGATCGGAATTCTCGGCGCCCGCCGAAACCAACCGGCACCGACCGAACTACCCTTTTATACACCATTCTGGTTTCGACCGGAATTATCGACAGCGACCGGAAATTCCGGCGCTGATTCCGGCGCTGCCGGACTTATCGCCGCAATCGCCGCTCGAAAGTCAACATGGGTTTGATGACCAAGAACATTCCTATTTCATCCAGTTTTTACCCTTTTGTGCCCAAATTACCCTATTTTAGTGCCTGGCCTATATATAGCCCCCACACCCCCATGTATTACTCAGACTTGGATAATTGAAATTAGAAGGCACCCTTGTGGATCTCCCTAATTTCTAGTCTCATGCTCCTTGAGAAAGGAGCACCAATTATCCCACACCTCGTTGGAGTTTATATCGTGCCTCCCTTGTTGTACAAGGTCTTAGCATCGGAGTCCCTTGCTAAGACGTCAAGATCTCACCAAAACTCCCCACTCGCCGTGTCAGTTCGAGAGAGAGATCTTCGCCCGACGGTGATCCTAGGGATTGCGCCGGACTGGTAGCCTCCGACATGAGCTATAGGTGTGTATCATGTCTTCGTGTGTGCATGTGTTCATCGTGTTCTTTGTGCGTGAGTTTGCCGATTCCATCCTCTACCTCACCCCCACGCAGTCCGCCTAGATTTCAAGGGATTCGTGAAAGATCGGGTCCACGAGGTTTGCCCTCAACAAGCTTAACCAAGAGCTCGAAGATAGCTAGTAAAGAATTGGTAACACAATAGTAACCCTGCGACACAAAAATTATTACAAAAAGCTCATAACTGAGAAAAAACCAAAACATTACAAGCAGAAGTCACTGACCACAAACATCAAGCAACACAAGGCAAATTATGCTATTAAGTATAGCAAACTTAAGAAATGGCCTAAGAGGCCTGAAGCATAATGATGACATCCTAGCCCATAGATTCTAGGCTGCCGGCCAGTAACCCCAAGCTACTCATCAGTGTCGATGTGATACCAAACTTGTCTTTAGGGGAACACTTACTCTGCTACATGGGTATCAACAAAGAAAGGGAGAGTACATAGTTCACTTTGCAAGACTTATGGCTAGTGGGGTTATTTTGCATCAAGCCATCTTTGTTTATAAAAACAAGAGGGAGAAGAAGCTCGTCTAATCAGAATATTTTAAAAGGGGATAACAGAGCGACATCTCCGAAGCATTTGATCATCATCTTTTGATATCCACCAAAGTAATCCTCATCTCCTAACTAGGATCACCCTGGCCCCTCGTATCTGTGAGGAAGCATCCTTAAGCACACGTTCAAACCTCCATTTTTTACGATTAGGTTATAGTTCTCTATGATCTTAGAATTCGGTCACCAAGCATTCATAACGATGAACATGGCTTTTCGAAAAGATTAATACCCTGCAGTGGTGTACAACTTTAATCACATGTACCAACCGACTCTTAATGCCAAGTTGTTAGCCCTCTTTCTTGGAAGGCTGGCAGAGGGTGGTTGGACACGACCTTTTCCTTGCTTTCGCCGAGACCATGAGTCACGCCCTAAGGAGGGTTCCGCCATAATGGGTCAAATCTCGAAGCCAGTCCCTAGAGATGTGAGTCGGGGTTGGTTTACTAGAGGAACCGCCTCAAGGAACCTTGGCCACGCTTACCTACCTGTTATGATGCACCTTGACCCGCCAAATCTTTCAAAACGTTTTCTATGCATATGTAAAATGGAACTCCCGAACTATGTGACTCATGGAATCTTCTAGGCAAGTTAGTTACTCGTGGGGTTTTCTAGGCCCCGTGTGGCTGTACACCCATCTCGGTTCCAAAGTCAAGAAGTCGGGTCCTAGTAGTGGCGAGCATGGAACTACAAAAACCACATCCCACTGTGGCCTCCCATACAAGCCTTAGCATGTTTAACCTTTACCACTGATCTCATTAGTATACCTCGTTCTCCTATCATACTAGATTCGCTACATCTGATACATCATCTGGATGAACTAGAACTGACAGCTAAGCATGGCTAAGCAAGACATAGATATAAGCTCTAGCAGGGCACACAAGCCAAACCTATTTATGCTAGGAGCAGCGGATCAGGTAATATAAGCTCAAAGGGAGTAATGCAATAGATAGGACACTCTATCTATCGATAAAAGGCCATAGTAGAATCGTATGGATCATGGAAAGAATTGAAATGCTTTCTAAACCATAGGATTGTATAATGGTGGGGCTATGCTTTCCTTTGCCTATTGATAACCAATAAGCAGAGCTTTAGATATCTTGTCTTGACTTGATTACAGTTGATCAAGTATTGTTCGTTGATCTTCGATGGTGTTAGCCTCGGTCTTGAATCTCGATATCATATTCTATCGGGAAGAAGCAAACACCAGAAAGAAAGGGAAAACAACAATGAACACATGGCATCGATGTAATGCTCAAGCAAGGATGATAATATGGTAAGTTAAATAGTATTGAAATGAAACCCTATAGCATGCTTGACAATTTAAACGGGGTTCCGAGGGGTCTGAACCCTAATACAGGAGAGACCCTAGAATCACCTACGAGGTTAAACTGGTTCTTCTAATTAAACTTGTTATAAAAGTTTCTTAAAAATGCATGCTTTTGATTCTATGAGATAGATTTCATTTTTCTGAACATTTTGATATATTATACATATTTTTCTAACTTATAAATAATTAGTTATTGAATTTATAAGACTTAAACCATTTCTGAAATTATTAAAACAATTAAAAAGCTTTATTGCATCAGCACAGATGTAGGCTAACGTCACCACAGGGGTGATGAGGACATCCCTATACTTACACCCAACCCTACTACTGAAGATATTCCAGCTGTTGCAAGGAAGGGTCAGTCCAATGAGATTAGAATTGGACCCATTACAAGAGATCGTGCTAAGCTACTTGAACAATAGGTGAATTCACTCCTAAACGAATCTGGTACTTTAATTGAGGAGAACTTTATACTACCTAAGTGTATGCATTTATGTATGATCAGGTTCGTTGGAGAAATAAGCATGCTGCGAGGAGGAGAAGGGCTACAAGAGAAGCCCATCATGATTATCACCCAAGGATGCGCGAGGGAGGAGCGGGAAGAAGGCGCAAGAGAAGATCATCAAGACGGAGGCAAGAAACTCTGCAATGACTGGAGTGTTCGGCCGAGTCCACTCGGACTGTCCGGCCTACCTGAGAGAATAATTGGTGCGGATAATCAGTACACCAAATCAGACACTACCCGGACACCACCCGGAAACTTTGAAGTTTCGGGCCGGACCGGACTGTCCGTCTGACTCCACTCAGAGTATCCGGCCCGACCGGAATGTCCAGCCCATTTCCACCAGACTGTCCACCCGCCGATCGAATCTGGTCCGAGTCGGCATGTATCAGTTTGAGTCGTACACGTCTTAGTTTCACTTTCTGGCCGTCCTAGCCATCCTTATAAGCCCTGGGACGCCCCAAAGTTAGGGTTTAGACCACGTTAAAACTATTTTGGAGTTGTTTTCTTTTTAGAACCTCTAGAATTACCCTGTGATTGAATTATCCACTGCAATTGAGTGTGATTTGTTATTCCATTGGGAATTAGTAGATTGCAAACTACCGTTCGTGGTCGACAGCTGCGTCTGTAAGAGCATGGTGTTGTGAATATCCCACAGGGTTCGAGAGCTATTGCATTGGTATCAAGGTTCGAGCAGGAGAGTTCATAGCTATAGGCTAGTTATCTATCCACCATTATCATCATCGACAAGTGCTTGCTGAGAAGATCGGGCCACCCCATATCAAGGGGTGGGGACATTTCTCACCGGGGCAGAGCCTACCCATTGTGACCGACATGTGGGCGTAGGGCCACGTCAGCAGCCACGCTGGCGAGTGGGACCAGGGCCTGGTTGACCAGGGCTGACCGCGCCTACGAACGTCGCGATGACGTCAGCATGACGCCACACTAGTGGTGGCTCACAGCACGGCGGTGGGGGTGGCGATTGCGTGCGCACGTCACCACTGGGTTAGGCGCGTTCGACGCAGGAGGACATGGTGATCCAGAAAAGGGCGGCGCCACAACCTATTAGTCATGGGAGCATGGCCGACAATGAGGCCGAATGGCGGCGGTTGCAGGCACACGACGCGACAGCGAAAGAGAGTGAGAGGGAGCAAGCGGAGGGGCGCCTGAGCACTGGATGCTCACCGCGAGCATGGTGGTGCGGCCATTGGTGCGAGGGAAGGTCGGATGATGGCTAATCGACGGTGGCGAGGCACGTCAAGATCGGGGAAGATGAGGTTGGCGGCGGCTATTTGGGGCACCCCGCGTCGATTCTGTTGGTGAGTCGAAGCAGACGACCGAGACGGTTCAAGTGGCACCCTCAGTTGGGTCTACGATGACCGGAGATGATGGCAGTTCGAACCGGCGGTGGGCTAGGGTTCGGGGCTCGTGTAGAAGAGAAGAAAGAGGACATGAGTGATGCAGCCCATCCTATGGACGCTACTACATCTACAATGCCAAATCCAAGCTCATCCCCAAGTCACCCAAGAAGACAGATGTGAGCGGTACTACCGCGCCCTGGTACTACCGCTCGACCCCAGCGGTACTACCGGCCACGACTGAAACCCGCGACATCACGTCTGGATGCCCCGGTATCGGCTTGCGGTACTACCGGCCCCAAGCGGCATTACCGGGCTGCACCACCGATACTACCGGACCTAGTGACCACCTGCCACTAGAGCCAGATCTACTGCCCCGCTTGAAGCTGCTACCGCTCCTATCCGGTACTACCGGACCCGAGGGTTGGTACTACCGGTCACCATGGTGCCTGCGCACACTAGATCTAGGCCATAGCCCATGTACCCCTTTATTATGTTGTAACCCTAGATTTATTTCCCAAACTACCCCTTGTTAAGTGGCTGGCCTATATATAGAACCCCCACCCCTCATGTATCCCTTAGGCATAGATGATAGACTAAAAAAAACCTTTGTGGAATCTCTAGTTTTGCCTCATCTCCTTCTACCAAAGGGGATCGACTATCATCACCACCTCGTTGGAGTTTGCATCGCGTCTCCCTCGTTGTACAAGGCCTTGGCATCTGTGTCCCTTTGCCAAGACGTCAAGACCCTCTCCGCTTGGGATTGACGGGAGCACGTTGACCGATCTTTCCTTGTGAGGATTCTATCGGACCGGTGGCCGTCGGTGGGAGCAATCAGCCTTGTATCGTGTGAGTTTTGCGTGTGTTCATCGTGTTCTTCGCGAGGTGTGTGTCCGCTTCCGCTACCTTCCTCCTTTCCCCTCGCTTTCCCGTCGATTTGACTATGAGATCCGTGAAGATCAGGCCACCCAAGGGGTTACCCCTTAACATCTGGTATCAGCAGCTTTTGGTTGCCATGAATTTCACCTCGATTTGGTCTTTTCCCCATAAATTCGAAAATTCCACCAAAAATAGGCCCCCAATTCGTGTTTTGGATCGATCTGTGATTTGAGTGTGTTTTGGTAGGTTTTGATCCGTGGATTAGTTGCTAAACTTGTTGATCTACCTTCCCCTGGGTTCCCATAGCCTAATTCCATCATTTGCCCCTTCGATTTGGTGTTTTTCTTAAAGATTTTCCACCCAAATCGCCCAAAAATCACGAAATCGCGTCAAATCTTCGCGTCCCAGGTATAATCGGTACTACCGGGCCAAAAAAGCGGTACTACCGCACTTTTCCGGTACTACCGGGTCCAAAAAGCGGTACTACCACCCAGACCAGAAAGAAATCAGCAGATTCCAGATTTCAGCCTCTCACCGTTTTGAGCATAACTTTTGCATACCTACTCGGATTTTGGTGTTCTTTAGCTCGTTTTGAAGAGGAGAAGGAGCTCTACATCATCATATTTGTGGTTCATGATATCTACTCCATCCAATTCCGTGAGCAAGGCGGAATCCACAAATAAAGGGCGAAGATCGGCGAGGAAAGGTATAAAATTCCACGACTTCTCCCCACTTGCATCCCTTTGTGAGCCACACTATCTTTGCATTCAACAAACACCTATTGAGACTAGTTCCTCCTATGATTTCTTGGGCTATGCACATTTGATACCTTGTGGAATTCCGAGCAAAAGTTGTGAGCGCGCTATCTCATATAGTTAGACTAGTTCCTCCTATGATTGCTTGGGCTATGCACATTTGATATCTTGTAGAATTCCGAGCAAAAGTTGTGAGAGCGCTATCTCATATAGTTAGACTAGTTACTCCTATGATTGCTTGGGCTATGCACATTTGATACCTTGTAGAATTCCGACCAAAAGTTGTGAGCGCGCTATCTCATATAGTTATCTTGTATAGTTGTTGGCACAAGGAAAAGGCAAGTGAAAAAGAAAGAAAAAGAGAGAAAAAATAGAATAAGAAGAATAAGAAGAAAAAGAAAGAAACAAGTGCCTCATAGAATAGGCAGCGCAAGCTCGATGAACATCAAATAGGTGGTACTTATTGTGCATATATTGTAGCCCACCAATTTTATTGCAATCGAACTAGCGTCTCTTCTTGCACTTGTGTGACACGAGCTTATAGTCTTCGCTAGGTAATCATTTGGTTCTTAGCTCAGTTTCTATGTCGCACAAGTCCTATTTATCCCACCGTGTGTGTTTCCTTGTACATAATTTCCTCTTATGGATTGACTTGTTTTGCTTTGTGATCATCGTGATTCTTTACTTTCCATTACAACATCTTGATTTCGGATTGGTTCTTGACATGCCACCTTCCATACCCATCCACCATAAGCTTTGTGTGTGTGTTTTTTAGTTGTTAGGTTGTTTTGGTGTTCTGCGTGAACTTCACTTTGCTTGGTTTTGATTGCTCTCAAGTGTTGCCACTTGCACGATACTATCTTCCAAGGTAAAGAAAGGTTTGGCGTTGCATCCCTAACCCCTACCACATCCATATACACCACTTGGTCTTGTGAATCATGTCTAGGGACTCCGGAGCCGATGATGCTTTCTATGAAGAATCCACGATGAGCCACCGTGCATATGCCTCCACAAGCATGGATGACATGATGGAGCACTACATTGACAATGGCTCCACATGCTTGGGTGATATGGAGTTCTACAACAACAATAAATCCCCAATCATGGACAACTTCGAGGACAACAACGACAAGCTCCTCAAGTCGCATCGACCAAGACGGAGCCTCCACCTCGAGAGCAACAAGGTCCACCATCCAATGGACAACTTCAGGCGTAACATGGACAACAACTTCGCCAAAACCATGAGCATGATGGCCAAGACTAATGATGCTTTGCGCTCATTACAACACCTCACCAAGAAGAGTGCCAAGGACAAGAAGCATCATCGCGAGCGTCATGTGGATGATCAAGTGCGCCATCTACATCAACCTTTGGCAAGGCACGCCAATGACCTCCGTCGACACCATCATAAGGCACCTTCAACTACTCGTGCCACCACCAAAATGGCACCAAGAGCAAGCTCCCCTCCATGCCATCAAGCTTCAATGCCAAGACTTGACGTCCTAGATGACGCATGCAACTTCGTGGATGAGGAGGACGAATACCTCTACTTCGCCAAGTTGGATGAGTACGCCAAGAGGACTACACAAGCCAAGGTGCAAGATTGCGACGACAAGGTCAAGAATGGTGAGCATTGGATTTTCCCTTCACCAAAGGAGTCGCATGGAGTTGAGAGAACCGATCCTATCCCTGTATGCTTGAGTGATGATGTCGTACCAATCCCATGTGAGTATGAGAGCCACTTAGCCCACTTGAGTGAAAACAAGAGTGAGATGAGTGACTCCACCATATGTGAGATTGAGTGCTTCCACTTGGAGGGCATGAGTGAGACACCGAGTGAGTTGAGAGTGGTAGTTGATATGTCATGTGAGACCACTTTGATTTCTAACAACTTACCCTCTACCTCTAGTTTGTTATCCCATGATGTGCTAGGTTCCATGGATAAAGAAGCGCCAAGCTTGGACATGATGATGCCTCTGACCGAGAAGATGAACATGGTGGATGAAGATGATGCCATCCACACACATGATGAAGAAGTCGCCCACATGGAGGCCAACAATACCACAACACCCACATCATATGAGCAGTATGAACAAGGTAGACATACAGGTGTTGTTGATGCCATGATCCCACTAGTGGACATGATGATATGTGATGATTTGCATGCTATGGATGATACTTGTGACATGACATATGTTCCAATCTTATTCCCAAGTGTTGATTGTGCTAAGCATCATGATGACCATGTGGAATCCTTTTATTGTCATGATATTGCCATACACATGATATGCTCTAAACGTTACATTGACGATATCATTGCTTGCACTTTGTTGAACAATTGCTCTTTCCAATGTTTTGCTTGCAATGATGTTACCAATGGTACCCCTCGGACTATGCTTTGTCATGAGTGTTTTACTATTTCT
Source organism: Avena eriantha (assembly GCA_910589775.1). Taxonomy (NCBI): domain Eukaryota; kingdom Viridiplantae; phylum Streptophyta; class Magnoliopsida; order Poales; family Poaceae; genus Avena; species Avena eriantha. Next base: position 67,832,514 of record OU342746.1, on the reverse strand, counting down.
CATGTTGCTTGCAATAAGATGAATACTTGCTCTTTCACTTGTTTTTCTTGTAACAATAATTATCATATGATTTCTAGTGAGATGGCCCCCATAGCTTTCTCATATTTTGGAGATTTTGGTAAATGCCATGATAGGCATGTTCCCCACTTGCATAATCACCATGCATATATTTCATATTTGATGGACACTCATGGTGATGTGCACAAGAAGAGATATGTCATGATGGATGATGTATTTCTCTACCATGCACACACATTCTTCCTTTTATCTATGATGTGTGTAGGTACCCGAATGATCATGTCAACCTCAGTTGAGCACGAGTTGACAAAAAGAGCTCTAGAGAGCATCCCCCAAGTGAGTTCAAGATCAAACCCAGCTCTGATACCTTTTGCATGCTTTGCATCTTTCATATTGACAAATTGCTCTTTTCTATGGTGAGCTTCCAAGCATGTTGATGGTATTCTTTCACCTTGTGACAATCATGTTTCATTGCTATTAGATATTGGTGCTTTGTGTGTGGCAACAAAAATGTTGAATAATTTCCTTTCCGATGTTTTGTGTGCAACCATATTGCCATTATGAGCATGTATTGTCATGAAAGCTTCCAAGTATCTCGTATAGTTGTTGCAACAAACATAAGGACCACTTGCTCTTTCATATGGTTTGTTTGCACAATTGTTGATTTTTCTTCCACTTGCGATACTCCTATGCCCATAATCTTTGCTTTTTATGATTTGTGTGTAGCATCCAACATGTCGAACAATTTCTCTTTCCAATGGTTGGATTGCACACATAATGATGTTGCTTTGGATATTCGTCCTCATGTGTTTTTGCCGAATTCTCCTAGCTTTGCATCAAAGATGTTGATCAATTATAGTCAATTGCTTTGAGTGCCACACTAAGATGTTTTATAGAGTTTTCGAGTTCCCACATTTGGATAATGTTCATACAATTTCCATGCACTTGGACCTTGCATACACATTTTGTTTGAGATACTTGAGTTGTGCTAATAGTGTTGTGAACAAGAACGGACATGCCACACATGACATGCTCCTCTATCACACACAAACATATTTTGCTTGGTCTTTGTTGTGTGAAGGTACAATTACTTCCGTGTCAACCTCTATGGACCATAAGTTGACAAGATGAATCGAAGAGAGTTACCTATGGCTGCCCTTCAACGAGCTATATCTACATCATAAGGTGACTTCCTTCTACTTGAGGACTCGTGCTATAATCTTCATGAATTGGCTACTCTTTGAGTGTTGCTTTGCTTTTGTTGTGAGCTTTGCAGGCTACATGGAAAGTGAAGGAACATTGAAGAGCTTCCACATCAAGCTTCTCGAGGACGACTACATGGCAAACCCCAGGATCAATAATGTGTCTCGATCACCTCTACATGAAGAGCGTATAGAGTCGAGGACGACTCTTTTCGAAGGGGGGAGCTGATGTAGCCCATCCTACAGACGCTACTACATCTACAACGCCAAGTCCAAGCTAATCCCCAAGTCACCCAAGAACACAGACATGAGCGGTACTACCGCTCCCATCAGCAGTACTACCACACCCCGGTACTACCGCTCGACCCCAGCGGTACACCGGCCATGACTGAAGCCCGCACCATCGCCTCTGGATGCCCCGGTACCGGCTTGCGATACTACCGGCCCCAAGCGGCACTACCGGGCTGCACCACCGGTACTACCGGACCTAGAGACCACATGCCACTAGAGCCAGAGCTACCGCCTAGCCTGAAGCTGCTACCACTCCCATCCGGTACTACCGGACCCGAGGGCCGGTTCTATCGGTCACCACGGTGCCTGCGCGCACTAGATCTCGGCCACAGCCCATGTACCCCTTTATTATGTTGTAACCCTAGAGTTATTTCCCAAACTACCCCTTGTTAAGTGGCTGGCCTATATATATAGCCCCAACCCCTCATGTATCCCTTAGGCATAGATGATAGACTAAAGAAAACCCCCTTTGTGGAATCTCTAGTTTTGCCTCATCCCCTTCTACCAAAGGGGATCGACTATCGTCACCACCTCGTTGGAGTTTGCATCTGCCTCCCTCGTTGTACAAGGACTTGGCATCGGTGCCCCTTTGCCAAGACGTCAAGACCCTCTCCAAGGTGTTCTTCCCTCTCCGCTTGGGATTGACGGGAGCACGTTGACCGATCTTTCCTTGCGAGGATTCTATCGAACCAGTGGCCACCGGCGAGAGCAATAGGCCTTGTATCGTGTGAGTTTTGCGTGTGTTCATCGTGTTCTTCGCGAGGTGTGTGTCCGCTTCCGCTACCTTCTACGTTTCCCCTCGCTTTCCCATCGATTTGACCACGAGATCTGATAAGATCGGGCCACCCACGGGGTTACCCCTTAACAAGGAGGAAGAGGGAAAAGGGATGAGGATGATGGAGAAGGTCACCATGCTTCTTATCCTCTCTCCTAGGGTTCGGCGGCGGCGTCAATCGCAGTGGCAGGATCGACGGTCGGCAGTGCGACGGAGAGGATCTTGCACTAGGGAGGAATACGACGAGAAGGAGGTCAAACCGTTAGTGGGTTGGGGTGGGCTGGCTGGGCCGGCTACAGGCACACGTGGGCCACAGGTAGCCCAAGGAAAGGTTTGGGCGGCCTGGTTCGAGTTAGTTGTAGGATTTTTTGCAAATTTATTTTCCATTTAGTTTTCCCCTAATTCCCTTTTGTAAATCATTCTCAAATCTGGTTTTGGCAATTCAAAATTTCTAGAGGGCTTTGTAAAATATATAAAATATTGTGGGGCCCTTTAGTCCATTTGTGCTCCATATATTTGTATTTTTCAAATATTTTCAAAACCATGTGAAAAGCTTTCAAAGAGAGGGAAGAACTAGGGTTAGGGTTTTGTATTTGTATTTGTTTTTCTTTGCTTAGTTTTTCTTAGCAAAATACATGATATTCATGAAATTCACAAACAAAACCCTGATTATAGTTTAACTAAAACTAGGGGTGTTACAACTCTATCCCCCTTACAAGAATCTCGACCCGAGATTCCAAAGGCAGGAAGAGAGAAGAAGGAGTACATGGTTACACTAAGGATAAGAGGGAAACACATTAAACACCACACAGAGTATCTCATGTCAACTTATGGATGAAGTGTTTATAAACAACTCTAGGATGACAACATCAACCATGTCAAGGTAATAGGGAAAACAAAAGGAGAAGGTTTTCAAGTTTTTAGATAACTGGTCTTCATAAGGATTGAGACCACATAGTTGTAGAAGAGGTTAAGCTTCTGAAAAGAAGAGATTACAACAGAAAGAACATGACCATAGACTTCGAGAGATGAACCTCTACTAAACGACTTAAGTAGGGATTTCATGGGTATAGAGATATAGATAATTAAGCGGTTGATCTACTTTTGATATGGATAACTAAGCTGTTGATCTACTTTTGATACAGAAGGATCACTCGTCATTCAATAGAAGGTCAAGAAAGAAAAGTGTTTTGTGGCGAGGACTCATAAGAGTCACAAGGAACATGTAACAAGAGAAACTTCTGATTACTAAAATCATAGTCACTCTATGATCATGGTCGAGAAACGAAGGAAACTATTCATTCATCCAGGATTATCAAAATCTTTGTCGAAGGTTATGATATCACTTTACACCACCAGGACGAACAAGTGAGAAGATTCCCGATGATAGGAGGAAAAAGAAACTTCATTCTCAGACTTCATTTACTTGGCACAACAAGAAGCTTGCCAACATAAAGGGTCTGGAGAATCGGCCGAGAAGCATTTAGCAACATTACTTTAAATGTTCTCCTTGATGTTCGAGAAAACAAACATCAAGTAAAGGTCAGACTTCGGAGACAAAGGAAGTCATACGCGCACTCCTATAATAAATCATAGAAGGAGCCTCCTGAAGAGTGATTATTATTGCTGATTCAAGAGAATAGGACAATAGGTCTTCCGACTAATTGTGTCAACCATTACAACCATCATGTCAGATTTACAAAGAGACCAATGTCAATTCCTTAAAGAACACCAACCATTGTTGCTGCTTGAGATTCAGCTCTGGTTAAGTGTAATGATACTTCAGACTCAATATGCCCGAATAGAAAGTCTGCAACATTTACTCCAAAGGTAAAGTCACTAGATTCTCAAGATATTGACTAAAGTGTAAAGCTCCGAAAGACTGAGCTACATTGCTAGACTATGTATTAGAAAATTGTCGAAGGACAACTGCACCTACATGTAGTACTTGCAACAAAATACACATGTGTCCTTAAGGAAACAAAGATAACTCTACTTGAATCCATGTCCACATCTTTCAACAATTGCACGTGAATCAGAGAAGGCCACTTCCAACATCTAGAACACATACTTCGAGATGATCCGAAGACGCTTCTCAGAAAGTTTCCCAACATTGATGCTAAAGGTTCCATATGAATCTTGTCTAGCATGGAGAAGATAAGGATATTATCGATGGGATCAACAACAAACGATGAGGACATCCCTACTGACTTGCTATCTCCAAATCCTAATAAAGATGTTGATGTTGATTTCTAGAATAAGTCCAATGAAATCAGGATTGGACCAGTTACTAGAGCTCGTGCAAAGCTACTTGAACAACAGGTGGATTCATTCCTAAATGAATCTGATGTTTATAATATGAGAACTTTATACTACCTAAGTCTATGCATATATGTATGCTCAGGTTCACTAAGGAGGCAAGCATGGCACGAGGAGGAGAAGGGTTGCATCAAGAGGAGCCAGACGTGATGATCATCCATGAAGGCACAAGGGAGGAGAGGGAGGCAGGGGCACTACAAGCGAGGAAGATCAGCAAGAAGGAAGGTTCAGTTCGAACAGACATAAGCTCTGAAATTGAAACGGGTCTGGATTCCTCATACGACCTTGAAATCAAGCAAATAAGTATTTGCTGGAAAGATAAATCCGAGATCTTTCCAACGGGTACTCGGACGTCTCCAGATCCCAGATAATCTGGCCCCCACACCCCGGATAATCCGGCCTAGTTTCAGAATTCTGCTAAGGACTTCGGGCGCTTCGCACTGTATAGGGGGCGGATAATCCATCACTACTTGGGGCGGATAATCCGTCCCTAAAAGTTTTTATCAGATCTGGATGGATCTGACTATATCAGACACGTTTTTGTTTCGCGTTTTTCCGACATTCCGACTGCCATATAAGCCCTGGAACGCCCTTTAGGTTAGACCCCGTTTAAAGTAAACCCTAGATCTGTTCAGTTGCTACTTGCTTCCACTAGACACCATGCACCAATTCGTATCGATCTGGTGTATTTGCTACTATCAATCAAGTGCGATTAGTTGATCCATTGGGATTTAGCCAATTGCAAGTTTTGTGGGATTTGTTGTTCCATTGGGAATGAGAAGATTGCAAACCGCTTCGTGGTCAGCGGCTACATGCACAAGTGTGTGGAGTTGCGAATATCTACAAGGGTCGAGAGCTGTAACATTGGCATCAGGGATTGATCAAGAGGTTCGTGAGCGTCATACAAGTTATCTACCCCGACTATTATCATCTACCACCCTCGCTTACTGAGAAGATCGGGCCAACCCTTATCATCTTGATATCAGATTTCCAGTGTTGCCTCGGTAAGCATCGACAAATCCATCCATTATTAGTTGTTTTTCGTCCTATATAGAAAAAGGCATACAAAAATATTAGGGTTAGTCTTTTCCATAGCCTAGATTGCATCAGAGTTGAGTCTTAGTTGCTGGTCATTGTCCTGTCTTTGATCCGATCTTGTCCAGTACGAGTCGTAGTGTCTAGGTTTTCCTTGTTATTTTCATTAATTCCGTGTTTTTGAGTCGTTCGTCATTGTTTTCCGCTTAGTTTACGTTTAATTATCTGAGTCCACATAGCGTACCTTCGTGTTAACTTAGCTATAACATTTCTACAACATCTGTTCCTAGGAACGTATCCACGAGACTAGTTGCTTTGCTCTAAACAGGCTGCTCATTAGGGTTTTGAAGTGTAAATTTTCGTCCAGGTAGACCGAATTATCCAGCACCCGAGAAACCGGATTATCCGGCCCCTTAATTGCCCAGCATTGTCGCATCCGTATTGCATTGTGTCAGATAGTTGAAAAATAAAAAAAAGTACAAAAAGAAAAAGTACTAAAAAAAGAATGAAAAGAGATGCAAAAGTGAAAAAAGAGACGTATCAAAGTTGCTTGGAGGCCTAGTTTCATAATAGCACTAGTAGATTGAGCAATCTTGTGTGTTGAGGGCAAACCTCTAGGGTGGCCCGATCTTTCACGATTCCCTTTCAAATCGATGATGGAGTGCGGGGAGAGCAGGGGGAGGATGAACACGACGAACGCACGGAAGAAGAAAACGATGAACACACACACACAAAACCATGATACACACCAATAGCTCACGCTGGCGGTAACCGGTCCGGCGCAATCCCTAGGATTGACATCGGGCGGAGGACTCTCTCTCGAACCGGCACGGCGATATGGAAGACTCGGTGAGATCTTGACGTTTTGGCAAAGGGACACCGATGCCAAGGCCTTGTACAACACGGAGGCACGATGCAAACTCCAATGAGGTTTGGGGATATTGGTGCTCCTTGGTCAAGGAGCATGAGGCAAGAATTAGATAGATCCACAAGGGGTTTCCACTAATTCCAATATCATGCCTAGGGTTTACAATGGAGGTGGGGGACTATATATAGGCCAGCCACTTAAACATGGGTACTTTAGGAATAAAAGACAAGTTCTGGACGGACTAAGGGGTACATGGGCCGCAGGCCCAAAGGCCTTTTACATGCCTGGCGACGGTCGGTCCAGAGACTCCGGTGTGGTGGACCAGAGATTCCGGTCGGTCTCCGGACCGGCCTCCGGAGGGGCCTTCAGATTGTCCCAGGGTCCGGTTCTGGGGGCAGACTAGAGGTGGGGCTGGAGACTCCGGTGTCTTCAGGCCGGAGACTTTGGTGGACCGTAGACTCCGGTGTGCACAGACCGGAGACTCCGGTCTAAGCAGCTCCAGCGTCTTGTGCTTCACGATCTGCTCCTTGTTCTCCATCCTTGGGTGCTTGGTGATGTGTCGAAGCTTCGTACCTGATGATGCATAGGGTAGTTGCAATAAGTAGCATACCATCCAAGGAGGTATCAAATTGACACGAGGAGAGGAGCGAGTTCACCTTAGCTTGGAGTGGACCCGAGTCATTGGTCCACTCCAAGCTAAGGTGAACTCGCTCCTCTCCTCGTGTCAATTTGATACCTCCTTGGATGGCGTGCTACTTCATACCACTACTTTGTGCATCATCAGGTACGAGCCCCCGCCGTGTCGATCCATGAGCTCTGAAGCTGCACCTGAGCTGAAGTTACCAAAACCGGAGTGTCCGGCCTGCCCGAGCCTGAACCTGGCACGGACATTCTGTGTGCCAGTTCGGACACTGCACGGACACTGCCCGGAGTGTCTGGCTACCCCGGACTGTCCGGCTCACTCGACCCGGAGTGTCCGGCCACCCCCGACTGTCCGGCCCACTCGACCCGGAGTGTCCAGCCCAAGTGATGGGCCTGCGAGCCTAGCTGGGCCCTATGGCCCATGTACCCCTCTATTTCGCCCAGAACTCTACTTTAATGCCTGAATTACCCCTGACTTTGTGGTTGGCCTATATATAGACCCCCACCTCCATTGTAAACCCTAGGCTTGATATTGGAATTAGTGGAAACCCCTTTGTGGATCTATCTAATTCTTGCCTCATGCTCCTTGACTAAGGAGCACCAATATCCCCAAACCTCGTTGGAGTTTGCATTGTGCCTCCGCGTTGTACAAGGCCTAGGCATCAGTGTCCCTTTTCCTAGACGTCAAGATCTCACCGAGTCTCCCATCTCGCCGTGCCGGTTCGAGAGAGAGTCCTCCGCCCGACGCCGATCCTAGGGATTGCGCCGGACCGGTCACCGCCGGCGTGAGCTATTGGTGTTTATCATGGTTTTGCGTGTGTGTGTGTTCATCGCGTTCTTCGTGCGTGTGTTCATCGTGTTCATCCTTCCCTCCTTCCCCCGCACTCCACCCTCGATTTGAAAGGGAATCGTGAAAATCGGGCCACCCTAGAGGTTTTCCCTCAACATATTGGTATCAAGAGCTTCGTTGCTCACGATTTCCCCCACAAAATTTTCTTCTATCCACCAAAAATTCGAAAATCCCCACAAAAAACAGCCCATATTTGCCTTTGGATCGATCTCTTGATTTGGAGTGTTATTTGTGGTTTTGATCCGACCAAACCTTGTCTAAGGAGTTGGTCTAGCTTTATCCTGCTTTTCCCCAGCCCGATTTGGCCAGTTTTTCGCGGATTAGGGCCCGAAGGCGAGGATTTCTGCTCAAGAACACGAGTAGGAAACCCGCGCCGGAGTGTCCGGCCCGACCGGAGTGTCCGGCCAAACCAGACCGGAGTTTCCGGCCAGACCGGAGTATCCGGCCAAGACAAACCGGAGTGTCCGGCTCTAATGCCTGTTTTGACTGTTTTGCCTCATTTTTTTGCATTGGCTAATCTCCTTTGTTTGCTCGTGTCCTGTGTGCGTGTCAGCAACTACCAGCAAGCTTCCGCATCATCAACTGCCGTGCTCATCGACACCACGGACCACGAACATCATCCCGCACCACCAACGCCAAGTTCATCATCAAAGAAGGTATAACTTGCGTCACCTTGTTAACCCCATCTTCCTTTGTGTGTACCTAACCCATGAGAGTGGCTCATCTTGTGTTTGCTTGAGCATTGTGCATTTGTCCTTGGATAGTGAGAGTGCAAGAGCAATATCAAGTGTGACTAGGTAGCATCAAGGGAGAGCAAAAAAAAATACAAAAGAGAGAAAAAGCAAAGGAAAAATAGTCTCCCATTGCCAAAGAGAGTCTCAAAGCTTGTAAGCAAGAAAGAAAGAAGAGCGCCCAAGGCAAGTGCACAAATCCGTTGCTCATTTTCCCTCTTTGCAAACGAGCCACGGTCTCTCCTTGCATTGGCACGACAACGAGCTTAGTCTTCATTAGGACATTTAGTTTGCTCATTTTCATAGTCGTGTCAATCCCAACTTTCTCCACGTGTGTGTATATAGTCGTAGGTTCCCGTCACCCTTTTGAGTTGTTGACCTTCGCCTTTGACTTGAGTTTTATTGGATTTTACCCACTTTTGACTATCCCTTTTCTTTTGGTTGGTTCTTTGGCTTTCCACAATCCTAACCTACCACCAACAAGCTTTTGAGAGTTAGTTCTTTCTTTAGTGTGAGTTTTCTCCGCATTTCCACTTTGCACGCTTATAGCTCTCACTTGTGGTTTCTAGTTTGGTGCAATCCCCAAGGTGAGGTACAAGGCTAACACCACCATATTCCACTTCCATATACAATACACGTGTGTTTTGCATGATGGATAGGCACGGTGAGACGAGCCAACCACCTTCCCAAGAAGAAGATCAAGGTCCGTACATGACGCGCGCAAGTCGCTTCATCGTTCGACAAGAGTTCCATGAACGTTGCCAAGCCCTTGAGACGCGACAAGATGAACAATTTGGCGAGACGCAAGACGAGTTCAAGAACATCGACAATCGCTTCGACGGCCTCGAATGACAAATGCATGCAATGCATCACAACTTCGGCCACCAAAATGAAGCGCTCCAATGCTCCGTCGCCGAAACAAATGACAATCTTCGACGCCCCATTGACGGCATGGCAAGACCACGTCAACGCGCATCAAGCTCGGCAAGTTCTTCGCATCGTCATGCACCTCTTCCACAAGATCTACATCAAAGTGCTCAAAGACGCAATGATGCCCCCGTGGTTGAAGATGGAATCTCTTCGAACTATGTACCTTCCCCACGGCACGCAACAACGTCAAGCTATGATGGTGACCTCTCTTCAAGGCCACGAGCAAGGCAAGAAGCACACCGTCATCACGCAAGGGCACTAGTGATCTGACAAGAGCAACCACAAGAGGAACCGCAAGCACAACCGCAAGTACAACCGCAAGTCTACCACCATCGACCGCGGCACATACTTAACACAACAAGTGATGACTCCAACTTGGAGAATCAAGCTCGTCATCAATGTGAAGATCTCCAAGATCCTCCTCCTCGTCATCAACGTCATGAACGTCAACAACGACACCATGGTCATCACGCGGCGCCTCCTCCACATTAACAAAACTTGGAGCATCAAATGATACAAGTTGAGCGTCGCCCACCATGTCAAGAGGCTCATGACCATGTTCTTCGCCGTGAGGCCCATGTGCCTAACCGGCATCACCAACCGAGGAACGAGCCTCCTCTTCGTCATCAACCGCGGCAAGAGGCTCCACAAGCTCGCCACCATGAGGCCCAAGCGCCTCAACCACGTCAACAACCGCGCCAAGAACAAGAGCAAGCTCCTCCTCAACAACAATATCAAGAGCAAGCTCCGCAACAAGGACGCAAGGACCAAGTTCCACCTCCACAACTACAAGATCATCAACAAGGTCACCAAGCTCGTCGCAATGTCCGCAACGATGAAGAAACTTTTGGCAAGCTCAAGTTCACCATGCCCAAGTTCACCGGATCTAGTGACCCCGAAGAATACCTCTCGTGGGCACTCAAAGTCGACAAGATCTTCCGCATGCACAACTATAGTAACGAGAAGATGGTCGCCATGGCTTCGCTAGAGTTTGATGATTACGCCAACCTTTGGTGGGAACAAGTTCAAGTTGCTCGTGATGCAAGACAAGAGCCGCCAATCACAACTTGGCATGACATGAAGGCTCACATGAGATCCCGGTTTGTCCCCGCGCACTACACGCGTGACCTCTTCAACAACCTTCAAGCTCTTCGTCAAGAGACAAAGTCCGTGGAAGAATACTTCAAGGAAATGGAACTCAACTTGATTCGCGCCAACATTGATGAGCGCATGGAGCAAACAATGGCACGTTTCCTTATTGGCTTGAATCGCCCAATCAAGCGCATCGTCGAGTTCCAAACATACAACAACATGGTTGAGCTTGTGCACATCGCAACAAAGGCTGAACGTCAAGTGCAAGAGGATATCAAGTACAACAAGACCAAGACGTACTTCACCTACAAGCAAGCTTCAACCCCTACACCAACAACTTTCAATGGTAGCTCCTCAAGTACCTCCAAGCCTTCCTTCAAGCCCACACTTCCTCAAGGAAAACCGCCAAGTGGCAAGCAAGCAAAGAGTGATACACCTTTCAACGGTGAATGCTACAAGTGTGGAGGTAAACGACACAAGTCGGCCGAATGTGGAAACAATAAAGTCTTGTTCATCCATGACAATGGTGATGAAGAGTACTTGAGTGAAGATGAGTTTGATGCCCATGTCAAGGAAGCAATGGCAAGGCAACGAGTGGAAGATGATCAAGAACTCCTCATGTGTGAACATGACGCAAGTCCATCGCTTGTCATCACAAGGATCTTGACCACTCAAGCACAAGAGCATGAAGACCAACGCTCCAATATCTTCCAAACACAAGCCGGCATCAATGGAAAATCTATCAAGGTGATCATTGATGGAGGGAGTTGTCACAACCTTGCTAGTACCGAGTTGTGTGAGAAACTCAACCTCACCCTCCATCCACACAAGCACCCCTACCACGTGCAATGGCTAAGTGACCAAGGGTCCATGAAGATCAAGCATACCGTATCGGTCGCCTTCGCCATTGGTCCTTACAAAGATACGGTGGAGTGTGATGTGGTTATTATGACAGTTTGCCACATGCTTCTTTGTCGACCATGGCAATTTGACAAGGCTGCTCAACATGATGGTCGCACCAATATCTACACCTTCAAATGGCTCAACAAAACATGTGTTTTGCAACCGATGACTCCTTGCCAAATAATTGCGGTCAATGCAAAGGCTTTAGCGAGGGCGCAAAGCACAACACGTACTTGTGAGAAGAGCGGTGAGAGAGAGAACCACCTCATAGTGAGTGAGAGCCACAAGCCAAACTCGAGTGGAAAAACTAAGAGTGTTCTCCTTACCACCAAAAGTGAGATGAGAGATGTTCGGAACAACCCATCCATCTTGCACTATGTCCTCCTTTGCAAGGGACTAGCGCAAGGGAGTAATGAATTAACTAATGTTCCTCCATCTTTGATGAATGTTTTGCAGGAATTCAAGGATGTGTTCCCCGAAGAGCTTCCACATGGACTACCTCCTCTTCGCGGCATCGAACATCGAATTGACCTCATCCCCGGTGCACCACTTCCCAACCGCGCCGCTTACCGCACGAACCCGGAGGAGACGAAGGAGATCGAACGTCAAATCAACCAACTCTTCTCCAAAGAATCTCATGGTGGAGGCCTTATGGGTCACTTTGGTCGCGACAAGACATTGGACATGCTCTACAATCACTACTTTTTGCCCAATATGAAGCGTGACGTGGAGCGCTACGTTCAACGATGCACGACATGTGTTCAAGCTAAGTCGCAAGCTAATCCCTATGGTCTTTATATGCCATTGCCTATTCCTCATACACCTTGGTCCGACATTAGCATGGATTTCGTGTTAGGATTGCCTAGATCTAAGCATGGTCATGATTCTATATTTGTCGTTGTTGATCGTTTTTCCAAAATGGCACACTTCATACCGTGCCATAAGACCGACGATGCTTCACATGTTGCAAATCTATTTTTTAGGGAAATCGTCCGTCTTCACGGTGTGCCAAGGACAATCGTCTCCGACCGCGACGTCAAATTCATGAGCTACTTGTGGAAGACCCTCATGGCCAAGATCGGCGTCAAGCTCCTCTTCTCATCCGCATCACATCCTCAAACTGATGGCCAAACCGAAGTTGTCAACCGAAGCCTCGGAACTCTCCTTCGTGTGTTGATCAAGAGAAACCTGAAGGATTGGGAGGAATGCATTCCACACGCCGAGTTCGCCTACAATCGAGCCAAGCACTAAACAACCAAGATGAGTCCATTCATGATCGTCTATGGTTTCGAGCCCCTCACCGCGCTCGACATCCTACCACTACCTCTCCATGAGCGCACGAACATGGACGTCGAGTAACGCGCACAAGCTATGAAGATGCTTCATGAAGAAACAAGAGCTACTATCGAACAACAAGTCCTTCGCCAAGCTTCAAGATTAAACAAGGACAAGAAGGAGATGATATTTGAAGAAGGTGACCTTGTGTGGATACACCTAAGCAAGGACCGCTTCCCCAAGGAACGTGACTCCAAGCTCAAGCCAAGAAGAGATGGTCCCTTCAAGGTCCTCAAAAGAATCAACAACAACGCCTACATCATCGACATACCGACCTCCAAGTACCTTGCAAGCAATACATTCAATGTCAAGGATCTCTCACCCTACCATGGAGATGCTCAAGATGATATCCATGAAGAGTCGGGGACGACTCTTTCCCAAGGGGGGGAGCTGATGCAGCCCGTCCTACGGATGCTTCTACATCTACAACAAGCCCGTCCTACGGACGCTTCTACATCTACAACAACAAGTCCCCCAAGTGGACCCATGACTCGTGCCCGAGCCAAACTCCTCCAAGCTAAGGTGAACTCGCTCCTCTCCTTGTGCCAATTTGATACCTACTTGGATGGCGTGCTACTTCATACCACTACTACTTTGTGCATCATCAGGTTCGAGCCCCCACCGCGTCGATCCACGAGCCCTGAAGCTGAAGCTGCCAAAGCCGGAGTGTCCGGCGTGACTCAGCTAGAGTGTCCGGCGCAGTCGGAGTGTCTGGCATGCCCGAGCCTGAACCTGGCGCGGACATTCTGTGTGCCAGTTCGGACACTACACGGACACTGCCCGGAGTGTCCGTCCACCCCGGACTGTCCGACTCACTCGACCCGGAGTGTCCGGCCAACCCGGACTGTCCGGCCCACTCGACCAAGAGTGTCCGGCCCAAGTGATGGGCCTGCGAGCCTAGCTGGGCCCTATGGCCCATGTACCCCTCTATTTTGCCTAGAACTCTACTTTCATGCCTGAATTACCCCTGACTTTGTGGTTGGCCTATATATAGACCCCCACCTCCATTGTAAACCCTAGGCTTGATATTGGAATTAGTGGAAACCCCTTTGTGGATCTATCTAATTCTTGCCTCATGCTCCTTGACTAAGGAGCACCAATATCCCCAAACCTCGTTGGAGTTTGCATTGTGCCTCCGCGTTGTACAAGGCCTAGGCATCGGTGTCCCTTTGCCTAGACGTCAAGATCTCACCGAGTCTCCCATCTCGCCGTGCCGGTTCGAGAGAAAGTCCTCTGCCCGACGCTGATCCTAGGGATTGCGCCGGACCGGTCACCACCGGCGTGAGCTATTGGAGTTTATCGTGGTTTTGCGTGTGTGTGTTCATCGCGTTCTTTGTGCGTGTGTTCGTCGTGTTCATCCTTCCCTCCTTACCTCGCACTCCACCCTCGATTTGAAAGGGAATCGTGAAAGATCGGGCCACCCTAGAGGTTTGCGGTGAGGGGCTCGAAACCATAGACGATCATGAATGGACTCATCTTGGTTGTTGAGTGCTTGGCTCGATTGTAGGCGAACTCGGCGTGTGGAATGCATTCCTCCCAATCCTTTAGGTTTTTCTTGATCAACACACAAAGGAGAGTTCCGAGGCTTCGGTTGACAACTTCGGTTTGGCCATCAGTTTGAGGATGTGATGCGGATGAAAAGAGGAGCTTGACGCTGAGCTGGGCCATGAGGGTATTCCATAAGTAGCTCACGAATTTGACGTCGCGGTCGGAGATGATTGTCCCTGGCACACCGTGAAGACGGACGATTTCCCTGAAAAACAGATTTGCAACATGTGAAGCATCGTCGGTCTCATGGCACGGTATGAAGTGTGCCATTTTGGAAAAATGATCCACAACAACAAATATAGAATCATGACCATGCTTAGATATAGGAAATCCTAACACGAAATCCATGCTAATGTCGGACGAAGGGGTATGAGGAATAGGCAATGACATATAAAGACCATAAGGGTTAGCTTGCGACTTAGCTTGAACACATGTCGTGCATCATTGAACGTAACGCTCCACGTCACGCTTCATCTTGGGCCAAAAGTAGTGATTGGAGAGCATGTCCAATGTCTTGTCACGATCAAAGTGACCCATAAGGCCTCCACCATGAGATTCTTGGAGAAGCAAAAGTTGAAGCGACGACTTCGGAATGCATAGCTTGTTTTGTTTAAAAAGAAAACCCTTATGCAAATAGAAATCATCAACTCCTTTGTCATTGGAGCACATTGCAAAAATTGGTTCAAAGAATGGGTCGGAAGCATACAAAGATTTTATTTCCTCAAGACCCAACACGTTGATTTCAAGTCTCGTAAGAAGGCTTCTATGTTTGCGAGACAAAGCGGCTGCAACTACATTATCTTTGCTCTTCTTATACTTGACAATGTACGAAAAAGACTCCATGAACTCAACCCACTTAGCATGTCTCTTGCTCAAGTTAGCTTGGCCTTTGAGGTATTTCAACGACTCGTGGTCGGAATGTATGATACATTCCTTTGGCCAAAGGTAGTGTTGCCAAACTTGAAGGATACGAACTAAGACAAAAAGCTCTTTGTCATAAATTGGATAGTTAAGGCGAGCACCATCAAGTTTCTTGTTGTGGTAAGCTATAGGACGTCCGTTTTACATAAGGACTCCTCCAATGCCAATACCACTAGCATCACACTCTATCTTAAAAGTTTTTGTGAAATCCGGTAAAGCAAGGAGAGGTGGTTCGGTGAGCCTCTTTTTGAGTTCATCAAAAGCGTTTTGTTGTGCTTTGCCCCACACGAAGGTGACATTCTTTTTCGTCAACTCGTTGAGAGGACAAGCAATAGTGGAAAAGTCTTTCACAAAGCGTCGATAGAAACCGGCCAACCCATGAAAACTTCGGAGTTCACTCACATTTGTTGGGATGGGCCAATCTCGTATGTCCTTTACGTTGGAAACATCAACTTCAATTCCCTTCGAAGAAACGACAAATCCAAGAAAAATCAACTTGTCTTTAGCAAAAGTGCACTTGGGAAGATTAACAAAAAGCTTTTCATGTCGAAGGATTTGCAAAACTTCCTTGACATGTGTTATATGGTCCTCAAGTGATTTGCTATAAACAAGAATATCATTGAAATAGACAACAACACTTTTTCCAATGAGAGAACGCAAGATGTGATTCATAAGGCGCATGAAGGTGGATGGGGCATTCGATAAACCAAAGGGCATACCCAACCATTCATAGAGACAAAGTTTCGTCTTGAAGGCGGTTTTCCACTCATCACCTTCAGCCATGCGTATTTGATGGTAACCACTACGAAGATCAATTTTCCAAAAAAATAGTGGCTCCACACAACTCATCAAGCATGTCATCGAGACGTGGTATGGGATGTCGATAACGCACGGTGATAGCATTGATTGGACGGCATTCCATGCATAACCATAACGTATCATCCGTCTTTGGAACAAGAATCACGGGTATGGCACTTGGACTAGTGCTAACTTGGATTAAACCTTTGGAGACAAGTTGGTTGATTTGACGTTCGATCTCCTTCGTCTCCTCTGGGTTCGTGTGGTAGGCGGCGTAGTTTGGAAGAGGTGCGCCGGGGATGAGGTCAATGCGATGTTCTATGCCATGAAGAGGAGGTAGTCCCTGTGGGAGCTCTTCGGGAACACATCCTTGAATTCCTGCAAAACACTCATCAAAGATGGAGGAACATTGGTTAATTCATTAGTTCCTTGCGCTAGTCCCTTGCAAAGGAGGACATAGTGCAAGATGGATGGGTTGTTCTGAACATCTCTCATCTCACTTTTGGTGGCAAGGAGAACACTCTTAGTTTTTCCACTCAAGTTTGGCTTGTGGCTCTCACTCACTATGAGGTGGTTCTCTCTCTCACCGCTCTTCTCACAAGTACGTGTTATGCTTTGCGCCCTCACTAAAGCCTTTGCATTGTTCGCAATTATTTGGCTAGGAGTCATCGGTTGCAAAACACATGTTTTGTTGAGCCATTTGAAGGTGTATACATTGGTGCGACCATCATGTTGAGCAGCCTTGTCAAATTGCCATGGTCGACCAAGAAGCATGTGGCCAACTGTCATAGGAACCACATCACACTCCACCGTATCTTTGTAAGGACCAATGGCGAAGGAGACCGATACGGTATGCTTGATCTTTACAGACCCTTGGTCACTTAGCCATTGCACGTGGTAGGGGTGCTTGTATGGATGGAGGGTGAGGTGGAGCTTCTCACACAACTCGGTGCTAGCAAGGTTGTGACAACTCCCTCCGTCAATGATCACCTTGATAGATTTTCCATTGATGTCGGCTCGTGTTTGGAAGATATTGGAGCGTTGGTCTTCATGCTCTTGTGCTTGAGTGGTCAAGATCCTTGTGACGACAAGCGATGGACTTGCGTCATGTTCACACATGAGGAGTTCTTGATCATCTTCCACTCATTGCCTTGCCATTGCTTCCTTGACACGGGCATCAAACTCATCTTCACTCAAGTACTCTTCATCACCATTGTCATGGATGGACAAGACTTTCTTGTTTGCACATTCGGCCGACTTGTGTCCTTTACCTCCACACTTGTAGCATTCACCGTTGAAAGGTGTATCACTCTTTGCTTCCTTGCCACTTGGGGGCAGTTTTCCTTGAGGGAGTGTGGGCTTGAAGGAAGGCTCGGGGGTACTTGAGAATCTTCCATTGAAAGTTGTTGGTGTAGGGGTTGAAGCTTGCTTGTAGGTGAAGTACGTCTTGGGCTTGTTGTACTTGATATCCTCTTGCACTTGACGTTCAGCCTTTGTTGCGATGTGCACAAGCTCAACCATGGTGTTGTATGTTTGGAACTCGACGATGCGCTTGATTAGGTGATTCAAGCCAATAAGGAAACGTGCCATTGTTTGCTCCATGCGCTCATCAATGTTGGCACGAATCAAGTTGAGTTCCATTTCCTTGAAGTACTCTTCCACGGTCTTTGTCCCTTGACGAAGCGCTTGAAGGTTGTTGAAGAGGTCACCCGTGTAGTGCACGGGGACAAACCGAGATCTCATGTGAGCCTTCATGTCATGCCAAGTTGTGATTGGCGGTTCTTGTCTTGCATCACGAGCAACTTGAACTTGTTCCCACCAAAGGTTGGCGTAATCATCAAACTCAAGCGAAGCCATGGCGACCATCTTCTCATTGCTATAGTTGTGCATGCGGAAGATCTTGTTGACTTTGAGTGCCCACGAGAGGTATTCTTCGGGGTCATTGGATCCGGTGAACTTGGGCATTGTGAACTTGAGCTTGCCAAAAGTTTCTTCATCGTTGCGGTCATTGCGACGAGCTTGGTGACCTTGTTGATGATCTTGTAGTTGGGGAGGTGGAACTTGGTTATTGCGTCCTTGTTGCGGAGCTTGCTCTTGATATTGTTGTTGAGGAGCTTGCTCTTGCTCTTGGCGCGTTTGTTGATGTGGTTGAGGCGCTTGGGCCTCATGGTGGTGAGGGTGTGGAGCCTCTTTACGTGGTTGATGACGAAGAGGAGGCTCGTTCCTTGGTTGGTGATGTTAGTTAGGCACATTGGCCTCACGGCGAAGAATATGGTCATGAGCCTCTTGACGTGGTGGGCGTCGCTCAACTTGTATCACTTGACGCTCCAAGTTTTGTTGAGGTGGAGGAGGCACCTCGTGATGACCATGGTGTCGGTGCGGACGTTCATGACGTTGATGACGAGGAGGAGGATCTTGGAGAGCTTCACGTCGATGACGAGCTTGATTCTCGAAATTAGAGTCATCACTTGTTGTGTCAAGTATGTGTCGCGGTCGATGGTGGTAGACTTGCGCTTGCACTTGAGGTTGCGCTTGCGGTTCCTCTTGTGGTTGCTCTTGTTGGATCACTTGTGCCCTTGCGTGATGACGGTGTGCTTCTTGCCTTGCTCGTGGCCATGAAGAGAGGTCACCATCATAGCTTGACGTTGCGGCCTGCCGTGGGGAAGGTACTGTGGCGCCCCGCCAAAACCACTACTAGAAAATCGCGTTGTTTTTGTGCATTGCATCATCATGACCGCATGCTCATGTCATCATGCCACCTTGCATTTGAGCATCGTCATGTCATCTGGCATTTGTTTGCATAAAACTATTTTCGAAAAGCCTGGTTTTGTTTTCTAAACGCCCCGTCCTTCATTCAAAGTAAAACCCGGGTCTCCAGAATATTTTGTTTTGTCTACCAGCGGATTTCAAAAGCCCCTTTTTAAATGAATAAAATATTTAAATTATTTTGGGAGGCAGCCAGCCAGGCCCGAAAGCCTCGCCGGCCACCTCCAGATAAAATTCTACCTACCCAGAAAACACCCAAGACTTTTCCCAGCAAATACCCTACCCATCCTGTCCTACCCAGCCCCTTCCACATCACCCCGGCCAACCACAGCCTGCCACCTCACCACTTCCTCCACCCCAGCCACTCCTCACCTGCCACCTCACCCAACTCACACCCCACCCAGCCCCCACGCCTCGCCAGTCCCTCACCACACCTGGCTGCCGCCTGGCCCACCACCACCCCACCTAGGCACGCGCCCCCAGGCGAGCATCTCCCGCCCTGCGCCCAACTCCCGAACCCTCGCCTAGACACACACCCGCACGTCACCACCGCACCGACCGCCCTGGCCCCACCACCATCGACCGCCCGCGCCCCCAGGCCCCTGGTCCCACGCCCCACGTCCCCGTCTCCATCCTTCCAACCACCTCGCGCCGCCTCCAAGCTCGCCCCGCTGCTCGCCGCCCTCGCCTCCGCTCGCCGCCCCGTGTCTTCCTCCCACCGCCGCCGCCCGGACCCGCACTTCGCCGCCGCCCTCCTCCGTCGCGTCGCCGCCGCCTCCCTCAAGCTCCTCCACCCTGGGCCGCTCGTCCCCGCCGCGTCGCCGGCGCCTTCCTCCCGACTCCCTAGCTCCTCGCCGCCGCCAGATCCCAGCTCCGCGTCGCCCGAGCCAACCCCGCCTCCCCGACCTCGCCGTCTCCTGAGCCCGTCTGCCCCAAGCACCTCGCCGCCGTCCCTCTACTCTACTCCGGCCCCACCCCTGCGCTGTCTCCCTCCCGCTCGAGCCCCGCCCTGCGCGCACCGCGCCGTCCTCGGCCTCAAGCCCTCGCCACCGTGTCCTCCATCCTCTGCGACGTGGCCTCCGTCACCGCCGTCTCTGAAGTGGCACCACCGCTAGGGCTGGCCCTCTCCAAGCTCCACACGCAGGCTGCCACCCTACCGCAGTGGTTTTTCCCCTTGCTGCCACCTCGTCTGCCTCGACCCGACCCGGAGAAGCCGTGTGGGCGCACGTCGTGCTCTGGCCGCAGTCGCGTGCCCCTGTTTCCTGCAGATGTGCATGCGTGTGTGCATGTCAAGCTTGAAGGACACCTGCAGCCGCGCATGTCTGCCTCTGTTGGCCCTGTTTTCCTGATCCGTTCGGAAAGATGCTCGAGACCCTCCCGACGAACAAGATCGTCAAGTGACAAGACCTCCAACATCGTCTGTGATGTCACCGAAGCGCCGCTACCGGAGGACCACCGATGAGAACTGTCACAATGCCAAGATCTACTGAAGACCGATCCTGCCGACACCAAGAGCTACCACGACCCCATCCGACAAATCAAGATCGACCGCCGACAAGACCGGCGCCAAACTCCAAGACCTTCCACACGGATCCGAACATCGAACCCCTGGTACGACAAGACCGTCGACATGACCCGATGACCGCCAAGATCGCCACCGGTACGACAAGCGCTTCATCTCCGAATGCCAATTCCTTCTTCCCGGATACGACAAGATCTACTTCCGATGTCCGAGAACGATTCCGCCGAGACCGTCGAACCCCGGAACCCAAGTTCGCCGCACCCTAATGTGATTCCCTATCCGAGACCCCATTATTTTTATAACAATAACATTATCAATTCTTGCACATTAAATGGTTCATATTCGCATCGCATCATGTGGGTTTGGGGGCATTATGCCGATTCACATCGTAATTAAATATGGAGTCTATATGAGGGCTTTTCTAGTCTTATATTGGCTCCATTTGAATTTGAGTAGCGAACCGTTGCCCCGTGTCTTCCTGTTCATACAACATTTAAATTGCGGGGTTCTAAATAACTTGAACCGATGAATTAATTGTCGGGACCCTGGTTCCGCTTAATACTGCCCATTTGCACCATATCTGCATCATCTCATAATCATGCCGAATCTTCTGCCGTACTATTAAATAGTGCATCCGGTGTTTCTTTTAGTGCTTTGCTTCTTCGCGGATTAGACCGATGAGTGGATGCGAGTATCGACAAGTTCTTCGGATATGAACCTTCGGCAGCATTTTCCCAGGCGAGCATTCTCCCCCTATCTACCTATTTTGCATTTATAGTCTTTATTTCCTCTTGTTGATCTATTGCTACCCGTGGCGCGATGCTTTAGTTTCCGTGCACCAGTTATATCCCGTGCAGCCTCTATATTGTCTTGGACACCTCCTATTACCTGTGTTTGGTAGATAGCGGGCCTTGCGAGATGGCAGATGTTTATTGGTGGAGATGCTTAGTGGTGGAGATGATCATGACTTTAAATACAACTATTAAAATGCTAGATATAACTAATGCAGAGGCATCGGTGGGCAATAGATGTTATTTGGTTCTTCCACGCTCACTTGTGTCTCGTAGGACCCGAGTACTTGATACCTGTTCCTTGATTTTTCGCACTATCCACATCCGGGAGGCCTTATGGACCCCCCTGAGCCAGAGCTTGATTCATTTCTATTTCTTGGGGCCACAAAGTAGTTTGGGGCTTTATTACTATCCTGTACTTATGCCATGCTTTACTGCTTTATTTAAGACTGTGCGTGGAGCACCTGTACTGTTTTGGGACGTGGAATGTTTTCGCAGTATCGACAAGCCCAGTCACACTTTCGGGTTCCCAGTCGTTTATAGCCATTGACGCAAACCCTGGGTCCATTCCGGAGCCGGACTACTTCGTTGCGGGTAGCTTAGTGGGGTGGCCCCCTGAAATATTTTATGAATCCTGTGATCGCTTTGTCGTGAATGCCTCGTTGGGTTTTGAGTTGGTTTTTCCGAGGTTGATCGAGTGTGTGTTGCTATTTGTGCACCCCTGCAGGGTAAAACTTTCTGAAAGCCATGTCCGCGGTTATGGACGACTTGGAGCACAGTATCTCGATCATAGACAAGCATAACTAAAGTAGTGCTATAAATTTGACTTAATATGTGACTAGTAATCAGCTCAAGTATAACGGAATGGATATTAAAACTGCCAACAACTGGTGGATCTTGGTCGTATCGTGTTCTGATATACCTGCCTAGCAAGATTACAACTCCAATGGAATGTGATAAAAGTGCCAACAACTGCTGGGTTTTGGGATTCCTCAGGACAAAGATATCTGGCTAGTAACTGTTCCAACTACAATGGATTGTTAATTAAAACTTCCCACTACTTATGCTTCAGGATGACTCATGTTACCTATATTTGATTAGTAATTGCTGCAACTATAATTGAATGAATAAAACTGCCAACTGTGTGAGTTCCTTGGTCCGACTTCCTCGTTTGGTCTTGAGGGGGAAATACTAGGATGGGTTTGTTTGGTGTTAGCTTCAGGTTGGATCCGAATAGGTCTTTCTTTCCCCTCTCTCATAGCCGCCAGTGATACCGAGTCTCTATAGGTTGTTTAGTGCCGCTGCGCTGCCGCTTCAGTCCACCATACCTATGTAGGCGAGAGCCGCCGAATTCTAGCCTCGCCGTGTACTGGCCTCAGTACTGACGCTCCTCTTTTCCCTTTGCCCTTTGCCGGCACCCCTTTTGTTTTGGCAGGTTTGAGATCGCCGTCGTTAGTAGGGTTACCCTTCCGGCTTGGCCTGGGCAGGGTTATGGACGCCATTGGTTATTCTTCAGGGCTCTTAGCCCCATTTGCATCTTGTTCGTAGTCGGACGCTCTATCGTTTTTAAGGTGATTTGGATCTTTGTATTGTATATCTGTAATCTTGACTCAGGGAGTCGCTGTTGTATATATATCTGTTCTGTGGGTCCCATCGAGGACTGTTGTGTAATGTTATTACTTCGTTTTCCACCCGCACGAAAATGCCTGGTGGGCGTCCTTGAATTGTTTCTACGCGGGTTTAGCGGAAATCGCTAAAACTTGCATAGGGCCGATTTGAGGGTGTTACAAAGTGGTATCAGAGCTCAGCAGTTGCGATACCCCACAAGTCCAGCCTATAGGATAACCTAGCTAACGGCCGAAGTAGAGTGTCAAAACTATTTTGCAAAGTCGGTTGGATAGATCTGATTAGGTCTGTTTTACTCCTTACCCCTCTGCTGTTCTTCCCTTACCTCTGCGTGTTTTGAATCTGCTCTCTTCCCTTCTTCTAGTCCAGGATTTCTCGTGGTTGGGTTTTCCGTCGTACCTTCAGGGTTTCGCTTCCTCCTCGGGCAACAGTTTTTCTACATCCGGTCTTCGTGCTATCTGAGGAATCCTTCATCTGTTGGACTTCTCTTTGTTCCTTCTTGTGCCTTCCGGTGTTTTCCGACGCGACGACATCCTCTACGCCAGATCCGATGCAGAGTCTACTTCCCTCCTTGTTTCGAATCTCGTTTGTCGAGATCTTCAGTCTAATTCAGAGAGTTGGTTGCATAAATCACCTATTCGTGTGCAGAGTAATGGTTTGGGTGCGCGATGGACTGATCACCATCCGACTACTCTTATCATTTGCTCTTGTATATTGAATCGGTGGATCCAGCAATCTTACTCTGTCCATGGAAGTTAGAGGTGGCTTTATTTGGGGTTACCTCTACCTTCGCCCTTTGATCCCGAAGTGTTCTCTCGACGATCACGGACAAGGACCTCTTGTTAGTGGTGTCGTGAGGATCTACACGAAGCGAGAAGATTCAGATCGCCGACCTTCTTCCCGATACCATCAGGCGGATCTCGCTTTGTTAGTGCTGTCGAATTGTGGCGCCCCGCCAAAACCACTACTAGAAAATCGCGTTGTTTTTGTGCATTGCATCATCATGACCGCATGCTCATGTCATCATGCCACCTTGCATTTGAGCATCGTCATGTCATCTGGCATTTGTTTGCATAAAACTATTTTCGAAAAGCCTGGTTTTGTTTTCTAAACGCCCCGTCCTTCATTCAAAGTAAAACCCGGGTCTCCGGAATATTTTGTTTTGTCTACCAGCGGATTTCAAAAGCCCCGTTTTAAATGAATAAAGTATTTAAATTATTTTGGGAGGCAGCCAGCCAGGCCCGAAAGCCTAGCCGGCCACCTCCAGATAAAATTCTACCTACCCAGAAAACACCCAAGACTTTTCCCACCAAATACCCTACCCACCCTGTCCTACCCAGCCCCTTCCACATCACCCTGGCTAACCACAGCCTGCCACCTCACCACTTCCTCCACCCCAGCCACTCCTCACCTGCCACCTCACCCAACTCACACCCCACCCAGCCCCCACGCCTCCCCAGTCCCTCACCACACCTGGCCGCCGCCTGGCCCACCACCACCCCACCTGGGCACGCGCCCCCAGGCGAGCATCTCCTGCCCCGCGCCCAACTCCCGAACCCCCGCCTGGACACACACCCGCACGCCACCACCGCACCGACCGCCCTGGCCCCACCACCATCGACCGCCCGCGCCCCCAGGCCCCTGGTCCCGCGCCCCACGTCCCCGTCTCCATCCTTCCAACCACCGCGCGCCGCCGCCAGGCTCGCCCCGCTGGAGCCGCCCTCGCCTCCGCTCGCCGCCCCGCGTCTTCCTCCCACCGCCGCCGCCCGGACCCGCGCTTCGCCGCCGCCCTCCTCCATCGCGTCGCCGCCGCCTCCCTCAAGCTCCTCCACCCCGAGCCGCTCGTCCCAGCCACATCGCCGGCGCCTTCCTCCCGACTCCCCAGCTCCTTGCCGCCGCCAGATCCCAGCTCCGTGTCGCCCGAGCCGACCCCGCCTCCTCGACCTCGCCGTCTCCTGAGCCCGTCCTCCCCAAGCACCTCGCCGCCGTCCCTCTACTCCGCTCCGGCCCCACCCCTGCGCCGTCTCCCTCCCGCTCGAGCCCCGCCCTGCGCGCACCCTGCCGTCCTCGGCCTCAAGCCCTCGCCACCGCGTCCTCCATCCTCTGTGACGTGGTCTCCATCACCGCCTTCTCTGAAGTGGCACCACCGCTAGGGCCGGCCCTCTCCAAGCTCCACACGCAGGCTGCCACCCTACCGCCGCGGTTTTTCCCCTTGCTGCCACCTCGTATGCCTCGACCCGACCCGGAGAAGCCGTGTGGGCGCACACCGTGCTCTGGCCGCAGTCGCGTGCCCCTGTTTCCTGCAGATGTGCATGCGTGTGTGCATGTAAAGCTTGAAGGACACCTGCAGCCGCGCGTGTCTGCCTCTGTTGGCCCTGTTTTCTTGATCTGTTCGGAAAGATGCTCGAGACCCTCCCGACGAACAAGATCGTCAAGTGACAAGACCTCCAACATCGTCTGTGATGTCGCCGAAGCGCCGCTACCAGAGGACCACCGATGAGAACTGTCACAATGCCAAGATCTACCGAAGACCGATCCCGCCAACACCAAGAGCTGCCACGACCCTATCCGGCAAATCAAGATCGACCGCCGACAAGACCGGCGCCAAACTCCAAGACCTTCCACACGGATCCGAACATCGAACCCCTGGTACGACAAGGCCGTCGACATGACCCGATGACCGCCAAGATCGCCACCGGTACGACAAGCGCTTCATCTCCGAACGCCAAGTCCTTCTTACCGGATGCGACAAGATCTACTTCCGATGTCCGAGAACGATTCCGCCGAGACCGTCGAACCCCGGAACCCAAGTTCGCCGCACCCTAATGTGATTCCCTATCCGAGACCCCATTATTTTTATAACAATAACATTATCAATTGTTGCACATTAAATGGTTCATATTCGCATCGCATCATGTGGGTTTGGGGGCATTATGCCGATTCACATCGTAATTAAATATGGAGTCTATATGAGGGCTTTTCTAGTCTTATATTGGCTCCTTTTGAATTTGAGTAGCGAACCGTTGCCCCGTGTCTTCCTGTTCATACAACATTTTAATTGCGGGGTTCTAAATAACTTGAACCGATAAATTAATTGTCGGGACCCCGGTTCCGCTTAATACTGCCCATTTGCACCGTATCTGCATCATCTCATAATCATGCCGAATCTTCTGCCGTAATATTAAATAGTGCACCCGGTGTTTCTTTTAGTGCTTTGCTTCTTCGCGGATTAGACCGATGAGTGGATGCGAGTACCGACAAGTTCTTCGGATATGAACCTTCGGCAGCATTTTCCCAGGCGAGCATTCTCCCCCTATCTATCTATTTTGCATTCATAGTCTTTATTTCCTCTTGTTGATCTATTGCTACCCGTGTCGCGATGCTTTAGTTTCTGTGCACCAGTTATATCCCGTGCAGCCTCTATATTGCCTTGGACACCTCCTATTACCTGTATTTGGTAGATAGCGGGCCTTGCGAGTCGTAGTGCGCTCAGGTGTGATCTTGTGCTGTCAAGTACCACAGTTGTTGGAATGATGGCAGATGTTTATTGGTGGAGATGCTTAGTGGTGGAGATGATCATGACTTTAAATACAACTATTAAAATGCTAGATATAACTAATGCAGAGGCATCAGTGGGCAATAGATGTTATTTGGTTCTTCCACGCTCACTTGTGTCCCGTAGGACCCCGAGTACTTGATACCTGTTCCTTGATTTTTCGCACTATCCACATCCGGGAGGCCTTATGGACCCCCCTAAGCCAGAGCTTGATTCATTTCTATTTCTTGGGGCCACGAAGTAGTTTGGGGCTTTATTACTATCCTGTACTTATGCCATGCTTTACTGCTTTATTTAAGACTGTGCGTGGAGCACCTGTACTGTTTTGGGACGTGGAATGTTTTCGCGGTATCGACAAGCCCAGTCACACTTTCGGGTTCCCAGTCGTTTATAGCCATTGACGCAAACCCTGGGTCCGTTCCGGAGCCGGACAACTTCGTTGCGGGTAGCTTAGTGGGGTGGCCCCCTGAAATATTTTATGAATCCTGTGATCGCTTTGTCGTGAATGCCTCGTTGGGTTTTGAGTTGGTTTTTCCGAGGTTGATCGAGTGTGTGTTACTATTTGTGCACCCCTGCAGGGTAAAACTTTCTGAAAGCCGTGTCCGTGGTTATGGACGACTTGGAGCACAGTATCTCGATCATAGACAAGCATAACTAAAGTAGTGCTATAAATTTGACTTAATATGTGACTAGTAATCAACACAAGTATAACGGAATGGATATTAAAACTGCCAACAACTGGTGGATCTTGGTCGTATCGTGTTCTGATATACCTGCCTAGTAAGTATTACAACTCCAATGGAATGTGAAAAAAGTGCCAACAACTGCTGGGTTTTGGGATTCCTCAGGACAAAGATATCTGGCTAGTAACTGTTCCAGCTAAAATGGATTGTTAATTAAAACCTCCCACTACTTATGCTTCAGGATGACTCATGTTACCTATATTTGATTAGTATTTGCTGCAACTATAATTGAATGAATAAAACTGCCAACTGTGTGAGTTCCTTGGTCCGACTTCCTTGTTTGGTCTCGAGGGGGAAATACTAGGATGGGTTTGTTTGGTGTTAGCTTCAGGTTGGATCCGAATAGGTCTTTCTTACCCCTCTCTCATAGCCGCCAGTGATACCGAGTCTCTATAGGTTGTTTAGTGCCGCTGCGCTGCCGCTTCAGTCCACCATACCTATGTTGGCGAGAGCTGCCGAATTCTAGCCTCGTCATGTACTGGCCTCAGTACTGACGCTCATCTTTTCCCTTTGCCCTTTGCCGGCACCCCTTTTGTTTTAGCAGGTTTGAGATCGCCGTCGTTAGCAGGGTTACCCTTCCGGCTTGGCCTAGGCAGGGTTATGGACGCCATTGGTTATTCTTCAGGGCTCTTAGCCCCATTTGCATCTTGTTCGTAGTCGGACGGTCTATCGTTTTTAAGGTGATTTAGCTCTTTGTATTGTATCTATAATCTTGACTCAGGGAGTCGCTGTTGTATATATATATATCTGTTCTGTGGGTCCCATCGAGGACTGTTGTGTAATGTTATTACTTCGTTTTCCACCCGCACGAAAATGCCTGGTGGGCGTCCTTGAATCATTTCTATGCGGGTTTGGCGGAAATCGCTAAAACTTGCATAGGGCCGATTTGAGGGTGTTACAGGTACATAGTTCGAAGAGGTTCCATCTTCAACCACGGGGGCATCATTGCGTCTTGGAGCACTTGGAGGTAGATCTTGTGGAAGAGGTGCATGACGATGTGAAGAACTTGAAGAGCTTGATGCGCGTGAACGTGGTCTTGCCATACCGTCGATGAGGCGTCGAAGATTTTCATTTGTTTCGGCGATGGAGCGTTGGAGCGCTTCATTTTGGTGGCCGAAGTTGTGATGCATTGCATGCATTTGTCGTTCGAGGCCGTCGAAGCGGTTGTCGATGTTCTTGAACTCGGCTTGCGTCTTGCCAAATTGTTCATCTTGTCGCGTCTCAAGTGCTTGGCAACGTTCACGGAACTCTTGGCGGACGATGAAGTGACTTGCGCGCGTCATGTATGGTCCTTGATCTTCTTCATGGGGAGGTGGTTGGCTCGGCTCACCGTGCCTATCCATCATGCAAGACACACAAGTATTGTATATGGAAGTGTAATATGGTGGTGTTAGCCTTGTACCTCACCTTGGGGATTGCACCAAACTAGAAACCACAAGTGAGAGCTATAAGCGTGCAAAGTGGAATTGCAAAGAAAACTCACACTAAAGAAAGAACTAACTCTCAAAAGCTTGTTGGTGGTAGGTTAGGATTGTGGAAAGCTAAAGAACCAACCAAAAGAAAAGGGATAGTCAAATGTGGGTAAAATCCAACAAAACTAAAGTCAAACGCGAAGGTCAACAACTCAAAAGGGTGACGGGAACCTACGACTATGTACACACACGTGGAGCAAGTTGGGATTGACACGACTATGAAGATGAGCAAACAAAATGTCCTAATGAAGACTAAGCTCGTTGTCGTGCCAATGCAAGGAGAGACCGTGGCTCGTCTACAAAGAGGAAATATGAGAAACGGATTTGTGCACTTGTCTTGGGCGCTCTTCTTTCTCTCTTGCTTACAAGCTTTGAGACTCTCTTTGGCAATGGGAGACTATTTTTCTTTGTATCTTTTTCTTTCTTTTGCTTTGCTTTTTATTTGCTCTCCCTTGGTGCTACCTAGTCACACTTGATATTGCTCTTGCACTCTCACTATCCAAGGATAAATGCACAATGCTCAAGCAAACACAAGATGAGCCACTCTCATAGGATAGGTACACACAAAGGAAGATAGGGGTTCACAAGGTGACGCAAGTTATACCTTCGTTGATGATGAACTTGGCGACGGTGGTGCGAGATGATGTTCATGGGCTGTGGTGTCGATGAGCACGGGGGTTGTCGATGCCGAAGCTTGTTGTTAGTTGACGACACACACATGGGCACAAACAAACAAGAGGAAATTAGCCAATGCAAAATTAGAGGCAAAACTGTCAAAATCAGGTGTCAGGCCGGAGACTCCAGGGTTTCAGGCTGGAAACTCCGGTGCTGGCTGGAGACTCCGGTGTGGATAGGCCGGAGACTCTGGTGTGCAGGCCGGATACTCCGGTCTGGAGTCAGATCGCGAACTGCTCGTGTTCTTGAGCAGAAATCCATGCCTTGGGTCCTCAAATCCGCGGAAAATTGGCCAAATTGGGCTGGGAAAACGCAGGATAAAGCTGGACCAACACCTAAGACAAGGTTTGGTCGAATCAAAACCACAAATAACACTCCAACTCAAGAGATCGATCCAAAGGCAAATATGGGCTGTTTTTTGGGGATTTTCAAATTTTTTGGTGGATAGAAGAAAATTTTGTGGGGGAAATCGTGAGCAACGAAGCTCTTGATACCAATATGTTGAGGGCAAACCTCTAGGGTGGCCCGATCTTTCACGATTCCCTTTCAAATCGAGGATGGAGTGCGGGGAGAGGAGGGGAGGATGAACACGACGAACACACGCAAGAAGAACGCGATGAACACACACACAATACCACGATACACACCGTAGGACGGGCGGTAACCGGTCCGGCAGAATCCCTAGGATCGGCGTCGGGCGGAGGACTCTCTCTCGAACCGACACGGCGAGATGGGAGACTCGGTGAGATCTCGACGTCTTGGCAAAGGGACACCAATGCCAAGGCCTTGTACAACACGGAGGCACGATGCAAACTGCAACGAGGTTTGGGGATATTGGTGCTCCTTGGTCAAGGAGCATGAGGCAAGAATTAGATAGATCTACAAGGGGTTTCCACTAATTCCAATATCATGCCTAGGGTTTACAATGGAGGTGGGGGACTAATATAGGCCAGCCACTTCAACAGGGGTACTTTAGGAATAAAAGACAAGTTCTGGACTAAGGGGTACATGGGCCGCAGGCCCAAAGGCCTTTTACATGCCTGGCGACGGTCGGTCCGGAGACTCCGGTGTAGTGGACCGGAGACTCCGGTCTGGACTGAAGATTTCGGTCGGTCTCCGGACCAGCCTCTGGAGGGGCCTTCAGATTGTCCCAGGGCCCAGTTCTGGGGGCAGACTGGAGGTGGGGCCGGATACTCTGGTGTCTTCAGGCCGGAGACTTTGGTGGACCACAGACTCCGGTGTGTGCAGATCGGAGACTCCAGTCTGAGCAGCTCCAGCGTCTTCTGCTTCACTATCTGCTCCTTGTTCTCCATCCTTGGGTGCTTGTTGATGTGTCGAAGCTTCGTACCTGATGATGCATAGTGTAGTTGCATGAAGTAGCACACCATCCAAGGAGGTATCAAATTGGCACGAGGAGAGGAGCGAGTTCACCTTAGCTTGTAGGAGTTTGGCTCGGGCACAAGTCATGGGTCCACTTGGGGGACTTGTTGGTGTAGATGTAGGAGCATCCGTAGGACGGGCTGCATCATTGTGTCTATTCTATTTTGAGCTATTACTACCGTCTCTCTTGTGCATTGCAATATTCCTATTCATACATTGTTGTGCCACGTTTATCTCCACGTGTGTATTTCCTTGGGTATTTGTCACACGATCAACACTAGGATTTGCTTTGGTGAAGTTAGGGATCCATACCTACAGCTCAACTACATACTCCTGCATTGTCGTGTGATCCTTCTTGTACCCTTAGTATTTGCTTCATCACATCCGTGCACGTATTGTTTATCCAAGTTGGTAGCTTTTACTAATTCACTTTGGAACGATAAGATTTTCTTTTCTTGTAGTTGTGAGTGAGCCACCAAAATATTTTTGAATTTGTGCACTAATCGACTAATCATGGTACTAGTCCTTTTGATGTCATGCAGAAAAATGATGTGAACTATACTGTTACTTGGGGAGGTTATGAAGGATTGCGTGATCACCTCCAGGAGATGATTACTACAACAACTAATGACATAGATAAACAAATACAAGGTTTGAATATGAAGATGGGTGAAACTGATAAAACCGTCAAGGAAGTTCAGACACATGTCACATATATTTAGCAAAGTCTCCATACTTTGACACAGTCTATGATAGCATTGCGTGTTGCTATAGAGCAACGTCCACAATCTCATGATGACGGAGCTGATGGTGATAGTGTATTTGGTGACAATTCTGGTGTTCATGCTCATCCTGCTGCTCATACCGCTGGTTGTGGAGGTGGTATTGCTGGTCGTGGCCGTGGTTTCGCTCCTTTGGGTGCCCAACGAATTCCACAACAAGATGACGGTTTAGGCAAGCCTAAGTTTTCTATTCCAAGATTTGAGTGCTCTCTTGATGTTGAAGAATATCTTGCATGGGAGCTCAAGATTGAGAAATTGTGGCGTTTACATGACTATACTGAAGATAGGAAGGTCAAGCTTGCTTCTTCAGAATTTGATGGCTATGCTTTGCGTTGGTGGGATAGTGTGTATCGCGAATGTTATGCAGATGGTGAGCCTATTGTCACTTGGAGAGACATAAAGGAGGTGATGAAAGCTTGTTTTGTTCCACCCAACTATTTGTGTTCCCTATTTGATAAGCTCACAAATTGAGACGAGGTGCCATAACAGTTGATGCATATTACATGGAGATGGAGATGTTGCTACAATGTGCAAGGGTCCGTGAATCTATTGAGCAGACTTTGCAGTGTTTTCTCCATGGTTTGAAGTACAACATCAAGAGCATTGTTAGGCATTACAATTAAAATACTATGAATGAGTTATTACATCATGCTACAGAAGCTGAAGCCCAGTTTGCTGAAGAGGCTCAGATCAAGGCTCGTTCTACAGGGTGTTTTTCTTCAAGGTCGACACCATATTCTCCTTCATCTACTAGCCATCTTGATGAACGTCCTTCTACACCAACCAAACCTTCTTCCAATGTGCCCAACACAAGGAAGCCTGCTCCAACATCTAGTGGCACCGGTTCCAATATGTCTATAGCATGCAATCGCGACATGGCGTGTCATACATGTGGTGGCAAGGGCCACTTCAAGAGGGACTGTCCTAATAGCAAGGTTATGGTTATCAATGAGGATAATGATTATGATACGGGAGATGATGTTGATCCGGATGCGTCGGATGATGATGATTACACAAGTGATGGTGTTGATGCATTTCTGGTACGTGCTCCTACCATCGTTGTGTCACAACGTGCTCTCCACATTACTCCTCAGTCTAGTGCTGCAAGCCAGCGCTATAATTTGTTCCAAACAAAGGCACTTGTTGGTCCAAACAAAGCTTGCAAGGTCATTATTGATGGTGGAAGTTGCCACAATTTAGAAAGCAAGGAGTTATGTGCCAAGCTGAAGTTGAAGTATCTACCACACCCACGTCCATATTATATTCAGTGGTTGAGTGATAATGGTGAGATGAAAGTTAGCCACATGGTGCATGTTGATTTTGAGATAAGGCCATACAAAGACTCCATTGACTTTGATGTAGTTCCTATGACAGTATGTCACTTGTTGTTGGGTCGGGCTTGGCTCTATGATCATTCTGTGCAACATAATGGCCGAGCCAATACATATCACTTGCAGTTCAAGGGCAGAAAAATCAATCTACTACCTATGTCACCACAAGAGATTGTTAATGAGACTCGTTAGAAAACTGAAGTTAATCTAGGGGATGCTCCTGAATTAGATAGGCGAGAGAATGTAACAGCTATGAGTGATATAACGAAAAGTGAGAGAGTGCCCAATGTAACAGATAGTCGTCCTTGAGAAGCTTGATGTGGCAACTCTTCAATGTTCCTTCACCTTCCATGAAGCCTACAAAGCTCACAACAAAAGAGAAGCAACACTCAAAGAGTAGCCAATTCATGAAGATTATAGCATGAGTCCTCAAGTAGAAGGAAGTCACCTTATGATATAGAGATAGCTCATTAAAGGATAGCCCCAGGTAACTCTCTTCGATTCGTCTTGTCAACTCTTTGTCCATAGAGGTTGACGCGTATGAAATTGTACCTTCATACAACAAAGACCAAGCAACATATGTTTGTGTGTGATAGAGGAGCATGTCATTTGTGGCATGTCCATTCTTGTTCACAACACTATTAGCACAACTCAAGTATACCAAACGGAATGCATATGCAAGGTCAAAGTGCATGGTAATTGTTTGAACATCATCCAAATGTGCGAACTCAAAAACTCCATATAACATCTTAGTGTGGCACTCAAAGCAATTGACTAAGATATTGATCAACATCTTTGATGCAAAGCTAGGAGAATTCGGCAAAAACACATGAGGAAGAATATCCAAAGCAACATCATTATGTGTGCAAACCAACCATTGGAAAGAACAATTGTTCAATATGTTGGATGCCATACACATATCATCAAAAGCCAAAATCATGGTGGTATGAGTATCGCAAGCGGAAGCAAAAACAACATGTTTGCAAACAAACCATATGAAAGAGCAAGTGGTCCTTATGTTTGTTGCAACAATAATACGAGAGACTTGGAAGCTCTCATGACAATACGTGCTCATAATGGCATTATGGTTGCACACAAAACATCGGAAAGAGAGATTGTTCAACATTTTTGTGGCAACACACAAAGCATCCATATCCAAAAGCAATGAAACATGATTGTCACAAGGTGAAAGAATACCATTAACATGCTTGCAAGCTAACCATAGGAAAGAGCAATTTGTCAACACGAAAGATGCAAAGCATGCAAAAGGTATCAGAGCTGGGTTCGATCTTGAACTCACTTGGGGGATTCTAGAGCTCTTTTTGTCAACTCGTGCTCAACCGAGGTTGACATTCTTGTGCGAGTACCTACACACATCATAGATAAAAGGAAGAACGTGTGTGCATGGTATAGAAACACATCATCCATCATGACGTATCTCTTCTTGTGCACATAACCATTAGTGTCAATCAAGTATGAAAAATATGCATGGTGAGTATGTAAGTGGGGAACCTGCTTATCATGGCATTTACCAAATCTCCAAAATTGCATGGTGAGTATGAGGGCAAACCTCTAGGTGGCCCGGTCTTCACGGATCTCGTGGTCAAATCGAGGGGAAAGCGAGGGGAAAGGGGGAAGGTAGCGCAAGCGGACGCACACCTCACGAAGAACACGATGAACACACGCAAAACACACACGATACAAGGCCGATTGCTCTCACCGGTGGCCACCGGTCCGATAGAATCCTCGCAAGGAAAGATCAGTCAACGTGCTCCCTCGATCCCACGCGGAGAGGGAAGAAGACCTTGGAGAGGGTCTTGATGTCTTGGCAAAGGGACACCGATGCCAAGGCCTTGTACAACGAGGGAGGCGTGATGCAAACTCCAACGAGGTGGCGACGATAGTTGATCCCCTTTGGTAGAAGGGGATGAGGCAAAACTAGAGATTCCACAAAGGGGGTTTTCTTTAGTCTATCATCTATGCCTTAGGGATACATGAGGGGGTGGGGGCTCTATTTATAGGCCAGCCACAAGTTCAAGGGTAGTTTGGGCATAAAACTAGGGTTTGGTGCGAAATAGAGGGGTACATGGGCCAAGAGCCCAGCTGTTGGCTCGCAGGCCCATCACTTGGGCCGGACAGTCCGGGTCGGAGTGACCGGAGAGTCCGGGGTGACCGGACAGTCCGGGTAGTGTCCGAACTGCCCTTCTGAATGTCCACGCCAGGTTGGGGCTGGGGCAGGCCAGACACTCCTGCCGAGTCGAGCTGGACACTCTGGCTGCGCCGGACACTCCGGCTGGATTCGGGTGGACTCTCCGGGGCGATGACGGCGGAGACTCTCGTTCTAGAGCTGGCTGCTCCTGGTCCATCTTCTTGGTTGACTTGGGGACGATCTTGGGGACTTGGCGTTGTGGATGTAGTAGCGGCCGCAGGACGGGCTGCATCAGATTACCAAAGATGATTGTTTTTGACCGTGATGTGAAGTTCATGAGCTACTTCTAGAAGATAGTTTGGGGAAAGCTGGGAACAAAGTTACTATTCAGTACTACTTGTCATCCCTAAACTGATGGTCAAACGGAGGTGGTGAACCGTACACTGTCGACATTGTTGTGAGCTATGATCAAGAAGAATCTTAATGAATGGGAGGAGTGTTTGCCGCATGTGGAGTTTGCATATAACCGAGCAGTCCACTCTACCACATAGCTTTGTCCTTTTGAGGTGGTCCATGGTTTCAAACCCATTACGCCACTTTATTTGTTGCCTCTTCCTATCCAAGAGAGAGTCATAATGGAAGCATCGAAGGGAGCATATTTTGTGAGGAAGATACATGTGAAGACAAAAGAGGCTATTAAAAAAAGGGCAAGGACAATGCTGAGAGAGCTAATAAGAAGCACAAGGAGGTGTTGTTTCAGCCTGGAGATATGGTTTGGGTAAACTTTCGCAAGGACAGATTTCCGGAGCTACGTAAGTCCAAGCTACTTCCGTGTGGTGCTTATCCTTATAAAGTGCTTGCCAAGATCAATGATAATTCCTACAAGATAGATATTCCTCAAGATGTATTTGGAGGTGTCAGTGCTAGTTTCAATGTTGCTGATTTGGCACCATATGATGGAGAAGACCTTGGAGAGTCGAAGTCGATGCCTTTTAAAGGGGGGGGGAGATGATGAGGACATCCCTACTGACTTGCTATCTCCAACTCCTAATAAAGATGTTGATCTTGTTGTCAAGAATAAGTCCAATGAAATCAGGATTGGACCAATTACTAGAGCTCGTGCAAAGCTACTAGAACAACAGGTGAATTCACTCCTAAATGAATCTGATTTTTATAATAATGAGAATTTTATACTATCTAAGACTATGCATATATGTATGCTCAGGTTCACTAAGGAGGCAATCATGGCACGAGGAGGAGAAGGGCTAAGTCAAGAGGAGCCAGACGTGATGATCATCCATGAAGGCACGAGGGAGGAGAGGGAGTGTCAACACCCGGATTTTTAATCCCAGATGCCTGTTATGTCATCCATCGCAATCCCAGGATTACCATTTTTGCGAGACATAACAGATTGGATATCACAGTACATCATCCATTACAAACCATACATAAGGTCTTACACAAATAAGGATCTCATGATCCAGTCATAATACAACAAGCAGCGGAATAAAAGATAAGCGTAGCGGTGGGGTCCCTCTTCAGGGGCACAGGCAATGCTAACAAAGGCAGATAGTCCTAGTTATCATAGCCGTCCTACTAGCCATCATCTTGGTAGTCTCCTTCATAGTCTGGCCATGAGAATATCCAGGGACAAAAGGCATGAGTACTCATTAAGTACTCGCAAACTACCACTAACAAGTAGTATAAATCTAAAGTCAAGTGCTAAATCTAAGTTTAACTATAAAGTTAAGTTTGAAACCTAAGCTAAGTTCAGAAGCAAAGAAAGATAAAATAAAGTTCTAGAATCACTTAAGTTGGGAAGCTATTGTCATAAACACAACCCTGTTGTGGTCAAGTCAAGATTCATCATTCATTTCATAAATAATTTTTGAAAACATCTGACAACGAAACAGTATGGCCATTCCAACTGTCCATAACCGCGGATGCGGCTATTCGAATAGTTTGACACTCTGCAGAGGTGGTACACTTTCACCATAAGATTTGATACATCTGTCAGGGATAGCCCTGAATCATCATACTTAGTATGCAGATAATCAAACATAACCTTTCCTTTACACACCCTAGTATAAGCACCTCTCCTATGAGCATGGCCTCCCAACCATGACCATCTGTCATCTTGGGCACTGCATAGGTGGACAACATTGAGAGGTAGCCTCAGCTCAGACCTCTCCCGCGAGGGAACTAATACTAATGCATATAAATTTCCGGCTAAGCCTTACCCAATTCAGGTAATGTGGTTGTACGATAAATTTGGAATGGTATCGCATCCGAATCCAACCATCAGTTTTGTAAAAGGGTTAAGGCTCATGCCTCAACATTTCCATCATCATAAATCCTTTGTGTTTATCAACACATGTCAAAACATCTCAATAGAATGACTCATCATTCCAAGGTTTTCATAATTCATTTTCACCAAGTGCTCCCATCCAAAGTGGCTCAAGTTTTTGATCTACTCTAAACTACTAAGTTAAGAGTGTTCACTAAGGTGGAAAGGATGGGATCAATCTCATGTCATAGAATGACATCTAAAGTTTATCTAAATAGGCCAAGTTTTATACTCTTTATGCTACCTTCAAAACAATTAAAGAACTTTGGGTAAACTAAAGGAAGTAAAGCTTGAAAATAATACTTGGGGTAACTAATAGTCAAAATGGTATAATCAAAGCATGCCTAAAGCATCCTTGCTTGGGTTATCTAAATTGCAAGGGTTAGCTTGCATTGTTAACGGTGGCTTGCAAGTACCACTTGCAAGAGTTAACTTGGATAGTGCTAGCTTGCCTTGGTTGGTGCAGTGGTTGAAGTTTTCTTCTTCTTCTTGGTAGAACTCCTCCTCCTCCTCCTCGAAAGCTTGGTCGGTACTATCGTCTATAAATACATACGGAGTACACAATCACCAAACAATACTTAACTAGTCTAATTAGCACTCTAAGGCACACATTTTATGATCTATTATCATCACAAGCATCACAAGTTTTTTTCAATAGTTTCATTCTTTTTATTTTAGAAAAGTAATTTCTACTCATTGAAAATTAACTAAGATTTAATATTCACCATTTAAAATATGGGATCATGTGGACACATGTCATCACCACATATTCTATCATGTGGGAATGTGATTTAAAGGTTGGATCACAATTACTTTGGTTTAAGTTCATTATTTAATGATTTAAAGTGACTAGAAATGCCTATATAGCATTATTTTGGTACTAGTCCAAAGTCACTGCAGGTAAACCTTAATATTATTACATATTCAGATAGGCATGGTGAAATGTGATTTTTGAGAGTTGGAATCAACTCAAAAGCTATCTTGATTGATTTTATAAAAATGTTACAAGGTGCAAATGCTTCTAGCTTATTATTTTTACTAGGAGAGATCTCTAACCCTAATTGAATTAAATCCAATGGTTTTGGATAGATCTTTTCAGTATCTTTCTAACAAAATTGGAATCACTCCATTTGGATTTGTAAATCTCTCTGAATTGAATTTCAAACTAGGGGACAGAACTAGGTTTAAACTAAATAGAAAAATCCTAACTCAAACTAAATGGGTCGCGCGGGAAAGCTAACGGGCCGGCCCAGTGACACTGCATGGTGCGGGGCACAGCTGATAGGGGGTCCACCGGTCAGAGGCTCATAACACGCGAAGCGGTACGGGGCGATGTGAGTCGTTATATTAGAACGGGGATCAACGGCTGGGGCTCGTCGTCGACGACAGACCTGTCGCCAGTGAACTCTAACCCTAGCGGCTCGGTGGGGGTGCTCAGGGGGAGTACTAGGGCTCCAGCGACGACGGCGAGGCGGGCAAATGGACTGGTACATGACGGCAAACTCAGGGACGGTCGAGGAAGCTCTGGGGGTGGACGAAATCAACGTCACCTTCTCCTCCTCTGATGTGGGCTCCTCCGGCCAAATTCCGGCGAGCAAGTGCTCGCGCTGCTCCGGCTATAGGTGGGGAAGGTCCAGAGAGGTGATGGGAGGTGAGTGGTGTGCAGAGAATGGCTGGGGGTGGCCTCTATTTATAGGACGACGACGCAACCGAGAGGCAGGGGCGGGCGGCTCCGGCAAGGGCTGCACAACATGCTAGCAGCATGGCTCGAGGTAGGGGCCGGTGGCTGGTCTCCTTGCGGTGCTCTACGGATTAAATGCGGGCCTAGGGATGGTGGCAATTGGTCGAGTGGTGCGCACGCTCTAAGCGGCAGAGGCGGCGGTCTTCACAGCGAGCGGTGGCTGTGGTGCATTGGGCGGCGAACGGGCATGTCTGGCATGTTCCTGGTGTCATGGCGGAGCGGTGGACGCAGGCTGCGGTCGAGGGGCGGCATGTACACGCGTGTTGGGCGTGGCGCTCTGGCGCGTGCTCGGCATGGCGCAGACACTTGGTGCGCCACGCACTGGCGGTGGTCCACGGTCTGGCTTGCCTCGGGGAGGGGACAGAGAGTGGCAGTGAGGTTAGGGCTAGCTCGTAGACATGGTGTGGGAGAGGGGGACGGTCTGCTGAGGCGATGGCATGGTCGGTCGTCATGCATGTGCTCGGCATGGCTTGGCATTGCCACTAGGGGGTAGGGGATGGGGTGTAAAGGGCCTGGTTTGATCACTTGGGGACAAAGGGAGGGTTTTGAGGAAAATTGGGTGCAAAACCCTGTACAAAACAGTGAGCTAATTACTAGGTGTAAACCCTGCCTGCCGTGTGTTTGTAAAAATGGCCGCAAGAAACTTTCTTTTGAATTTTGAAAAGATTTTTGGTGGGTGTGCTAGTACTAAGCTTGAGACTCTGTGGGTGCTTGGGTTTTAAATTTTGAGCTCATTTCATTGGTTTTTGAAAGTGGGATCTTCCCATATGATATAGATTCAATTTTCAACTGTCAATTAAAATTAGTATTTGAATGTTTTTAGCAGATCACAAAGTGGGCCTTGGTACATCATTATGTGTACTAGCAAGGGGTGCAAAGATCCACAATTGTTTCTATTAGGTTTTGAGTTCTAGGAATAGCTAAAGT
The DNA here is from genome assembly GCA_910589775.1 of Avena eriantha. Taxonomy (NCBI): domain Eukaryota; kingdom Viridiplantae; phylum Streptophyta; class Magnoliopsida; order Poales; family Poaceae; genus Avena; species Avena eriantha. The sequence continues at coordinate 67,792,448 of OU342746.1, read as the reverse complement.
AGGCATGGTAGTTAATTTGGCACAAATGACCATTATCTTCTTTCATTCATTTTGATTTGTTTTTCTTTGGGATTTGTTTGGGAATGATCTAGATGATGTTTATTTCACCTAAGAATCATTTTACAAGCAATGGATCACTTAATCATGGCAATTCAAATCAACTCCTAATTTAAATGCACACACATATGAATGCTTTAATAATTTTAATTGGAAAAGTTTTTGTTAACCCTAATTTTAATGATTTGGATCTTAATAATCTTGGATTAAAGTTTTGGGATGTTACAGGGAGGCACGCGCACTACAAGCAAGGAAGATCAGCAAGAAGGAAGGTTCAGTTCAGACACACAACAACTCTAAAATTGAAATGGGTGTGGATTCCTCATACGAACTCTAAATTTAGCAAATAAGTACTTGTTAGAAAGATAATTCCGAGTGATTTCCTACGGGTACTCGCACGTCTCCAGACCCCGGATAATCCAGCCTCCACACCCTAGATAATCCGGCCCAGTTTCAGAATTCTGCTAAGGACTTCGGGCTCGTCGCACTGTATGGTGGGGCGGATAATCCGACCCTACTTGGGGCAGATAACCCGGCCCTAAAAGTTTCCATTAGATCCGGATGGATCTGACTATATCAGACACATTTTCATTTCGCATTTTTCTGACATTTCGGCGGCCATATAAGCCCTGGAACGCCCTCTAGATTAGGTTAGACCTTGTTTAAAGTAAACCCTAGATCCGTTGAGTTGCTACTTGCTTCCAATAGACACCATACACCAATTCGTATAGATCTGGTGTATTTGCTACTATCAATCAAGTGTGATTAGTTGATCCATTGGGATTTAGCCAATTGCAAGTTTTGCGTGATCTGTTGTTCCATTGGGAATCCGAAGATTGCAAACCGCTTCATGGTCAGCAGCTATGTGTGCAAGTGTGTGGAGTTGCGAATATCTACAAGGGTCAAGAGCTGTTGCATTGGCATCAGGGATTGATCGAGAGGTTCATGATCATCATATAAGTTATCTACCCTGACTATCATCATCTACCACCCTCGCTTACTGAGAAGATCGAGCCACCCCTTATCAACAAACTTATTGAGATACTCTAGGAAGAGGGACTCATATGTTTTATGAACACGTTAATAGTATTGGTCAGACCAAAGGATGTGGAGATGTACTCAAGTAAAATATCACGAGTAGCAACATCATCAAGATAGTCCTTGGAACTGAGTTTGATTTGACAATAATCCAAATAAAATCAAAGGTGGGGGAATATAACATATCCACAAAGGAAATACTATCTTTCTTCAGCACGAACAGAACTAGACAACCCTTTAAGAAGGAACAAAGCCGAATAGAACTTTTGTCTTATAAGCTCAACAAACTAGTTCAGGGGTATCTAGTACGGATCCTTGGAGAAAGGAGTAGTTTAGAGAACTTGCTTGCTCAAGAACTTGACAAACGGTCATGTGGAAACATGGCGATACTTCTAGTAGACATCTAGAATATCACGAACCACCGATATGTCACTTAGTTCAGGAGGAGACTTTCTTGGAAGGCAAGAAGACATAGTCTCAGAGCATCGGCACAAAGCCCAACTCTTTGACCGAAGAAGGTGTACCAGAATAACAAACTTGGTAGCACGATCAGCCTTTGCTTAGTGATAGGGTTAACCATCACGCTAAGAACGACACGAATGTCCTTAGAGTTCAAAGCAATAAGAATTTCTAAGAATCTCAGATGACCACATTATTATGCACACACATAGTTCACGAGCGCGAAAGCTCAGAGGAAGGGTGGGTAATAATATGTGTGACAGCATCACTTCAATAAGGAGGCATGAAACTCAACACGGCCTCTTAGTATATAAGAGTGTGATACTTTGAGGTGGAACATAAAAGAAGCTAGTAACGCCTCGTAGTGTACAGATTACAACACTTTAACCTGGTCCTAGAAATGATGAGGTACTAGAGTTTGTCTCTCCTGACATCCCGAAATGGTTTGTCTAGACGGACCACAAGAGTATCTTGCATCAGAAGACACCAATGCACGTGTACTACTTGGCTACCAATTGGTAGAGAAAGGTTAGAAACAACAAGGGAAAAAGAACATGCTCAGGATAGAATCCCGAGATGTAGATGCATAGTTTATCAACCTTCTGAAAACCGATGCATAAAAGGGAGAGGTGTGGCAGAGTCACGAGTACAAATATGAGACTCACGAGGAGTACTCTTGTTGTGATCTATTTCATTCCATTAAAGAACATCTGCCATAGCTAGTGGTAGGGGAAGTCCTTAATTGTCACTATTCAATAGTGGCAATACCACAAGCTTGAAGGCTAGAGGTGTAGTACCAGCCATACCGAGGTAATGTTTGAACATTAACAACCGGGGTCAATGGATCGGATGTTGGGTGAAAGATCATCTTCATGTACAAGATTCACAACACTAAAATCCAGCACAATTCGGGACCTTTGGTCCAAAAGAAGAAATGACTTATAAAGGGAGGCAGATGAGGAGAAAAAAACCTCGAAGCCTAGAATAGAACACTATGGATCCTACAATATAATATTGTGGGTCCATAAGGTAGAGAGATCATGATGGAAAGGAATCTCTCAATTGAAATAGAGCAAGGGGAAACGAGGAATTCACAACACGCACAACTCTAGAGAACTCTACACTAGGTCATCTGGCTGAGAAACGACATTCTTGGAAGGCACCTAAGCTTTGAAAGGCTAGAAGAGATACCAAAACTTTACCAAAGCCAACACAAGTTAAGATGACCCAGAGTTAGAGCGATACCATATGAGGAGAAAAATAAGCATACTAGATTTTTTCGCAAATAGTTTTCATCTTTAAAATAGTTTTCACAAGCTCTAGACTCAACATCGGCCAATAGCAAGGTTTTCCTAAGGTCGGTACTCCTCTGATATAAAAAACTGTGACACCCCGGGATCAGGGTTAAACAAATCTAGACCTTAGCCTGACATAAGCTTAACCTAGAGCTCGAAGATATCTAGTGAAGAATCGGTAACACAGCAGTAACACTGCGACACAAAAACCATTACAGCAAGCTCATAACTGAGAGAAAACCAAAACATTACAAGAAGAGGTCACTTCCCACAAACATCAAACAATGGAAGGAAAATTATGTTATTAAGTATAGCAAACTTAACAAATGGCCTAAGAGGCCTGAAGCATAATGATGATGTCCCAAACCACAGATTCCAGGCTGCCGGCCGGGAACCCCAAGCTAATCGTCGGTGTTGATGTCGTACCAAACTTTTCTTCAGGGGAACACTTACTCTTCTACAAAGATATCAACAAAGCAAGGGTGAGTATAGGGTGTACTCCGCAAGACTTATGGCTAGTGAGGTTATTTTGCATAAAGCCATATTTGTTTATAAAAACAAGAGGGAGAAGAAGCTCGTCTAATCAGAATATTTTAAAAGGGGATAAGAGAGCGACATCTCCGAAGCATTTGATCATCATCTTTTGATATCCACCAAAGTAATCCTCATCTCCTAACTAGGATCACCCCGGCCCCTTGTACTCGTGAGGAAGCATCCTTAAGCACACGTTGAAACCTCCAAATTTTACGATTAGATTATAGTTCTCTATGATCTTAGAATTTGGTCACCAAGTGTTCATAATCATGAACATGGCTTTTCGAAAAGATTAATACCCTGCAGGGGTGTACAGCTTTATCCACACGTACCAACCAACTCTTAATACCAAGTTATTAGCCCTCTTCCTTGGAAGGCTCGCAGAGGGTGGTTGGACACGACCTTTACCTTGCTTTCACCGAGATCATTAGTAATGCCCTAAAGAGGGTTCCGCCATAACGGGTCGAATCCCGAAGCCGGTCCTTAGAGATGTGAGTTGGGGTTGGTTTACCAGAGGAACTGCCTCAAGCAACCCCGGCCTTGCTTACCTACCTATTATGATGCACCTTCACCTGCCAAATCTTTCAAATAATTTTCTATGCATATGTCAAATGGAACGCCCGAACTATGTGACTCATGGAATCTACTAGGCAAGTTAGTTACTCGTGGGGTTTTCTAGACCCCGTGTGGTTGTATGCTCATCTCGGTTCCAAAGGAAAGAACTCGGGTCCTAGTAGTGGCGAGCATGGGACTACAAAAACCACATCCCAACAAGGCCTCCCATACAATCCTTAGCATGTTTAACCTTTACCATTGATCTCATCAATATACCTCGTTCTCCTGTCATACTAGATTATCTGCATCTGATATATCATTTAGATGAACCAGAACTGACAGCTAAGCATGGCTAAGCAAGACACAAATATAAGCTCTAGCAGGGCACATAAGCCAAACGTAGTTATGCTAGGAGCAGTGGATCAGGTAATATAAGCTCAAATGGGGTAATGCAATAGATAGGATACTCTATCTATCGATAAAAGACCACAGTTGAATCGTATGCATCATGGCAAGAATTGAAATGCTTTCGAAACCATAGGATTGTATAATGGTTGGGTTATGCTTGCCTTTTCCTATTGATAACCAATAAGGAGAGCTTCGGATATCTTTTTCTTGACTTGATTACAATTCATCAAGTATTGTTCGTCGATCTTCGATGGTGTTAGCCTTGGTCTTCAATCTCGATCCTGATATCGTATTCTATCGGGAAGAAGCAAACATCAGAAAGAAAGGTAAAATAACAATCAACACATGGCATCGATACAATTCTCAAGGAAAGATGATGATATGGTAAGTTAAATTGTATTGTAATGAAACCCTATAGCAGGCTTGACAATTTAAACAGGGTTCCAAGGGGTCCAAACCCTTATATAGGAGAGACCCCGGAATCACCTACGCGGTTCAATTGGTTCTTCTAATTAAACTTGTTAAAAACGTTGCTTAACATGCATGCTTTTGATGCTATGAGATATATCTCTTTTTTTGAACATTTTGATATATTATACATATTTTTCTGATTTATAAATAATTAGTTATTGAATTTATAAGATTTAAACCATTTTTGAAATTATTAGAACAATTTAAAAGGTTTACTGCATCAGCACACATGCAGGCTAACGTCACCACAGGGGTGGGGACATTTCTCACCGGGGCAGAGCCTACCCACTATGACTGACTTGTGGGCCTAGGGCCACGTCAGCAGCCAGACTGGTGAGTGGGACCAAGGCCTGGTTAGCCGGGGCTGACCGCACCTACTGACGTCAACACGACGTCATGCCGGTGGTGGATCACAGCACGACGGCGAGGGTGGCGATTGCGTGCGCACGGGGCGACGAGGTTAGGTGCGTTTGATGCAGGAGGACACAGTGAGCCAGAAAAGGGCGGCGCCACGACCTATTGGTCAGGGGAGCATGGCCGGCGGTGAGGCCGAACGGCGGCGGTTGTAGGTGCACGACACGACAATGTAAGAGAGCGAGATGGAGCGAGCGGAGGGGCGCCAGAGCACCAGATGCTCACCGTGAGCATGGTGGTGCGGTCGTTGGTGTGAGGGGAGGTCGGATGGCGACTAATCGACGGCGGCACGACACATCAAGGTCGGGAAAGACGAGGTTGACGGCAGCGATTCGGGGCACCCCGCACCAATTCCGTTGGAGAGTCGAAGCAGAGGACCAAGGCGATTCCAGCGGCACCCTCAGTTGGGTCTAGGACAGATGGAAACGACGGCGATTCAAGCCGGCGAGGGGCTAGGGTTCGGGCCTCGCGCAGAAGAGAAGAAAGAAGCCAGGAGGAAGAGGGAAAAGGGATGAGGACGATGGAGAAGGTCACGACGCTTCTTATCCTTTCCGCTAGGGCTCGGCGGCGGCGTCAATCGCAGTGGCGGGATCGACGGTCGGCGGCACAACAAAGAGGAGCTTGCGCCGGGGACGAAGAAGACAAGGAGGATGTCGAACCTTTACTGGGCCCGGGTGTGCTGGCTAGGCCGGCTGCAGGCACACGTGGGTGACAGGTAACATAGGGAAAGGTTGGACCGGCCTGTTCTAGTTAGCTGTAGTTTTGTTTTGCAAATTTATTTTCCTTTTTGTTTTACCCAAATTCCCTTTTGTAAATCATTCTCAATTCTAGTTTTGGCAATTCAAAATTTTCATAGGGCTTTGTAAAATATATATAATATTGTGGGGCCCTTTAGTCCATTTTGGCTCCATATATTTGTGCTTTTCAAATATTTTCAAAACCATGTGAAATGCTTTCAAAGAGAGGGTAGAACTAGGGTTAGGGTTTTGTATTTGTTTTTCTTCGCTTTATTTTTCTTAGCAAAATATATGATGCTCATGAAATGCACAAACAAAACCCTGATTATAGCTTAACTAAAACTAGGGGTGTTACACCTGCCATACTGGATTCTCTACATCTAATACATCGTTTGGATGAACCAGCACTGATAGCTAAGCATCGCTAAGTAGAACACATATAAGCTCTAGCAGTGCACACAAGCCAAAGCTAGTTATGCTATGAGTAATGGATCAGGTAATATAATCTCAAAGGGAGTAATGTAATAGATATTATACTCTATCTATCGATAAAATACTACCGTAGAATCGTATGCTATCATGGAAAGAATTGAAATGCTTTCGAAATCATATGATTGTATAATGGTGGGGATATGCTTACCTTTGTCCATTGATTACCAATAAGCAGATCTTCAGTAGACTTCTACTTGACTTAGTCATAGTTGGTCAAGTATTGATCTTCAATCTTCGATGGTGTTGATCTCTGTCTTCAATCTCGATCTCAATATCGTATTCTTCCGGGAAGAACCAAAACACCGGAAAGAAAGAAAAAAAATCAACACATGGCATCGATGTAATGATACAGACTGTTTTCACGATGCACCTCCCGATCCAATGGATCTGATAGATCTCCCAATCACATGAGCCGAACATGTAACCTGGAGATATGGAAACGCCAATCATGCGAGCAACTCAACGACGAACGACGAACCTCATGCCGGGATAGACACACCAAAAGCTCGACAACCCTCGACAATTCGAGGACCTTCGCGCATATAGATTACTCTTGACAATTCAAGAACTCTCTTGTCTTTGTTGGTGGATAACTAGACGAACGTCCAAGATACCGTCACACACGTTGATCCTAGAGGAACGGTGATAATATGAACTTTAAGTTCTATATTATTCTGAATAAACTCAAAACTGACCTAAACCCTAGACCGGCCAGCTCCTTATATGAGGGCTGGGGCGGTCAGACTCGACCTAGTCGGTTTGGACAGGCCCAAACCGAACACAATACCATCAACCTGACCGAGACACAAGCATCATTAAACTACAACCGACGGTATACCATGCATATCACACAATAGATAGAACAAATTCCTATACGCAATGGATCCAAATAAGATAAATACACCTGAGTATGCACTCAACTGAAAGAAGTGTCCGTAGACTGTTTGACAATATCCGTAGACTGTTTCACGAACTGGCAGAAAAAATGGTGCGACTCTTCTGAAATTTGGATGCAACCCAATGTATTTTTTTTAATTTTCTCACATCCACCAGACTGAACTGTCACGTACGTACCAAACCTTCCTCTATTTATTTTTTCTTTTAGCTGCGGCCGAACAACACGTGATCAAAAGAGACAAAACGTGTCACGATCCCAACAACCCGATCCAATTTTTGATCCAACAGACCGTGCAATCCTAGTTTGTTTCTTATGCGTGGAGTACATGCCAACAAGGAAAGTTAAAAGGAAAGCTGAATCGGACTAGCAGACCAAAGATCAGCCTGGCGACAACAATTGCACCGTGATCAATCTAGCGCTCTGATATCAAGATGATACAGACTGTTTGTCCGATCTTTCATGATGCACCTCCTGATCCAATGGATCTGATAGATCTTCCAATCACGTGAGCAGAACACATAATTGGAGATTGGGAAACGCCAATCCTGCGAGCAACTCGACGATGAACGACGGACCTCACGCCGGGTTAGACACGTCAAAAGCTCGACAACCCTCGACAATTCAAGGACCTTCACGCACACATGATTACTCTTGACAATTTAAGAACTCTCTTGTCTTTATTGGTGGATAATTAGACGAACGTTCGAGACGTCGTCACACATGCCTATCCCAGAGGGACAGTGATAATATGAACTTTAAGTTCTACAATATTCTGAATAAACTCAAAGCTGACCTAAACCCTAGACCGGCCAACTCCTTATATGAGGGCTGGGGCGGTCAGACTTAACCTAGTCAGTTTGGACAGGCCCAAACCGAACACACAAATAAAAACCCTAATTGGACTCTGACTCATAAACATAGCAATCGTTTGACACGACCTTAGACTAAATTATTACATGTCGTTGGTTGTCCTAGTTGTTGGGTCCGCAGCATAGAAAACAAAAAATTTCCTACGATGTGAACTACACGCCAAGATCTATCCACTAGGTACAAAGCAACGGGTGGACATACATCCAACAAGAACTTACCCTCGAAGACAACGAGTTTTGTTAACGAGTAGGAACTCGTGGTTGATGTAGTCGTACACTTGCCGATCTCAAGATCGTGAGGAAGTCCGAGCGCCACAACTCAGCAGCGCATCCGTACTCACACACACGTTCAAGCCACTGGACAACCTCCACCTCCTCGCTCCAGCGATCCAGCGGAAGCAGCAACTCCTTCCAGACGAAATGCCACCGGGAACATGTATCTCGCTAATCCGAGACCATGGGGGAATAATTCTAGAGGGGGAGAGAGATCCTTCACAAGGAGGTGTGAGGATGAAGGAGGGAATGGGTGGCCTTTTATAGGAGGAGGGGGGTGCCCCCTCTCTCCATGGCCGGCGCATGGGGGTGACCCCTCACCTCCCCCATTCATGTGGAGGTAACCCCTCCACATTAAAATGCCTCTTCACATTCCCTTTTAAAGTCTCCACTTTAAATGCATTAAATCTAATGCTCTCTCATTTAATAAAACTCTTTTTATTAAATTTATTCAGAATTTTGTTAATTACTTTAATTAACAAACAATCACATATAGCCCCTTGCAATATTTCAATATCACATGCAGAACCACTTTCTGCAATTTCACCCGAAACAATTTCCGGTTTCTATTGAAACAATTCCTGCGCATTGCAATTCTTTCGTCTGAAACATATGTGCTCCAAAATGGTGTCCGATAACTCTTAAGTGTGCCACCCTACGGTTCGCGAATAATGCAGACATGATCGAGACCCTTCTCCGATTAATAATCAACAGCGGAACCTGGAGATCCGTACTGACTCCTACACATTCAACGATGACTTCTGTGATCGTGAGAACCTTTAACGCTTGTAACTAAATCCCTTTGTCTCTCGATATATTACATGTTCGAGATTCGATCATCGTTATCTCCATACCTAGTTTGATCTCGTTACCGACATGCACTCTTTTCTCATTCCCGTGATATAACATTCTAGTTATCACATCACTTGCTTGCAAGCTATTTCAATGTGATATCACCGAGAGGGCCCAGAGTATATCTATCCGTCATCGGGATTGACAAATTCCACTCTTGATCCATGAGCCTCAACATAACACCTTCGTTGCACTGAACCCATCTTTATAGTCACCCTGTTATGGTGTAACGTTTGATGTTATCAAGATACTCTTCCGGTGTTAGCAATTAACATGATCTCATGGTCTAAGGATAAAGATTACTTCGTATGATGTTATAGCAATATAAACATAATGACTTTTATCGTAATGCTATACTTCGGATGAATGTTCATCACATCATTCCACCAATGTTATGACCTCGTTATTAACAACATCCAATGTCCATGATCAGGAAACCTTGATCATCTTGTTAATCAACGAGCTAGTCTATAAGAGAGGCATAACTAGGAACCTTTTATTTGTTTATTAAACACACATGTATTGACGTTTCCGATCAATACAATTATAGCATGCAAAATAAACATTTATCATAAACATGGAATAAGATAATAACAACTTTATTATTGCCTCTCGGGCATATTCCCTTCAGTCTCCCACTTGCACTAGAGTCAATAATCTAGTTTGAAAAACTTTGCGTATTGAACACCTATGGCTTTCTGGTGTTGCATATACGCTATTGCTAGTGGTTAACATAATCTCCAGATCTGACAGTTTCAGGTCCGTGTGTATTTGCATGTCTTTGCGTCTCTACGCATCACTCATTCTCAAATGAGATGGCATTGTATAAATTTGGTCCTTTGGTGAGACCTTTAGTTCGTTCCGGTTAAAATATGTTGATATTATTGTCACACAATATATCTTTATAGTATTAGCCCACTTTGAACCACACCTAGTTTGATAACAAACTACTTAACACGAATGCCCTCCTATGCTACTACTATAGCAGTCATATACTTAGCCTTTTGTTGTAGTATCCGTCACAATGTCTCAACTTTGGAACTCATCCAAATCCATCATGGAACATCCTTTCCATTACATTGTGCCACCCATAGTCTAAATTGAGATAAATTTAATTTGTATCTTGTGACAAAACTAGTATCAATGTAACACTTTACAATGAACTACCTTTAACTATTTGTCACTTATACATTATATATTCTTAGTTCTTCCAAAGCTCATAAGAATATCTTTACTATCGTCCAATGATCATCTCATGAATCATTCTGGTATGTGCTCATAACATTTAGAGCATAGGAAATTCTGGATATATACATATCATGGTATAATCGATCAAAATCTTCATGTGATTTTACTCACCAAGTGTTGAAACACTTGAATTTTGATACAATCCTTTCCATGTAGCAAGAACCTTTCTTGTCGTTTCCATATTGAACTCTTTCAATATCTCATATTTGTATGTCTGGCACAACCATATTAGCGCCTTAATCTATCCATATAGATATTGATGCCTAATATTCCGGTTTTGCCCAAGTCTTTCATCGAAGTCTTATTTTAATGAAATTCTTAACTTGTGTCAATACAAGATACATCATTTCCAATCAACAATATGTCCTCTACATAATGTATTAGAAATATGTCTCAGCGCTCCCACTTAATTTCTTGCAAATGCAAGCATCTTCATCATCTCCGATGAATTTAAACTCTTTTAACAGTTTCATCATGGTGAAGATTCCAACTCCGCTATGCTTACTTCAACTATTGAAGTTTGCATGCCCTCTTAGCACCCTTTGAATTAACAAAATCCTTTGGACCGTGTCATGTACACGTCCTAGGTAACCGTTCTATTAGAAGAACATTGTTTTGTTTATTCAATTACCATATACCAAATTATATGTAGTGATTGCTACATTAATCCATCAAGACTAAATATCGCTATGAAAGATCAAATCTTGTCATAGTCAACTCCTTGAACATTGTCGTAAACTTCTTTCTGACATGTCGACTATTTCATAGATGTTAAACATCCATGTCTTATTTCTTTATAGATCCAAACACGACCGATAGGCTTCACGCCTTTCCGGAGGGTCTTCCAAGTTCAGAAACTTGATTTCTCATGTATGGATACTATCACGGATTCTATAACTTCTAGTCATTTTATGGAGTCAGGGCCCATCATCGCTTCTTTGCATGTAGTCGGTTCATCATTGTCAAAATAATAACGACTTGCTTATCAAATCTTACTATTTGATTCTTACCGACCCACATGGTTCTATAGGAACTCTAATCTCCGAGATCACACCTTTTGTAATCACGAGAGCCATGAGCATTGTGGCCGCCACCGGGACACTTTCCAGCGCTGCGCTACTTAGCACATATAGCTAAGGTTCAACAACCTTATCAAAGTTCTATTGTCCTCCCACTTAACTTTTCACGAAAAAATCCTTCTCAAGAAACTTGACGTTCCAAGTAACAAACTCTTTTGTCCTCGGTGTTATGGAGAAATTCCCAACAAATTCTTTGGGATAACCTACAAAGACGTGTTTATCCGACTTTGGTTGTAAACATTTTACTCATGCATAGCATACCAAAATTTAAGAAAAGACAATTCGGGTTTTATCCCAAACCATAACTTATATGGTGTCATTTCAACGGATCACGATGGTGCTTTTTTCAGTGTAAAAGTGGTAGTCTCTAAAGCTTCAATCTTTAAAACATAATGGCAGTTTTATAAATGAAACATTTGATCTTACCATGTCAAACCTGGTTTGATTTCATCTCTCGAATATGCCATACTCCTATGGTTTACTGATAAATCCAAATTCATGGAACAATTCCTCAAATCTTAGGTGTTTTGCTAAACATGTAACTCAAATATCTTCCATTACGATCAAATCATAAACTCTTTTATTTTCTTGTTACAATGATTTTTCACTTCATCTTGAAAGTATTTGAACAACTTTCAAATGTTTCATACTTCTTCCTTATTAAGTAAATATACAGATATATTCACTCAAATTTTTGAAGAAAGCATATGAAGCAAAAAGATCCATCGCATATGGCTACACATAATGGACTATGCACATCAGCATGCACAATTTCCAATAAGCTAGTCATCCGTTCCTCTCTGGCCTATGGACGGAGTTTCAATTATCTCGAGGAAAGTCTCACATGTGTCAATTGATCAAAATCAAAGACTCCAAAAATCCATCAACATGGAGTTTCTTCATGTTTTCTTTCAAATATAATTTAAACAGCGATGTCACTTCATAAGTGATCTTTCAATCATTTGTCTTGCGACATTTTAGCAATAGTGTTTATGGATGTGATTTCTCCTACTAGACTTGTAAAAGTTCATCCATCCTTTATGGAATACAGTAATTATTTGAACAGCCATTGTTCTCATAATACCGGAACGAAATAACAATTATTTAAACAAATCTTGAAGGCTTGGTTTGATGACAACGAAAAAGCACAATAACACTTTATTTGTTTTCGATGATCATCATCACTTATTCTCTTGCTGGTTACTTAGGCCATTGCAGTTCATGAATTGTGTTGTCCTGTATGACACTTCATACCAACCAATTCGGTATCCAATACCGGTATCCAATACCTAAGAACCACATTGTTTAATAAGCAAGGAATACAACCATAACATGTATATCTTCTATATACCCAAGTTGGACATCTCCAACCTTTTATTTTCTGCCAAATATTTTATAGATTCTCTTTCAGCAATTCCTTTTCTTTTAAAAGAATCTATCAACATCAACATGACACATGGTACAAAGCTTGTATATAGTCAAATACTAATACCTTTGGACTTGCACTTTGAAGTGGATCACCATCATCAAATGTTTGGCATTCTTTCAAAAATCCATTCTTTAGTAATCTATTAGTGTAGTAAACATTTTACTTACATCTTCTATTCATTCTTATCATGACAACTTTCATGATCAAGCTACTATAGCCTATAAGGAAGAATCGCGAGTATAATATCAGTTCCCAAAACCTTTTTGGTAGATTCGGATGCCTAGCATCTCCAACCTTCACAAATTCTCATACAATATGAGAACATGTATTTTGCTAAATTATACTCTATCATTATGCAACCAAAAACATTGTTTCAGATATCACAATATCTTTCACACATGATGGTTTCTGAAACAATTTTTAGCTCCAATATAATCTTGATATTAAAACAACTTTTGAATATCAATAATCATGGAGGCAAACATGATACTTTAGATACTAACATTGGAATTCTTACTCTTGATTTAATACTACTTATTAAACTTCATGGAGTAAATAGAGTTTGCTAAAAGTTTGCAATAGGACTTATAAACTTTAAATTGACATTCAAAACAATACGATACCAGTTCGTAAAGTAAATATCCAGAATTCTATAGTTCTATTATCTCAAATAAAAACTAAGCATAAGGTAGAAAACGAATGCCAATGACTACAACAAACTATGCAAATTCACTTTGATTTAATTTATGACAAATTTGGTTCGACTAATCCAAATTAAAAATGAACTCCCACTCAAAAACGACATCCCTCGTGTCTTTTCAGTGATTACATGAACCAAATCCACTACACCAAGTCCGATCATCACGTGAGTTGATGTAGCTTCAAAGGCGAGCATCTATATGGGCATCATATCAACTATATGACTCATGCTTAACCTTTCGGTCCGTGTTCCGAGGCCATGTCTGTACATGCTAGGCTCGCCAAGTAAGAACCTTAGTATTCACGTGTGTAAAACTGTCTTACACCCGTTCCTATGAAAGCGTAGATTCGAGTACACCCGATCATCACGTGATGTCTCGAAACACGATCCATAAAACGGTGCATACTTAAGGAAGAACACATTTTATCTTGATATTTAAATGAGGGATCATCTTATAATGCTACCAAAAGCGCCAAACTAGCAGTATAACATGCTAACATCTAATGTGTAAAGTGAGATGATATGGTCCATGCATTTGATCTCTATCACTTGCATCGTGGTATGATCTCTATCATTCCTTTGTGTGTAAGGCCAAGGTCTATGGAACTTACACGTTGAGTGTGTTGTAAGAGTATCTATCATACATCTACTTACAACAATACCATATCAAGACACTAGGCTAGCAATGATCTAAACTAGACGCCTCTAATTTATCAATTGCAAGTTTTATGTGGCTTAGGGCTTTCGGAGATAGAACCGTTCTCACCTACGAACATGAACCACAATGAGGATAACCAAGTTATTAGCAACTCGTTGTAAATCAGATATTGACTATAGTAGGAGAGACAGACACCCGCAAAGCCACTTATGCAAAACAAGTTGCATGTCAGTCGTGGAACCGGTCTCATGTACGATGGCATGTAAGGTTGGTCCGGGCCGCTTCATCCCACTATGCCACCAATATCCAAAATACATAGAAGATGCAATAACATGATCATCATCGCCCACATATAAACATGTGTACTACCCGTGCAAAGCACCTACGCATAGATCACGCTCTGATACCACTGTTGGGTCCGCAGCATAGAAAACAAAAAATTTCCTACGATGTGAACTACACGCCAAGATCTATCTATAGGTACAAAGCAATGGGTGGACATACATCCAACGAGAACTTACCCTCGAAGACAACGAGTTTTGTTAACGAGTAGGAACTCATGGTTGATGTAGTCGTACACTTGTCGATCTCAAGATCGTGAGGAAGTCCGAGCGCCGCAACTCAGCAGCGCATCCGTACTCGCACACACGTTCAAGCCACCGGACAACCTCCACCTCCTCGCTCCAGCGATCCAGCGGAAGCAGCAAATCCTTCCAGACGAAATGCTACCGGGGACATGTATCTCGCTAATCCGAGACCATGGGGGAATAATTCTAGAGGGGGAGAGAGATCCTTCACAAGGAGGTGTGAGGATGAAGGAGAATGGGTGGCCTTTTATGGGAGGAGGGGGGTGCCCCCTCTCTCCATGGCCGGCGCATGGGGGGGTGACCCATCACCTCCCCCATTCATGTGGTGGTAACCCCTCCACATTAAAATGCCTCTTCACATTCCCTTTTAAAGTCTCCACTTTAAATGCATTAAATTTCTCCAAATTTAATGCTCTCTCATTTAATAAAACTCTTTTTATTAAATTTATTCAGAATTTTGTTAATTACTTTAATTAACAAACAATCACATATAGCCCCTTGCAATGTTTCAATATCACATGTAGAACGACTTTCTGCAATTTCATCCGAAACAATTTCCGGTTTTTATTGAAACAATTCCTGCGCTTTGCAATTCTTTCTTCTGAAACATATGTGCTCCAAAATGGTGTCCGGTAACTCTTAAGTGTGCCACCCTATGGTTCGCGAATAATGCAGACATGATCGAGACCCTTCTCCGATCAATAATCAGCAGCGGGACCTGGAGATCCGTACTGACTCCTACACATTCAACGATGACTTCTGTGATCGTGAGAACCTTTAATGCTTGTAACTAAATCCCTTTGTCTCTCGATATATTACATGTCCGAGATTCGATCATCGGTATCTCCATACCTAGTTTGATCTTGTTACCGACATGCACTCTTTTCTCGTTCCCGTGATATAACATTCTAGTGATCACATCACTTGCTTGCAAGATATTTCAATGTGATATCACCGAGAGGGCCGAGAGTATATCTATCCGTCATCGGGATTGACAAATTCCACTCTTGATCCATGAGCCTCAACATAACACCTTCGTAGCACTGAACCCATCTTTATAGTCACCCTGTTACAGTGTGATGTTTGATGTTATCAAGATACTCTTCCGGTGTTAGCAATTAACATGATCTCATGGTCTAAGGATAAAGATTACTTCGTATGATGTTATAGCAATATAAACATAATGAATTTGATCGTAATGCTATACTTCAGATGAATTTTCATCACATCATTCCACCAATGTTGTGACCTTGTTATTAACAACATCCAATGTCCATGATCAGGAAACCTTGATCATCTTGTTAATCAACATGCTAGTCTATAAGAGAGGCATAACTAGGAACCTTTTATTTGCTTATTAAACACACATGTATTGACATTTCCGATCAATACAATTATAGCATGCAAAATAAACATTTATCATCAACATGGAATAAGATAATAACCACTTTATTATTGCCTCTCGGGCATATTCCCTTCAGTAGTGTATCAAACTGCATGAGATGCCCATATCATGTAATGCTCAAGCAATAATCGTGATATGGCAGGTTAATTAGCTTTGAGATGAAACCCTAATACATGCTTCGCAATTTAAGCAATGTCCGAGGGGTATAAACCCTAAAATAGGAGAAACCTCAAAAAAACCTACGGGGGTTCACTTTGTTCTTCAAATTAAACTTGTAATAAAAGTTGCCTAACAATGCATGATTTTGATGGAAAGGGATAGATCTCATTTTTTGAACCTTTTGATATATTATACATATTTTTTCTGAATTAGTTATGAATTTTACAAGATTAAACAAATCTATGAAATTATTAAACCAAATAAAGGCTTTTATTGCGCAAGGCTGACATCAAATCCACCACTAAACCTTTTTACACATCGTCAGAGACTAGCCATTGTGGCTGACTGGTGGGGGCTAGGCCATGTCAAATGCCATCGTGTCAAATGCATGGCACTGACACAAGTGCCATGTTGGCTCCACGTGGCAGCCACATTGGCTCGCTAGCCAACGCATTAGACGACAACGGGAACGATAGAGGAGGGCTCGCGGGGCTGCATGAGTTGGCATGTTCGAGCCAGCGCGGTGAGGCAAACGCAAAGCTGGCGGCACCGAGATCACAACCATGGCAAGAGTTGGTCAAAGGAAGATGGTAGGGAGATGTTAGCTTCTACCAAAGTAGGCATGTTGGTAAGATTGGTAGAAAAAGATTATTTTCTTATCTAAAACCCTCAAGACCAAGTGGTTCCAAGAATGATTTAGTCAAGGGCAAGAATGTGGTTTGAAAGTACTCATTATGGTTTACAAGATGGTTTAAGTGCATTTCCAAAAATGCACAAGGGTTGATTCGCAGAAACTCAAAGAGGGGTTTAGGATAATAGTTTCAGACTTAGTCATGTTTACAAGAGCCAATGTTGTTGACGGGATGCAAGGTTCCAAACCCATCATTAAGTGGATAAGGTTGAAGAGTAAGTTAGGTAGAAGGGATCCATGGCTTGAGTTGGTATTTTCCACCTTGGAAACTACAAAAGGAAAGTGGCTCAGAAACGAGTCGGATAAGGAGAGAAGATGGTTATGTCGTCGGATTGATGACAAGTACGCCATTAGGGGGTCCTCGAGGCGTGCGAAAGAGAGGGGTGTGAGGCGTACGGTGTTTCGGGACGGTGAGCACACAAGTTTACCCAGGTTCGAATCCGCCGGCTTTGGACGGATCCTACTCCTGCTAGCAATCCAGTAATACGGCAGAGCCGGAATATGGGTTACAAGGGGTTCGCTTGTGCGAGTTGAGATTGTAGACTATTGGGTGGCCTAAAGGCTCTTCCTAGGACGGCTTATATAGATATCCAGCCTAGGGTTTACAGGAGAGATCTATCCGGCTACGACTTAGAGTCGATTACAGAGTACATCTTGAACTACAAGTAACACTATGGGCCTATGTCGGTAAGTCTTCTGGGCCTCCCCGTAGCCGGACTAGACTCCGTCTCTTCTCCCTGACTAGGCCGCCCGTGAAGCAAAGCTCTAACCTGAAGTGGGCCACCCTGGTTAGTGAGGAACTATGATGATACCTGGAAAGTATTTCCCCAACAGCAGCCCCCGGAAGTCTCCAAGATCCAAAGTCGGATTCATCATCGTCTAGCTTGATCTTCGGCTTGCAGAATCCTGAAGGGTTCCTGAAACTTTAAAACAAAAATATACGATCCGTGTCTCAAAGATAAGTCGGACCTATCAGTACATTAGTCGTGTTTCCAGCTCGTAATTCAAACTAAGCCGGAACTTGGTCTCTGACGTAGCCTACCACCAGTCATGGTCAAGTCACGTCACTAACAGACATTTCCTGTCAGCACGACCATTGGTGGGTCTGCCTTTCGCGGAACCGAGGCGCCGTTTTAATGCATGCATGGAGATCAAGGCGACGTAATCATCGCATGGAGGTTTCCTTGTCCTTCCCACGACGTGTGGCACGGTTACTGTGGCATTTGCACGAATCTTGGCGCGGCTGGCGGTTATAAGGGGTGAGGATTTCCTTTCCTCATCTCCTTCACCTATTCCCAGCACCGTTTCCTTCTCCCCTACTTCTCCCACGCGCACAGAGCTCCCTTGCCCCCAAAAAATCCCGGCGTCGCCCATCCAAGGTCACCGGCGCACCAGGAAAATGGCTTCCACCTCATCTTCCGGCGCAGCAGCGACGGCAGCGGCGGTGGAAAAGGAGAGCAATCGCGGGGTTTGGATCCCGTGCATCCTCGACGACGACAAGCTTCGCGGCGTAGAAGAAGAAGGGCTCCTCCGCACCGGCAACTGACGGAGCGGCTTCGGCGAAGCCATCCCCAATCCTCACAACAGCGAGCGAGTGCACTTCGGCACTCACCTGGACAGAGGTTTCTCCTTTCCTCCCTTAGATTTCTTTTCTGAGGTGATAGATCATTACGGTGTTCAACTTCACCATCTCCCCCCAAACTCTATCTTAGAGATGAGCGCCTATGCAGCTTTGTGCGAGGGGTATCTCAGCATTAGGCCGAGTCTCACTCTTTTCCGGTAATATTTTCATGTCCGGAGAAATTCCATCGCCGCCGGTAATCCTTACATTACCGGCACCATTAGTTTTTCGGTTAGGCGTGAGCGTGTTTATCCTTGGATTTTAGCTAGTGAGTCGGTCAAACAATGGCCGGCTACCTTTTTCTATCATAAGGATATTCCTACTCTCGGCAAAGCTACTGCTTTGCCGGCTTTCATCGATGGAGCCGCCACGCCCCGAGCATCTTGGGACGAGGTTGCTCCAGCTCTCAGTGACGATCTGCTTCTCGCCAAGAGACGGACCGAATACCTGATGGAGCACAAGGACCTGAAAGGGTCCGACCTAGTTCAATGCTGGGTGACATGCCGGATCCAGCCTCTCCAACACCATGGCGATCGACTAATGCATTCCATCACGTCGTCGAAAAAAGACTCCCTCCGCATCAGTCCCAAGGCCTTAAAGCCGCAAGATTATATAAGCCAAATCAAATGGCTGATAAGGGAGCAGATTGAGAGAAAGATTCTGGATTTGTCCCTAGACATGCATATAGCGGGAGACCCTGTCATGCTGGTAAGCTTTAGCAACAACCCTTTTATGTGTTTCACCTTTAAATTATTTCGCAATGCTAAGATACTTTCTTTTCAGCTTGCCGACCTCCTCGAGTCGGAGTTAGCTCCTATCAAAGGATATCCTCCCGAGTTTTCTCAGGAGGAGTTATTGGTTCCACTGCCGGACGTTGTGCCTAGAAAGCGCAAAGCTCCGACAGTGGCTATCGGCACAAAGGAAGTGCCAGTTGTGAAGAGGTAACTTTCCTCACAACTTCCGCCTTTGTACTTCACTTGTGATTTCTTCCGAGATGTAATGTTCTTCGTTCTATTACCTTCTTAGAGCTAAACAGCTCATCAAGGGCAAGGGGAAGGGAGCTACTTCTAAGTCCCTGCGTCAGACGAAGCTAACTTTGGATTCTCCTGCTGTGGCTCCTCCGACTCCTGCCCCTCAGCCTTCTACAGCGCCGGAGATCACTCCATCTCCGATTGTTGTAGAAGATCCGGCTCCCTCAGCAGAGCCAGCGATCCTTAAATCACAGACTGACGTCACCATGGGTGACTCAGGTTTTGATAAGGGTGAACCCTCTTCGGGTAATGATCCCTCGGCAAAAGTTTTTATCGACAACCTCCTGAGCAATCCGGGACTTGCCAAATTTGGCTTATCTCAGAAATCTGTAGAGGAGATCCAACGGTTGGCCAAGAAATGCCTTGAAAGCCGAACCATTTCTGCCAAAGAAGAAGCACAAGAAGCGAAGGACGTCAAGTACTCCGAACTTCTCGAACAAGTCCGCCTTCGTGACGAGGGATTAAGAGCTGGTGTGCTTCCACCACCTCCAATTATTCCACTCACCCTCACCGAGAAGGTTACTGATACATTGCAAATGTATCTATAATTTTTTATGTTCCATGCTTAGTTTGATCCACTTTCTTGTGTTTTGTTCCAACTTTGGAGTACTAACCTATTAACGAGAGCCACAGTGCCAGCTACCTGTTTTCTGCTGTTTTTGGTTCTAGGAAAGTCAGAAAATGAATATTCTCGGTATTGAACGGAACAAAAGCCAAAGTGCCTATTTTTCCAGAAGTCATCAAGTGCCAGAATACGAGACGGAGAGGGGCCAGAGGCCGGCCACACCACCTGGCCGCGCGGCCAGGCTAGGCCAACGCCAGGGGGTGGTGTGGTGGCCACTGGCACCCCCTCGGCCTCCCCTTCCGACTATAAGATGCCCTCGAGACGAAAACCCTAAGTGCCCGATCAAAAATCCACGAAAGAGTCTATAGCCGTCGTCATCTCCATCCCTAGATCGGGAGGGATCTGAAGCTCTTCCCGGCACCCTGCCGGAGAGGGGAATTCACCCTGGAGGCCTTCTTCATCACCATGTAAGCCTCCGGTGTGAAGCGTGAGTAGTTCATCCTTAGACTACGGATCCATGTAGTAGCTAGATGGCTGGTTCTCCTCCTTTGTGCTTTCATGTCTAGATCTTGTGAGCTCCGTTCATGATCAAGATCATCTATTTGTAATTCTACATGTTGTGTTTGCGGGGATCCGATGGATATTGAGATGCTATTTTAGATTGATTATTGATTCTATCATGTCTTTGTTATTTGTAATCTCGCATGCTTTCCGTTGTTAGTAGCAATCTTGGCCAAGTAGATGCTAGCAACTCCAAGAGTTAGTATTTATGCTCGATAGTGGGTTCATGCCTCTTGTAATCTGGGGAAGTGACAGAAATCTCTAAGCTACTAGATGTGCTGTTGCTACTAGGGAGAAAACAACAATCCTTTGTTCATAGAACAATCATATTTTTTACTTTACACGAAGTTTGTAAAGCAATAATCTGTTGCTTGCAACTTAATACTGGAGGTGGTTCGGATGATAACCTGAAGGTGGATTATTAGTCATAGATGCAGTTGGATGGCGGTCTATGTATAATGTTGTAATGCCCAATCAAGTCTCAAAGGAGTCAAGATGATTAGTATATGCATGTATTGCTTTCTCGATGTTTGTCAATTGCCCCGCTGTAATTTGTTCACTCAGCATGTTATCTATCTTAAGGAGATCCACCTCTAGTGAACTATGGATCCCGGTCCTTTTTCTTTACATACAATCTACAATCTGTTTACTGCTTTCTCTTTACTTTCTACAAACTTTTACTTCTTTCCATTCGATACATTTAATCCTTTGTTTTCCGCAAAACACGGTGAGATTGACAACCTCATCGCAAGTTGGGGACAAAGTTCTATGGTTGTGTTGTGCAGGTCTCCACGTTGCTACTAGCACCGGTAGTGTGCCCTGACAAAGCTCAGCTAGTAACACCTTTGGGGTGTTTCCTTGCTCCTACTGGTTCGATTAAACCTTGGTTTCATAACTGAGGGAAACTTGCTGCTGTGCTCATCATACCTTCCTCTTGGGGTTCCCAACGAGCTCTACATCAACCACACACGAGCACTTTTCAGGGCGCCGTGCATTGAGCCATCAAGCATTTTTCTGGCGCCGTTGCCGGGGAGTCAAGGACATCTTCACAAGGGGAGTCCCTCATAACCAATCTCTTTACTTTGTTGTTTTTGTTTTGCTTAGTTTCTTTTTGCTTTGTTACTTGTTTCTTTTTCAAAAAAACACAAAAAAATAGTTTTACTAGTTTGCTTTCTTTATTCAAAAACACACAAAAATGACTACTCTTGAAAACACTAAGTTGTGTGACTTCACTAGCACCAACAACAATGATTTTATGAGCACACCTATTGCTCCACCTATGCCTGAAGATACTTTCTTTGAGATAAAACCTGCTTTACTCAATCTTGTTATGAGAGAACAATTTTCTAGTATTGGTAATGAAGATGTTGCTTCCCATCTAAATAACTTTGTTGAACTTTGTGAGATGCAAAAGCATAGGGATATAGATGGTGATATTATTAAGCTGAAATTGTTTCCTTTCTCTTTGAGAGGAAAAGCTAAAGAATGGTTGAATTCCTTAACTAGGAATTGTATTGATTCTTGGACTAAGTGCAAAGATGCTTTTATTGGAAAATACTATCCTCCTGCTAAGATTATATCTATGAGAAGTGAAATAATGAAGTTTAAACAACTTGATGATGAGCATGTTGCTCAAGCTTGGGAAAGAATGAAATCTTTGGTAAAGAATTGTCCCACTCATGGACTGACTGCTTGGATGATCGTCCAAACTTTTTATGCAGGATTGAACTATTCTTTAAGGAACCTATTGGATTTTGCTACTGGAGGTACCTTTATGACCATCACTTTGGGTGCTGCAACAAAACTTCTGGACAATATGATGGTTAATTATTCTGAATGGCATACTGAGAGAGCTCCACAAGGTAGGAAGGTAAATTCTGAGGAAACCTCCTCCTTGAGTGATAAGATTGATATTATTATGTCCATGCTTGTTAATGGGAAAGCCCATATTGATCCAAATAATGTTCCTTTAGCCTCTTTGGTTGCTCAAGAAGAGCAAGTTGATGTGAACTTCATAAGAAATAACAATTTTGGCAATAATGCTTATAGGAGTAATTTTGGTAACAACAATTATAAGCCATATCGTCCCAACAATGGTAATGCTTATGGAAATTCTTACAACAATAATAGGAGTACACCCTCTGAACTTGAAGTTATGCTTAAAGACTTTATTAGAAAGCAAACTGCTTTCAATAAAACTATTGAGGTAAAACTCTCTAATGCTGAAAGAAATATAGCATCTTTGGCTGAAGCTCAATCTACTTTGAATAAAATGGCTGCTAAACCTGAAACTAATGAGAATCCCTTTGCAGCTACCAATGCTATACAAGTAAGAATTGATAAAAATGTTAGACTATTAGCTGAATTACATGCTAAGTGGGAAAGAGAAGATGAAATTGCTAGAAACATTAGTGTTTCTACTATTATCACCACTAGTGTTGAGGCTAGTAATAGTTCTACTACTTTAGATGATAAATTTGATTTTGATCTTGATGGTTGCAATATCTCTGAAGTTATTAAGTTCCTATAAAAGCTTGATAAAAGTCCTAATGCTAGTGCTATGAACATGGCCTTTACAAAACACATTACTGATGCTCTCATAAAGATTAAAGAAGAAAAGATTAAACATAAAGCTTCTATTCCTATAAAACAAGAAGATGGTTGGGAACCCATCATTAATACGAAAGTGAATGACTTTGATTTCAAAGCTTTATGTGATCTTGATAGTAGTGTTTCTATTATGCCTAGAAGGATTTATGATATGCTTGATTTATCTCCACTTGAAGATTGTTATTTGAATGTCCCATTTGATGATAATGCTAAAAAGAAACTCATGGGGAGCCTTAATGATGTTCTTATTATGGTTAACAATTCCTATGTCCCCGTTGATTTCTATGTTTTGGATGTCGAATGCAATGCTTCTTGTCCTATTACTTTGGGAAGACCTTTTCTTAGAACTGTTGGTGCCGTCATTGATATGAAAGAAGGCACCATTAAATATCAACTCCCACTCAAGAAAGGTATAGAACACTTCCCTAAAAAGAGAGAAAAGATTTCTTTTGCTTCTCCTATGATAACAAAATTTGGTCTTAATGCTTCTTCATTTGAGAACACTTGATTCTTTCTTGCTTCTTATGCCTAACTTAAAGGCGTTAAAGAAAAGTACTTATTGGGAGATAACCCAAAAGTTTTAGATGAGTCTTGGAAGTTATTACCTCTGTAATAACCTCTCCTTATCCTTTTTATTTGCTTTTTGTGCCAAGAGTAACCTCTAATGAGAGAGAAGTAATGATTGGGAAAGTTGCTGTCCTAAAACAGATTTCTGTGCTTCACCGTAAAAATTCGTGTACAATCTCTGGACGTATTTTTGAGGCGTGAAGTTTTGTGCTTATCCCTTAGGTTGTTATCTAACTTTCGTTAGTTCAACACTTTTTGATTTGATCAACAGAAGGTCTTCGAAAAAATTCATCTTTACCTGCTGGTCTGTTTTGATAGATTTCTGCCATTTTCTGCATTTGCTTCTTGTTGGTTCCTTTTTGAGTTCTTTTGGGGAATTGAGATTTTTGAGGCAAGTGCTACAGTAGTAGTGTTCTAATGAAAGTTTATTTGGTGTTAGAACTGAACCTTAAGACTTATTTATCTTGAGTGCACTAATGTTGCTAATAAAGATTGTGTGAAGTTTTGTATGAAGGAAAAATTTCAGGTGTATGGAAGGAATGAGTAATGAGATGAAGGATGGACTAAAGCTCAAGCTTGGGGATGCCACGCGTGTCACCCCAAGAAATATCCAAGAAGTACAAGCGTAAAAGCTTGGGAATGCCCAAGGCATTCCCCTTCTTCATCAATAAAAATCCCAGGTTTCTTCCAAACGCTTCATTTTTATTGTTTCATGCACAGTTGTGTTGTTCTTGGAGCGTCTTCCTTTTCGTTTTCGTTTTGGTTTTCATTTGCTTTGGTTTGCTTAGTTTTCTGAATAAATTGGTTAGACCCCCTCTTTCATACATTGGTTTGCAAATAGTTTGGTTTGGTTTGGAAAAGAGTAGGAAAGTTCATGCTTATCTGGTAAAAAGAGCTCATTTTTTACTGTGGCCTATGCTTTGTCATGACATGCTTGATATTTTTTTGGCTTTATGCTTAGTATTCTTTTTTGTAGCATGACTTGTTATAAACAATTGAGATTGCTTAATGTGCCTTGGATGAATCATGCGTTGTTTTAGAATATTAAACAATAGTATAGTGGTATTCTCCTTTGATGCTTTATTTGGGTTGACTTAGCGCATGCTCACACCATGTTACGACTATCTCAAGTCACCATAGCCTTTATTATCCTTTAGTTTTCAACTTGTAGTATCACTTTATGCTTTGATCAATGATGTTTTGTCGCTCTGCATGATTATGGTCATTATTGCTCTCTTAGTTTGTCGCTCCCAGTCTTTTGCTAGCCTCCACCACCAAGTATCAGTTCCACTCATGCATCCAAATCCCTAAACCAAGTTATTCCAAAGAGTCCACCATACCTACCTACTAGCTTATTCTATTCCAAGTATATTCATGCTTTTGTTTACCTTCCGAATTAAACTTTTTATGAGAAAACTAGTGATTAAAGCTCTCACGAACTTGATGGCACACTTTACTTTTCTTGCCCTTAATAAACTTGAACCATTGGGTCCTTCTTTGTTGCGTATATGCTTGCGCTTTATAAGTTGAAATTAGCAGAACCATGTTTCATGGGGAACGCTTTCAACATTGCACTTGTACTTTGTACCCCGTTGATATCATGTTCTTTTGCTTACGGATCCCGGCGGTGTGAAATAAAAGTGGAACTTGTAAGATCATGGAGTTTTTATGTGTGTTAGAGAAACGCCTGGGCCGCTAGCCTAAGCCATGCCTAATCATGGTGGAAAGTTGTAGCATCACCATAATGAGCACTCTATGAAGCATCCTCAATAAAAACCTATGCAAATAGCAAATAAAAAGATCGCTGAGATGCTCATTGGCTGCTTGCCTTGTCATTTTGATTATGGGAAAGCTCCCGTATCATGTGCAAGGGGTACCCCGTTGGCGGTTCTTAATGATACACATGTACTTACAATGACAAGAGCTTACTCGTGACAAAAGTTGAGTAGCATGAGGATCGGTCTTCGTAAGTAAAGGGCATGAGATTTCAGATTATAACTTGTCAAGCATATCCTCTTAGTTGTGTCACTTTAACCTTAATCACCTTCAAGATGCTTATGATAGGGGCAATGAGAGATGAAAGCTATAAGTACCATAATTTTTGGAAGCTCTTTATGAGACTTGAATCCCTACTTCCTTTTATAAAGGCCTTTCTTCCACCATAATATCGAGTTTCCACCTTCTACCTTTATGCACCTACTTTGAGAGCATAGTGGCCATTCTTAGTTCTATGTGCATTGTCCCAAGACTAGTTGATTGATGCATATATTGATATTGCTTGTTTTAAATTATTGTATCTAGTCACTCTTATGAACTTTGAAGGTGTCCTATGCATTTATATTTGCTACTCTATGAGGGACAAGCTGAATACTATTATGCTATGTTTTCTTTATGTGAAACAAACAAACGTCTTGCAAAGCATTGTTATTCATGAATCTTTTGTTTGTGCCTTTTCATGTTGCATCATAGTTTCTTTGTCTTATTGCTAGAACTTTGTCTTTCATGTTATGATTGAAGTACTATGATCCCAGCTTTGAATGTTTTACAAATACTTTGAACAAGCCTTTGATGGTGCATGTCACCTCAAAAATTATTCTTTCTTTTTATCACTTACCTACTCGAGGACAAGCAGGAGTTAAGCTTGGGGATGTTGATACATTGCAAATGTATCTATAATTTTTGATGTTCCATGCTTAGTTTGATCCACTTTCTTATGTTTTCTTCCAACTTTGGAGTACTTTTCATATGATTTCTTGGACTAACCTATTAACGAGAGCCACAGTGCCAGCTACCTATTTTCTGCTGTTTTTGGTTCCAGGAAAGTCAGAAAATGAATATTCTCGGAATTGGACGGGACAAAAGCCAAAGTGCCTATTTTCCGAAAGTGATCAAGTGCCAGAATACGAGACGGAGAGGGGCGAGAGGCCGGCCACACCACCTGGTCGTGCGGCCAGGCTAGGCCTGCGCCAGGGGGTGGTGTGGTGGCCCCTGGCACCCCCTCGGCCTCCCCTTCCGACTATAAGATGCCCTCGGGACGAAAACCCTAAGTGCCCGATCAAAAATCCACGAAAGAGTCTATAGCCGTCGTCATCTCCATCCCTAGATCGGGAGGGATCTGAAGCTCTTCCCGGCACCCTGCCGGAGAGGGGAATTCACCCTGGAGGCCTTCTTCATCACCATGTAAGCCTCCGGTGTGAAGCGTGAGTAGTTCATCCTTGGACTACGGATCCATGTAGTAGCTAGATGGCTGTTTCTCCTCCTTTGTGCTTTCATGTCTAGATCTTGTGAGCTCCGTTCATGATCAAGATCATCTAGTTGTAATTTTGCATGTTGTGTTTGCGGGGATCCGATGGATATTGAGATGCTATTTCAGATTGATTATTGATTCTATCATGTCTTTATTATTTGTGATCTTGCATGTTTTTCGTTGTTAGTAGCTATCTTGGCCAAGTAGATGCTAGCAACTCCAAGAGTTAGTATTTATGCTCGATAGTGGGTTCATGCCTCTGGTAATCTAGGGAAGTGACATAAATCTCTAAGGTACTAGATGTGATGTTGCTACTAGGGAGAAAACAACAATCCTTTGTTCATAGAACAATCGTATTGTTTACTTTACATGCAGTTCGTAAAGCAATAATCTGTTGCTTGCAACTTAATACTAGAGGGGGTTCGAATGATAACCTGAAGGTGGACTATTAGTCATAGATGCAGTTGGATGGCGGTCTATGTATAATATTGTAATACCCAATCAAGTCTCAAAGGAGTCACGATGATTAGTATATGGATGTATTGCTTTCTCGATGTTTGTCAATTGCCCCGCTGTAATTTGTTCACCCAACATGTTATCTATTTTAAGGAGAGCCACCTCTAGTGAACTATGGTTCCCGGTCCTTTTTCTTTACATACAATCTACAATCTGTTTACTGCTTTGTGTTTACTTTCTGCAAACTTTTACTTCTTTCCATTCGATACGTTTAATCCTTTGTTTTCCGCAAAACACGGTGAGATTGACAACCTCATCGCAAGTTGGGGACAAAGTTGTGTGGTTGTGTTGTGCAGGTCTCCACGTTGCTACTAGCACCGGTAGTGCGCCCTGCCAAAGCTCAGCTAGTAACACCTTTGGGGTGTTTCCTTGCTCCTACCGGTTCGATTAAACCTTGGTTTCATAACTGAGGGAAACTTGCTGTTGTGCTCATCATACCTTCCTCTTGGGGTTCCCAAAGAGCTCTACATCAACCACGCACTAGCACTTTTCTGGGCACCGTGCATTGAGCCATCAGTTACCACTAATTGAACATGTGCCTGAGCATGCTCACACATGAACATCATGTAAGTTGGAATTCCAACTCACGTTTTCCTTTATAGTATTTTATATCATATCCTCTAGCCCCCAAGCATGAAGTTCGATATTATTTCCTGGTTTATGCTTCCTTAGGATGCCAAAGAATGAACTAGTGTAGCCCCCAAGGCTCGTGCTGATTTAGCTACAATATTAGCCCGAGTCTTTAGTAGACTTCTGACTCTGGTATTCTGACTTATAGAAAGTTAATTCATATAACCAGGAATTGTTGAAGAATATCTGCAACAAGCGGAGAGAGATCAAAGCTCTCCGACTTGAAAATGTTGAACTAAAAGTTTCCAAGGATGAGGCCGAAGGTAAACATTCCTAGACTCAAACATTGTCTTGCGTTTTCATAGACGAATATTTTTGTTGAACTGTTTTTCTGTTGACTTACAGCACTGGTAAAGCAGTCCTGCGCTATGATTGCAGAAGCCGAGAATCTGAAGACCTTGGTGGTGGAAAACAAAGATCTCCGCCGAGAGCTGGACCAGCTCAAGGCGAATCATGAGAAGAGCATTGCTCAAGTTCTCGAATCCTTCTCCATGGCCACCGTGGAGCGTGATCGCAAGATTGCACTCCACGAGAAGAAAATCTCGGATCTCACCAATGACTTGTTCAGAGAGAAGGACATTTCTGACGCACTCCGGGCTAAACTCCAGAGCCTTCGTGAATAGAAAACCAAAGTCGATGATGTCATCTTTGGTATGTTTCCATCTTTCTAACTTGTCTACATTCTTCGACTCTTTCGATGTCAGATTTATTTAACCGTTTTGCATTATATGCATAGGTCCTCTAAACTTGAGGGACTCTGCCTCTGCTGAGCCTCGCACCCACCGGCTTACCCAAGTCGGTGATTTGCTTCATGACTTCCACCAATCGCTCGAGGACATTGGCGAAGCTCTCAAGGTTCCGGATATGCATAACATGTCCGATTTTCAGGTGCGAGACAAGGCAATGGAGATGCCGCAGCTTTTCCAGGACTGGACCTTGTCCTATGCGCGATCCGCAGCGCAGAACGCTCTCACAATGGTCATGAGCCACCATGGAAGCATGGAAATCTGGCAAGTGACCAGAGGGTATTCTACTGTGGACGAAGACGGCCAGAAGCAAGATATCAAAGCCATCATGGACTCCTGTGCCGGATATGGGTGCCACGTAGCTGATTTGACCAGCTACGACACTCCCTTCTTCACTCGCGTGGACACGCCACCTCCGCCTTCTGAAGAAATGGCTTAAGTTTCCGACGATGATCAAACTGCATCGGATTTTAACATCTCGGATCGTTATCAAGGTGTGGCTGATGTATCTAGCGAGCCGGTAGCTCCTACCTCTCCTCCTGCATCATAGATCATCAGAACAAATATGTTATTCTGAAAAACATTATGGATCTGTAAATAAGTAGAGTGATACTTTTGCTAGTGCCAAGTTTTTGTATATCTATTTAGCACTTTTGGCTTAAAAATGTTTATGTGCCTGAAATGTTTGCATAAGCACTTGTGTTTTTTGTCTATACTTATCGTTTATCTGGCTTTCCGCCTTGTCCCTTTCGTGAGCCGGCAAACCTTTAGCACGGAAACTTTGCCGAGCAACGGAGCTCAATTGCTAAACCAGTTTAAACTCGGAAACAAAGCCGGCTTCCAGTACCAACAATTCACTACTCGGAAAATACCTGCATCCGGCAATCAGACAAATAACCAAAGTACATACTAGAAAATTTAGATTTATACCCAAAGGTAGCAATTTTTAGAATCGGAAATCTAAACCAGAACAAACATGAGCAAAAAGTACTTTCAAGTATTCTGGGATTTTCGACTGTGACATGATCATTCGGAAATAAGATGGTAACAACTTCTCAGAATATTTTTTGAGGCAACCACTACTTTTATTTCTCACTGAACATGTTCACATATATGATTACAAAGAAAGATACACTAATAATAAAAGGGACGTAGCTGAGCAATATTCCATGGTCTGTCTAACTCTTCTGAATTTGTACTGCCTCCAGCTCTCTTTCTCTTCTTAGTAGCAGGTCTTTCCTTGACTGGCCGCATATCAGTTAGGTAGTATGAACCATTGTGCAATACTTGAGTAACTAAAAATGGCCCTTCCCATACTGGGGAAAGTTTGTGATTTCTTTGCTGCACAAGCCGGAGAACCAAATCGCCCTTATTGAAAGACCGGTTTATGACCCTCTGGCTATGATACTTGCGTAACTTCTGCTTATAAGCTGTTGATCTTATTTCTGCAACAACGCGAACTTCTTCGACTAAGTCGAGATCATTTTGTCGAGAAATCTCGGCATCCTCTTCGATATACGCGGGCACTCTAGGAGAAGTATGAATCAAATCACTAGGAAGAAATGCTTCTGCGCCATAGACCAAGAAGAAAGGTGTATATCTAGTTGACCTGTTCGGAATTGTTCGTAAACTCCATATTACAGAAGGTAATTCCTCTGCCCAAGCCCCCGCAGCACGTCGTAGTGGTGCTTCGAGTCTCAGTTTCAGGCCTTGTAGGATTAAACCATTTGCTCTCTCAACTTGTCCATTAGCTTGTGGATGTGCGACTGATGCAATGTCAAGCCGGATATTTTGTTCGTTGCAGAACTCAGCAAGTTCTCCCATAGAGAAATTACTCCCATTGTCTGTGATAATACTATGCGGATAACCATTCCGGATTATAACATCCTCAACAAATCTTTTGGTTGTTGCTCCATCACAACTAGTGACGGGTTTAGCCTCGATCCATTTGGTGAATTTATCCACCATCACTAAGAGGTGAGTAAATCCACTTGGAGCCCGTTTGAATGGTCCTACCATGTCAAGCCCCCAGACCGCAAAAGGCCATGTTATAGGTATTGTTCGCAACTGATCAGCCGGAACATGAGCTTGTTTGGCGTATTTTTGGCAGCCCTTGCACGTTTTGACCAGCCGTTCGGCATTCACCTTAGCTATAAGCCAGAAAAAACCGTGCCGGAACGCTTTTGCCACTAGAGATTTGGCTGCAACATGGTGACCACACTCGCCTTCATGGATTTCTCTTAAAATTTCCACTCCTTCTTCCGGAGATACGCAGCGCTGAAAGACCCCAGACACACTCCGCTTATAGAGCTCACCACTAACTACAGTATAGGCTTTTGCTCATCGAATGATCTGCCGGCTCAGAACTTCGTCTTCGGATAATTTGGCATCTACCAAATAGTCAAGGTAGGGTTGAGTCCAGCTTGGGATTACAGCCAGAACTGCTATTAAAGGTGAGTCAGATTTGGTCGGATATTCCTCGTCCACTCCTTTTATTGAGGGAACTTTGAGGTGCTCTAAAAAAGCACCATCCGGGACCTCTTTCCGTGCAGAGCCTATCCGAGATAATGCATCTGCTTCCTCATTTTCTGCTCGAGGGATCTGTTGAACCTCAAACCCTTCGAACGATTTAGATAGATCATCCAACACAGCTTTATATGATGCCATGTGCTTATGAGATGCAAAGAACACACCATAGGATAGTTTTTGATAGTGCGGATACTGCTATTGTGATTCAGTTAGGACCTCGCTGAGATAGTAAGTCGGACGCTGCACCAGGTGTTCCTGATTTTCCTCTGGTCTCTCCACTACCATGACGACACTGACGACCATGTTTGTCACAGCAAGATAGAGCAACATCGGTTCCCTTGGTTCCGGTGCTGCAAGGATAGGAGCAGACAGGAGTACTTCTTTCAAGTCTCGTAGTGCAACTTCAGCTTCATCAGTCCAAACGAATTTTTTGGTCTTTTTCAGGAGCTTGTAAAGTGGTGCAACCCTTTCTCCGAGCCAGCTTACAAACCGACTGACTGCAGCAATGCAACCAGTGAGTCTTTGAACGTCCTTCAGGCGAGTAGCCTAGAAATATTGAGTATAGCCTTAATCTTGTCTCGGTTCACCTCTATGCCCCTCTAAGACACAATGAAACCTAACAATTTTCCGGCTGGGATCGCAAAGAAACACTTGTTCGGATTGAGCATTATGTTGTATTTTCATAGATTGGCGAACGTTTCCTCCAAGTCGGAAATTAATGTTTCCTTCTTTTTGGACATCACCGCAATATCATCCACATATGCATGTACATTGCGTCCGATTTGATCATGGAGGCAACGCTGCATAGTGCCCTGGTACGTAGCTCCTGCGTTCTTCAGCCCAAAGGGCATCGTAACAAAACAGAAGGTTCCGAAGGGGGTTATGAATGAAGTTTTGATTTTATCCGATTCCTTCATCCGAATTTGGTGGTAACCGGAATATGCGTCGAGAAAACAGAGGAGTTCCGAGCCTGCCGTAGAATCGATAACTTGATCAATCCTAGGCAAAACGAACGGATCTTTGGGACAAGCCTTGTTCAAGGCAGTATAATCAACACACATCCTTAAATCAGTGGCGTCCTTTTTAGGGACCATTACAGGGTTGGCCGACCAATCAGTATGGATGACCTCTTCTATGAATCCGGCTAACTCGAGCCGGGCTAGTTCCTTAGCTATTGCCTTACGCTTTACATCGCCAAAACGTCATAAGGACTATTTGACAGGTTTAGCATTCGGGTTTACATTTAGAGAGTGCTCGGCAAGTTCCCTAGGTACTCCGGTCATTTCAGATGGCTGCCATGCGAAGATGTCTTGATTTGCTTGGAGGAACCTGACGAGCGCGCTTTCCTATGCGCTATCTAGGCCTACGCCTATCTGTCTCACCTTGGAGGGGTCATCGTCCTTCAACGGCATCTTCTTTGTCTGTTCCGATGCCTTGAACTCCGGATTTGGCTTTGTCACCTCTTTCTTTGTTGCGGGCATCTCGGACGGATCAATGCTCTTCTTGATCTCCTGGTACTCCTGGGCGTGCAGCACGGCTTCAGCAAATGCGGCATTTCCATCCTCGCACTCTTGCGCCTTCTTCGGGTCTCCCCTGATGGTGATCACGCCGTTGGGACCTGGAATTTTCATCATATTATAAATGTAACACGAACGAGCCATAAAAGCCCAATAAGCCGGCCATCCGAATATAGCATGGTACACGCTCTTGAATGGGACCACTTCGAAGGAAAGTTCTTCCGTCTGATAGTTCTTTGGAGTTCCAAAGGTAACATCCAAAGTGATTTCTCCCAGGGAATTTGCCTGTCTTCCTGGGATAACTCCGTGAAAGATCACAGAGCTGTAGTTCAGCTGGGTCTCCGAGATCTTCATCCGGCGTAGCGTTTCGACATACATAATATTAATGCTACTGCCACCGTCCATGAGAGTCTTGGAGAAATCATAGCCGTCAATAAGTGGTTTGACGACTAAGGCGTACTTTCCTCGCCTGTGCAACTTAGGCGGATGGTCAGCGCAGTCAAAGGTGATTGCCACTTCCGACCAGTCCATGAATTGAGGGACATCCGGAACTGTTGCTTTGAGCTCATGTAGAACTGCTTTCTTGGCCTTTGCTGATTTAGATCCGAGGAAGGTGACGTAAGTGTCTTTCTTGGTCGGAAATTTTTTCTTCCCTTCCGGCTTGGGATTTGAAGCATCAGCTTCCTCCATGTCAGAATCTTCCTTGGCCTCTTTGTCCTTTTCGGGATTCTTCTTTCCCTTCTTCCGCTTGGCTCTGTAGCCAGCGGTATCATCTCTCTTAATGTCGTCATTAAAATGACACTCAGCATTTGTGTGAGACGAGCACCCATTGGCGTCTAGGTGATGCACACATGGGTTATTGGCAATGTCAGCCCAAGAGTAGGTTTTGCCAGGTTGCTGGTCTCCTCTACCTTGAACTCTTGACGTCCCATGACCGTGTCCGCAGCCACCGCCATGTCCTCCTCGTCCTCCAGACCCGAAAGTAGCAGTGACCACTGCCATTTCTGCGTTGGGCTTTTCTTCCGAGGTATTCTTGCGCTTCTGATCTTGTTGCTTTGGTTGTTTTGCCGACTGTGGCATAGCCAGGGCGTTCAGTAATCCCTTTGTGTCATCGTCAGCATCTACATACTTGCTCGCTGTTTCTATCATCTCTCCCAAATCAGTGACCTTGTCACAGTTCAAGCGATGACGCAATAAACCAATTGGGAGACCTGCAATGAAAGCTTCAATCGCAGTTTGGTCATTTACTCCTTCACGGGAGTTCTTGGTATCGATCCATCATCCGAGATAATCTCGACAAGTTTCTCCGGCTTTTTGGGTGCAACGCTGTAGGTCTCCTACCGTACAAGGCCTCCGGTATGTGCCTTCAAAATTCCGAAAGAACACACTTTGCATGTCATACCAGTTGTGGATGGTGTTCTCTGGAAGTTCAATGAGCCATGATCATGCCGTCTTCCGCAACTTGAGTGGGAGATATCGACTTGCGACCAGGCTGTTTCTGCCTTTGGCGATACAGCAAGCTTGGAAGAAATCTTGGAGCCAAGTATCTGGCCGAGCTATACTGTTGTAGGCTTGAATGTGTCTTGAGATAGCAAATCCTTTCGGGAATTTTATAGCCCTTATGCATGGTCCGAAGCACTTTGGGCCCATGTATATATCATCATTTTCATAGCACCGTGCCTCTATATTGGAGTTAATCCTGTGTCTTGCGTCATTTGGGGATAAAGATCGTCATGAATGACAGCTATGACTGCGGTGTCTTGGAGCCGGACTTTGGCTTCAGCCACCACCTCCTCCACCACGACGCCCTCCTTGGCCTCCTTGGGAGCCGTTGTGATGGCTACTTGGTGGAGAAGGTGGAGCAGCTGGATTATTTCTAGCTGATCGCTAGCCTCCGTCCAGAGCGTCATTATTCCGGTTCCGGGGAGGATCTTCATTACGACGAGCCCCCTGTCGGCTTGACTCGGCACAGTGTCCGTCGTTCCTTCGCTCGTCAGTCGGACGGTTTGCATGTCTAGGAGGTGGCATTCTTTGCCGGTCCTCCTCCCGACGTTTCTCTTTATCTTCTTCCCTGTGATCCTTCGACTCTCGCTAGGGAGGATTCTTCGGGTTCACTGTAGCAATTGCCTCTTGCTCCGCAGCTGGGGTAACGTTGCGCCAGTCACGTGCAGCTTTATGGTGCTGCCCTGAAGATCCGGTTCTTGAGTAGTTGTGTTCCCGACGGTCGGAACGATGATGTTGTTCCGAAACATGTTGGGGTCTTACATCAGCCCAGGCCGGATCCGTGCGACACTGGTCAAAATGGGAGACCAGTTTTTGACTTCCGGACAGGGCGACCTTTTCCTGCTCCAGACTCTTGTTGAGTAATTTAATGCCCAATCGGATCTGCTCTGGGCCTGGATTAGCTGATAGGATTTGTCGAGCCGCAACAGTGTTTTGTGCTGGTGTTGGGTACACCCAATCCCCGTTGCGGTTGCGTCGAGGCATCCCATGTTCTCCTCCGAAGAGGACTTTGTGAATCTGCGGGAATTGGTTGTCATGAGTATGACGTTTCCTGGTCTTCTGATGTTGCCTAGAGTTGTACTTCTCCGCAGTTGCCATGCGTTTCTTTTCTTCCTCAAGGATTTTGGCTTCATCGAGGAGTACTTGGCGACGCGCTTCTAGGGCCTGAGCCCTTTCGTCCAGCTCTTCGGCAGTAAGTTCTACAGCTGTAGGAATAGGTGTGGTTAATGCAGTATCGATAAGTTTACGCGCACCTTCGGTGATCACTTGTCCGTCCACCGACTCTTCTTTGGGCTCGCCTGGGATAAGTGCTCCATCCGAGTCTTCCTCATATTCCTCAGCAACCACCTCCTCTGCCGGAGGGTCTTTTCCCGGGGTCTTGTTTATCTTGTTCTTCTTCTTTGCATTCTTGGCACTGCCGGTAGCAAAGACGGCTTTGGGTCCGTTTCCCCGAGTCAAGCTCTGGTCGGTACTTTCGTACATCTGGACCTCGGGATTATCTCCAATTTCCATGTTGTCCTGTGCTTTGGGAGAGTTTTCCCCGGATCCTTCATCCAGGGCTTCTTGTTCCTTTGCAGTTTTGGAGTTATACTCCTCTTCATACTCCGCGGAGAACTTTTGGAAATCTGCCGACGTGATCGAGTCATCCGAGGATGCGGGTAAGTCAGTGTTTGTTCCGATCGCCTCCAGCACTGAGTCAATGTTTTCTCCAGCACCGACAGAGCCGGATCCGGATCCAACGTATCCGACGAAGTGTGACGTGTGGGTCCTAAGGTAGTTGCGGCTTTCTTCGTGGGCTTCCTCGAAGATCCTGATGGTTTCGAGAACCTCATCCACGCTTGCGTCTTGCAGTATCATGCGCCTTAACGTATGCCTCGGGAACAGTTGATCTATTCCGGCGTTGGCAGAGCCCGACCATCGTTGTTATTGTGCTCCTCCTGGATTTCGACCTCAGCAGACAGATTGATCTGGGATTTGACCTCACCAAGGAGGTCCACTCCAGATTCGACTTGGACCGCAAGATCTACTTCAGGCTCAGATTTCTCCACTATCTCCGCAACTGGTGCGGGCTGGGTGGGATTAGTGATTTCTGAGATCCGGAATTCTGTCGCCTCCGCGGACAAAGGGGACCCAGAAATTTCTTCTGCCTCTATCATCACCGCTGGGGTGGGTGGGGCAGGTTCAGCAAAACCGATGTAAACATCGATCTCGCTAAAAGACATGATGGTGTAGGTAGTCATGGCCTCCCTAGCCGGAATCCAGGTCTCATCAAGAACGATGGGAGGGACGTCGCTGGCATAGAGGATGCGACCGACGGTGATAGTCTCGCCGATTCTGATTCTTGCAGATTCCGCTCGGAACACAGATCCAAAGCTCACTTGCCCCACGGTGGGTGCCACTTGTCGTCAGATTGATGACAAGTACGCCATGAGGGGGTCCTCAAGGCATGCGGAAGAGAGGGGTGTGAGGCGTACGGTGTTCCGGGACGGTGAGCACACAAGTTTACCTAAGTTCGAATCCACCGGCTTTGGACGAATCCTACTCCTGCTAGCAATCTAGTAATACGGTAGAGTCAGAATATGGGTTACAAGGGGTTCACCTGCGCGAGTTGATATTGTAGACTATTGGGTGCCCTAAAGGCTCTCTCTAGGATGGCTTATATAGATATCCGGCCTAGGGTTTACAAGAGAGATCTATCCGGCTACGACTAAGAGTCGGTTACAGAGTACATCTTGAACTACAAGTAACACTATAGGCCTATGTTGGTAAGTCTTCTGGGCCTCCCCTTAGCCGGACTGGACTCCGTCTCTTCTCCCTGACTGGGCCGCCCGTGAAGCAAAGCTCTAACCCGAAGTGGGCCACCCTGGTCAGTGAGGATACCCGGAAAGTATATCCCCAACAGGTTACTTAAGTGACTAGAGATTGAGACAAGCTTGGAAGAATTGATTAATGAGTTTCTTTATCAAGGGAGAGTATGGGTGATGGTAGAGGACATCCCAAGGATAAGTGTAGAGGAGGCACCAAGCCTTGGATCAAGAGTTAGGGTTTTCTGAGAGGTTTATCAAGGGTGATCATGATAACAAGGAGGGAAGTTTACCATCTACTATGTGTTGATGATTTCTTCTCAAAGGATTAGAGTTGCCCTGTTGGGGTAGTTGGTTACTAAAGGATGAGCCCCTAGGGTAGCTCATACAATTTCCTAAGCAAGCAAGTCAAACAACAGATCAAGGCAATTCATCTTAGCAAACAATCTCCAAACTACTACTATGGATACCATCGAGCCTAGCTTGGGATAAGGATATGTATTTTGAAGGGCTAGGGGCTTCGAACATGGTAAGAGTCTCTTGGTACTTCTACCATGAGTGGAAAACAATATTTTAGTAAAGAGCTTTGGAAAAATAGAGGTAAGGTTATTTGGAAGTTCTATCTTGAAAACACAAGGAGATAATATCTTATAGATCATAGTTTTGTAACAAGAGTATAACAAAACAATTGAGGTTGTAGAAAGTATCTTGGCTCCTGTTTTGAAATGCTAGAACATTTCAGAATATGTAAGCTAAGTCAAGACATTATCTTTTGTTATATAGCTTTTGCAATTGGTGAGAAGGTGAGGAAGTAATCTTGTCTACTGCACAAGTAGGAACACATGCACAGTCAAGCAAACAACTACCCCCCCTGATTTTTGTATTCTGGACAACTAATCATGGTAGCTATAAATGGGGTGTTACAAAGTGAACCCATTCGCCGTTTCGCGGTGCGGGGAGGGCCTGGCCTCGTTGAAGCCACTCCACCATGCGCCATCACAGAGTAGTCCTTCTTCCTCAGTAATCTTGAGCTTCTCATCGTTAATGATGCTTGGGATTGAAATACCGCAGTACTTCTTTTCCTCGACCGTAGGTAATGGCGCACCTATAGAACTAGAAGCATCGGCCATCTCGCTAGAGGATTGACCAAGAATGGGCAGCGCTGGTGGGTCTAGTGGAGGAGCAAGAGGAAGATGAGGAGCACATGGTTTCTCGAGGAAGAGGAAGAACAAGAGCAGCGGTGGAGATAAAGAATGAGGTGATTTTCCCTCTTATAGTCCATTTGCACCAGGATTAGTGGTAAATGTGCCAGATTACCACCACGTGTTGCGTAACAGGAGGGGCAACTTCCTCACGAAGCCTTCACCGCCTCGATCTCTGCATTCTCATTAAAATGGCGCTTCGGTTCCGCACGATATGGACCCACCAATGGGCACGCTAACTGAATATTTGTCAGTGATGTGACAAGACCTGGAAAGTTGTCAGGTTACGCCATAGACCAAATTCCGGCTCAATATGAAATCGAGCATGGAAGCAATGATGAGATATCAATAAGTTTGACTCACTTGTGACTTAGATCCTACACTTCTGTTTTGAAGTTTCAAGAACCCTTCAAGATTCTATAGCTGAAGAAGAATCAACATAGACGATGGAATCCGGCTTTGGATCTTGGAGGCTTCTGGGGGCTACTGTTGGGGATATACTTTCCTGGTATAACCACTGTGACTCAATGACCAGGGTGACCCACTTCTGGGTTAGAGCTATGCTTCACGGGAGGCCTAGTCAGAGAGAGAAGATGGAAGCCCATCTACCTACGAGAAGGCCTATAAGACTTACCGACTTAGGCCTGTAGGAATACTTGTAGTCCAAGATGTACTTTGTACCGACCCTATATCATAGCTGGATAGGAATCTCGTATAACCCTAGGATGGATGGCTAAATTAGCTGACCTAAGGGTCAGCGTTTAGGGCATGCAGTACCAACCACAACTCGCACAGGCAAAACCTCTCTTGTAATCTATTGTACTTCGATATACTTGATTGCTAGAAGGAGTAGGATCCATCCACCACTATCGGATCTGAACCTGGGTAAACTTGTGTGCTCACCGTCCTGGAAAACCGTATGGCTCACACACCACCTTTTATCATGCCTCGAGGACCCCCTCATGGTGTAATTGTCTTCAAAGTGACGACATGGTCCTCGTGACGTTGTTGAAGAGCTTGGGCCTCTTGGCATGTTGAGGCGGTCAAGGAGGCTCAGTCGCGGTTGCTAATGGGATTGGTGCACTTGGGCCTCACGAGGATGATGAAGGTGTGGAGCCTCTTGACGTCATTGTGGAGGTGGAGGAGACTCATTCCTCGATAGGTGATGTGGGTTAGGCACTTGGGCCTCTGGATGAAAATCATGGTCTTGAGCCTCTTGACGTGGTTGTGGTGGTTGATGAGGCTCATGCCTAGGTTGTTGACGAGGTTGGTGTTGCTTGCCATTTGCATTTTGACACTCATGATGTTGGTGAGGTTGTTGCTCGTCATGGTGACCATGGTGTTTGCATTTACTTTCATGATGGCAATGATGATGAGGAGGGTGTTCAAGAGATTTTGGTTGGCGATGATCTTTTTCTTCCAAATTGGAGTTATCACTTGTTGTCGAGTGAAGATCTTGCGGTTGTTGACGATGCACTTGAGGTTCCACTTGGGGCATGAGCGTTCTTTCATGATGACAATGTATGTCGCGCCTCAATGGAGGCCTTGATGAGTAATCGCCATTGTAGCTTGATGTTGTGGCGCTCCTTGGAGATGGTACATATTGCGAAGATCTCACATGTTCGACAACATGGTCTTCATTGTTTCTTGGAGCACTTGCGTGAGTGTTTTGTCGATGAGGAGAATGATACCGTGATGAGTGAGAATATCTTGATGCGTGCGAGCGTGGCCTTGTGTTGCCCGCGATCTTGTCCATCGAACATTGGAGCGCTTCATTTTGATAGGTGAAGTTGTGGTGCATGGATCTCATCTCTTGAGGAAGGCTCTCGAAGCGGTTGTCTATCCTCTTGAACTCGGCTTGACTTTCTCCAAATTTCTCGTCTTATCTTGTTCAAGGGCATTGCAACAACCACGAAGTTCTTCTCGAATGATGAAGTGGCTTTGATCGTGCATGTACGGTCCTTCTTCTTCTTGTGGAGGTGGCTGGCTTGCCTCCCCGTGCCTATCCATGATGCACCAAACAAGGATTTTATATGGAAATGTAATATGTGGTGGGGGTTAGCCTTTGACCTCACCTTGAAGGATTGTATTGAACTAGAAACCTCACATTAAAGAACAAATAAGACTCTCAAAAGCTTATGGTGGAAGGTTAGGATGGTGGATTGCCAAAGAAAAAACAAACAAAAAGGATAGTCAAAAGTGGATAAAATCCAAAAAAACTCAAGTCTAAGGAAAATGTCAACTCAAAAGGTGATGGGAACCTACGACTATACACACATGTGGAGATTATTGGGATTAGCTCAACTATGAAAATGAGCAAAAAAAATGTCCTATCGAAGACTATGTTCAGTTGTCGTGCCAATGCAAGAAGAGAGGGTGGAAAGTTTGCAAAGATAAAATGAGCAACAAATTTGTGCACTTGCCTTGGGTGCTCTTGTATCTCTTGTTTCCAATCTTGAGACTCTCTTATGCTATGGGAGACTATGTATCTTTTTCTTTGTATATTTTCTTTTTCTCCTTTTTACTTATTTTTTGCTCTCCCTTTGATGCTACCAAGCCACTCTAGCTTTTTCTCTCACAGTCTCACTATCCAAAGGCAAGTTCACAATGCTCAAGCAAACACAAGATGGGCCACTCTCGATGGGATAGCTACACATAAAGGAA
The DNA here is from genome assembly GCA_910589775.1 of Avena eriantha. Taxonomy (NCBI): domain Eukaryota; kingdom Viridiplantae; phylum Streptophyta; class Magnoliopsida; order Poales; family Poaceae; genus Avena; species Avena eriantha. The sequence continues at coordinate 67,750,827 of OU342746.1, read as the reverse complement.
GATATGAGGTTAACAAGGTGACGCAAGTTATAACTTTGGGTATGTTGTTGATGTACTTGGCGTTGGTGGTGAGGTTGATGCTCGAGTCTTGCGGTGTCAAAGAGTGTCAGAGTTGATGATTTGCGGAAGCCTTGAGGTGGTACTTGGACACGTGCACGAAATAGGAACAAACAAAGGAAATTACCCAAAATAGAGAGGAGGCAAAACTATCAAAATCAGGCGTCGGGCTGGAGACTCCGGGGTTCAGGTCCGGAGACTCCGGTGGGCTAGAAACTCCGGGCTTCAGGGCCAGAGACTCCGGTGTTAGGGTCTGCTACCCGAACTTGCTCGTATTCTTGAGCGGAAATCCACATCTTTGGGCCTCAAATCCACGACAAAAGGCTAAAATTGGGCAAGGAAGCACGGGAAAAAGCTGGACCAACCTCTTAGACAAGTTTTGGTCGCATCAAAACCAAAAATAACACTCCAAATGAGAGGTCGATCCAAAGGGAAATTTGGGGCTATTTTTGGGGGATTTTTGAATTTATGGTAGATAGAAGATTTTTTTGGAGAAATTTGTGATGAACAAGGCTCTTGATACCAATATGTTAGGGATGACCCCTTGGGGTTTCCTGATATTTCACGAATCTATAGGAATTGAGGTGGAATCATGAGGGGAAAATAGGTAGGATGAAATCCAAGCGAACACACTCACGAGGAACACAATGAACACACTCACGCGCGAATACAAACCTATAGCTCACGCCGGCGGCTACCGGCCCGACACAATCCATAGGATCGGTGGCGGGCAAGGATTCACTCCCTAATCGACAGGGCGAGTCGGGAAGCTTGGTGAGATCTTGACAACTTGGAGAAGGATCACCCACTCCAAGGCCTTGTACGACTTGAACGCAATAAAGGAAAATCGAAGAGGTGTTTTATAATCGATGATCCTTGTCAAGGAGCATGAGACTAAACTAGAGATCTACAAGGGGTTTATTTAATTCTATTATCCAAGTCTAGGGTTACAATAATGAGGTGGTGGTCTATATATAGGCCAAAAACTAAGAAGGGGTACTTTAGGCATTAAACATGAACTTTGGCATGGAATTGGGGATTACACGGGCCAGGCCCAAAAGTCCTTAACATTCTAGCGATATCTTAGTCCGGAGACTCGGAGCTTGAGGGACGGAGACCCCGGTATGGCCAGAGACTCTGGGGTGGTCCCCGAGGTAGACTCTAGGGTGCCCGCTATAGCTTCTCAAAGTGGGGACGGAGTCCTTGGTGGAATCTTCACGCTCTCCAGTCTTGTCTCTGTGGGGGTGTACTGTAAGCTCCAGGTGACCATACAGAGTCCTAGCTAGAGTCCTTGTGGAGTTGGGCCGAAGACTCCAGGGTCTAGGGGTAGAGACTCTGGGCTTTAGGGTCGGAGACTCCAGTCCTTCAGCAACAGCTGCGTCATCTTTTTGTATAGCTCCTGGTTCTTCTTCTGAGGTGGCTTGTAAATGCACTAGGGCTTCATAAATGAGTATGCACAGTGTAGTGGCATGAAGAAGCAAGACATTCAAGGGTGTAACACGAAGTCACACAAGGATAAGAGCGAATTAACCTTACCTTGTAGGAGTTTGGCTTAGGCACGTGTCATTGGTCCACTTGGGAGACTTGGTGGTGAGGATGTAGGGATGTCCGTTCGACGAGCTACATCACTTCCCTTCGAATATTTCAGCGATCCCCTATACTAGTGGGGTTCAAGACATTTTCTGGCACCTTTGCCAAGGAGCCTAGATTTATTGGTAAGACCACTTGTTATCATGTATTTGATGTACTTATTTGTTTCTCATCATGGGAAAGGTTAAGGGTGCTGCTAAGAAGGTTATTGTGCCTTCCACTACAAGGAGAGGTATGAACTTTCCTTCTAGCCCACACTTTTCACCTAATGCTGCTACTACTCCTGTTAGTAGAAACAAAACTACTGTTCTAGCAAGTTCGCCATTATCTAGAATGTCAACTAATACTGAAAATGATTTGTTAGATGATGGCAAGGATAAAGAGGGGATGCATGATTTAGCTAAGTCTTTGTCCAGTGAAGATATGGAATCTGAATATGATGTAGATGAACTCTATGATGAAAACGATATTGCAACTAGCTCTAAATGAACACCTTTTGAAGAAGATGTTGCTTTTGCTAAAGCTTTCATGAACATGGATTTAGATGATTTGAATAATTTTGATGCTAGCATGAGTACATCACTGGGAGAGTTATTTCCTGTTGCTAGTAAAACTTATGCACCTGCCATATACATAAAAGATAAAGACTATGAGTTCAACGTTGATTCTGAAATAATAGAAAGAGTTGAAGCATCTAAGTTATAGGTAATGATGAGGAATTCCTTGTGAACATTCAACCAACCTTAGTGAACTAGCATGCCTATTTGGAAAAGTGAAATCCAACAACGCTATTATTTTTTGAAATTATTTCCTTTCTCCTTAGGAGGAAAAGAAAAAAACTTGGTATAACTCATTAGCTCCCAAGTCGATCACTAGCAAATAAGCATGCATATATTTGTTCTATAATAAGTATTTCCCTACTGATAAAATACATTCTATGATTACTGAAATTAGTAACTTTGCACAAAGTTAGGAAGAAATTATTCCTCAAGCTTGGGGGAGATATTGTGCTCTTGAAAGGAGATGCCCTGCTCATGGTTCAAAGATAATGAATTGCTTGATATATTTTATAATGGACTAACCGAAAGATCTAGATCTTATCTAGATAGTGCGGTAGGTAATATTTTCAGGAACATGACTATTATGGAGGCTAAGGGATTGTTAAACATTACTTCTCAGAATCATTATGATTGGCATATTGAAGAAGAACGTAAAATTGAAATGATTTATGATAAGAGGGGTATTCTCAAGTTAACTAATGAAGTTATGAAGGAGGCCTCAAAGTCCATTAAAGAAAGGGGTATTAAAACTTCTTATTTGAAAGAGCTATCTAAAATGGGTGTTAAATTCCCTATTGATGAACCATGTTTTCCTATCCAAGTACATGCTATCTGTTCTGCTGAAGGTAATGGAGAGGTATCATCTACTACTAAAATATCATATGTTGATCATTCAAATGACCTTGCTTATCATCAAAAAGCTATTGAGCATGATATTGAAAGGGATCTAATAGAGAACTCTCATAAAATTAAACTCCTTCATGAAAGAGTAAACTCTTGTGTGGATTCTATTAAAATGACTGTTAAGAATTGTAAAATGATGAATAATCAAGTTGAAAAAATGATCTCTCTTCAAAATAAATTATATGAGAAGCTTCTTGCTGAGAAGAGGAAAGTATGTGGAATTAATACCAGGGGAGGCTCTGGCACCCAGGATCCTGATTATCCCGAGGGACATCCAAAGAGAAAAGAGTAATATGCTCTTAAAAAGAATAAATTATATGAGAAGCTTCTTGCTGAGAAGAGGAAAGTATGTGGAATTAATACCAGGGGAGGCTCTGGCACTCAGGATCCTGATTATCCCGAGGGACATCCAAAGAGAAAAGAGTAATATGCTCTTAAAAAGAAGACTTCTGCAAGAAAATCTCCCAATCAAAGTGAAGTTAATGGGAATCATGAAGAACAAGAAAGAGTAATATGCTCTTAAAAAGAAGTCTTCTACAAGAAAATCTCCCAATTTCTGATGCTGAAACTGAAGACAATAATAATGAAGATGATGATGTGGAAGTATCTAACTCTAATGAAGGACCACAGGGAAATGAAAATTATGAAGAATCCGAGTCCATTGTAAGGGAAGATCCTAAATCTTCAAGAGGCCAAAGTAAAAAGATGAAGCCTCTACCTCAACCAAAAGGTAAATGAAGAGATCCATGGGTGCATAGACCCATACCATATACCCAAGAGGTAATACAAACTTTAGATGATGCAAGGTTTGAAAAAGTTATTGAATTGATAAGAAGTCTATACTTGCAAATCCCTTTAGTTGATGCAATTAAATCCCTCCTTATTCTAAATATATGAAAGATATTGTAACCAATAAAAGAAAAATACGTAACGAAGCTATCACTTTGTAGCATCCCAAATGTCTAACGTTGTAATGCTACATGATAATAAAGATTATGCTACTACATACTTGCCAATATTGCATCATCATAATATCATGTTCATGTCATCATGCCACATTGCATTTGAGCATCATATTAAAACACTTGTATTTGGTTCTTCTCCTCATTATTGCATCTTGTATTTGCCTCTTATTAATGTAGTTGCTTCTTGATAAATTATAGTTGCATCTTAATATATTTCTTGATGCCCAAGTTGAGTTGGGGGCATATCTATTACAATTCCACCATCTGCATTGCCACCTTCCTTTGGTTCTATCCACAAATTCTACCACCCCATTTAAATATGAGAAAATGCATCTCCTTTGGTATTTAAATCTAGCTCATAAATATTTGGTTATGGATCCTTTCTTTTGTCTACATGCTTCAATATGTAGTCTCATATTTCTTCACAATAGTTATTATGGAAGCCTACCTGGCCAACTTTGCATTCTATGTAGTAGTAGAAGCCATTTTACTTCCATCCCATGGTTTTAATCAATTGTGAGTATATTTGACTTGATAAGGTCACATTTATCCATAGTGGTACATACACACCATATTTCGGCTTTCTTAATTCAAATATTACCATCAACAAAATTGAATCATGAGAGGAAGCTTGAATGGTATTCAACCATGGCATAATTCAAATGCTAGGAGAGTGAAGTGGTTTTTACCACTACATCATGCCTCCATGCATGATACATGCATAATGCTTTCTTATCCCTCTTATATGTTCTTCGATAAAGGTGGTTTTATAAGTTTGGAATTCAAACAAGGAGAGAAGCAATTGTGGTCCTTTATTTTATTTCTTTGAATCCCTTTTATTCTGTGTTGTTTTTAAACCTTCGATTTATTTTAATTCTAGACAAATCTGGGCAAACAATAGTCTTTTGGCCCACTTCTAAGAAAAATACAGTCAAACAGGTAGAACAACAGTAGCTATTATTGTTCTTCGGGAAAATTCAGAGAAGCTGCAGCAGCAGCGATCGTAGCAGCAACCCAACCACAACCTCCATCACTACCAACAGCCCACCTTTTCTTTCTTCAGCTCTCGTGCGGCCCAGTAGGCCCATCTCCCTCCATCTTCAGCGCATGGACGCCGTTCTTTCACGTTGTTTTCGTCCTCAAATCTGAGGCAGTGACCGAGCGCGGTCCCCCACACCTAAGCAACCTCTATGGCGTCTTCCTTCTTAATCCCCTCTTGAGCCCTGCAACCCTAGCTAACCCCTCCTTTTCTCCCCCTCGTTCTCCACTGCCCACCTGCCATGGCCGCTGTTCTAGATGCCGCCATAGTAGCCGTGCAATGGAGGAGCTTCATCATCACGTGCTACATAGAACAAGTACCGTTGGCGGAGCAGGACATGTCCATAGCCGCCTACCCACCGTTGACCGCGCCAAACCCCTGGAAGAGTGTAGTAGAACACCTCTGTCCATCGTTGTTCCCGACCTCCCCCGAGACCGTCAAGAACGCCATCGTATCTAAGGTGACCAACCGCGTCTCTTCCCCTTTTTCCACTAGAATCCTACATCAAACCGGTGGTAGCTGATAATTTGGGAGAATAATAACTTATATTGATTGTGGCCTCAATGGGCTGTTTATATAGAGTAGAAAACTTGGGGAGGAAGAATAGAAGAGATTATTACAAATCAAACCAATAGTCTAATACCCCCGCAGTGTCAACGTCAGGTGAAACGATGTTGAGACTAGAGCGTATGTCATTGAAGGACATAGTCAGGAGCCCCTTTGTGAATGTATCAGCAAATTGCGCACTTCTTGGAACATGTAGAACACAGACCTCGCCAAGAGACACCTTCTCATGAACAAAGTGAATGTCAATCTCAATATGTTTGGTGCGCCGATGTTGAACAGGATTGGATGCCATGTAGACTGAGGAAATATTATCACAATAAACAATGGTTGTACGCTCAATTGGTCGATGAAGCTCAACAAGAAGCTGCCAGAGCTAGACTACCTCGGCCAAGGAGTGTGCAACAACGAGATATTCAACTTATGTAGAGGACCTAGAAACTGATACGGATCAAGCCGATGGTGTTGGAGCGCACAAGCCCAAGTCCACCAAAACCACAACCGAATAAGGCATCTAGCGTAACTCAACCCAAAAGACTAGCCTCATAGGTGAGGTTTGCCCCACCTTATAAGTTGGGTTCCCTCACATCAATCTTTCGATGTGGGACTAAACCTAACAATCTCCCCCGTCACACATCGGGACAAACAGGGCTCCCCCGTCATGGAGATGTTACAAATTTTTTTCCGACCATGGACCCTGATGCCGAGTACTTTCCAGTGACACGAAGTCCTCCTGTACTAGGAGATTAGTTACGTGGCTCTGATACCACTTGTTGGAGCGCACAAGCCTAGGTCCACCGGAACCACAACCGAATAAGGCATCTATCCTAACTCAACCGAAAAGACAAGCCTCATAGGTGAGGTTTGCCGCACCTTATAAGTTGGGTCCCCTCACATCAATCTTTTGATGTGGGGCTAAACCTAATAATGTCGTACGGCATCGGCGTTATACCAACTCTACACTCAGTTGGCTCCATGTTCCGCAAATACATAGTCGTATTGACTGCCTCACCCCGGAATTTTCCTAGCAAGCCTTTGCTCTTCATCATGCTCCATGCCATGGTCAACACAGTTTGATGCAGATCACCCCCTGATCAATGCGCATGGCTCTTATCTTCGCCTCCACCTTGAACTCTTCGGCTTCCTTGATCTTCTCGATTGCTTGTTGAGCTTGATCCTTACTTTTTAGCAACACAATCCACATGTATTTACTATGATCATCCACCACAAGCATGAAGAACTTATTACCGAACGGAGTTGCGGGTGAAATTCCAACGCATAGATCGCCATGAACAAGTTCTGAGGCTTCACTTGCCTCCAACGTGGCTTCACATGGTAACGGGGCACTGAAAGAACATTTCATGATTTCCCAGGTTTTGTGTGATAGATAACAATACCATAGATTATTCTAATGTGCACTAAGTGTTGCAGGAAAGTTTTGAGACTTTGGGGGCCGGATTATCCGCCCCCATCATGGGCCGGATTATCCGGCCAGACCACCTTGGGCAAGAATTGCTCTGCACAAGTCTCTATCTGGGGGCGGTTTTTCCCCCGGGAAATTCCGGCTCTTGGGCGGTTTTTCTCCCTGGACCGGATAATCCGGCCCTCATGTTGGGGAGGATAATCCGGCCCCAGGGGAATTGCCCAAGTGAGCTCCTGCGCAAGCTTCTGTCTGGGGGCGGAATTTCTCCCTGGATATTCCGTGGCTGGGGCAGATTTTTCCCCCGGCCGGATAATCCGGCCCTCCCCTAGGGCCGGATAATCCGTTCCCCAGGAGAAAGTGTGAAGGGAAAGTCTGCGTGAGCTTCTATCCGTGGCTGGTTTTTCTGCCGGATAATCCGAGTCTAGGGCGGAGTTTTCCCCAGGCCTGATAATCCGACCCTCACTTGGGCTGGATAATCCCGGCCCCAAAGTCTCCAACGGCTTGGTTTTGGAAGGGGTATAAATATCCCTTCTTCCCCAACGAGCAGACTTCTTGATTCAGTCGAAATTGTTCAGACCCTTTGCAAGAGCTCCCATTCTAGATCTCCCACTTCAACCACGCGAAGGCTTCGATCTTTGGGGGAATTGAAGGAGGAGAGAATCGTCATCGTCATCACAAATCAAGCGCTTCAACTCCTCTCCATTCATTTGGAGAAATCCCTGATCTAGTATTCTTTTCAATATCTAGATCTTGTTCTTTGTTATTGATAACTTGTTCTTGTGGCAGCTTGTTGTCATTACGGGAGCCTCCAAGTTGATTGTGGAGTTGTGCCCCGCTAGTTGTGTAAAGGCACCGGTACCTGCCTCGAAGGGTTCCTATAGTGGAAAGGTGGATCAGGCCTTTGGTGGTTGGATCCATCGGAGAATAGGGTGAGGCCTATTGTGGCGTGGTGGTCTTAGTACTACCCACCCCTCCAACGTAGACGTACTTCCCTTAACATGGAAGGAACTGCGGTAAAACAAATCTTGTGTCTCCGTGTGCTTCACTACGGTTCACCCGTTCCTCTTCCACTCGCTCTTTACACGCTAGTAGATAGGTTTGCATATAGGGAAATTCCACCTAATAATTTATCTAGAGAATTTACCCTTTGTGTTAAGCCTAAAATTGAAAAAGCATTAAAATTTGAAGTAGCACCTATTCACCCCCCCCCCCCTCTAGGTGCCCATACGATCCATTTCAATTGGTATCAGAGCCCCGGCTCTTTATTCGGGCTTAACCGCCTAAGAGAAGTATGGGTACCAAGGGATATGGGGATGAGGTTGTGGATAAGGTCACAATGGATGACCTCAAGACGTTGGAAATAACCTTGTTGAAACCCTTTGAGGCCAAGATGGAGGAGATGAATCAAATGATTGCTCGTCTCACATCATCCATAGTGATGAGGACATCCCTACAATTACACCTACCCAAGTGACTACTGAAGATGCTAGAACTATTGCAACAAAGGATCAGTCCAATGAGATTAGAATTGGACCTATTACAAGAGCTCGTTCTAAGCTACTTGAACAATAGGTGAATTTACTCCTAAACGAATCTGGTACTTTGATTGATGAGAACTTTATACTACCTAAATCTATGCATTTATGTATGATCAGGTTCGTTGGAGAAACAAGCATGGTGCGAGGAGGAGAAGGGCTACAAGAGAAGCCCAACATGATGATCGCCCAAGGATGCGCGAGGGAGGAGCGGGAGGAAGGCGCAATACAAGCAAGGGAGATCATCAAAGAGAAGAAACGTTCAATTCGGACAGACAGAAGTCCTGAAATTGAAACGGACGTGGATTCCTCATACGAACTCTAAATCAAGCAAATAAGCACTTGTTGGATAGATAATTCCAAGATCTTTCCAATGAGTACTTCCACGTCTAAAAAGACCCCGGATAATCCGGCCCCAACACCCTGGATAATCCGGCCCTGCTTTGGAGATTTTGCTAAGGACTTCGGCGCGACGTTCTGTGTCGGGGCGGATATTTGACCGGACTTTTCCCCCAGAAAATCTGGCCCCTGGATAATACGGCCCACCTAGACCGGATAATCTGGCCCTAAAAGTCTCCAGCAGATCCCGCCGGATCTGACTGTATCCGACACGTTTTCGTTTCGCGTTTTTCGGACGTTCCGGCGGCCATATAAGCCTGGGAACGCCCTCTAGTTTAGGTTAGACCACGTTAAAACTATTTTGGAGTTGTTTCTTTCATAGAACCTCTAGAATTACCCTGTGTTCGAATCTACCAACTATAATTGAGTGTGATCTGTTGTTCCATTGGGAATTAGTAGATTGCATACTACCGTTCGTGTTCACGGCTGCGTGCGCAAGAGCGTGGTGTTGTGAATATCCTACAAGGTTCGAGAGTTGTTGCATTGGCATCAGGGATCGAGCGGGAGAGTTCATAGCTACTGATGCGGCCCGTCCTACGGACGCTCATACAAGCGAAGGTGAACTCGCTCCTCTCCTCGTGCCAATTTGATACCTCCTTGGATGATATGCTACTTCATGCAACTACCTTGCATCATCAGGTACGAAGCTTCGACACATCACCAAGCACCCAAGGATGGAGAACAAGGAGCAGAGCATGAAGCAGGAGCCGCTGGAGCTGCTCAGACCGGAGTCTCCGGTCTGTGCACATCGGAGTCTCTGGTCCACCAAAGTCTCCGGCCTGAAGACACCGGAGTCTCCGGCCCAACCTCCAGTCTGGCCCCAGAACCGGGCCCTAGGACAATCTGAAGGCCCCTCCGGAGGCCGGTCCGGAGACCGACCGGAATCTCTAGTCCAGACCGGAGTCTCTGGTCCACCACACCGGAGTCTCCGGTCCGACCGTCGCCAGGCATGAAAAGGCCTTTGGTCCTGTGGCCCATGTACCCCTTTGTCCATCCAGAACTTGTCTTTTATTCCTATAGTACCCCTATTTAAGTGGCTGGCCCATATATAGTCCCCTACCCCCTTTGTAAACCCTAGGCATGATATTGGAATTAGTGGAAACCCCCTTTGTGGATCTATCTAATTCTTGCCTCATGCTCCTTGACCAAGGAGCACCAATATCCCCAAACCTCGTTGGAGTTTGCATCGTGCCTCTGCGTTGTACAAGGCCTAGGCATCGGTGTCCCTTTGCCTAGACGTCAAGATCTCACCGAGTCTCCCATCTCGCCGTGCCGGTTCGAGAGAGAGTCCTCCGCCCGACGCCGATCCTAGGGATTGCGCCGGACCGGTCACCGCCGGCGTGAGCTATTGGTGTGTATCGTGGTTTTGTGTGTGTGTGTGTTCTTCGCGTTCTTCGTGCGTGCGTTCGTCGTGTTCATCCTCCCCTCCTCTCCCCACACTCCATCCTCGATTTGAAAGGGAATCGTGAAATATCGGGCCACCCTCGAGGTTTGCCCTCAACATATTGGTATCAAGAGCTTTGTTGCTCACGATTTCCCCCACAAATTTTTCTTCTATCCACCAAAAATTCGAAAATCTCCAAAAAACAGCCCATATTTGCCTTTGGATCGATCTCTTGATTTGGAGTGTTATTTGTGGTTTTGATCCGACCAAACCTTGTCTTAGGTGTTGGTCCAACTTTATCCTGCATTTTCCCAGCCCAATTTGGCCAATTTTTCGCGGATTTGAGGACCCAAGGTGTAGATTTCCGCTCAAGAACACGAGCAGTTCACGATCTGACTCCAGACCGGAGTCTCTGGCCTGCACACCGGAGTCTCCGGCCTATCCACACCGGAGTCTCCGGCCTGCACCGGAGTTTCCGGCCTGAAACCCTGGAGTCTCTGGCCTGACGCCTGATTTTGACAGTTTTGCCTCTAATCTTGCATTGGCTAATTTCTTCTTGTTTGTTTGTGCCCGTGTGCGTGTCGTCAACTAACAACAAGCTTCCACATCGTCAACCCCCGCGCTCATCGACACCACGGCCCACGAACATCATCCCGCACCACCGATGCCAAGTTCATCATCACCAAAGAAGGTATAACTTACATCACCTTGTTAACCCCTATCTTCCTTTGTGTGTACCTATCCCATGAGAGTGGCTCATCTTGTGTTTGCTTGAGCATTGTGCATTTGTCCTTGGATAGTGAGTGTGCAAGAGCAACATCAAGTGTGACTAGGTAGCATCAAGGGAGAGCAAAAAAAATTACAAAAGAAAGAAAAAGATACAAAGAAAAAGCAAAAGAAAAATAGTCTCCCATTGCCAAAGAGAGTCTCAAAGCTTGTAAGCAAGGGACAAAAAAGAGCGCCCAAGACAAGTGCACAAATCCGTTGTTCACTTTTCTTCTTTGCAAACGAGCCGCGGTCTCTCCTTGCATTGGCACGACAACGAGCTTAGTCTTTGTTAGGACATTTTGTTTGCTCATCTTCATAGTCGGGTCAATCCCAACTTTCTCCACGTGTGTGTATATAGTCGTAGGTTCCCGTCATCCTTTTGAGTTGTTGACCTTCGCCTTTGACTTGAGTTTTGTTAGATTTTACCCACTTTTGACTATCCCTTTTCTTTTGGTTGGTTCTTTGGCTTTCCACAATCCTAACGTACCACCAACAAGCTTTTGAGAGTTAGTTCTTTCTTTAGTGTGAGTTTTCTTTGCAATTCCACTTTGCACGCTTATAGCTCTCACTTGTGGTTTCTAGTTTGGTGCAATCCCGAAGGTGAGGTACAAGGCTAACACCACCATATTCCACTTCCATATACAATACTTGTGTGTCTTGCATGATGGATAGGAACGGTGAGTCGAGCCAACCACCTCCCCAAGAAGAAGATCAAGGTCCATACATGACGCGCGCAAGTCACTTCATCGTCCGACAAGAGTTCCGTGAACGTTGCCAAGCCCTTGAGACGCGACAAGATGAACAATTTGGCGAGACGCAAGCCGAGTTCAAGAACATCGACAACCGCTTCGACGGCCTCGAACGACAAATGCATGCAATGCATCACAACTTCGGCCACCAAAATGAAGCGCTTCAACGCTCCGTCGCCGAAACAAATGACAATCTTCCACGCCTCATCGATGGAATGGCAAGACCGTGTTCACGTGCTTCAAGCTCTTCAAGTTCTTCGCGTCGTCATGCACCCCTTCAACAAGATCTACATCCAAGTGCTCCAAGACGCAATGATGCCCCCGTGGTTGAAGATGGAACCTCTTCGAACTATGTACCTTCCCCACGGCACGCCGCAACGTCAAGCTATGATGGTGACCTCTCTTCAAGGCCACGAGCAAGGCAAGAAGCACACCGTCATCACACAAGGGCACTAGTGATCCAACAAGAGCAACCAGAAGAGGAACCGCAAGCGCAACCGCAAGTGCAACCGCAAGTCTACCACCATCGACCGCGGCACATACTTGACACAACAAGTGATGACTCCAATTTGGAGAATCAAGCTCGTCATCGGCGTGAAGCTCTCCAAGATCCTCCTCCTCGTCATCAACATCATGAACGTCAACACCGACACCATGGTCATCACGAGGCACCTCCTCCACATCAACAAAACTTGGAGCGTCAAGTGATACAAGTTGAGCGACGCCCACCACGTCAAGAGGCTCATGACCATGTTCTTTGTCGTGAGGCCCATGTGCCTAACCAACATCACCAACCGAGGAACGAGCCTCCTCTTCATCATCAACCGCGTCAAGAGGCTCCACACCCTCGCCACCATGAGGCCCAAGCGCCTCAACCACGTCAACAACCACGCCAAGAGCAAGAGCAAGCTCCTCATCAACAATATCAAGAGCAAGCTCCGCAACAAGGATGCGAGAACCAAGTTCCACATCCCCAACTACAAGATCATCAACAAGGTCACCAAGCTCGTCGCAATGACCGCAACGATGAAGAAACTTTTGGAAAGCTAAAGTTCACAATGCCCAAGTTCACCGGATCCAATGACCCTGAAGAATACCTTTCGTGCGCACTCAAAGTCGACAAGATCTTCCGCATGCACAACTATAGCAATGAGAAGATGGTCGCCATGGCTTCGCTTGAGTTTGATGATTACGCCAACCTTTGGTGGGAACTAGTTCAAGTTGCTCGTGATGCAAGACAAGAACTGCCAATCACAATTTGGCATGATATGAAGGCTCACATGAGATCCCGGTTCGTCCCCGCACACTACACGTGTGACCTCTTCAACAACCTTCAAGCGCTTCGTCAAGGGACAAAGACCGTGAAAGAGTACTTCAAGGAAATGGAACTCAACTTGATTCGCACCAACATTGATGAGCGCATGGAGCAAACAATGGCACGTTTCCTTATTGGCTTGAATCACCCAATCAAGCGCATCGTCGAGTTCCAAACATACAACACCATGGTTGAGCTTGTGCACATAGCAACAAAGGCTGAACGTCAAGTGCAAGAGGACATCAAGTACAAAAAGCCCAATACGTACTTCACCTACAAGCAAGCTTCAACCCCTGCACCAACAACTTTCAATGGAAGCTCCTCAAGTACCTCCAAGCCTTCCTTCAAGCCCACACTTCCTCAAGGAAAACTGCCTCCAAGTGGCAAGCAAGCAAATGGTGAGACACCTTTCAACGATGAATGCTACAAGTGTGGAGGTAAAGGACACAAGTCGGCCGAATGTGGAAACAATAAAGTCTTGTTCATCCACGACAATGGTGATGAAGAGTACTTGAGTGAAGATGAGTTTGATGCCCGTGTCAAGGAAGCAATGGCAAGGCAACGAGTGGAAGATGATCAAGAACTCCTCATGTGTGAACATGACGCAAGTCCATCGCTTGTCGTCACAAGGATCTTGACCACTCAAGCACAAGAGCATGAAGACCAATGCTCCAATATCTTCCAAACACGAGCCGGCATCAATGTCAAATCTATCAAGGTGATCATTGATAGAGGGAGTTGTCACAACCTTGCTAGAACTGAGTTGTGTGAGAAGCTCAACCTCACCTCCATCCACACAAGCACCCCTACAACGTGCAAAGGCTAAGTGACCAAGGGTCCGTGAAGATCAAGCATACCGTATCGGTCTCCTTCGCCATTGGTCCTTACAAAGATACGGTGGAGTGTGATCTGGTTCCTATGACAGTTTGCCACATGCTTCTTGGTCGACCGTGGCAATTTGACAAGGCTGCTCAACATGATGGTCGCACCAATGTATACACCTTCAAATGGCTCAACAAAACATGTGTTTTGCAATCAATGACTCCTAGCCAAATAATTGCGGACAATGCAAAGGCTTTAGAGAGGGCACAAAGCACAACACCTACTTGTGAGAAGAGCGGTGAGAGAGAGAACCACCTCATAGTGAGTGAGAACCACAAGCCAAATTTGAGTGGAAAAACTAAGAGTGTTCTCCTTGCCACCAAAAGCAAGATGAGAGATGTTCGGAACAACCCATCCATCTTGCACTATGTCCTCCTTTGCAAGGGACTAGCATAAGGAACTAACGAATTAACCAATGTTCCCCATCTTTGATGAGTGTTTTGCAGGAATTCAAGGATGTGTTCCCCGAAGAGCTTCCACATGGACTACCTCCTCTTCGCGGCATCGAACATCGCATTGACCTCATCCCCGGTGCACCACTTCCCAACCGCGCCGCTTACCGCACGAACTCGGAGGAGACAAAGGAGATTGAACGTCAAATCAACCAACTCGTCTCCAAAGGTTTGATCCAAGTTAGCACTAGTCCAAGTGTCGTACCCGTGATTCTTGTTCCAAAGACGGATGCTACATTACGGTTATGCATGGACTGTCGTCCAATCAATGATATCACCGTGCGTTATCGACATCCCATACCACGTCTCGATGACATGCTTGATGAGTTGTGTGGAGCCACTATTTTTTCGAAAATTGATCTCCGTAGTGGTTACCATCAAATACGCATGGCTGAAGGTGATTAGTGGAAAACCACCTTCAAGACCAAACTTGGTCTTTATGAATGGTTGGTTATGCCCTTTGGTTTATCTAATGCCCCATCCACCTTCATGCGCCTCATGAATCATATTTTGCGTTCTCTCATTGGAAAAAGTGTTGTTGTCTATTTCGATGATATTCTTGTTTATAGCAAATCACTTGAGGACCATATAACACATGTCAAGGAAGTTTTGCAAATCCTTTGACGTGAAAAGCTTTATGCTAATCTTCCCAAGTGCACTTTTGCTAAAGACAAGTTGATTTTTCTTGGATTTGTCGTTTCTTCGAAGGGAATTGAAGTTGGTGTTTCCAAGGTAAAGGACATACGAGATTGGCCCATCCCAACAAATGTGAGTGAAATCCGAAGTTTTCATGGGTTAGCCGGTTTCTATCGTCACTTTGTGAATGACTTTTCAAACATTGCTTGTCCCCTTAATGAATTTACCAAAAAGAATGTCACCTTCGTGTGGGGCAAAGCACAACAAAAAGCTTTTGATGAACTTCAAAAGAGGCTCACCGAAGCACCTCTCCTTGCGTTACCGGATTTCACAAAAAAAATTGAGATAGAGTGTGATGCTAGTGGTATTGGCATTGGAGGATTCCTTATGCAAAACGGACGTCCTATAGCCTACCATAGCGAGAAACTTGATGGTGCTCGCCTCAACTATCCGATTTATGACAAAGAGCTTTTTGCCTTAGTTCGTGTCCTTCAAGTTTGGTAACACTACCTTTGGCCCAAGGAATTTATCATACATTCCGACCACGAGTCGTTGAAATATCTCAAAGGCCAAGCTAACTTGAGCAAGAGACATGCTAAGTGGGTTGAGTTCATGGAGTCTTTTCCGTACATTGTCAAGTATAAGAAGGGCAAAGATAATGTAGTTGCGGACGCATTGTCTCGCAAACATACAAGCCTTCTTACGAGACTTGAAATCAACGTGTTGGGACTTGAGGAAATAAAATCTTTGTATGCTTCCGATCCGTTCTTTGAACCAATTTTCGCAAAGTGCTCCAATGACAAAGGAGTTGATGATTTCTATTTGCATGAGCGCTTTCTATTTAAATAAAACAAGCTATGCATTCCGAAGTCGTCGCTTCAACTTTTGCTTCTCCAAGAATCTCATGGTGGAGGCCTCATGGGTCACTTTGGCCGTAACAAGACATTGGACATGCTCTCCACTCACTACTTTTGGAGCGCTACGTTCAACGATGCACGACATGTGTTCAAGCTAAGTCGCAAGCTAATCCCTATGGTCTTTATATGCCATTGCCTATTCCTCATACACCTTGGTCCGACATTAGCATGGATTTTCTGTTAGGATTACCTAGATCTAAGCATGGTCATGATCCTATATTTGTTTTTTGTGGATCGCTTTTCCAAAATGGCACACTTCATACCGTGCCATAAGACCGACGATGCTTCACATGTTGCAAATCTGTTTTTCAGGGAAATCGTCCGTCTACATGGTGTGCCACGAATAGTCATCTCCGACCGTGGCGTCAAATTCATGAGCTACTTATGGAAGACCCTCATGGCCAAGCTCGGCGTCAAGCTCCTCTTTTCATCAGCCTCGCATCCTCAAACTGATGGCCAAACCGAAGTTGTCAACCGAAGCCTCGGATCACTCCTTCGTGTGTTGATCAAGAAAAACCTGAAGGATTGGGAGGAATGCATTCCACATGCCGAGTTCGCCTACAATCGAGTCAAGCACTCAACAACCAAGATGAGTCCATTCATGACCGTCTATGGTTTCGAGCCCCTAACCGCACTCGACATCCTACCACTACCTCTCCATGAGCGCACGAACATGGACGTCGAGAAGCGTGCACAAGCTATGAAGACACTTCATGAAGAAACAAGAGCTACTATCGAGCAACAAGTCCTTCGCCAAGCTTCAAGGTTAAACAAGGACAAGAAGGAGATGATCTTTGAAGAAGGTGACCTTGTGTGGATACACCTAAGCAAAGACCGCTTCCCCAAGGAATGTGACTCCAAGCTCAAGCCAAGTGGAGATGGTCCCTTCAAGGTCATCAAAAGAATCAACAACAACACATACATCATCGACATACCAACCTCCAAGTACCTTGCAAGCAATCATTCAATGTCAAGGACCTTTCATCCTACCATGGAGATGTTCAAGATGATAACCATGAAGAGTCAAGGATGACTCTTTCCCAAGGGGGGAGCTGATGCGGCCCATCCTACGGACGCTCCTACATCTACACCAACAAGTCCCCCAAGTGGACCCATGACTTGTGCCCGAGCCAAACTCCTACAAGCGAAGGTGAACTCGCTCCTCTCCTCGTGCCAATTTGATACCTCCTTGGATGGTATGCTACTTCATGCAACTACCCTATGCATCATCAGGTACAAAGCTTCGACACATCACCAAGCACCCAAGGATGGAGAACAAGGAGCAGAGCATGAAGCAGGAGCTGCTGGAGCTACTCAAACCGGAGTCTCCGGTCTGCACACACCGGAGTCTCCGGTCCACCAAAGTCTCCGGCCCAACCTCCGGTCTGCCCCCAGAACCGGGCCCTGGGACAATCTGAAGGCCCCTCCAGAGGCCGGTCCGGAGACCGACCGGAGTCTCCGGTCCACCACACCGGAGTCTCCGGTCCGACCGTCGCCAGGCATGAAAAGGCCTTTGGGCCTACGGCCCATGTACCCCTTAGTCCGTCCAGAACTTGTCTTTTATTCCTAAAGTACCCTTGTTTAAGTGGCTGGCCTAAATATAGTCCCCCACCCCCTTTGTAAACCCTAGGCATGATATTGGAATTAGTGGAAACCCTCTTTGTGAATCTATCTAATTCTTGCCTCATGCTCCTTGACCAAGGAACACCAATATCCCCAAACCTTGTTGGAGTTTGCATCGTGCCTCCACATTGTACAAGGCCTAGGCATCGGCGTCCCTTTGCCTAGACGTCAAGATCTCACCGAGTCTCCCATCTCGACGTGCCGGTTCGAGAGAGAGTCCTCCGCCCGACGCCGATCCTACGGATTGCGCCGGACCGGTCACCGCCGGCGTGAGCTATTGGTGTGTATTGTGGTTTTGTGTGTGTGTGTTCTTCGTGTTCTTCGTGCGTGCGTTCATCGTGTTCATCCTCCCCTCGTCTCCCCGCACTCGATCCTCGATTTGAAAGAGAATCGTGAAAGATCGGGCCACCCTCGAGGTTTGCCCTCAACAACTACAAGCTAGTTATCTATCATCCACCATCATCACCACCATCCTCTTACTGAGAAGATCGGGCCACCCCATATCATCTTGGTATCAGATTTCCAGTGTTGCCTCGGTAAGCATCCGCAAATCCATCCATATATTAGAGAGTGTTTTTTGTCCTATATAGAAAAAGCCTTACAAAAAGATTTGCCATAGACTAGATTGCATCGTTTTCGAGTTTTAGTTGCTGATTGTATCTTCTCATAGATCTGATCACATAGCCCCATCTCCATCCTCCTCTGAGGCCGCCACACCATCATCCAAGGATAAGGCTAACACCGGATCTAAGGATGATGAAGTGGTAGGTGAAAAACATAATGGTTCCACCTTCAAAAAGGGAAGTGGTAAGGAGGAATATAGTGAGGTTCGTCACGTATATTCCCCCGACCCACCTATCCCTCATCCTCATATAAACAATAGGGGTGATCCACCCAAGCTTACTGCATCCTCTTTTAATCAATGGCAATTCTTAATGAAGTCTCATGTTTGCAGCTCCTCTATTGAACTTTGGAGGATTATTGAAGAGGGTCTTCATATTGGAGATCATACCAACCTGACAAGAAGAGAAGTTGTGGATAGCCAATTGAATGCTACGGCTCTCCACATGATACAGCTCGGTGTGGGTCCCAAGGACATGCCCCACATTGAACATCTCAACACAGCTAAAGAAGCTTGGGATGCCCTCACCGATCTCTTTATTGGGAATGAAAGCATGAGAAGGAATAGTTATGATGCCGTAAGTAATGAAGCTGAAGGATTCTACATGTTGGATGGTGAAAACCATGAAGACATGTATAGAAGACTCAAGGGCATTGCAACAACATTTAGAAAGCATGGAGCCACTCACATTGATGATGTGTGGATAAAAAGAAAATATGTGAGTGCCTTAATGTCTTTCGAGCCAACGGACTTGAAGAGATTGCAAGGTAGACACAACTACCAGCAAATGACATCCAATGAAGTCATGCAAGAAATGGCGTCATTCAAAGTTGCTGCAAAGAACGCTGAAGATGCCCGTGCCCGTGCTATTGGAATGCAAAAGGGGGTCAATGTTGCTCTAAAGGCTAATGTTGTTGAGCAAGAGGAGGATGAAAGAGTTTTTGAGGGGGCCTCCATGGACTGCCCCGATGAAGTCAAACGTGCTCATGGTGAGCACATGGCGTTTTACGCAAGGAACTTTTGGAAGGATCCTGCCAAGGCCAAGTCAGAACTCGGGCGCAAGAATGGCTCAAGTGGAAGAAGAGAAAGTGGCCCAAAACTGAGAACATGCTACAGTTGTGAAGATAGGCTACACTTCGTAGCCGAGTGTCCATATCAAAATAGAGAAGACAATGGTGGCAGGCTCATTCTTAAAGAAAAATCCAAGGCACCTAAGAAGAAGCCATTTATCAAAAAGAATGGTCCCTACAAGAAGCAACCCAAGATTGTCTTGGTGGCACAAGAAGAATACTCCTCTGCAAGTGAAGATGAAGAGGATGAAAATGGTTCTCGCGAGGTGGCTGCTATAGCCACCACATCGACTCCATCATCTCTCTTCGACTCACCAAACGAGAACATCATCAACAACAATGCCACTTGCCTTATGGCAAGAGGGTCCGAGGTATCAAGTTCTAGCTCTTCATTTCCTAAGACTAACATAAACTTGGATATGGATGATCATACTAGTCTTAAAATGAAAGAAGAAGTTATTGCTTTGGACAACTTTTTCACTAACCTGCAAGGTGAGCACAAACTTCATTTTGATACTCTTATGAGTCAACTTGCTCAAGCCAAAGATCTTTTTGAAGAAAAGGGAAGAATTGAAAGAGAAGATGCCTTGGAAATAGCTTCTTTGAAGAATGCCTTGGAAGAAGAAGAGGAAGCTCGAGTATCTTTGGAAGAGAGACTCGAATCCATTGAGGAGTCACATGAAGAAGTTGTGGTTCGGCTCATCAAAGAACGTGACAATGCTCTTGCCAAGGTAAAGAAACTAAAGAAAGAAAAGATTGAATTTGGGGCTGCTCATGCTAGACTCTTGGAGAAGTTTGATAAACTTGACAGTGCTCACAAGGCATTGGAGAGTGATCACTCTACTCTAAATGAGTCTCATGACCAGCTCCAAACTCAATTGAAGTTGTATGGTGTGCCAAGTACCTCCACATCATCTTATGGAAAAGAAGATCTTGGAAGAGGTTCTCAACACAAAGGTAAAGAAGTTCTAGATGAGATACTGAGCAAGCAAAGGACAAACAATGGAAAAGAAGGTCTTGGTTATATTCCCAAGACAAAGAACAAGAAGAAGAAGAAGAAGAAGAAGAAGAAGAAGAAGAAGAAGATGAAGAGCAAGACTGCTCAACCAAAGACTAGCAACACCACCAATGACAAGTCTAATTATGATGGTTTTGCAGGGGCTAACAATCCTAACTTTGAGTTATATTGCGATCATTATGGTGATGTTTATGCTAGTTATGTAGGTTCTTATGATTGTTACATTCCTTGGTCTATTTGGGTCCCCAAGACCCTTGTCACTAACATGAGAGGACCCATTGAAAAATGGGTACCTAAAACCAAGAAGTAACTTTCTTGCAGGGATATGCTTCCGGTGGGTCTAAATGGGTACTCGATAGTGGTTGCACGAGTCACATGATTGGAAGCAAGGAGATCATCATGGAGATGCGGCCAAATCATGATCATATAACCGTCTCCTATGGTGACAAGTCAAAATCTAAGGTATTGGGTCTCGGCAAAGTCATGGTGGCCCACGATATATCTCTCGTGGACGTCATGCTTGTTGAGACCCTAGGGTACAATTTACTTTCAGTTCACGCCCTTGGTAAGATGGGCTTTGCAGTTTTTATTGATGCTGATTTGGTGGTACTCTTGTGAAGCAAGTCTCTAAAAGTCGCTTTCGTGGGATATGTCGAAAACGATCTGTACGTGGTGGACTTTTCAGGGAAAACCACTACAGGCCCGATGTGTCTTTTCAGAAAGGCTGACGCGGGTTGGTTATGGCATCGCCGACTAGCCGACGTCAATATGAGAACTTTGCAAAGTCTCCACAAGGGTGGCCACATCCTTGGACTAAAAGAAAATGTCTCCTTTGCCAAAGATCGTGTTTGCAGGGCTTGTGTTGAAGGGAAAATGCATGACTCTCCTCATCGAAGGAAGACTATTATCTCGTCAAAAAGAATCTTAGAGCTCCTTCATGTGGACCTCTTCGAACCTCCATCCATGCAAGCCTCGGTGGGAAGAAGTACTGTCTTGTGATCGTTGATGATTACTCAAGATACACTTGGGTTTATTTTTTCAAGTTGAAGAGTGAAACTCAACAAACGGTCATTGACTTTGCCAACGAGGTTCAACGTCAACATAACGTTCCTATTCTGGCTATAAGAAGTGATAGCGGCTCCGAGTTCAAGAACTACACCTTAAATGAGCTCCTAAGTGAAGAGGGGATAAGACATCAATATTCTGCTGCGTACACCCCTCAACAAAATGGTGTAGCCGAGAGGAAGAATCAGACTCTAATGGATATGGCAAGGTCAATGCTAGCCGAATTCAAGTCTCCATATAACTTTTGGGCTGAAGCAGTCTCAACAGCTTTTCATTCATCCAACCGGTTATACCTCCGTAAAATCTTGGACAAGACTCCATATGAAATACTTACCGGCAACAAGCCAAACATCTCATACTTTCGGGTATTCGGGTGTAAGTGTTTCTTTCTCATCAAGGGAGTTCGCTTATCTAAGTTTGATCTAAGGCTCTAGAAGGTATTTTTGTTGGTTATGGTGCCAAATCCCACACTTATAGGGTCTACAATAAGCTCTCTGGAACTGTTGTAGAATCTTGTAGTGTGGTGTTCGAAGAAAATGATGGCTCCCATGCGGGGCAAGTTGATGTTTGTGATGCAGATGTTGAAATACCCCAAGATGCCATAAGAAGAATGGGTGTGGGATTTTTCCGCCCCATTGAGGAACACCTTGTGGCGGATCGGGAAGGACAATGCTCTACTCATGAAGAGCCCTCATCTACACATAGTCAACATGTTCCAACCACGGGAGTAACTTCTACACCATCTCCATCAATTGCTGAAGGTCAAGATGTTCCAGAAAACTCCAGGCCGGATTATCCAGTGGATACCGGATTATCCAGCCACCCGTCTCTTGACGTCCAAACTGCTCCTGGTGGTGAAGATATCGCTTCAAGCTCCAGGCCGGATTTTCCGGCTGACCCTGAATTATCTGGCCCCTCGCCAGCTCAAGCAAATCCTAGGCAGCCTGATGAAGTTGCAACAAGTTCTCCCAAGCCGGATTATCCGGCCTCACCATCGGCCGGATTATCCGGCCCTGAATCACTAGTTGTTCAGCTGCCTCCTGTTACGGCTGCTGACCCTCCTCAAGGACATGCTTCATCACCTCCTACTTTTGTTAATCTGGATTCTAATCAAGGTCGAGCAAATGATTCCAATGAAGATTCAAGTGATGAAACTATTCCACCAAGAGACAATAAGTGATATGGGGTGGCCCGATCTTCTCAGCAAGCTCTTGGCGATGGTGATGGTGGATGATAGATAACTAGTGCGTAGCTATGATCTCTCCCGCTCGATCCTTGATGCCAATGCAACAGCTCTCGAACCTTGTAGGATATTCACAACACCACACTCTTGCGCACGCAGCCGTGACCACGAAAGGTAGTATGCAATCTACTAATTCCCAATGGAACAACAGATCACACTCAATTATAGTTGGCAGATTCGAACACAGGGTAATTCCAGAGGTTCTATGAAAGAAACAACTCCAAAATATTTTAACGTGGTCTAAAAACCTAACTTGTGATGGCTACGGAGGTTTATAAGAGGGCTGGGGCGTCCTCCCCTCTAAACGGGCCTAAAAACAGCCATAACTTGGCCCAAACTGACTCGGTTCGACTCAAACTGATACATACCGACCCATATATGGGTTCGGCCTTATTGGCACGCAGTCCAAACGTCGTGGAACACCTCAAACATGTAATTCTTGGTGCGCCATCTCTCTCTCTCTCTCTTGCTCATACGTGATTTCCTCATTGCATCCTAGTGCGCCTGCCTCCCGCTCCTCCCTCGCGCACTTGTTGATATTGGAAATCAGCGCTTGTCCTTCTTGCTGGAACTCTCCTCCTCCTCGTGCAATGCTTGTGTTATCAATAAACTTGATCATACAAAGATGCATAGACTTAGGTAGTATAAAGTTCTCATTAAATAAAACATCAGGTTCAATTAGGAATAAATTCACCTGATAGTCATTATTGATTTGACTCAATATTTCCTTCCAGTTCAGGCAGTCAGAATCATCATAATCCATGTATATATCCTCATCATCCTCCCTTTCTTCATGAAAAGCCGTCCTCGGCTTTGGGTAAGCTGAAAGTGGGAGAAACAAAAAGGACAACGTGTACGCAAAGTATATGTATATATAACATGTTGTATTATTGTCGTTCACATGAAAAGTATGTCCAGTATACATCAAGCAACTTAAATTGCAGGTATAAGTGAAGTACAAAGAATCATGATCATGGTAAACAACAACTAAATAGATAGTCATGTTCTTCAATACTAAATTCAGTTTTCTCAAAGAAGATCTATGATCAAATTTGTGAACAAGATCAAACCAATTTAATATGTCTGAAAACCAAATTGAATCATGCCATGCTTCAACTGCGCTACTCTGATTATTATGAACATGATCATGTTGTCCAGTATGTAAAATGCAACTCAATTTGCAAATATAAGTGAAGTATAAAGCATTAGCACAACTAGACAATGAATTTTGGGATAAACACAATGAATATGAACACTGGGTTCTATTCTAGCAAGATTACAACAATCCAACATAGGTAAAATTACTTGTGTTGGCTGCATTATATCAACTAGACCTGACTTTAGTTTCATATTATCACAAATTTTAGCATATATCTCACAACACAAAATCGTCGACACACAACATGTATGGCTGAAAACAGCATGTTTCAGTTCAGCGATTCGATCACAAGTAATGCATATGTGATCCACAAGAAAATTTTCATGCATGCTATATTCACCAATCAGATTGAAAGTGAAACAAGGAGAATATGTGCTAGAATTCAGAAATGAAATTTCAGAAATCTTATCCATAGCACAACTCATACTCATAGGTTCATTTAGCATGATGGAATACACAATATCAGCAGGTGGTATTCGAGCAAGTATTTCCTTATGTGTTATCAGTACCACATGATCAAAATTTGAATTTGATAAACTATCACATGGTGCTGAAACAGTAGTGCAAGGCAAATCACAAGGAGGCTTCAGTAAAGGAGTAGACTCACAATATGTCGCACATGTTGGCTGAAACTCCAAATCAGTACCAATGTCATTAACAAACTTCTCAGCTGTAGTAGGTACTACGACATCCTCCTCAAGTAACAATACCAGATTGTGTGATGCAGGTTGTAAAATAGGCGGCTCCCTTTCTTCAAAAGCAACCTGCATAGCACAAGAAACAATACCAGGAGTAGAGATGATTACATTAGGAGAAATATCCTCACATGTATTATCATCTACTGCACTGATGTTTTCTTTTTCTCTCATACTCTTAGAATGGATGCTCTCAACCTCACGTTTAGTGGAATCACACAGCTCACTTTTGATAACACTCTCACTCAGCTTGGCTATGTGGCTCTCATTCTCACATGGGTTGTAATGCACACCGTGTTCAAGATGACAAATAATAGAATTGTCACCGTTCATCATGACCTTGTACTTAGCAGACAAACTGAACTCTTTTGTCCTCTCCTTGCGAAGAAGATGATACTCATGAAATTTGTCTACTGAAATCCTGAGCATAACACGCCTCTTCATGTTCCATTTGAAAGAAATCCTTCCAACAACAGGACATATTTGAGCGTCAAACCTTCTACTCCAAGGTTCTCCCAATAGTATGTGACAAGAATCAAGTGGTATAGGAGATACATCACAGCGCACAATCTCAGTATGCTCTTTAAAAGTCATAGGAACATCAGCGGTGTGTGAAATCAGCAATGTGCCATATGATGAATGCAAGAGATATGGCACCGCACGGGCACATGTGGGTAGCTGCAACTTTTGTACAACTTCAACGCTGATCAAATTAATAGTAGAGTTACTATCAATGGTAATGGAAGCACATCGCTCACCAATCATCACACTATGGTGGAAAAGATCATCACCATTAAAAATACCGCGTTCTTCCTTCCAAAAAGTTCCACTACAACGCTAATTTTCGATGAATTTGTAACTATACGTCTCCACATTATTTGTAACATCACCTGCCTCCATTTTCTGCATCACATCAACACTACTAGAAGACATGATTAGTACGTTAGTGCACAAATCAAAATCAGTATGGTGGAAACTCTCACAACTCACTCACAACTAATAAGAAAGGAGATCTTACCGTTCCAAAGTGAATAGAGATGCTCTACCAGACGAAATCAAAAACTGATGCACTGATGTGATGAAGTGAATATCAAAGGTATAGAGAATGATCACAGGGCACACAGGGTATTTATGGTGGAGCTGTAGGTATGGTATCCTAACTACACCGCAAACAAGTCCTAGTGCTGATCGTATGACAAAGACCCACGGAAACACACACGGTGGAGATAAATGGGACAATTGCAACTATGAAAATGAGCTCAAAAAGTAAGGTATGTCGGAGGAATGCTCGTGTTGCAATGCACAAGGAGAGACGCTAGCAATGTCTCAACGAAACGGGCACAAGATTGCTAATTGAGCAGCCCGTAGAGCACTAAGCACGCTAGTCTCGTAGGATAGTTATAGACACAAAGAAAGGCTTACTAAGGCTCACAAGGATAGGTACGCTATGTGGACTCAGTAAAAAAAATAAACAAAAAAAGAAAAAAATTTGACCTGAGAATTGGTCTCTGCCACGGCAGAAAAAGGCCTAAAATCCTGCCGCGGCAGGATGCCGGCAGATTTTTTTTCCTCTCGTACTAGCACAGACTGGTCTGTGGTAAGGCGACGGTTCGAATTTTTTTTTTCGGATTTTTTTTTCGGAATTTTTTTTTTCGG
This sequence comes from Avena eriantha, assembly GCA_910589775.1. Lineage (NCBI taxonomy): Eukaryota > Viridiplantae > Streptophyta > Magnoliopsida > Poales > Poaceae > Avena > Avena eriantha. The sequence goes on along the minus strand of OU342746.1, from coordinate 67,724,538 downwards.
AATTTCTTTTTTGGGTCACGCTAGAGCACAGACTTGTCTGCGGTCAGGTAGTACACAACTAGGACTCTTTAAGCTAGGCAACTCTTTAAGCTATGGTTCGCCTTTCTTTTCGGAATTTTTTTTTTGCTCGCCAAGTAGTACGCAACTAGGACTCTTTACTTGGATCGGATCTGACTTGATGGTAGCGGAAAAAGATGGTGGAAAACAACTAGAACACTAGAAAAAAAATCTACGAAGAACAGATCTAGATCTAATCTAATAGAGGAACGCGATCAGCAACTATTACTCGAATACGATGTAATCTAGGCTATGGCAACTCTTTTTGTGGGGCTTTTTCTGTATAGGATGAAAAACACTCTCTAATCTATGGATGGATTGCGGATTGCTTACCGAGGCAACGAGGAAATCTGATACCAAGATGATATGGGGTGTCCCGATCTTCTCAGCAAGCTCTTGGCGATGGTGATGGTGGATGATAGATAACTAGTGCGTAGCTATGATCTCTCCCGCTCGATCCCTGATGCCAATGCAACAGCTCTCGAACCTTGTAGGATATTCACAACACCACACTCTTGCGCACGCAGCCGTGACCACGAACGGTAGTATGCAATCTACTAATTCCCAATGGAACAACAGATCACACTCAATTATAGTTGGCAGATTCGAACACAGGGTAATTCCAGAGGTTCTATGAAAGAAACAACTCCAAAATATTTTAACGTGGTCTAAAAACCTAACTTGTGACGGCTACGGAGGTTTATAAGAGGGCTGGGGCGTCCTCCCCTCTAAACGGGCCTAAAAACAGCCATAACTTGGCCCAGACTGACTCGGTTCGACTCAAACTGATACATACCGACCCATATATGGGTTCGGCCTTATTGGCACGCAGTCCAAACGTCGTGGAACACCTCAAACATGTAATTCTTGGTGCGCCATCTCTCTCTCTTGCTCATACGTGATTTCCTCATTGCATCCTAGTGCGCCTGCCTCCCGCTCCTCCCTCGCGCACTTGTTGATATTGGAAATCAGCGATTGTCCTTCTTGCTGCAACTCTCCTCCTCCTCGTGCAATGCTTGTGTTATCAATAAACCTGATCATACAAAGATGCATAGACTTAGGTAGTATAAAGTTCTCATTAAATAAAACATCAGGTTCAATTAGGAATAAATTCACCTGATAGTCATTATTGATTTGACTCAATATTTCCTTCCAGTTCAGGCAGTCAGAATCATCATAATCCATGTATATATCCTCATCAATAAGCTTATTGAACTTCGTCGCAAGGCTCGTGCTGATCGGAACCTTGAGTTAAGGGGTCACACTCTCGATAAGGTTGTAGGTGACCTTCGACGAAGAGTTTCTATAAGAAGGGAATTGGCAAGTTTTGGTGAGCATCAAGCTCACATCTCAATGGTGGAACCCAAGAAAGTATTTGAAGCTCTTGAAGATCCAGAGTGGGTTGTTGCTATGCATGAAGAATTGAATAATTTCGAGCGCAACAAGGTCTGGAAACTCGTGGAGAAGCCCAAAGATTGCCGCAATGTTATCGGCACTAAATGGATATTTAAAAACAAGCAAGATGAGAATGGCATTGTTGTGAGGAACAAGGTGAGACTTGTGGCACAAGGCTATTCTCAAGTTGAGGGCATTGACTTCGGCGAGACCTATGCTCCTGTGGCTCGGCATGAGTCCATCTGTATCCTTCTTGCTTATGCTGCCCATAACAATTTTAAATTGCAGCAAATGGACGTCAAGAGTGCTTTCCTTAATGGTCCTCTACATGAGTTGGTATATGTAAAGCAACCCCCGGGATTTGAGGATCCTAACTTCCCGAACCATGTCTACAAACTCGATAAGGCACTCAATGGCCTTAAACAAGCCTCACGTGCGTGGTATGAGCACCTTAAAGAGCTTTTGCTAGACCGTGGCTTCGAAGTTGGGCAAATCGATCCCACTCTTTTTATTAAGACGGTTAAGGGGGAGCTCTTCATATGCCAACTATATGTAGACGATATCATCTTCGGTTCTACTAATAAAGCTTTTAATGATGAATTTTTAAAGCTTATGACTGACAGGTTTGAGATGTTATGATGGGGGAATTACGGTTCTTTCTTGGATTCGAGATCAAGCAACTTAGAGAAGGAACCTTCATCAATCAAGCTAAGTACATCCAAGACATGCTCAAGAGATTCAAGATGACGGATCTTAATGGTGTCGCCACTCCGATGCAAACAAAATGTCACCTTGAACTTAACCCCCATGGTAAAGATGTGGACCAAAAGGTATACCGGTCCAAGATCGGCTCTCTTCTTTACCTCTGCGCATCTAGACCCGATATTGTGTTGAGTGTGGGGGTGTGTGCAAGGTATCAAGCAGCTCTTAAAGAAAGCCACTTAGTGGCGGTCAAGAGGATCTTTCGATATTTGGTTAATTCCCCTAACTTTGGTCTATGGTATCCCAAGGGCTCCAATTTCTCTCTATATGGTTATACTGATTCAGATTGGGCTGGTGATAAGGATGATCGGAAATCCACTTCTGGAGCTTGTCAATTCTTGGGAAGATCTCTAGTGTGTTGGTCATCTAAAAAGCAGAATTGTATCTCTCTCTCTACCGCCGAAGCTGAATATGTTGCTGTTGCGAGTGCTTGCACTCAGTTATTGTGGATGAGGCAAACTTTAAAGGAATACGGTGTCAATTGTGACAAAGTGCCTCTTTTATGTGATAATGAAAGTGCAATCAAAATTGCATACAATCCGGTACAGCACACAAGAACAAAGCATATTGAGATTCGAAATCATTTTATTCAAGACCATGTTGCTCGAGGCGATATTGATCTATCTTTTGTGAGGACGAAGAACCAACTTGCTGATATTTTCACAAAGCCTCTTGATAAAGCAAGGTTCTTCTACTTGAGGAATGAGCTAAATATCATTGATTCCAGGAGTTTATCATGATTACTCATGCACTCACTCGTACATCTCAGTCGTATTTGGTCTAGATGTGGGCATGGAAATAGGGGTAGTGTGGTCCTAATTAACTGGGCTAACCTCCCCCATAAGGCTGAAAGCAAGTTAAGTCATTTCTCTTAATATCATTTTGTGATATGTGAGCTTATTGATGAGTATTGGTCATGAACCCAAGATATATCTTCGCGGTGTCATACCATACACTCCAACAAGGTGGCTTCGGCCACCGCCCTCTTCCATGAGAAGAGTTGGATTTTTGGTGGATCTTTTTGGTTGTTTTCGCTCATCTCATGTTCTTATGGGAATCACACTCAATTTTGGCTCTTATTTGATTTGGTTCTTGCAATTTTGAGTGAGTAGTACCATCTCAGTTTGGCTCTCTTAATCCTAAGCCTTTCCCTCCCTCTCAGCCATCTATTCTTGCACACAAGTCCCTTGTACACCTTGTGGGGGTGTTGTTTGGGGACGTGCGGGCCTGAATCTGTGTACAACAAAAATTCAGATTTGAGCCCGGATAATCCGGCCCAAGTGTAGGCCGGATAATCTGGCCCTGGCGGATTTCGTCTTTAAGGGCAGGGATCGGGGGAAGGGCTCATAATGAGCAGCACTTCTCTCCCAATCCTCTCCTCCTCCTCAGCCGCCGCATGCCGTCCCCCACCCTCCCCGGAGCCTCTCCGGCCACCAGATTTTCCAGGCCTCCCCAGATCTTCTTCTCCGCGCCTCCGGGTACCTTCTCCTCCGCGTTCTTCCTCCAATGAGTGAGGGTAACTCCCTCCCTCCCCATCTTTTGCTAGATGTGTCATTTGTTGGGTGGAACGTTGTCTAGAAGGATGTTGTTTCGCGTAGAACTCGTAGTCTTGAAGTTTCTAGGCCCGATCTACTTCTTTGCACTCAATCTAGGCATGTTGAAAAATTTCTGCCAGGGCTGGATTATCCGCCCCTGGCCAGGCCGGATAATCCGTTCTAACAGAATCGAATGTGGTTCAATTTCGCCATAGTTTGTGCATTGAGTAGAATTGTCCTATGAAATTTTTGACTATCTTTTCAACGCTCTCTCTTGGACTTGTGTGTATGCTTATCCCCATGCTATCGACCTTGTTCTCTTCACAGGTGGTGCCAGTGCTCCCAAGACTTACAAGCTTCGTCCTCATACTATCTATTTCGGGGTAGACAGTGAAGGTAATACTGTGGACAAAGTTGAGCTGAGGAGAAGAGAAAAAGAGGCTGAACGCATGGCGGAACTAGAGAAGCAAGAGACATCCAGGAGGGGTGTGTCCAAGAGGAAGGGCAAAGAGCCCAAGATCAACTAGACGGCTATGGATCCTGTCACTTATTCCTCTATCCGTCACCGTGATCTGTTTGCGGAGCTGCCCCGTGATTCTGAGCTGGGGGATTCTCGCTTTTGGTGTGCTGAACAAAAAGGGATATATGAAGATGTGTATGACAGGATGAACATTAGGCCTATGCACCCGCTGATTCTTGCTGAGGCTTTGGAGAAGCCCCACCTTGTTGATGCCATGTATGTGGCTAAGCGGATGGGGCTGCACCATCTCATGGCTCTCCAGTGCTCATATGATTCTGAGGTGGTGAAGCAGTTCTTTTCCACTTTGGTTATTTGTGGAGATGAGCATCGTACTATGAAGTGGATGACTCGTGACAGGCCTATGATTGCTGATTTCTGTGTGTTTGCTGAGGTACTTGGATACTTTTTCCGCAGCAGGGATAGGGCCAGTGGCCACCGCATCATCACCCAGCTGAAGCCCAATAAAGATGCAATTCTCTCTCCTTGCACGGTGGACAATGGCATTGTGCGACTCTTGCTGGTCTTGCTCCTATCTATGCTGCCTTGGTGGGCCTCTTCCGTGATTCCATCACTCCGAGTGGAGGCAACAATGACAGCATCCATGGTCACCTTGTCCAGCTCCTAGCCTTCTCTCATGAGGTTGCCTCGTGCGAGGATGAGTCCGTGCAGTACAGGCTGGATGTGATGGACTTCATCTACCATGAACTGATTGATGCTATGTTCAACTGGCTATTCATTCCTTATGCTCCTTACATTATGATGCTCATCAGGCACCTGCTTCCCTCTGAAGATTTCAACATTGATCTTGTGCATAAGGCAAAGAAGATCTACAACAAGGTTCGGAACACCTCTCACCCCTCTTCTGCTCTAGAGTCTCATGAGGGATGCTCGCAGGCCTCCAGTGCCTCCCATTGCTCGTGAGATCAAGAAGCTAAACTGGTTCCAGCATCACATTCTTTACATGGGCGTGGACACACGCAAGGGCCAGTATGAGGCCTACAAGCAGCGCCATGAGTTGGCTCACTCTCAATAGCTCATCCTTCATCATGTGACTGGTGCTTCTGGTGATCCCCCGGCTCCTACAACTCCCACACCATATGCCTGGTGGAACTCTTCTTCTGGGCTGAACTATGGAGAGCTGGAGCGTCACATGTTCCCCTCTGCGACCACTACTGATGATGAGGACGATGACACCGAGGAGCTTGAGGATGAGGATGATGATGGGAACAAGGACGAGGATGAGGATGAGGACTACGAGTGATACCTTGGGGCGCTAGCATCGCTCTTCTTCCTTTTTGGCGTCTCGATGCCAAAGGGGGAGAACTAGTTCTATTAGGTCTTCGAGGATTTGCATGGGTCGGGCACAAGCATTTGCACCTTTTCTTTCGTCGTTTTCTTGCTTGTGTCCATTTAGCATTGAACTTTATTGGTGGTGTGTGGTGTGTTTGAGACTATGTGTTGGTGGACGTCTGGATTTATCTCATGGATTATGCATATGGATTCATCTATTCATATCCTATTATGCTGGGATTCTATCTCGAGGAAGGCGCCTATATTGGTTATCACGTTGATAATTGTGGCTATTTCAAGGAAGCCTCTATCATTATCTCGGTGGTATGATTATGTTGTTTATATTTCAATGGAATAGACTCTCTCCTACTTGTGTGCATTTGTATTCAAATGCAAATTTCTAATATGCACACATTGAGGGGGAGTCTCTTCCATGTTTTGTTGGTGGTCTGTTGATCCTTCTTGCAAATTCTAGTATTGTCATCTAACACCAAAAAGGGGGAGATTGAAAGAACATTTCATGATTTCCCAGGTTTTGTGTGTTAGATAACAATACCATGGATTATTCTAATGTGCACTAAGTGTTGCAGGAAAGTTTTGAGAGTTTGGGGGGCAGATTATCCGCCCCCATCATGGGCCGGACTATCCGGCCAGACCACCTTGGGCAAGAATGGCTCTACACAAGTCTCTGTCTGGGGGCGGTTTTCCCCCGGGAAATTCCGGCTCTGGGGCAGTTTTTCTCCCTGGTTCGGATAATCTGGCCCTCATGTTGGGGCGGATAATCCGGCCCCAGGGGAATCGCCCAAGTGAGCTCCTGCGCAAGCTTCTGTCTGGGGGCGGAATTTCCCCCCAGATATCCATGGCTGGGCGGATTTTTCCCCAGCCAGATAATCTGGCCCTCCCCTAGGGCCGGATAATCCGGTCCCCAGGAGAAAGTGTGAAGGGCAAGTCTGCGTGAGCTTCTGTCCATGGCCGGTTTTTCAACCAGATAATCCGAGTCTAGGGCGGAGTTTTCCCAGGCCAGATAATCCGGCCCTCACTATGGCCAGATAATCCGGCCCCCAAAGTCTCCAACAGCTTGGTTTTGGAAGGGGTATAAATATCCCTTCTTCCCCAACGAGCAGACTTCTTGATTCAGTCAAAATTGTTTAGACCCTTTGCAAGAGCTCCCATTCTAGATCTCCCACTTCAACCACCCGAAGGCTTTGATCTTTGGGGGAATTGAAGGAGGAGAGAATTGTCATCGTCATCACAAATCAAGCGCTTCAACTCCTCTCCATTCATTTGGAGAAATCCCTGATCTAGTATTCTTGTCAATATCTAGATCTTGTTCTTTGTTATTGATAACTTGTTCTTGTGGCAGCTTGTTGTCATTACGAGAGCCTCCAAGTTGATTGTGGAGTTGTGCCCCGCTAGTTGTGTAAAGGCACCGGTACCCGCCTCGAAAGGTTCCTATAGTGGAAAGGTGGATTAGGCCTTTGGTGGCGGGATCCATCGGAGAACAGGGTGAGGCCTATTGTGGCATGGTGGTCTTAGTACCGCCCACCCCTCCAACGCAGACGTACTTCCCTTAACAAGGAAGGAATTGCGGTAAAACAAATCCTGTGTCTCCGCGTGCTTCACTACGGTTCACCCGTTCCTCTTCCACTCGCTCTTTACTCGCTAGTAGATAGGTTTGCATATAGGGAAATTCCACCTAATAGTTTACTAGAGAATTTACCCTTTGTGTTAAGCCTAAAATTGAAAAAGCATTAAAATTTGAAGTAGCACCTATTCACCCCCCTCTAGGTGCCCATACGATCCATTTCAATTGGTATCAGAGCCCCGGCTCTTTATTCGGGCTTAACCGCCTAAGAGAAGTATGGGTACCAAGGGAGATGGGGATGAGGCTGTGGATAAGGTCATAATGGATGACCTCAAGACGTTGGAAACAACCTTGTTGAAATCCTTTGAGGCCAAGGTGGAGGAGATGAATCGAATGATTGCTCGTCTCACATCATCCATAGCCCCATCTCCATCCTCCTCTGAGGCCGCCACACCATCATCCAAGGATAAGTCTAACACCGGATCTAAGGATGATGAAGTGGTAGGTGAAAAACATAATGGTTCCACCTCCAAAAAGGAAGTGGTAAGGAGGAATATAGTGAGGTTCGTCACGTATATTCCCCCGACCCACCTATCCCTCATCCTCATATAAACAATAGGGGTGATCCACCCAAGCTTACGACATCCTCTTTTAATCAATGGCAATTCTTAATGAAGTCTCATGTTTGTAGCTCCTCTATTGAACTTTGGAGGATTATTGAAGAGGGTCTTCATATTGGAGATCATACCAACCTGACAAGAAGAGAAGTTGTGGACATCCAATTGAATGCTACGACTCTCCACATGATACAGCTTGGTGTGGGTCCCAAGGACATGCCCTACATTGAACATCTCAACACATCTAAAGAAGCTTGGGATGCCCTCACCGATCTCTTTATTGGAAATGAAAGCATGAGAAGGAATAGGTATGATGCCCTAAGTAATGAAGCTGAAGGATTCTACATGTTGGATGGTGAAAACCATGAACACATGTATAGAAGACTCAAGGGCATTGCAACAACATTTAGAAAGCATGGAGCCACTCACATTGATGATGCGTGGATAAAAAGAAAATATGTGAGTGCCTTAATGCCTTTCGAGCCAACAGACTTGAAGAGCTTGCAAGGTAGACACAACTACCATAAAATGACACCCAATGAAGTCATGCAAGAAATGGCGTCATTCAAAGTTGCTCAAAGAACGCTGAAGATGTCCGTGCCCATGCTATTGGAATGCAAAAGGGGGTCAATGTTGCTCTAAAGGCTAATGTTGTTGAGCAAGAGGAGGATGAAAGAGTTTGTGAGGGGGCCTCCATGGACTGCCCCGATAAAGTCATACGTGCTCATGGTGAGTACATGGCGTTTTACGCAAGGAACTTTTGGAAGGATCCTGCCAAGGCCAAGTCAGAACTCGAGCGCAAGAATGGGTCAAGTGGAAGAAGAGAAAGTGGCCCAAAACTGAGAACATGCTACAATTGTGAAAATAGGCTACAATTCCTGGGCGATAAGAGCCCTCTCCTTTTCCTTTGGTGGTTTCCGGCAATCAGCCTTGAAGTGACCGAGCTCACCGTAGTTATGACACCTTACTTTCTTTATGTCAAACTTCCTCCGCGGTGGGGCGTCATCTTCATCCTCCTGCTCTACGATGTATTTTTTTGCTGGGTGTTGCTCCTTGCCGCTCGTGGAGCCTCCTTGCTTTTCTTTATTTTCTAGGTACTATTTATAGGGGTGTTACACACGTATATATAGCAGATTTAGTATAGCTAACCTAGTAGGATTAGGATATCTAATTCCTACTCTATTTGGCTACCCGTATCTACTCGGATTCGGGTTCCCTCACATCAATCTTTCGATCCAGTACTTCGTGCCTCCCTTGACTTACTCGTCGCCTCCTGGATCGACGGCCTCCCAAACCTCCTGAGCCTCCATGGCCACCTCCATGTTGAGATCCCATAGCCCGTAGTCCTTGCGAACGAGGCACGGATACAAAGCCGCCCCCACCATCTCCGTCACCGGTGCTGATGCCGAGCTCTCGCTTGCCTTGACCAATGCCATGATCTCCTTGTACTTTCAGCAGATCATGGACGAAGAACCTCAGGCTCTAATACCAATTGTTGGAATTGGTCCCGACACGCCGCGTAAACTCGTCGAGTACTTTCCGGCGGTACGCGCATGTACACGACTAATCTACGGCGAGACGTTTTCCGGGAAGATGGAAGTGCACACGCACGTAGCTAGCCTAGCTAAATTGCTTTCCTAGCTAATAACTTATGCACAAAATGCAGATTGCTTGCACACATACGCTGGGAATCACGACTTGCTAGAGGCTCGTGTCAAGCCTCTTAAACTCTTGCTTTTTATTTCTTCTGGACACCGTTATAGAGCTAGGTATGACTAAATCCTACTCCTATACATATACGTATACTAGCAATTCTACTCAGCCAGGAAACACGCGTGCACCCGAAGTCGTACCTGCACCGGATCGTGATTAGTTTCTCTAATAGCTCGTTTGGTATCCAGACATTGGGGCAGGAATTCTGGAATTCATTTGACGATTCTATGCTACCCTTGTTTGGCTGTACAGGAATTAGTTCAAGGTATTCATTTTAGGATTCCAGCCGATAGACATCAAGCGTTACCCAAATTCCACCAACTGACCCGTCATTTTGCTGGAATCTCTCCCGAACGCCTATCTCTCTCGCGCAACGCCATCTCCTTCCTCCCCCGAGCTCTCCCTCCCGCCATCGCCTCGCCGCCACGATTCCCGGCCACCGGCGACGGCTCTACCCGCCTCTGAACCTTTGGCTGCCACATCTACTCCTCTCCCCCGAGTCCACTTCACGCCATGGATCCTCCCCACGTAGATCTTGATGCCACCTGGCCGGTAGTATCCCGCCTCCGGTGATCCGTCGTCAACCTCAGCCATCTCCTCCACCATAGGCAAGTTTGCCCCTCCATCTCTCCACTTTTTGCCCTCTCTTTCTCACTTGTTCTTTTCCTATTATTGAACCCTAACCCTTTACCGTTTCTAATCTGCAGCTTCCTCGATAGATCAGCCTCAAGATCACAAGATCCACAATCTTTAGGAGCAGCTGACCACGTTTTGAATTCCCACCTCGTCCTGACTTCTCTCACTATCCCTCCACTTTGCCCTTCATCTAGTTCACAACAACCACGGTATGCTCCTGCACACATCTCTCTCTCATATTTTCCCCTCTTTTATATGGTCGATTGATTCTTCTTTAGTTGGTGTACCGAGGGTTGAGGTGAGAGTAAAAATTTTGTGTTGAATCTTGTACTTTGTGGTGCCTGCTTGATTTTAGCAACTCGGTTTTAAGGATAAACTAGTTCGATTTTAGAAGGGAGTTGGGGAGGATTTAGTCCGAGGTTTCATTCGGGAGAGACAAAGAGACCTATTATTTCCAGAATTGAGAGGCGCCTTGTTCCGATGATTACCTGATTGTACTGCTTGATAGATAGCCGTGGATGGAGCGTTTGAATAGTAGTAATTTTTGGATTTGGAATATTTGATGAATACTTTAGTAACCACTGACTTTTTTATTCAGGGAGGTTGATGTCAGGTTACCTTTTTATCTGCATCTACATGGGAATCTCTTTCAGGAGTACCTTCCCTGGTTAATAAAGTCTAGAATAAGTGGATTGGTTGCTAAGGAAATAAGCAACGCACTTGCACAAAATAATAGTACTAGGGGTAAATGGATATTTTATCGTTACTTGGTGAAAAATCTCTCTGATCTGTGGAAATAGAGATAAGAATAAAACCGAGGAGTTGGCAACGGTAGTACTACAAAGTATTTGATCTGTGGAAATAGAGATAAGAATATAACCGAGGAGTTGGCAACGGTACACAATAGACTGGTGTTTCTAATTAATTTCTATTTCTTCGTCTGAGTTAAATGTGCAATGAACATCTAGCCCTAGCCCTTTTCTGAACTCTAACCCTAGCCTCTTGGACCTGCAATGGAAATAATATACTACTAACAATCTTGTGGGCTGCTGTTTTGTGCTGCTTGCTTCCAACTTTTTTTGTGCTGCTTGCTTCCAACTTTTTTTGTGCTCATTATGCGATCACAGTAGTAGTTAGTGGTACCTAGTAGCTAGATAGTACTGGTTCAGGACTAGGCTCTGGATCTTTTATTCATGCTAATTTTCCTGCAAAATGTTGCTATTTTATTACAGACCTTGTTTGGTTGATGTTGCTCTCTAGCTGATGTGTAGATCTGAGATTTTATTACTCTACTTAGTTTCCCTTATTGTATGTATTGTAGATGGCAGATCAACCACTAGATTTATATCATGAGAGGAGGAAGAAAAGGAAGAGGGTAGCAACTGGTTTCTTTGTTAGTGTAGTAGCCATTGCTCAACACATCTATTGTAGGAGAAGGATTGTAGAACTTGGAGATTTCAGTGAGGAAGAGGCTGAGACTAGAATTAGGAAACAAATGCTTAGAAACATCTATATGGGTCCAAATCAATATTGCTATGACACTCTAAGGTTTACCAAAAGGTCCTTTTTTGACCTCTGTGCTATCTTACGTGAAAGGGCTGGACTAAAAGACACTTTCTACATGACTGTTGAAGAAGCCGTAACCATCTTCTTGCTTGTTCTTAGCCATAGCATGAAGTTCAGGTTAATCCGTAGCACCTATAGATGGACACTTGAGCCAATTTGTAGACACTTTAATGAGGTGTTAGGAGCCGTCCTATCTTTATCGCACGAGTTCATCAAATTGCCAAACCCCGCAACTGAACTACCCGAGGATAACCGGTGGAAGTGGTTCCCGGATGGGCTTGGAGCTTTAGATGGCACACACGTCGATGTTCGTGTTTCACTACGCAAGCAAGGAAGATATAGGAACAGAAAACACGAGATAACTACAAATGTGCTGGGTGTTTGTGACCGTAGCATGAAGTTTGTGTATGTGTTGGCGGGCTGGGAAGGTTCTGCATCAGATTCACGAGTGCTGCGAGATGCAATGTTTAGAGAAGATGCTTTCAGAGTTCCAAGTGGTAAGTATTGTATAACTTTGGACTAGGTATTTGAAGTTCTAAATTGAAATCTAATATGGGCTATTTTTCATATACTTTAGGAAAATACTACCTTGTAGATGCCGGATACACAAATGGTCCGGGCTTCCTTGCTCTATTCAGGAATACACGGTATCACTTGAAAGAGTGGGCTGCCAATGGAAATAATCCACAAACTCCGAAAGAGCTCTATAACTTGCGACATGCATGTGCTAGGAATGTAGTTGAGAGGATATTTGCTTTCATAAAGATGAGATGGGCTATTCTCAGGACTAGTTCCTTTTTTGGGATTAAAAATCAGGTATAATCTATGCTAATTGCATCCTACTAGGTTCTTTTGGATTTGTGTATTAACATGCCATATATTAACTTATTGCCAGATTCGAGTCATCAATGCGTGTTGCATCTTGCATAACTTTCTAGTTGATAGGCAAAGAGAGATGGATGACTTAATGTTACATGAAGTCGATAATCAACTAAATAATGCTGCTATTGAAGTCCAAGAGGAACCTGATATGATTAGGCACGTTCAGATGACTCACGAGTGGAACAACAAGAGAATGACTCTAGCTAATCAGATGTGGGCAGATTATCAATCTAGACGTGGACAAGCAAACGCTTGACTTTGCTTGAATGTTGTACAGTATTTGTGTATATATATATTTGCAATTTGGTATGTTTCATATCTATCAAGTTAGTTACTCCCTCTCATACACATACTTGCCACTAACTCATGATATTCTTGTTGATATAGGCATGGCCTCCGCGAAAAAAGGTAGAAGCTACTTGACTTGGACAGATGAAATGGACAAAGCTATGTTGGATGTCTTTATCGATCATTATAACAAGGGAGATCGCGCTCAAAATGGGTGGAAACCACATGTCTACACTGCTGCTGTGAAGAATGTGAGAGAGAAGTGCGAGAAAGAAATTACAAAAGACAACATCATATCCAGGAGTAAGACTTTTGACAAGCATTATATTGTTGTCAACAAGATGCTCTCTCAAAGTGGATTTGGCTGGGATGATGATAGCCACATGATCTCTGTTGATAGTGATGATGTGTGGAACAATTACGTGAAGGTAAATATTACCTCTATACTACAAGGTCCATTTGTTTTCTGTTCAAGTTGTTGCTCGAGTTGTAACATGTTCCAGTTTCTATCATTTGCAGGCAAACAAAGATGCAACTTCATATAGATACAAGGTTATCAAGTATTGGGACATGATCAGCACACTCTACTCAAGGGACCGCGCTACTGGAGCAGGAGCACGGACTGCAGCTGAGAGCGGGGCAGAAATGGCGGAGGAGAATGCTAACAATAACAAAGACAATGATGATGAATCATCTACTCAAACTGGCGAAGATCGCAAAAGGAAAAGGTACAGGTCAGATGATTCAGTCGCTTGCATGCTTGGGGAGAAGCTGGACAACTTCACTGCCGCCTTTCGAGCGGATGTGTACGAGGCTCCTCCAAAACCGTCATCTCCTGAAGAGATACTTGCTGCACTTAATGCAATAGGACTAGAAGAAGATGATCTTCTTACAGCCTATGACATTCTTGTCTCTGACGATCGCAAGTTTAAGTCACTTCAGGCCTTGCCGGCGGGAATGCAAAAGAAATGGGTCATGAAGCAAATCAAGACTTGATCTTCCTTGTTGCAATTAAGCACTCAATTTTCGATGAAACTTGGTTGTTCTTGAACCTGTCATAATGTGCAACTGTGGTCACAAGCTGTGGCCTTTTTCCTTCTAGAACTATTATTGTATGTCAAATCATATTGTGTTATAATCTGTTTGTTAACCTGGACATATATTTGTGTTATGAGATCATGTTTTATGTACTGCAACTTATCAAGGATCATGTTTTTATTATTATGCAGTTCATTTCTAAGCTAGATCTGGGGTTGAATTCATGCTGCCAAACAATATTAGTAAATCATTTCATTTCACAATTCTGGGTGGTTGCCAAACGCGGATTTTGGATTTGGAATTTAAGTTTTACCAAATGAAATGACTCGAGTAATGTCATTTCATTTCATTTGTACGAAATGAAATGAATTCAGGGGATCCAAACGAGCCCTAACAGATGGTCCTGGGAATTTTTGTCCCGATCTTTCACAACGAGTCAACCAAATCGATGATTTTTCCAATAACGCGATGAACATCACCTGAAGAAGGGGAACACATCTAGCAAGTAACGTGATGAAGATCACCACGCCTCAAACCTGAGAACGACAATCCTTGATGAACACAAGAATCTCCCCAGCAATCTCTATAAGAATCTGATAAACGGTATCACCGTCCCCAGAGGGATGATACATGGTGGAGCACAATATAGTTTTTAGACTAAACAGTTGAACTCCCTAAACCCTAGGCTCCTGGCTCCTTTATATAGGAGGTCTGCAACTAGTCGGTTGGATAGACCCAAACCGAACACACAAACGGACTCGAACCTAACATGGACTCGGACTCAATAACATAGCAATAATATTTGACACAATCTTAGACTTATAATTACATATCGTAGGTCGTCCTGGAGTGCCAATCATCAATGGGATGCCCACATCACCTAGCTTGGTGGAGTCCTGAAATTAGGCTTCACCTCGTCCTTCGTGCCCATATCGAGTTTTGCCCCAATCATTCACAGCGAGTCAATCAGACGATGATTCTTCTAATAATGCGATGAATGTCACCCGAAGAAGAGGAACGGATCCAGCAAGTAACGTGACAAAGATCACCACGCCTCAAACCTGAGCACGACAATCCTTGATGAACACAAGAACCTCCGCAACAATCTCTATAAGAATATGATAAACGATATCGCTGTCCCCGGAGAGATGATACACGGTGGAGCACAATATAGTTTTTAGACTAAACATTTGAACTCCCTAAAACCTAGGCGGCTGGTTCCTTTATATAGGAGCCCTGCAACTAGTCATTGGATAGACCCAAAGCGAACACACAAACGGACTCGAACCTAACCTGGACTCGGACTCAATAACAATATAGCAACAATGTTTGACACAACCTTAGACTTATCATTACATATCGTAGGTCGTCCTGGCATGCCAATCATCAAGTGGATGCCTGTATCACCTAGCTTGGTGCAGTCCTGAAATTAGGCTTCACCTCCTCCTTCGTGCCCATATCATTCTCCCCCTTCAAGAAGCGGTGTCCCCAACACGTGAAGGAGATATGCCCTAGAGGCAAATAATAAATAGGTTTCTATTGTCATATCTCAATTAGTTTATAATAGTTTCATATTGTGCTATAACTGTACCAAGTAGAAACATTGGTACATGTGTGGTATGAAACAACCAAGTCCCTAGTAGCCTCTATTTATACTAGTTCGTTGGTCACGAGGATGATCTGGGTTTCAAAATCATGGGCATTTATGCCAATTGACAACAAGGTCATATCATTGGAGAATGATGTGATTGGACATTCCTCGAAGGATTGTGACACGATCAAGTTATATAGTTCATTGTTGAAACAGCTAAATCTAGACTCCTTTTCCTTAGACCGTGAGCTCATATTACTCACTATTTCCCGAGGCTTCTTTGACTGCACTAGGCGTCATCTGGTAATACGGTGGCAATAATGGTGTATGTTGGGTATTCCAAAGGAACAGTAGATGACATGTGACTGCAAGACCAGGATTTTTTCACCCACATGACGGGTAAACATACATACGGCCGGCTTGGTGAGATTACATCCATAAATGTTGCAACATGTGACTCAGTCACGGGGATGTAATATCACGGTAACAAGTAAAACATAACTTGTTAACGAGATTGAACAAGGTATGTGACGAGGGTTTAACTCGTCAATGCCCATTGTTATGGACTTGGGTTTTGGAGAAGGAGGGAGCGCTGGAGGCATCAATCGGCTAGCAAACAAGCACACAGGGACGCAAGGTTTACCCAGGTTCATGCCTTGTAGAGGTCCCTACTCCTGCTTGTCTGCTCTTGGAATTATCGAAGGAATTGAAGATTACAGGGGGTGCGCAGATGCAATCTGGCGATGGTTGTGGAAACTAGGGTTGTGATTGTCCTCCTCGCCGCCCACTCCTAGCCTTTATATAAATAGGCTAGGTCTCAGGTAGCAGGTCGAGTCAGTTACAGATACCTGACCAAAACGATTTTGAGTTATTTCGTGATTATATCTTTACCATATTCAAGTATCTTTGGCAATCTAGAGATTTCTTAAGGAACTAGAAGGGATTAGCATCCGTTTATCATGCTTCACATCTTTTTGAACCCCATATCCGCAAAAGGTTCTCTTGGATATAGGAGAATGCCATCCTTTCTTTCTAATATCTTTGCTTAATGAATGAGCTAGCATCGCTTCTTTATCCAAGATCTCTTTATCTTTTCAAGCGGTGATCCGATCAATAAGGTGAACAAGTTGGTACCATTTCTCTTTCGAAGGGCTAGATAATCTATTATTTCAATACATCTCTTCCAACACAAAATCCTTGCTCTTAATGTTGACCATTCAAAGAGCGTTGAGCTTAGAAAGCGTTTCGAGCATTTGTTTGTTTCTCTCGCCTCATGAACTTGGTATTCTTGGGACATCTCAATAATTTGTGGTGGTATATCTTGATGATATGCTTGCCTATTCTATATCAATAGAAGAAGATGAAGAACATCTTCCTATCTTTTTCTCAAGTTCGTGAACATCACCGGTGTGCAAAGTTCTCAAAGTGTAAACCCCAACTTTTGAAGTCATCTATCTCGACCACGTCCTTCTGCTAAAGACATTGCTACAAGTCCAGCTTCAGCAAGCCCATTGTTAATTCCATCCTGCACATTCAATCAAATTCGTAGTTTTCCTTGTTTTGGAAGGTTATCATCGTCTTTCCGCTGAAGATTCTCCAGACTGCTAAATCTCTCTCAGATATTCTTAAGAAGGATGATAAATCCTTTTGGTCATCCGCTCAGCAAGAAATCTTTTGAAAACCTGTCGCTTTATCTTATATCCTCAATACGCCAGATGCCGTGAAGACTTTTCAAATCCTTTGCAATTCTTCTGTTCAAGTTGGTGCTATCTTTTTCTCCGTCGATTGAATCTTGCAACAGTTCTCTGTGATCTCCCTTCATATATTTCCCGATGGCTTTGTACATTCGACATGACGACAACATCATCATATTCATCTACTTTGGATCCGACGAAGTATTGGCATCGCCTCCTTATTTTCTTACTAAGCTTCATGGTTTTTGCTTGTCAAGATTTCACTCTAAATCTCTGGGAGTTGTGTTGCACGATTTTCCTATTCGTGTACGGAGTAATGCTTTGAGTGCGAGATTGAGTCATGACCATACCACTACTCTTATCATTCGCTCTGGTACATTGAATTGGTGGATTAATGCAATGTTACTCGTTCCACAGAAGTTAGAACTGACATTTATCCCTTGATACTTTTACTTCCATCCTTGTTTCTGGAGTGTTCTCTCAAGAGCATAATCAGTAATCTCTTGTTGGTGGTCTCGTCTATTTCAAGATGGAGCAAAATCTTAGACGATCTGGTGGAAGCAAATGCAAAATCTTCTTGGTTCCTATTCATGCCACCGGAGTTTAACATCATCATACAAGAGGGATGGAAGTTATCTGTTACATCATGTCGTCAATTCTTTTGCTCTTGGTAAGCCAATTATGGCCGATGCCATCAATCACAAATTTATTGCAATAACCTTATGGCTAGGGAAAGCAATAAGCATCTCTACAATAACCTCCAGAAATTTAACATTCAACTTCTTCGCAGGAGTCTGCTATAATCTTGTGTCACCTCCTTCTTTTGAAGATAAATATGCACACCTCAATTATGTGATTCTTTGGTTCTTACTGGCGCAAGAAGAAGCTATTCCGAGAAGTCCTCAATTCTAATCTTTTCCATTGATATCAAGAACTGTATTGATTGAAGGTAATATTGTTTCTCCAAACTTCATTTCTTAAATTCGAGGGAATAGATAATGCTATTTTCATAGTGGTTTGGCAAATTCTCCAAAGTCATTCTTTTCTTCCGGCGAAACAAAGAATCATCCTCACTTGTAGCTTTCAATCCTTATTCCTATCGATGTGTCTTTTCTTCAGCCTGAAGTGGGAGTTGCCTTCCTTTTGTCGAGTTATCCTCTAACAACTCTCTAGAAGTATCTCTACCGCCTCAAATGCCGCATTTTCCGTCTCCTCTGGTCTCCAAGGGAAACTTCCTCCGCAATAAATTGTCTTCTCACATTCTTTCAAGAATTGATTATATTCTTTCTTCGTGTTTCTCGAGAACATCGGAGCTATGTTCATCCTACCTTCCTTATTTCGCCTCAATTCTTCAAGTCCCTTGTTTTCAAGAAGCAGAACGCTAGACTCTCAACAAGTCTAGAAAGTTTTGCAAGGTGTATTGGCCGCACCATTCTATTGAGAAATCAACTTGGGAACGCGAGGATCACCTTCGTTCCGAACACCCGCCTCTCCTTGTGTCTTTTTCTTTTTCCTAGGAATCTCGAGGCGAGATTCTTATTTAGTGTGGGGAGTTGAAGCATCCCAATTGTCTAACAATTGCAATGTTTCTTGCCTAGTCTATATATTGCTACTTCCTACATGTATTGTTGCATCAGCATTATATCATGCTCATGTCACTACGCCACATTGAAGGAAATATGCCCTAGAGGCAATCATAGAGATGATTGTATTTCATGTGTATCCATGAGTTATTATAATGTTCCTTGAATATCCATATACCAGGCAACTTGTATTGATTGGCAATTATGTGAATTGTTTGTGAAACTCTTTACTTGTATGGTTATCTAATAATTGTCCCTAGTCGGAGTTCATGCGAGGACACACGTGAATATTAGACTAGCACATCGATTGGTTAATGACTATGTTTCGCAAGTCATTGACATGGAGATGTCAAATCAATGATGTGGACACATGTTATGAACATGGGGTTGGACTGACCCAACATGAGACTAGCAATAATACTTGCAGCTCTCTCTACACATCGTGTACGTTTTGTCCTTAGACCTGAGATTGTCGCATGTACTTGAGATGTGGATCGACCTACTTTGGGGCTATCAAACACTACTCCGTAACTGGGTAGTTATAAAGGTAGCTTTCGGGTTTGTCCTGATACATGCTGCAAGGCATCGGTCAATCAAGATGGGATTTGCCCCTCTCTACTTGAGAGAGATATCTCTGGGCCCCTCGAGTGATCGGATCCAGAAATGCATGGCCGTGCTACATATGGTTAAGAGTTAACCTAGTAAAGGGATTCTGAATTACAGTATCGAGAAAGAGAGGTCAGCTTAGAGCTAGACCAAATATCGTGAGGCAAAGGGAAAGACATGTACTCAACCTTGTGATGGTTCGTCCGAATGATCTTTATATGCGTTTAGGAGTTGGCACGTCTTGCTAGAGGCCGCTACCAACTATTGACGGAGTAAGTGTACTCGCGTCATGTCTATACGTGTATGAACCTATAGGGTCACACACTTTAGGGGCTGGAAGCCTAATGAGGATTGGATCCGAATTAGACCAGGCTTAGGCTGCTAATGGGCTGCTAATGTAGAAGCCCACCAGGGATGCCTATATAAGAGGGAGTGAGGCGAGCTGAAAACGAGAGAGCATTCCACCCAGCCGCCACTCCTCTTCCGCCTGTGTTGCACGCGCAGACCTAGCAGTCTGGCGTGTGACGACTTCCACTCCGGACGTGTGGATACCTCGGAGGTGCTGCATCTGTAGCACTTGGACGAGCCGCGCAAAGGGGAGCTGCTCGTGGGACGAGGACGAGGAGGAGACGTAGAACATCTACACTGCCGCAACGTGCTTCATCGAGTTCCGCACCTGCGCGTCTAGCGGTAATCCCGTGATCTATGACAATAGTATTCCTGGTTGACGCGGTAGAAATTTTTGATTTTGCGCTAGTGTAGCCTACCCGTTACCCTTCAGTGGTATCAGAGCCGATGCTATTCAGTCATAGGTTCGGGAAGTTTGCATATGGTGATATGTAGATTGATATGAATGATATGATCGTTTGTATGGCGGTGTTTCTGGATTGATCTATGATCTTAATTTCCGTGATCGTGATTCTAAGGTCGTCGAACGACTTACCCCTACCGGTCGGTTTCCGCCATCGGGGTAGACAGTGACACATAAATCCTTCTGAATCACGCGAAGATCAATATGATTGATCGAATCGGGAATTAGATCTGAATCGACGTACCGTGATCAAAGGAGTTTGGTCAAATCGGAACTATGGTCGGTTTCCCGAGAAAGAAAATTGTATCGACGTACCGCGAGGGGCGCTGCCCCTTCGAACCCCGCAGGGGGAGACCCCCTAGACCCCCCTTAGTCGTAGCCCCCTTTTTTGTATCTCGTTAAGGTTCATAGGTGGTACGATTTCACATGATCCGGTAGAATGCGATTCTATGCACAACTTGTTTTTGCAGGATTTATGTGATCAGTATGGCCCAAAAATGTATGTGATGCATGTATGTATTTTTTCATGACCTGCGTGTCGTGAGTTGGGCAACACGGCTGGAGCCATATGTGTTGTCAATTATTGTAATGGCCTGCGTGCCAACTTGTGATGATCCCAATACCATGTAATTTTGATTACTAGATGTTAGGAGTAATAGCTTGTATTAGTTCTTGGAGAACTCATCACTTGGAGGATGGCTCGCATAGAGCATGAAGATGGAGATCATCATGGTGGACAGGTTCTATGGCGATGGAGATCACCATGAGAAAATGGGCCATACTGTATCACATCTATGTGAATGCTATTCTTATACGTTTTACTACTATGCATGCTTAGATGATAGAAGTAGAACGATCCCTCACAAAGTTTAAGTTAAACCATGCCCTCCCAACCAAACCTTGCACCATCCTATGCCCTGTACAATCGTTGGTGGGTCTATGAAATTAGGGTGCCACGGTTTTCCTTGGCTGGATGGGTTTGTATCGGATACCTACACGCATAAGGGTTGGTGAGCTTAACAAGGTCATCTTAACAGTTAAGGACCTTGGGGCATAAAGGTTGGGCGCCTAGGTTTGACATAGAGATGTCACCCAACAACAAGAGTCATATGTGATATGATTAGCAAAGGTTGCTTACCGATTTACCTTGTCTTCTAGCAGTGATGCTAAAGCTCACTAGTCGACTTGTTAATTGTGGATCTTGAATCACTTAGTATCAATAGAGGGATGTTGATTTAAGTGGGAGTATATGCTATTAAATTGTTTAATATGTTTTACTCTTTCATGGTTACATGGCTTAGTATTTTGCATTTTTTTTTGTTGTAGATCAATGGCACCGAACAATTCATCACCTTTTGCTTTGCGTTCGATTCTTGAAAAGGATAAACTAAATGGAACAAACTATTCGGACTGGGTCCGTAACCTGAGAATTGTTCTCAGGGCTGAGAAAAAGGAAACTGTTCTGGATACCCCAATCCCGGATGAACCTGCTGATAATGCAACTGCTACCCTTAAGAATGCCTACAAGAAAGCATGTGATGAATCTCTTGAGGTCAGTTGTCTTATGCTTGCATGCATGGAACCTGATCTTCAAAAACAGTTTGAGGATCAGGAAGCGTACGATATGATCGTTGCGCTTAAGGACATGTTCCAGACTCAGGCTAGGACTGAGAGGTACAATGTCGCTAAGTCCTTTGTGGAATGCAAGCTGGCAGAGGGAGCAGCTGTAGGCCCCCATGTGATCAAAATGGTTGGTTACAGTCAGACTTTGGAAAAGCTTGGTTTTCCATTAGGCCAAGAGTTGGCCACTGACTTCATTTTGGCATCTCTTCCATCTAGCTATGGGCATTTCATTTCGAACTACCATATGCATGGGGTGGAGAGGGGCCTTAATGAATTATGTGGGATGCTGAAAACAGCAGAATGTGACATTAAGAAGTGTGCAGGGCATAGCCATGTGATGGCTGTGCAGAACAAGCCTAGCTTCAAGAAAAAGGGCACTTCTTGGCAGAAGAAGAAGGGCAAGGCTAAGGATACGATCCCTAAGCCAAACCCTGCACCCAAGCAAAAGGCTGGTCCTGCAGGAGACACTGAGTGTTTCTTTTGTCACGAATATGGCCACTGGAAGAGGAACTGCAGCAAGTACCAGGCTTCTTTGAAGAAAAGTGGAAGTAAGAGTACTTCCCACTCAGGTACACTTGTTGTAAATGTTGTGGACATTTTTCTCGCAGATTCTTATGTTAACTCTTGGGTATTTGATACCGGATCGGTTGCTCATATTTGCAATTCGATGCAGGGGCTAATAAGGACTAGAGAAGTGCAAAAAGGCGAAGTGGATTTTCGCGTCGGAAATAAAGCAAGGGTTGCTGCATTGTTCGTCGGCGTCATGCAACTTCACCTTCCGTCAGGATTTATCATGGAGTTGAATAATTGTTATTACATTCCTAGTATGGGTCGAAACATTTTATCACCTTCATGTTTGATGAGGGATGGTTATTCATTCGCGAGTACAAACAATGGTTGTGTAATCTCTAAGAATGCTATGTTTGTGGCTGATGCTCCCATTGTGAATGGGTTATTTATTTTAAATCTTGATAATGCATGTGTTTACAATGTTAGTGCTAAAAGGCTTCGGCCAAATGATTTGAGTCCTACCTATCTATGGCATTGTCGTTTGGGGCATATAAGTGAAAAGCGCATGAAGAAGCTCCATGGTGATGGTCTTCTAACTTCGTTTGATTTTGAATCATACGAGACATGTCAAGCTTGTTTACTTGGAAAGATGACCAAGACGCCTTTTACGGGGTTTCCCGAGAGAGCGACAGACTTGTTGGAACTCATACATACTGATGTATGTGGACCAATGAGCACGACAGCCAGAGGAGGATATCACTACTTCATTACTTTCACTGATGATTTCAGTAGATATGGCTATGTCTACTTGATGAAGCATAAGTCTGAAACTTTTGAAAAGTTCAAAGAGTTTCAAAATGAGGTAGAGAATCAACGTGGCAAGAAAATAAAGGCCTTGCGATCTGATCGCGGAGGCGAATATTTGAGTCACGAGTTTAGCAATCATCTTAAGAGTTGCGGAATTGTTCCACAGCTCACGCCGCCCGGAACGCCTCAAAGAAACGGGGTCTCTGAACGGCGTAATCGAACTTTGTTGGACATGGTTCGATCGATGATGAGCCAGTCGGATTTACCATTATCATTTTGGGGTTACGCGCTAGAAACAGCAGCTTTCACACTAAATAGGGTACCATCTAAATCCGTAGTTAAGACACCATATGAGATGTGGACTGGAAAGAATCCCAGTTTGTCTTTTCTAAAGATTTGGGGTTGTGATGCATTTGTCAAGCGACTTCAGTCGGACAAGCTAACACCCAAATCGGATAAGTGCATTTTTGTGGGATACCCAAGGGAAACCTTAGGGTATTACTTCTACAACCGAGAAGAGGGCAAAGTGTTTGTCGCTCGTAGCGGTGTTTTCCTAGAGAAAGAGTTTCTCACAAAGGGAACGAGTGGAAGGTCGGTGCGACTTGAAGAAGTTCAAGATGAGCCAGTCGGGGATGCTTCTACGAGTGATGCTATTGTAGCAGAACAAGTTGAGGAACCCGTGGCAATAGAAGCACCACAACCACGAAGGTCGGCGAGGCTCCGCGAAGCGCGAGAGTTATTATTGTTAGACAATGATGAGCCTGCGACCTATGCAGAAGCGATGGTGGACCCAGACTCTGAGAAATGGCTGATTGCCATGAGATCCGAGATAGAGTCCATGGGAGACAATCAAGTTTGGAACTTGGTTGACCTGCCTGATGGTTTTAAAGCCATCGAGTGCAAGTGGATCTATAAGAAGAAGATTGATATGGATGGAAATGTTCACATCCATAAAGCTCAACTTGTTGCAAAAGGTTTTCGACAAGTTCAAGGAGTTGACTACGACGAGACTTTCTCGCCCGTAGCGATGCTTAAATCTATACGGATCATTCTAGCCATTGCTGCACATTTCGATTATGAGATATGGCAGATGGACGTCAAGACGGCTTTCTTAAATGGAATCCTTTCTGAGGACGTGTATATGATGCAGCCCGAAGGTTTTGTCGATCCAAACAATGCTGGAAAGGTATGCAAACTTCAAAAGTCTATTTATGGGCTGAAGCAAGCATCTCGGAGTTGGAACATTCGATTTGATGAAGTTGTAAAGGAGTTTGGCTTCACCAAAAACGAACAAGAACCTTGTGTGTATAAGAAAGAAAATGGGAAATCACTTGTGTTTCTAATCTTATATGTGGATGACATATTATTGATTGGAAATGACATTCCTATGCTCGAGTCTGTTAAGACCTCATTGAAAAATAGTTTTTCTATGAAGGACTTGGGAGAAGCGGCATATATTCTGGGTATCAAGATCTATAGAGATAGATCAAGGAGGCTAATTGGATTAAGCCAGAGTACGTACATTGACAAAGTGTTGAAACGGTTCAGCATGGAAGAGGCTAAGAAGGGGTTCTTGCCCATGTCTCACGGCATTAAACTCAGCAAGACTCAGTGTCCTTCGACCACTGATGAGCGAGAACGCATGAGTAGGGTTCCATATGCTTCGGCTATTGGATCCATCATGTATGCAATGACATGTACTCGCCCAGATGTTTCCTATGCTCTAAGTGTTACGAGCAGATACCAGGCTGATCCAGGTGAGATTCACTGGACAGCGGTAAAGAATATCCTTAAGTACTTGAGAAGGACTAAGGATATGTTCCTAGTTTATGGAGGTGAGGTTGAACTCAGTGTAAAGGGTTACACAGATGCGAGTTACCTTAATGACTCAGACGACTCGAAATCGCAATCAGGTTATGTGTTTGTCATGAATGGTGGTGCTGTGAGCTGGAAAAGTTCCAAGCAAGATACAGTGGCCTCCTCTTCAACAGAAGCTGAATATATTGCTGCCTCGGAGGCTGCAAAGGAAGCTGTTTGGATTAGGAATTTCCTGATCGCTCTTGGTGTGGTTCAGGGCTCGTCCAATCCCTTGGACGTTTATTGTGACAACAATGGTGCTATTGCACAAGCCAAAGAACCTAGACAGCACCAGAAGAACAAACATATTCGCATGCGCTACCATCTGATTCGTGAGTTCATTGATGAAGGTAGTGTCATGTTATGCAAAATACATACGGACTCAAATGTTGCTGATCCCTTGACTAAGCCACTCCCGCAGCCTGCGCATGAAGCGCACACAAGAGCAATAGGTATTAGATACTGTCTAGATTGACTCTAGTGCAAGTGGGAGACTGAAGGAAATATGCCCTAGAGGCAATCATAGAGATGATTGTATTTCATGTGTATCCATGAGTTATTATAATGTTCCTTGAATATCCATATACCAGGCAACTTGTATTGATTGGCAATTATGTGAATTGTTTGTGAAACTCTTTACTTGTATGGTTATCTAATAATTGTCCCTAGTCGGAGTTCATGCGAGGACACACGTGAATATTAGACTAGCACATCGATTGGTTAATGACTATGTTTCGCAAGTCATTGACATGGAGATGTCAAACCAATGATGTGGACACATGTTATGAACATGGGGTTGGACTGACCCAACATGAGACTAGCAATAATACTTGCAGCTCTCTCTACACATCGTGTACGTTTTGTCCTTAGACCTGAGATTGTCGCATGTACTTGAGATGTGGATCGACCTACTTTGGGGCTATCAAACACTACTCCGTAACTGGGTAGTTATAAAGGTAGCTTTCGGGTTTGTCCTGATACATGCTGCAAGGCATCGGTCAATCAAGATGGGATTTGCCCCTCTCTACTTGAGAGAGATATCTCTGGGCCCCTCGAGTGATCGGATCCAGAAATGCATGGCCGTGCTACATATGGTTAAGAGTTAACCTAGTAAAGGGATTCTGAATTACAGTATCGAGAAAGAGAGGTCAGCTTAGAGCTAGACCAAATATCGTGAGGCAAAGGGAAAGACATGTACTCAACCTTGTGATGGTTCGTCCGAATGATCTTTATATGCGTTTAGGAGTTGGCACGTCTTGCTAGAGGCCGCTACCAACTATTGACGGAGTAAGTGTACTCGCGTCATGTCTATACGTGTATGAACCTATAGGGTCACACACTTTAGGGGCTGGAAGCCTAATGAGGATTGGATCCGAATTAGACCAGGCTTAGGCTGCTAATGGGCTGCTAATGTAGAAGCCCACCAGGGATGCCTATATAAGAGGGAGTGAGGCGAGCTGAAAACGAGAGAGCATTCCACCCAGCCGCCACTCCTCTTCCGCCTGTGTTGCACGCGCAGACCTAGCAGTCTGGCGTGTGACGACTTCCACTCCGGACGTGTGGATACCTCGGAGGTGCTGCATCTGTAGCACTTGGACGAGCCGCGCAAAGGGGAGCTGCTCGTGGGACGAGGACGAGGAGGAGACGTAGAACATCTACACTGCCGCAACGTGCTTCATCGAGTTCCGCACCTGCGCGTCTAGCGGTAATCCCGTGATCTATGACAATAGTATTCCTGGTTGACGCGGTAGAAATTTTTGATTTTGCGCTAGTGTAGCCTACCCGTTACCCTTCACACATTGCATTTGAGCATCATATAAAAGCCCTTTTAATTTGGTTCTTCTCTCATATGCATTTGTACTCTTATTAATTATATTTTCCTCTTGATATATTGTATTTGGTTCTTGATATTTGCTTCATGCTGAAATTGAGTTGAGGACATCTCTCCTATTCTTCCTCTCACCACTAACATGTAACATCGTCATCTTGCTCCAATTCAAACTACTACATGTGGGCTCCTCGTTTTATTTGGAGCTTAATTCAATCCCATGTGTATTCCTCTCACATCATCACATACATCCTTATGGACGCAATCCATTTCTTGCATGGCCCATGCAAAACCTCTCCATATTCTTTTCTTCTATCTTGTGATAAGTGGGTTGGTGTTACCCTTCTATTCTTTGAACCTCCTAAATCTTCCTCTATCCCTTTTAATCCTTCCATCTATATTCTTGTTCTATATATACTCATGCCATGTGATCTTTATACATACAATAAATCTAGTCTCTCTCTCTCTTTCTCTCTCTCTCTCTCGCCAAAACTCTCTAATTACTACCTAAACCGTGGTGTGCATGCAAACACACACACGCACACTAAATCTCTCTCTAGATAAATCCCTAGCTATCTAAAACCTAGTGCTATTTGTCTATCTGGGTGTGTAAACCCACACATACATATACCTAGAACTGCTGCATGTATGCATGCAGATGCACTCACGCCCACTACCCAGCTACTAGCTACACACGCACAAACTCTAACTCCACCAATACCTGTTCTCTGAATCCTGCCGCCTCACCTGGTCGTGTGTGCGCGCCTCACCTGAACCCTGTCGACCCTCCTCCCGACCTGGTGCCCCTCATGGCGTCTCTCTGGCGCAAACATCCCTAGCAGCAGCAGCTAGCGTACCAGCGCTTGCATCGCCCAGCTGCACCTGTTCCAACCGACCGAGACAGCTCCTGTTTTCTTCCCCCGCACAGAGCACGTGATCGCCTGCCTCACGCCTCGCGTGCCCTCTCTCTTTTCGGCATAAAGAAAGCAAGCAGCCTAGCCTAGCATGCCATCTCGAACCACCCCATCAGATCGAGATCTCGACTTGCTACCCATCTTTTTCTCCACGCCATGGCCGCCGCCGTGCTGTCGTCGTTGAATAGGTGCCTAAGGAGTATGTCCGCCTTGTCCTGGAGTTCAGTGCGTAGATGGTGCGCATGCTCGACCACCTGGAGCGAGGAGGAGCCGGCAAAGCTGGGAATGCACGCTGCCGACCCTGCACGGCCAGCAGCTCGCCGTCATCCTCAAAGCTCGGCCGGCTCGCCCTAGTGCCCCTCATGGCGTCTCTCTGGCGCAAACATAGCTAGCAGCAGCAGCTAGCGCACCAGCGCTTGCATCGCCCAGCTGCACCTGTTCCAACCGACCGAGACATCTCCTGTTTTCTTCCCCCGCACAGAGCACGTGATCGCCTGCCTCACGCCTCGCATACCCTCTCTCTTTTCGGCATAAAGAAAGCAAGCAGCCTAGCCTAGCATGCCATCTCGAACCACCCCATCAGATCGAGATCTCGACTTGCTACCCATCTTTTTCTCCACGCCATGGCCGCCGCCGTGCTGTCGTCGTTGAATAGGTGCCTAAGGAGTCTGTCCGCCTTGTCCCGGAGTTCAGTGCGTAGATGGTGCGCATGCTCGACCACCTGGAGCGAGGAGGAGCCGGCCGAGCTGGGAACGCACGCTGCCGACCCTGCACGGCCAGCAGCTCGCCGTCATCCTCAAAGCTCATCACCGCTGGCTACATTGCTGTACCGCCGCCACCAGCACCCTCTAGGTGAGCAACCTCACGCCCTCCGTCTCCCTAGCCTTCCCATACCTGAGGCGCGCCCAGTAGCCCGCCCGCTCTCCGCGGCGCAGCCAGCAGCCGCCGTGCGCACCATCGGCAGCATGTGTGCGCCACGCTCACCGCTCGCCATGACCATCGCCGCCATCATCGAGCTTCCCTGGCCTCACCACCATGTCCATGCGCACGCAGTGAGCCTCTGTCTCCCATACCTCTTCGAGTTAGCGCCGTCTTGTGCCTCGCCGCGCACGTGGCTGCCGCCGCACTCGCCGCGCCGCTCGCCGCTTTGGCGTGACCAGTAGCATCAATCGCTGCCGTACTCACCGCGCCGCGCACGCACATGAGCCGCACGCTCCGCGGTCACCGCCGCTCATGCTCGTGATCGCCGCGCGTAGCAGTCAGCCGCGCCCGCGGACGCACCCAGACAGCAGCAACATGCACACATCAACAGTTCGCCCACCTCTGGTCTTCGCCGTTTTCCCAGCTCTACAAACCCCCGTCGAAGAAATTTTGTTCATAGAACTTGTAGATCTAACTGAGATCTCCATCTTTGATTTTTACACCTAGAGCTAACTCAGCTTAGTTTCTTCTCGCTCGTCCTCACAAAATCGTCTCAGCTAACTCTTTTTCATGCACACGGGTTCAGTTTCGACAGAGAGACAGAGAGCTGATGACTCGTTTGTGATGGTTTTGTAAAAAGGCCCCCATGTGTTCCTAAAAACCCAACCTCAGTCTCCAGTTTCACCCACGTGTCTGCACTCAGTTGACCGCGCGCACTATCTGGCCCCGCACCGAGCGGTCCCGCATGTTAGTGGGTGCGGGTCAGCTGAGCACGAGTAACAAAAGTCCAGAACGTTTTCCTAATTAACAAAAATTCCAGAAATTGTTAATATCTTAAATAAATGATATAGTTTTTTATATAATTTGAATTTGACAAAATTTCCAAAATTGAAAAGTGTTTCAAATTTAAACATGATTTTAAATATAAATTCAAATTTGACCAGAGTCAACCTTAACTAGTCAAACCTATGACTTTTGACCCCGTTTTAAATTACTTGCAATTAAATAATGTTTTAAGTTCATAAATTTAAATTTTGCATATGATATATGTTTCTTGATCAGAAAAATGCCAGCAATTCAAATATGCTATCCAAAATAATCTTTGAGCAAGTTGAAATTTCGAAATAATTTAAAATATCATTTAATGCCTTTATCTTTAATAAATCATAACTTTATTTTCATAATTCCAAATTTGACAAATAATATGTCTAAATTGATCAGTGCGACGAGCCTGTTCTAACTATGCATTTCATGTTATGAATTGAAGCATGCATCATATGAATATTAGATATACAATAATGTTTATGGGAGCAAAACATGACTAAAAATTTAATAAAATGCTTTCTTCTTGTACCCCCACACCTCACCCATTTCATGCTATGCTATGACAAGTAAATTGTGTATCATTCCATCATGGCATACTTATTGCTTGTTGCATATTATTTATATGATTGTGCAATATATTTATTTCGGCCCCTTGTGTGTTTGATTTTTATCCGGATAGTCACTGAGCAAGGAAAATATCAGGAGCCTCAGGAGTATTACCCGGATCCTTCCAATTCGGCAACAAAACTGTCAGGCAAGCAATTTCCCATGCTTGCATACATATAGTACCTATGATTCTATCTTACTCTTGCACCATTGAGTCGCGATTGCATTAAATTGAATTCCAAGTATTGCATAGCCTTTAATATTAAACCCCACCGAAGCTTGTTCCTCCATCCCATGAGCCATTACTACAGGGGTTGTTTGAGCCATGCGAGTCGTAGAATTGCATGTGTAGGGTTTGTGCGAGTACTTGGATAATGAGGTACCTAAACAACTTAATATGAGTAGAGAACTAATGAAAGAGGCATCGGTGAGCATTATCTGTTATTTGGTTCTTTAAGCTCACTTGTGTCCCATAGGACTCTGAGTACTTGATTTCTGTTCCTTGACTATTCGCACTATCCACATACGGGAGACCCTATGGATCCCCCTTTGCCTGAGCTTGATTCGCACTTTATTTCTTGGGGCCACAAAGTAGTTTTGGGCTTTATTATTATATTGTACTTATGCCATGCTTTACTGCTTTATTTACAATTGTGCGTGGAGCACCTGTACTATTTAGGAATGCGAAGTGTTTTCGCGGTATCGACAAGCCCAATCACACTTTCAGGTTCCTAGTCGTTTACAGCCATTGACGCAAACCCTAGGTTCGTCTCGGAGCCGGCCAACTTCGTTACGGGTAGCTTAGTGGGGTGGCCCCCTGAAATAATATATGAATCCTGTGAGTGCATTGTCGTGAGGCCTTGTTGCGTTTTATTTGGTTCTTCCCGAGGTTGACCGTGTCTGTGTTGCTATTTATGCACTCCTGTAGGGTAAATCTTTCTGAAAGCCGTGTCCGCGGTTATGGATGACTTGGAGCACAGTTTCTCGATCATGGACAAGCATAACTAAAGTCCCGCCCTTAATTTGACTAAGACCTGACTAGTAGTTAGTATAACACTCATCGAATGGTTAATAAAATTGCCAACAGATGGGTTGTTCTTCTTGATGGGTTCGTAGCATGGAAAACAAAAAAATTCTACCGCAAGAACGAACAAAACCCAGATCTAATCTAGATAAAAGCCAAGATCTAATCTATTAGACATGTGCAACGAGATAGATCTGTACTAACCCTTGTAGACACGAAAGCGTTACGAGATTGATCTCGTGGTTGATGTAGTCGATCACTTGCCGATCTCAAGATCGAGTGGACGATCCTTCCGGCGCTGCGTTCCGGCAACGCTTCCGCAGTCGGTCACACGTGCGGAGTCGAAGCAGACCTTCCTCTCCTCGTTCCAGCGAGCAGCGGAGGTAGTAGATCTCTCCACGGAATCCCATCAGCACGACGGCATGGTGGTGGTGGTGGAGTGGAGAATTCTGCAGGGCTTCGCCTAAGCCTGAGCAGAAGGAAGGAGGAGGAGGGAGGCGGCTGGGGCAAGAGTGGAGGAGCAAGGGGGTGGGCGCCTCCACCCCTCTATATATAGAGGGAGGGGTGCGGCCTAGGGTTCCCACCCCTAGGCCCACCCCTAGGGCCGGCGCACCAAGGAGGTGGGGGGAGGAGTCCTCCCCCCCCAAGTTTCCTCTTTAAATTTCCCTTTTCTTATCTTATCTTATCTTGGTTTTCAAATAAACTCCAAAATATCTTCTAGAACCTTCCGGAACATTCCGAAACCTTCTAGAATCCCCATACAAACACTCTGGAACATTTCCTAACTCAGAAAAAGATCCCCATTATATGAATCTTACTCCCCGGACAATTCCGGAGCTCCTCGTGATGTCCCGAACCCAATCCGAGACTCCGAACAACATTCGGTCTCCAACGCACATTCCATATCTACTTAAAACAACTTCGAACCTTAAGTGTGTCACCCTACGGTTCGTGAATATGTAGATATGACGGAGACACCTCTCCGATCAATAACCATCAGCGGGATCTGGAGATCCATAACGGCTCCCACATACTCAACGATGACTTTGTGATCGATTGAACCATTAACATATGAAACCAATTCCCTTTGTCTCGCGATACTCTACTTATCCGAGGTTTGATCATCAGTATCTCCATACCTAGTTCTACCTCGTTACTGACAAGTACTCTTTACTCGTTCTGTGATATGTCATCCCTTGTGACCTAGTCACATGCTTGCAAGCTAACTAGATGACATTCCACCGAGGGGGCCCAGAGCATATCTATCCATCATATGGATGGAGAAATCCCAATCTTGGTCCATGCGCTTCAACACATACTTTCAGAATACCCAACGACACCTTTATGACCACCCAGTTACGAAGCGGTGTTTGATGTCATCAAAGTACCCATCCGGTGATGGTGATTAACACAACCTCATGGTCGAAGGATTAGGTTACTATGCATTTAAAAGCTTATAGCAATACGAACTTAATGACTTGATCTTATGCTACGCTTACTATGGGTGTGTGTCCATCACATCATTCTCCTAATGATACAACCTTGTTATTAATGACATCCAATGTCCATGACCAGGAAACCATGATCATCTATTAATCAACAAGCTAGTTTAACAAGAGGCTTACTAGGGACTCTTACATGTTTACAAAACACACAAGTATTAGTGTTTCCTAATAATACAATTATAGCATGTGATGTAAACATTCATCATAAACACAAAGATATAATAATAACCGCTTTTATTATTGCCTCTTGGGCATATCTCCAATAGTCTCCCACTTGCACTAGAGTCAATAATCTAGATTACATGGTAATATACCTAACACCCATGGCGTTCTGGTGTTGGTCATGCTTTGCCCTAGGGAGAGGTTTAGTCAACGGATCTGCCACATTTAGATCAGTGTGTACTTTGCAAATCTTTATGTCACCATCTTGGACATACTCGCGAATAGCATGGAAACGCAGCTTGATGTGCTTCAGCTTGCTATGTGACCTTGGCTCCTGTGCATTAGCTATGGCACCTGTGTTGTCACAGTAGATGGCCATCGGGTCCAACGCACTGGGAACCACGCTAAGTTCAGTAATGAACTCCTTCATCCATATGGCTTCTTGTGCAGCCTCCGAAGCAGCTATGTATTCCGATTCAGTTGAAGATTTCGCCACAACGCTTTGCTTTGCACTCCTCCAGCTCACTGCAGCACCATTCAAAATAAATACGTATCCCGACTGTGACTTAGAGTCATCCGGATCGGTGTTCCAACTAGCATCGGTGTAACCGTTTACAACAAGCTGTTCATCACCTCAATAAGAAAGAACCATATCCTTAGTCCTCTTCAGGTACTTTAGGATATTCTTGACCGCTGTCCAGTGCTCCATTCCAGGATCACTTTGATATCTGCTAGTCAAACTAACAGCATGTGCTATATCCGGTCTTGTACACAGCATGGCATACATGATAGAACCTATGGCCAAGGCATAGGGAATATTATTCATCTTCTCTCTATCTTCTGCCGCAGCTGGACTTTGAGTCTTACTCAAGGTCTTACCTGACAACATGGGCACGAACCCTTTCTTGCTCTCTTCCATTCTAAACTTCTTTAGAACTTTGTCTAAGTATGTACTTTGTGAAAGGGCTATTAGGCGTCTTGATCTATCTCTATAAATCTTGATGCCTAGAATATATGTCGCTTCGCCAAGATCCTTCATTGAAAAACTATTATTCAAATAGGTTTTGATGCTATTAAGAAGTTCTATATCATTCCCAATCAACAATATGTCATCTACATATAGTACTAGGAATGCTACAGAGCTCCCACTCACTTTCTTGTAAATACAAGCTTCTCCATAAGTTTGTATAAACCCAAATTTTTTGATTACTTTATCAAAACGTTGATTCCAACTCCGGGATGCTTGCTTCAGTCCATAAATGGAGCGCTGAAGTTTACATACCTTGTCAGCATCTTTAGGATCGACAAAACCCTTGGGTTGTACCATATACAACTCTTCCTCAATGTCACCATTAAGGAACGCCGTTTTGACATCCATCTGCCAAATCTCATAATCGAAATGTGCAGCAATTGCTAACAAAATCCTCACAGACTTTAGCTTCGCTACTGGTGAGAATGTCTCATCGTAGTCAACTCCTTGAATTTGTCAGAACCCTTTCGCGACAAGTCGAGCTTTATAGACAGTAACATTACCATTAGCATCTGTTTTTCTCTTGAAAATCCATTTGTTCTCGACAGCCTTACGGCCAT
Source organism: Avena eriantha (assembly GCA_910589775.1). Taxonomy (NCBI): domain Eukaryota; kingdom Viridiplantae; phylum Streptophyta; class Magnoliopsida; order Poales; family Poaceae; genus Avena; species Avena eriantha. Next base: position 67,690,197 of record OU342746.1, on the reverse strand, counting down.
CCGGTAAGTCCACCAAAGTCCATACTTGGTTTTCGTACATGGATCCCATTTCGGATTTCATGGCTTCTAGCCATTTGTCGGAATCTGGGCTCACCATAGCTTCTTCATACGTCGCAGGGTCATCAGCATTGTCCACCAACATGACGTTCAAGGCAGAGTCATACCAATCAGGAGTGGTACGAACCCTCGTTGACCTGCGAGGTTCAGCAGCAACTTCGACTGAAGTTTCATGATCTTTATCATTAGCTTCCTCTCCAATTGGTGCAGGCGGCACACAAACATGTTCCGGTGCTGCGCTACTCTTAAATCCGAGAGAAGGTTCAGTAACCTCGTCGAGTTCTACTTTCCTTCCAGTCACTTCCTTCGAGAGAAACTCCTTCTCAAGAAAGGATCCATTCTTGGCAACGAAAACTTTGCCTTCGGATCTATGATAGAAGGTATACCCAATTGTTTCTTTAGGGTATCCTATGAAGACGCATTTCTCCGCTTTGGGTTCAAGATTTTCAGGTTGCAACTTCTTTACATATGCTTCACAACCCCAAACTTTAAGGAACGACAACTTAGGTTTCTTACCAAACCACAACTTGTACGGTGTCGTTTCAACGGATTTAGATGGTGCCCTATTTAAAGTGAATGCGGCTGTCTCTAATGCATAGCCCCAAAACGATAGCGGTAAACCTGTAAGAGACATCATAGACCGAACCATATCTAAGAGAGTTCGATTACGATGTTCGGACACACCATTACGTTGTGGTGTTCCCGGCGGTGTCAATTGCGAAAGTATTCCACATTTCTTTAAATGCATGCCAAACTCGTAACTTAGATATTCACCTCCGCGGTCAGAATTCTGAAACTTAATCTTCTTGTTACGATGATTTTCCACTTCACTTTGAAATTCCTTAAACTTCTCGAAAGTTTCGGACTTATGTTTCATAAAGTAGACATACCCATATCGACTTAAGTCATCCGTGAAAGTGAGAACGTAACGATATCCACCACGCGATGCTACACTCATTGGACCGCACACATCGGTATGTATTATTTCCAATAAGTCTGTAGCTCGCTCCATTGTACCAGAGAATGGAGTCTTAGTCATTTTTCCCATTAGACATGCTTCGCATCTTTCAAGTGATTCAAAATCAAGTGATTCAAGAAGTCCATCAGAATGGAGTTTCTTCATACGCTTCACTCCAATGTGACCAAGACGACAGTGCCACATGTATGTAGAATTATCATTCAATTTTGTTCGTTTAGCATCTATGTTGTGAACATGTGTATCACTACTATCGAGATTCAGTAAGAATAAACCATTCATCTCAGGTGCATTACCATAAAAGATATTACTCATCTAAATTGAACAACCTTTATTCTTAGACTTAAAAGAGTAACCGTCTCGCAATAAACAAGATCCAGATATAATGTTCATGCTTAACGCAGGCACCAAATAACAATTATTCAAATTTAAAACTAATCCCGAAGGTAGATGTAGAGGGAGCATGCCGACGGTGATCACATCAACCTTGGAGCCATTTCCAACGCGCATCGTCACCTTGTCTCTCGCCAGTCTTCGCTTATTCTGCAGCTCCTGTTTCGAGTTACAAATATGAGCAACCGAACCAGTATCAAATACCCAGGCACTACTACGATTACTAGTAAGATACACATCAATAACATATATATCAAATATACCTTTATTCTTGATGTTGCCATTCTTCAGATCCACCAGGTACTTGGGGCAGTTACGCTTCCAGTGACCAGCACCCTTGCAGTAGAAGCACTCAGTTTCAGGCTTAGGAACAGCCTTGGGCTTTTTAGCAGGTGCGGCAGCTTTCTTGCCGTCCTTCTTGAAGTTGCCCTTGTTCTTAGGCTTGCCCTGTCTCTTGAAATTGGTGGTCTTATTGACCATCAACACTTGGTGCTCCTTCTTGATCTCCACTTCAGCAGTTTTCAGCATGGACGATAGTTCAGGCAACGTCTTGTTCATGCAGTGCATATTGTAGTTCATCACAAAGTTCTTGTAACTTGGTGGCAGTGATTGGAGGAGACGGTGAATCCCCAACTCATTAGGAATCGAAATCCCCAACTCTTGGAGCTTGTTTGCGTACCCAGACATGGTGAGCACGTGCTCGCTAACGGAGCTTCCCTCTTCCATCTTACAGTTAAAGAACTTTTCGGAGGCCTCATAGCTCTCCATGGCCGCGCGAGTCTCGAAAATTAGCCTGAGCTCCTTAATGATCTCAAACGGGTCGTGGTGCTCAAAACGCTTTTGGAGCTCCGCTTCTAAACCGTACAGGATGGCACACTGAACTGTGGAGTAATGATTTTTCCGAGTGGCGTAAACATTCTTTACGTCATCGGTGGCATCATCTGCAGGTGGGTCACCCAGCGGTGCTTCGAGCACATAGGTCAACTGACCAGCCCTGAGGACGATCTTCAGTCCACGGAACCAGTCCGTGAAATTGCTTCCATTGTTCTTAAGCTTTTCTTTCTCTAGGAACGCATTGAAATTGATGGAGGGGGTCGACATAATCTACAACAAATTTGCAAGCAGTTTAGACTAAGTTTTTGATGAATTGAGTTCAAATTTAATACTTAATTTAACTAGGTGAACTCCCACTCAAAACAACATCCCTCACATTGTCTTAGTGATTACATGAACCAAGTCCACTACACCAAGTCCGATCTTCACGAGAGAAGATGTAGTTTCATCGGCGAACAATCTTCATGTTCATCATATCATTTATATGACTCATGCTCTACCTTTCGGTATTCCGTGTTCCGAGACCATGTCTGTACATGCTAGGCTCGTCAAGATTACCTTAGTTTCCGCATGTGCAAATCTGGCTTGCACCCGTTGTATGCACACGTAGAATCTATCACATCCGATCATCACGAGATGCTTCGAAACGACGAGTCTTAGCAACGGTGCCAACTAAGGGTGAACACTTTATTACTTGATATTTAGTGAGAGGGATCATCTTATAATGCTACCGTCGCGATCTAAGCAATACAAGATGCATAAAGGATTAACATCACAGGCAATTCATAATTAGTGTGATATGATATGACCCTTTCTTCTTGCGCCTTTGATCTCCATCTCCAAAGCACGGACATGATCTCCATCATCACCAGCATTGCGTCAAGGTCAGTGGCGCCACTTCATGGTTGTCCATCATCACTAGCAACTATTACAACTACTTGGAATAAAGCTATTACAAGATGAATAGACACGCATGTCTTAACAGAATTAAAGACAACCATTAGGCTCCTGCCGGTTGCCATATTACAACAAGGATCATTGCATACATCAAATATAATCACAATCACATGATGGCCATATCACATCACAAAACCCCTGCAAAAACAAGTTAGACGCCTCTAATTTTCTTTGCATGTTTTACGTGGTTTGGGGCTTTCGAACAAGAACGGATCTTACCTACGAAACTGAACCACAACGTTGATACAAGTGCTATCAAGTGCAAAGTGTAAATTGGATCTATACTATGGTGGGAGAGACAGACACCCGCAAAGCCACCTGTGCAAAGCAAGTTACACGTCAAGCGTGGAGCAAGTCTCATGTGCGATGACACGTAAGGTTAGCCCGAGCCGCTTCATCCCATCATGCCGCAAGATGCAAAGTACACAAAGCAAAAGACGGCACAAGCACCAACGCCCACAACACCATTGTGTTCTACTCGTGCAACAGATCTACGCATAGACACGGCTCTGATACCACTGATGGGTTCGTAGCATGGAAAACAAAAAAATTCTACCGCAAGAACGAACAAAACCCAGATCTAATCTAGATAAAAGCCAAGATCTAATCTATTAGACATGTGCAACGAGATAGATCTGTACTAACCCTTGTAGACACGAAAGCGTTACGAGATTAGATCTCGTGGTTGATGTAGTCGATCACTTGCCGATCTCAAGATCGAGTGGACGATCCTTCCGGCGCCGTGTTCCGGCAGCGCTTCCGCAGTCGGTCACACATGCGGAGTCGAAGCAGACCTTCCTCTCCTCGTTCCAGCGAGCAGTGGAGGTAGTAGATCTCTCCACGGAATCCCAGCAGCACGACGGCGTGGTGGTGGTGGTGGAGTGGAGAATTCTGCAGGGCTTCGCCTAAGCCTGAGCAGAAGGAAGGAGGAGGAGGGAGGCGGCTGGGGCAAGAGTGGAGGAGCAAGGGGGTGGGCGCCTCCACCCCTCTATATATAGAGGGAGGGGTGCGGCCTAGGGTTCCCACCCCTAGGCCCACCCCTAGGGCCGGCGCACCAAGGAGGTGGGGGAGGAGTCCTCCCCCCCCAAGTTTCCTCTTTAAATTTCCCTTATCTTATCTTATCTTATCTTATCTTGGTTTTCAAATAAACTCCAAAATATCTTCTAGAACCTTCCGGAACATTCCGAAACCTTCTAGAATCCCCATACAAACACTCTGGAACATTTCCTAACTCAGAAAAATATCCCCATTAGATGAATCTTACTCCCCGGACAATTCCGGAGCTCCTCGTGATGTCCCGAATCTAATCCGAGACTCCGAACAACATTCGGTCTCAACGCACATTCCATATCTACTTAAAACAACTTCGAACCTTAAGTGTGTCACCCTACGGTTCGTGAATATGTAGACATGACGGAGACACCTCTCCGATCAATAACCATCAGCGGGATCTGGAGATCCATAACGGCTGCCACATACTCAACGATGACTTTGTGATCGATTGAACCATTAACATACGAAACCAATTCCCTTTGTCTCGCGATACTCTACTTATCCGAGGTTTGATCATCAGTATCTCCATACCTAGTTCTACCTCGTTACTGACAAGTACTCTTTACTCGTTCTATGATATGTCATCCCTTGTGACCCAGTCACATGCTTGCAAGCTACTAGATGACATTCCACCGAGGGGGCCCAGAGCATATCTATCCATCATATGGATGGAGAAATCCCAATCTTGGTCCATGCGCTTCAACACATACTTTCAGAATACCCAACGACACCTTTATGACCACCCAGTTACGAAGCGGTGTTTGATGTCATCAAAGTACCCATCCGGTGATGGTGATTAACACAACCTCATGGTCGAAGGATTAGGTTACTATGCATTTAAAAGCTTATAGCAATACGAACTTAATGACTTGATCTTATGCTACGCTTACTATGGGTGTGTGTCCATCACATCATTCTCCTAATGATACAACCTTGTTATTAATGACATCCAATGTCCATGACCAGGAAACCATGATCATCTATTAATCAACAAGCTAGTTTAACAAGAGGCTTACTAGGGACTCTTACATGTTTACAAAACACACAAGTATTAGTGTTTCCTAATAATACAATTATAGCATGTGATGTAAACATTCATCATAAACACAAAGATATAATAATAACCGCTTTTATTATTGCCTCTTGGGCATATCTCCAACACTTCCTCCTTCTCGTCAGTAAGCGAGCAGGAGGACGAGCGATGTTATTTATGTTTCTTATATAACTGTTGCTATTAATTAATGAGCGTCCGTCCAGCTCTGGTTGGGCGGATGTGTAGCTTGTCTCTATAGAATTGTTTAGATATTATTTTCCGCTGCAATTGCGTCACCCCTAGGTTGTTCCCTTTAGATGCATTAAGACTTGCTAAGTACCCCTAGGGTCTCACATGATAAATATTTGGTTTAGATGGACATGTATACTCTCAGGAAGGCTACTGGGTCAAAGAGACCGATGATGGTGGCAATGACCGCCAGGTGTAGAGATTCCGGGGATGGAGATCCGTGAGATCTGCCGGTGGATGTGCTTATATCATAGGCATCTTATGTCAATTTGCTGTTTAATTCGTACTCGGATCTTGTTTTCCCACTTTCGCTTGTTAATCTGATGTGTGATGTATGAGGATATATCCTAAACTATTATATCTATTTAGGATATTTGGATATTTCCGTATGGTGTTGTAATATTTTTGATTCTTTTAGATGGTGTGACTCTGATGTCTATTGTAAGTCGCAGATATACATACTCATTTGTGTATGTCGTGGTGATACGTTGCTAACGTATCCATAATTTTTGATGTTCCATGCTTGGTTTTATCTACTTTCTTATGTTTTGTCCACACTTTGGAGTACTTTTCATACACTTTCTTGGACTAACCTATTAACAAGATGCCATAGTGCTAGTTGCCTTTTTTTTGCTGTTTTTGGTTCCAGAAAGTCAGAAAATGAATATTCTCGGAATTGGACAGGACAAAAGCAAAAGTCAATATTTCACCGAGGGGAACACAGAGCCAGAAGACGAGACGGAGAGGGGGCAGGGGCCAGCCACACCATAGGGTGGCGCGGGTCCCCCTGGCCGCGCCACCAGGTGGTGTGGGCCCCTCTGGCCTCCATCGACCTTGCCCTTTCGCCTATAAGAAGCCTCCGATGTAGAAACCCTAAATCGTCAAGCCTCCAGCCATGAAAAGTTTCGCAGCGCCGCCGCCACCGAAGGGGAGATTCGGGGGACAGAAAGTCTCTGTTCCGGCACCCTGCCGAGACAGGTAAGTGCCCCCGGAGCCATCTCCATCGATTTCCACCACCATCTCCATCACCGTTGTTGATTCCCATGATGATGAGGGAGTAGTTCTCTCTCGAGGCTAAGGGTTTTACCGGTAGCTATGTGTTCATCTCTCTCTATGTGTGATCATATTGTGATCATGAGCTTTGTAATCAAGTAGATCTACCTTGCTACTAAAGTGCTTTAATAGATCTCTGTTCTCCCCATGTGTGTGAAAGTGACATCGTGCACACCATGGTGGCACTTAGGCTAGAGATTACAAATACTTGTTATGAGTTATATTTGGAGTTGGATGTCTTTATAAAATTGTGGTGTTTGTTGGAACCATCTAGTGCTCAAGGTGACAGTGTGGGGTTATCTAGATGGGAAAGGCTTACTTTGAGGTGTGCTGTTATAGCCTTATCATGGATTAGAGTGTCCAACCGGAGAGTAGTTTAGAGTAGTATCATGAAGATAATATATTTATATGAGAGTGTTCACTGGTGAAAGTATGATCCCTAGGCCTTGTTTCTAAGCATTGAAACACCATTTTCTATTAGATCTATTACATGTTTGCTTGCTTCCATCTTTATTTCAGTTTGCCTTTAGTCTCTTCCATGCCATCAAGCTATTTTCTGTCATTGTTCTCTTATATCCATACCACTTGTATTTTACTACCTCTTCGCCCAACTAGTGCACCTATACACCTGACAAGTGTATTGGGTGTATTGGGGACACAAGAGACTTCTTGTATCTTGATTGCAGGGTTGCTTGAGAGGGAATACCTTTGAACACTTCCTCCCTGAGTTCGATAAACCTTGGGTGATCCACTTAAGGGAAAACTTGCTGCTGTTCTACAAACCTCTGCACTTGGAGGCCCAACAACTGTCTACAAGAATAGAAGTGCGTAGACATCAAGCTATTTTCTAGCGCCGTTGCCGGGGAGGTAAGGTAAAAGGTACTCACATCCTCCGGTGTGAGTGCTCGAAGTTATTTCCTTTAGATTCTGCAATTTTGTCTTTTTGTTTCTTGTTTTCACTAGTTAGGCTTAATGGAAAACAACAACAAAATTAGAGAGCTTTATAGTATTTATCTTGAGTTAGGACATGAAGTGTTTGAAGAGAAAATTGAAAAACCTATGGAACTTTATTTGCATGCTAATAGCAATGTTGCTAGTATGAATTCTTTCGACACCATTATTGCTAATGCTATGGAAAAGTCTAAGCTTGGGGAAGCTAGTTTTTATCAAAATGATCTTTTTAGTTCCCCAACTTTGGAAGATAGCTATTTTATTGCTTATGATGATACCAAACCTCCAATATATGATGATTACAATGATGAATATGATATTTTTAGTCCACCTACTATGGAGGAGGCAATTAATTATGACTACAATATGCCCCATATATTTGATGATTATGGTGATGAGAATAATAATGATAGCTATTTTGTTGAATTTGCTCCCACTACAATTAATAAGAATGACTATGTTTATGTGGAGAGTATTAATTCTTTTATGCATGTGGCTCATGATAAGAATGTTTCATGTGATTGTTATATTGTTAATTTTATTCATGATGCTACTGAAAGTTATTATGAGAGAGGGAAACATGGTTTTATGTGTCTCAACAATATTAAGTTTCCCCTCTTTATGTTGAAAGTCTTGAAGTTGCACTTGTTTTGCTTTACTATGCTTGTTGCTTTGTGCTTTCATGACTTGTTTCTTTACAAGATTATTTTTATAGGAAGTGGGTTAGACTTAAAGGTGCTTTGAATTTGCTTCTTGATGCTCTCTTTTACTTCAATTCATATTTCTTATGTGAGCATCTTCTCAAACTATCATGCCTAACTTAAAGGCGTTAAAAAAAGTACTTATTGGGAGATAAACCAAAAGTTTTAGATGAGTCTTGAAAGTTATTACTTCAGTAATAACCGCTCCTTATCCTTTTTATTTGATTTTTGTGCCAAGGTAACCTCTAATGAGAGAGAAATAATGATTGGAAAAGTTGCTATCCTGAAACAGATTTTTGTGCTTCACCATAAACATTCCTGTAATATTTTTGTACGTCCTTTTGAGGCGTGAATTTTTGTGCTTCTGCCCCAGGTTGTTATCTAACTTTCGTTAGTTCAACACTTTTTTATTTGAGCAATAGAAGGTCTTCGAAAAAATTTGTCTTTACCTGCTGATCTGTTTGACAGATTTCTGCCATTTTCTGCTTTTGCTTCTTGTTGGTTCCTTTTTGAGTTCTTTTGGGGAATTGAGATTTTTGAGGGAAGTGCTACAGTAACTAGTGTTTTAATGGAAGTTTATTTATGTTAAAACTGAACCTAAAGACCTATTATCTTGAGTGCACTAATGTTGCTAATAAAGATTGTGTGAAGTTTTGTATGAAGAAATTTTTTTAGGTGTATGGAAGGAATGAGTAATGAGATGAAGGATGGACTAAAGCTCAAGCTTGGGGATGCCACTTGTGTCACCCCAAGAAATATCCAAGAAGTACAAGCGTCAAAGCTTGGGGATGCCCAAGGCATCCCCCTCTTCATTAATAAAAATCCCAGGTTTCTTCCAAACACTTCATTTTTATTGTTTCATGCACAGTTGTGTGGTTCTTGGAGCGTCTTCTTTTTCGTTTTTGTTTTGGTTTTTTGTTTTCTTTGTTTGCTGAATAAATTGGTTGGACCCCCTCTTTCATACATTGGTTTTCAAATAGTTTGGTTTGGTTTGGAAAAGAGTAGGAAAGTTCATGCTTAAGTGGTAAAGAGAGCTTGTTTTTGACTGTGGCCTATGCTTTGTCATGCCATGCTTGATATTGTTTTGGCTTTATTCTTAGTATTATTTGCTGTAGCATGACTTGTTATAAACAATTGAGATTTCTTAATGTGCCTTGGATGAATCATGCGTTGTTTTAGCATATTAAAGCATAATATAGTGGTATTCTCCTTTGATGCTTTATTTGGGTTGACTTGGCGCATGCTCACACCATGCTATGACTATCTCAAGTCACCATAGCCTTTATGATCCTTTAGTTTTCAACTTGTAGTATCACTTTATGCTTTGATAAATGATGTTTTGTCGCTCTGCATGATTATGGCCATTATTGCTCTTTTAGTTTGTCGCTCCCAGTCTTTTGCTAGCCTCCACAACCAAGTATGAGTTCCACTCATGCATCCAACTCCCTAAACCAAGTTATTCCAAAGAGTCCACCATACCTACCTACTAGCTTAAGCTATTCCAAGTATATTCATGCTTTTGTTTACCTTCTAAATTAAACTTGTTATGAGAAAACTAGTGATTAAAGCTCTCGCGAACTTGATGGCACACTTTACTTTTATTGCCCTTAATAAACTTGAACCATTGTGTCTTCTATGTTGTATATGCTTGCACTTATTTGTTGGGGATTAGCAGAACCATGTTGTCATGGGGAACGCTTTCAACATTGCACTGGTACTTTGTACCTAGTTGATATCATGCTCTTTTGTATATGGATGTCGTCGATGTGAAATGAAAGGGGAGCTTGTAAGTACATGGAGTTATGTATATGTGTTAGAGAAACGCCTGGGCCGCTAGTCTAATCCATGCTGACATGGTGGAAACCTGCAGGGTAACCATAATGAGCTGTCTATGAAGCATTCTTCTTATATAAAAGAGAGTCCTATATTGAGAAAAAAGAGAAAAGAAAAAAAAGATTATGAAAAGAGGAAAGAGAGAAAAAAGCACCATATTCCCATGGTAAATAAGAAGATTGCTAAGATGGTCGTTGTCTGCTTGCCTTGTCATTTTGATATGGGGATTCTTCTGTATCATCGGGCAAGGGGTACCCCGTTGGTGGTTCTCTATGATACACATGTACTTACGATGACAAGAACTTACCGGTGACTAAACTTGAGTAGCATGAGGAGCGGCCCTCGTATTCAAGGGACATGAGATTTCTAACTTATACTTCATCAAGCATGTACACCATAGTTTGTTCACTTTAACCTTAACCACTTGAAGATGCTTATGATAGGGGCAATGAGAGTTGAAAGCTATAAGTACCATAATTTTTGGAAGCTCTTTATGAGACTTGAATCCCTACTTCCTTTTATGAAAGCCTTTCTTCCACTTATATATTGAGTCTCCACCTTCTACCTTTATGCACCTACTTTGAGAGCATAGTGGCCATTCTTAGTTCTATGTGCATTGTCCCAAGACTTGTTGATTGATGCATAGCTTTGATATTTCTTGTTTTAAACTATTTGTATCTAGTCACTCTTATGAACTTTGAAGGTGTCATATGCATTTATGTTAGCTACTCTATGAGGGACAAGTTGTATGCCACTATGCTATGTTTTCTTTATGTGAAACAAACAAACGTCTCGCAATGCATTGTTATTCATGAATCTTTTGTTTGTGCCTTTTCATGTTGCAACATAGTTTCTTTGTCTTATTGCTAGAACTTTGTCTTTCATGTTATGATTGAAGTACTATGATCCCAGCTTTGAATGTTTTACAAATACTTTGATCAAGTTTATGATGGTGCATGTCACCTCAAAAATTATTCTTTCTTTTTTATCACTTACCTACTCGAGGACGAGCATGAGTTAAGCTTGGGGATGTTGATACGTTGCCAACGTATCCATAATTTTTGATGTTCCATGCTTGGTTTTATCTACTTTCTTATGTTTTGTCCACACTTTGGAGTACTTTTCATACACTTTCTTGGACTAACCTATTAACAAGATGCCACAGTGCCAGTTGCCTATTTCTCGCTGTTTTTGGTTCCAGAAAGTCAAAAAATGAATATTCTCGGAATTGGACGGGACAAAAGCCAAAGTCAATATTTCACCAAGGGGAACACGGAGCCAGAAGACGAGACGGAGAGGGGCCAGGGGCCAGCCACACCATAGGGTGGTGTGGGTCCCCCTAGGCACGCCACCAGGTGGTGTGGGCCCTTCTGGCCTCCACCGACCTTGCCCTTTCGCCTATAAGAAGTCTCCGATGCAGAAACCCTAAATCATCAAGCCTCTAGCCACAAAAAGTTCTGCAGCGCTGTCGCCACCGAAGGGGAGATTCGGGGGACAAAAAGTCTCTGTTCCGGCACCCTGCCGGGACGGGGAAGTGCCCCCGGAGCCATCTCCATCGATTTCCACCACCATCTCCATCACCGTTGCTGATTCCCATGATGATGAGGGAGTAGTTCTCTCTCGAGGCTAAGGGTTCTACCGATAGCTATGTGTTCATCTCTCTCTCTATGCGTGATCATATTGTGATCATGAGCTTTGTAATCAAGTAGATCTACCTTTCTATTCAAGTGCTTTAATAGATCTCTGCTCTCCCCATGTGTGTGAAAGTGACAGCATGCACACTATGGTGGCACTTAGGCTAGAGATTACAAATACTTGTTATGAGTTATATTTGGAGTTGGATGTCTTTATGAAATTGTGCTGTTTGTTGGAACCATCTAGTGCTCAAGGTGACAGTGTAGGGTTATCTACATGGGAAAGGCTTACTTTGAGGTGTGCTGTTATAGCCCTACCATGGATTAGAGTGTCCAACCAGAGAGTAGTTCAGAGTAGTATCATGAAGATAATATATTTATATGAGAGTGTTCACTAGTGAAAGTATGATCCCTATGCCTTGTTTCTAAGCATTGAAACACCGTTTGCTATTAGATCTATTACATGTTTGCTTGTTTCCATCTTTATTTCAGTTTGCCTTTAGTCTCTTCCACACCACAAGCTATTTTCTGTCACCGTTGTCTTATATCCATACCACTTGTATTTTACTATCTCTTCGCCGAACTAGTGCACCTATACACCTGACAAGTGTATTGAGTGTGTTGGGGACACAAGAGACTTCTTGTATCTTGATTGCAGGGTTGCTTGAGAGGGAATACCTTTGACCACTTCCTCCCTGAGTTCGATAAACCTTGGGTGATCCACTTAAGGGAAAACTTGTTGCTATTCTACAAACCTCTGCACTTGGAGGCCCAACAACTGTCTACAAGAATAGAAGTGCGTAGACATCATGTGGTCGCGTTACCTGTCGCTTATGCCGCTCTCTCTTGTCCCGATGTTCTTGAAGTGGATAAGGTGGTAGGCCGATACCGTGTCCTGCTCCGCTTCGACGGGCCTACACGTGGGTGACCTTGGGCCTCTATAGTAGAGTCACTTATCCACTTTTGGTTCATACGGGCTTGAACTTAGAGCGTAATATTCGAGGTATTACAATTGGTATAAAAGCCATTCCACCCTTCATGGTCTCAGCCAAGATGGTCGTTGTTAGTCTAGAAAATATTTTGGTAGCTATGTATACTAGGGAAAAACTAAACGTGAGAGTAGGACTGCTTCCATTTTTCTTATTACCCACCCACCCTTTCGGGTAAGGAAATGTAACGTTTGTCTATCCTCTTCTAAAAATTCAAACTAGGATTCACGTGTTTGGGGTTTCCGTAGTACCATAGGATGTGTGTGTTAATTTCTTATCTATCTGTCGCATCCAACCTTGTTTTCGCAATCTGCCTTTGATTATCAACTATTGGTACATTCCATAGCGACAGGCTTATTTGTTAACCGACGCGATCTATCTGACTCTTTGTAAACCGATGCGATCTGTCTTACTCTTTGTTACCGACATAATCTAGTTTGTCCTTCCTTCCTGCATGCTTTCACAGAATATGGAGTTGCTAATCTCTATCTGTAAGTGGTTTTTCGCATCTGTTGGTATTTTAATGCCGAAAATGCGGATTTTTTCTTTGATTCATCTATGTTTCCAGACTCCTTTTTCAGTCGTGTGTGATACATGTTTCACCTTCTTTTGTCGGCTTGTCCATGTTAACTCGATCTTTTGCTACCGTCGCTTCAATCTGGAGTTTTTAGTTCACCTAAGGAGTTTGTCCGCCTTGTCCTAGAGTTCAGCGCGTAGCTGGTGCGCGTGCTCGACCACCTGGAGCGAGGAGGAGCCGGCCGAGCTAGGAACGCACGCTGCCAAACCTGCACGGCCAGCAGCTCGCCGCCATCCTCGAAGCTCGTCACCGCTGGCCATGTTCCTGTACCGCCGCCACCAGCACCCTCTAGGTGAGCAACCCCACGCCCTCCGTCTCCCTAGCCTTCCCATACCTGCGGCGCGCCCAATAGCCCGCCCGCTCTCCGCGGCGCAGCCAGCAGCCGCTGCGCGCACCATCGGCAGCATGTGTGCGCCGCGCTCACCGCTCGCCATGACCATCGCCGCCATCATCGAGCTTCCCTGGCCTCACCACCATGTCCACGCGCACGCAGTGAGCCTCTGTCTCCCATACCTCTTTGATTTAGCGCCGTCTTGTGCCTCGCCGCGCACGTGCCTGCCGCCGCACTCGCTGCGCCGCTCGCCGCTCTGGCGCGACCAGTAGCATCAATCGCTACCGCGCTCAACGCGCCGCGCACGCACAACAGCCGCACGCTCCGCGGTCACCGCCGCTTACGCTCGTGCTCGCCGCGCGTAGCAGTCAGCCACGCCCGCGGACGCACGCAGACATCAGCAACATGCGCACATCAACAGTTCGCCCACCTCTGGTCTTCGCCGTTTTCCCAGCTCTACAGACCCCCGTCGAAGAAATTTTGTTCAAAGAACTTGTAGATCTAACTGAGATCTCCATCTTTTATTTTTATACCTACAGCTAACTCATCTTAGTTTCTTCTTGACCATCCTCACAAAATCGTCTCAGCTAACTCTTTTTCATGCACACGGGTTCAGTTTCGACAGAGAGCTGACGACTCGTTCGTGATGGTTTGTAAAAAGGCCCCCGTGTGTTCCTCAAGAACCCAACCTCAGTCCCCAGTTTCGCCCACGTGTCCGCACTCAGTTGACCGCGCGCACTATGTGGCCCCGCAGCCGGCGGTCCCACATGTCAGTGGGTGTGGGTCAGCTGAGCACGAGTAAAAAAAGTCCAGAACGTTTTCCTAATTAACAAAAATTCCAGAAATTTTAATGTCTTAAATAAATAATATTTTTTTTATATAATTCGAATTTGACAAATTTTCAAAGTTGAAAAGTGTTTCAAATTTAAACACAGTTTAAATTTAAATTCAAATTTGACTAAGTCAACCCTATCTAGTTAAACCTATGACTTTTGACCCTGTTTTAAATTACTTGCAATTAAATAATGTTTAAATTAATAAATTCAAATTTTGCATATGATATATGTTTCTTAATCAGAAAAATGCATGGAATTCAAAAAAAATGGAGCAAGTTAAAATTTCGAAATAATTTAAAATACCATTTAATGCCTTTATCTTAAATAAATCATAACTTTATTTTCAGAATTCCAAATTTGACATATAATATGTCTAAATCGATCAGCACGACGAGACCGTTCTAACTATGCATTCCATGTTATGAATTGAAGCATGCATCATATGAATATTAGGTATACATTAATGTTATGGGAGCAATACATGACTAAAAATTTAATAAAATGCTTTGTTCTTGTACCCTTACACCTCACCCATGCCATGCTATGCTGTGACATGTAAATTGTGCATCATTCCATCATGGCATACTTATTTGTTTGTTGCATATTATTTATATGATTGTGCAATGTATTTATTTTGGCCCTTTGTGTGTTTGGTTTTTATCCGGATAGACACTGAGCAAGGAGAATACCAGGAGCCTCAGGAGTATTATCCGGATCCTTTCTATTCGGCAACAGAACTGTCAAGCAAGCAATTTCTCATGCTTACTTACATATAGTACCTATGCTTATATCTTACTCTTGCATCATTGAGTTGCGATTGCATTAAATTGAATCCCAAGTATTGCATAGCCTTTAATTTTAAACCCCACTGAAGCTTGTTCCTCCATTCCATGAGCCATTACAATAGGGGTTGTTTGAGCCATGTGAGTCGTAGAATTGCATGTGTAGGGTTTGTGCGAGTCCTTGGATAATGAGGTACCTAAACAACTTAACATAAGTAGAGAACTAAAGAAAGAAGCATCGGTGAGACTTTAAGCTCACTTGTGTCCCGTAAGACCCCGAGTACTTGATTCCTGTTCCTTGACTATTCACACTATCCACATATGGGATACCCTATGGATCCCCTTTGCTTGAGCTTGATTCGCACTTTATTTCTTGGAGGCACAAAGTAGTTTGGGGCTTTATTACTATCTTGTACTTATGCCATGCTTTACTGCTTTATTTATGATTGTGCGTGGAGCACCTGTACTATTTTGGAATCGGGAGTGTTTTCGCAGTATCCACACGCCCAGTCACACTTTCGGGTTCCCAGTCGTTTACAGCCATTGACACAAACCCTGGGTCCAGCTCAGAGCCGACCAACTTCGTTGCGGGTAACTTAGTGGGGTGGCCCCCTGAAATAATATATGAATCCTGTGAGCGCATTGTCATGAGGCCTCGTTGCATTTTATTTGGTCTTTCAGAGGTTGATCGTGTGTGTTGCTATTTGTGCACCCCTGTAGAGTAAATCTTTCTGAACGTCGTGTCTGCGGTTATGGACGACTTGGAGCATAGTTTCTCGATCATAGACAAGCATAACTAAAGTACTGCTTTTAATTTGACTAAGCCCTAACTAGTAATTAGTACAACACTCATGGAATGGTTAATAAAATTGTCAACGGATGGGTTGTTCTTCCTCCTTCTCGTTGGTAAGCGAGCAGGAGGACGAGCGATGTTATTTATGTTGCTCATATAACTGTTGCTAATAATTAACGAGCGTCCGTCCATCTCTGGTTTGGCGGATGTGTAGCGTCTCTCTATAGAATTGTTTAGATATTATTTTTCGCTGCAATTGCGTCACCCCCAGGTTGTTCCTTTTAGATGCTTTAGGACTTGCTGAGTACCCCTAGGGTCTCACACGATAAATATTTGGTTTAGGTGGACATGTATACTCTTAGGAAGGCTACTGGGTCAAAGAGACTGATGATGGTAGCAACGGCCATCAGGTGTAGAGATTCCGAGGATGGAGATCCGTGAGATCTATGGGCAGGATGTGCTTATCTCATAGGCATCTTATGCCGATTTCCTTCTTAATTCGTACTCGGATCTTGTTTTCCTGCTCCCGCTTGATATTCTGATGTGTGATGTATGAGGATGTATCCTAAACTATTATATGTATTAAGGATATTTGGATCTTGCCGTATGGTGTTGCAATATTTCTGTTTCTTTTAGATGGTGTGACTCTGATGTTTATTGTAAGTCGTAGACATACATACTATGGCATCCCGCTAAAACCACTACTAGAAAATTGTTGTGTTTTTGGTGCATTGCATCTCATGACTGCATGCTCATGTCACCATGCCACATTGTATTTGAGCATCATCATCATGCATATGTTTGTCTGAAACTATTTTCGAAAAGCCTATTTTTGTTTTCTAAATACCCTGCCTTTATTTCAAATTGAAACACAGGGCCTCTTCCGGGTATTTTGTTTTGTCTAAAAATAGTTTACAAAAGGACTTTAAAATAAAAATAAATAATAAAACTATTCTTCGGACCGGGGAGGCAGCCCAGCCGTTAGGCTAGGCCACCTACAACCCGGCCCATCTAAAACAAAACCTAGTCTATCCTACCCTAACCCCTCACCAACTCCCTCCAGCCGCCACACTTCCTCCACCACACCAGCCGCCACCCCCTCCATCCCACGCACACGCGCACGCCAAACACGCGCGTAGCACACCCACTCGACACCACCTGGCCTGTCACCCTCCACCCGCCTTCCACCAACCACCCCATCGACAGCGCTGACCGCGTTCCACCATGCCCGCACGAAACCACCTGCGTCGCCGGCACTGGCCCCACCATCCCGATCCCACCTCGCTCCCTCTCGCGATTCCCCACCGCAGCCCCGCGATCCCCGCCAATCGCGCCTCCGCCACCTCGCCGGCGCCGCACCCCGCGTCGGCTAGCCGCGCGCCCCGCCCCGAGCCCCAGCGAGCTTCGCCTCCTCGTACCCGCTCCGCGCCTCCCCGCCAGCGACCCCGCACTCCTCTATGAGCAAGCTCCGGCCCGTTGCCTCTGCTTGCCTCTCCCGCTCGCCCTCTCTACCTCGCCGCTCGCCTCCTCCACCGTGCATCACCGCCTCTGCTTCGACCCAGCCGCCGCTGTCAGCGTGCCCTCTACCTCGACCACCTCGCCAGGGATCTCCGACGCCCCTACCGCTCCTCTGTTGCCAGCTCGGTCCTCTCCTTACCCCGGCCGCCATCGACCCTGTCGCGGCTCCACCCGCTCCGCGCGACCACCACCTCCGAGCACCGCCAGCCCTGCATCGCTCTCTGGCAGCGCTGTCATCCTTCCTGGCTGGAGCCCCGTCGCATCACTGCCCCCCGCCATGTTGCCCGCGCGTCCCCGCGAGCGCAGCCTCCCGCGTGCCATCACCAAGCTCGCCGCGTCATCTGGTCATGGCCCTCTCTTCATTTGTGTCTCATTGCCAGTGTTTGCGGTATGAGGCTGCCGTGTTTGTGCTTGTGGTTCTTGTTGCTTCACCTGATGCTGCCCTGATCGATGTATTGGTGTGGTTTAATGGTGACAGTGCAGTCACTCCAAGGATGGTTGGTTCACCCTAGGCACATGTGTCACAAAGGATCGTCACATGAACAACCCCGATGTCTAGTTCTCCGTGGTGCCAAAGAGGTACCCCAAGATCTACCGGCACCGAACAAGTTCACCCTCGACCACCTATGCCGAACCAAGTTCTCCACGGACACCCGAAGCCGGAACCTCCAAGCTTGATCTAGAGGATCCGAAGACCGAACCCTCGGCACGCAAAGGTCTCCCTCGGAACTACCATGACCTTCGTCACGGATCCGATGGCCGAACCCCGAAGACCGCTCCCGACCCTGGACCCTGAAGACCAAACCCCGATATCGGCTTCGTGCTCTCCTTCCTGGACTCGGAGACCGATCCCGCCGGGACCGAACCCCATCGACCCCCGATGAACACCAAGTTCGCCGAACCCCGATGTGTGACCCCTATCCGAACCCCTATTAAATTAAATGCTATATACTTGTTGCATATTAAATCATTCATATTCGCATACATATTGTGGGTGTTTGGGGCTATTTCGATGATTCACCTAAATTAAATATGGAGACCATATGTGGGCTATTCTAGTCTTATAATGGCTCCATTTAAATCTGTGTAGCGACCCGATGCCATGTTTCGCCTTGTTAATACAACATTTAAATTGCGGGGGTTATAAATAACTTGAACCATGTAATTAATTATCGGGACCCGGGTTCCGCTTAATATTGCCTAATTGCACCGCATCTGTGCCATGCCATGCATCATATCATAAGCATGCCGGATCTTCTGCCGTAGTATTAAATATTGCATCTGGTGCTTCTTCTAGTGTTTGCTTCTTCGCGGATTAGGCCGATGAGTTGATGCGAGTATCGACAAGTTCTCGGGTGTATCTTCTGCAGTGTTTCCCAGGCGAGCATCTTCCCCTTTCTACCTATTTTGCATTTATAGTCTTTACTTCCTCCTATTGATCTACTGCTATTCGTATTGCGATGCTTTAGTTTTCGTGCACCATTTATATTCCTTGCGGCCCTATATTGCCTTGGACACATCCTATTGCCTATTGTTTGATAGATAGTCGGCCTTGCGAGTCGTAGTTGCTTGCTCAGGTGCTGCTTCGCGTCGTTGTTGTTCCACCGTTATTAAAAGGTTGGCACATGCTTAATGGTGGAGAGGATCATGACTTTAAATACAACTATTAAATTGCTGGGATAACTAATGAAAGAGGCACCGGTGGGCAATATATGCTATTTGGTTTTCATGTCCACTTGTGTCCCGTAGGCCCCGAGTACTTGATACCTGTTCCTTGACTATTCGCACTATCCACATCCGGGAGAGTCTATGAATCCCCCTTAGCTAGAGCTTGATTCATTTCTTATTTCTTGGGGCCACAAACTAGTTTGGGGCTTTATTACTATCATGTACTTATGACATGCTTTACTGCTTTATTTACGATTGTGCGTGGATCACCTGTACCGTTTTGGATGCGGAGTGTTTTCGCGGTATCGACAAGCCCAGTCACACTTTCGGGTTCCCAGTCGTTTACAGCCATTGACGCAAACCTTGGGTCCGTCTCAGAATCGGCCAACTTCGTTGCGGGTAGCTTAATGGGGTGGCCCCCTGAAATATTTTATGAATCCTGTGATTGCTTTGTCGTGAAAGCCTCGTTGGGTTTTGAGTTGGTTTTTCCGAGGTTGATCGTGTGTGTGTTGCTATTTGTTCACCCCTGCAGGGTAAATCTTTCTGAAAGCCATGTCCGCGGTTATGGAGGACTTGGAGCACAATATCTCGATCATATACAAGCATAACTAAAGTAGTGCTATAAATTTGACTTATTATGTGACTAGTAATCAGCTTCACTACAATGGAATGGATAATAAAAGTACCAATAACTGGTGGAACTGGTGTGTATTGTGTCATGTTATACCTGCCTAGTAAGTATCGCAACTCCAATGGAATGAAATAAAAGTGCCAACAACTGCTGGGTTTGGGATGTGACATGCTAATTGTATCTGACTAGTAAGTACTGCAATTACTACTGAATGGTTAACCAAAACTGCCCACTACTTATGCTATCAGGATGACTCATGCTATCTATATCTGACTAGTAAGAGCTTCAACTATAATGGAATGAATAAAACTGCCAACGGTGTGAGTTCCTCGGTTTGGCTTCCTCGTTTGGTCTCGAGGGGGAATACCAGGATGGGTATGATTGGTGTTAGTATCAGGTTGGTCCCGAATAGGCCTCTCTTATCCCTCTTTAATAGCCGATAGATGCATCGAGTCTCTATAGGTTATTAGTGCATGTTGCGCTGCCGCTTCAGTCCACCATACCTATGTAGGCGAGAGCCGCCGAATTCTAGCCTCGCCGTGTACTGGCCTCAGTACTGACGCTCCTCTTTTTCCTTTGACCTTTGTCGGCACCCCTTTTGTTTTAGCAGGTTTGGGATCGACGTCGTTATCAGGGTTACCTTCTGGCTTGGCCTGGGCAGGGTTATGGACGCCATTGGTTATTCTTCAGGGCTCTTAGCCCCATTTGCATCTTGTCCGTACTCGGACGTTGTATTGGTTTCAAGGTGATTTGGATCTTGTACTGTATATCTGTATTCTTGACTCATGGAGTCGTGTTGTATATATCTATTCTGTGGGTCCCGTCGTGGACTATTGTGTCATGGTATTACTACGTTTTCCACCCGCACGAAAGTGCCTGGTGGGCATCCTTGAATCGTTTCTATGCGGGTTTGGGGGGAAGCGCTGAAATCTACATAGGGCCGATTCGAGGGTGTTACAGAGTGGTATCAGAGCCTAGCAGTTGCGATACCCCACAAGTCCAGCCTGTAGGATAACCTAGCTAACGGCCGAAGTAGAGTGTCAAAACTATTTTGCAAAATCGTTGGATAGATCTGATTAGGTCTGCTTTTACTCCTTACCCTCTACTATTCTCCTCTTACCTCTGCTTGTTTTAAATCTGCTCTCTTACCTTCTTCTAGTCCAGGATTTCGATTCCTTCTTTGGTAACGGTGCTTCTACATCCGGTCTTCATGCTATCTGAGGCATCCTTCATCTGTTGGACTTCTCTTTGTTCCTTCTTGTGCCTTCCGGTGTTTTCCAACATGACAACGTCTTCTACATCAGATCCGATGCATAGTCTCCATCACTCTCTTCTTTCCGAACCTCGCTTGTCGAGATCTTCAGTCTGATTCTGAGAGTTGGTTGCATAATTCTCCTATTCGTGTGCAGAGTAATGGTTTGGGTGCGCGATGGACTGATCACCATTCGACTACTCTTATCATTCGCTCTTGTACATCGAATCGATGGATCCAGCAATTTTACTCCGTCCACGGAAGCTAGAGGTGGCTTTATTTGTCGATACCTTTACCTTCTTCCTTTGTTTATCCGGAGTGTTCTCTCGACGGATGTGAGCAGCGACCTTGTTAGTGGTGTCGCGAGGATCTACATGAAGCGAGAAGATTCAGATTGTCGACCTTCTTCTCGGTACGATGAGGCAGATCTCGAGGGCGAGATCCCTTGTTAGTGGTGTCGAATTGTGGCATCCCGCTAAAACCACTACTAGAAAATGGCTGTGTTTTTGGTGCATTGCATCTCATGACTGCATGCTCATGTCATCATGCCAGATTGCATTTGAGCATCATCATCATCATGCATATGTTTGTCTGAAACTATTTTCGAAAAGCCTATTTTTGTTTTCTGAATACCCCGCCTTTATTTCAAATCGAAACACCGGGCCTCTTCCGGGTAATTTGTTTTGTCTAAAAATAGTTTACAAAAGGACTTTAAAATAAAAATAAATAATAAAACTATTTTTCGGACCGGGGAGGCAGCCCAGCCGTTAGGCTAGGCCACCTACAACCCGGCCCATCTAAAACAAAACCTACTATATCCTACCCTAACCCTCACCAACTCCCTCTAGCCGCCACACTTCCTCCACCACACCGGCCGCTACCCCCTCCATCCCACGCACACACGCACACCAAACACGCACGCATCACATCCACTCGACACCACCTGGCCTGTCACACCTCCACCCGCCTCCAACCAACCACCCCACCAACAGCGTTGATCGCATTCCACCCTGCCCGCACGAAACCGCCCGCGTCGCCTGCACCTGGCCCCACCATCCCGATCCCACCTCGCTCCCTCTCGTGATTCCCCATCGCAGCCCCGCGATCCTTGCCAATCGCGCCGCCGCCACCTCGCAGGCGCCGCACCCCGCATTGGCTGGCCGCGCGCCCCGCCCCGAGACCCAGCGAACTTCGCCTCCTCGTACCCGCTCCACGCCTCCCCGCCAGCGACCCCGTACTCCTCTGCGAGCAAGCTCCGACCCGCCGCCTCTGCTTGCCTCTCCCGCTCGCCCTTTGTACCTCGCCGCTCGCCTCCTCCACCGTGCATCACCGCCTCTACTTCGACCCGGCCGCCGCTGTCGGCGTGCCCTCTACCTCGAGACGGCCACCACCGTCTACAGCACCTCATCGGGGATCTCCGACGCCCCTACCGCTCCTCTGTTGCTAGCTCGGTCCTCTCCTTATCTCGGCCGCCATCGACCCTGTCGCGGCTCCTCCCGCTCCGCGCGACCACCACCTCCGAGCACCACCGGCCCTGCATCGCTCTCTAGCAGCGTTGTCGCCCTTCCTGGCCGGAGCCCCGTCGTGTCACCGCCCTCTGCCATGTTGCCCGCGCGTCCCCGCAAGCGCAGCCTCCCACATGCCATCACCAAGCTCGCCGCGTAGTCTGGTCATGGCCCTCTCTTCATTTGTGTCTCACTGCTAGTGTTTGCCGTATGAGTCTGCTGTGTTTGTCCTTGTGGTTCTTGTTGCTTCACCTGATGCTGCCCTGATTGATGTATTGGTGTGGTTTAATGGTGATAGTGCAGTCACTGCAAGGATAGTTGGTTCACCCTAGGCACATGTGTCGCAAAGGATCGTCACATGAACAACCCCGATGTCTAGTTCTCTGTGGTGCCAAAGAGGTACCCCAAGATCTATCGGCACCGAACAAATTCACCCTCGACCACCTATGCCGAACCAAGTTCTCCACGGACACCCGAAGCCGGAACCTCCAAGCTCAATCTAGAGGATCCGAAGACCGAACCCTCAGCACACCAAGGTCTCCCTCGGAACTGCCATGACCTTCGTCACGGATCCGATGGCCGAACCCCGAAGACCGCTCCTGACCCTGGACCCTGAAGACCAAACCCCGGCATCGGCTTCGTGCTCTCCTTCCTGGACCCGGAGACTAATCCCGCCGGGACCGAACCCCATCGACCCCCGGTGAACACCAAGTTCGCTGAACCCCGATGTGTGACCCCTATCCAAACCCCTATTAAATTAAATGCTATATACTTGTTGCATATTAAATCATTCATATTCGCATACATATTGTGGGTGTTTGGGGCTATTTCGATGATTCACCTAAATTAAATATGGAGACCATATGCGGGCTATTCTAGTCTTATAATGGCTCCATTTAAATTTGTGTAGCGAATCGATGCCATGTTTCGCCTTGTTAATACAACATTTAAATTGCGGGGGTTATAAATAACTTGAACCGTGTAATTAATTATCGGGACCCCAGTTCCGCTTAATATTGCCTAATTGCACCGCATCTGTGCCATGCCATGCATCATATCATAAGCATGCCGGATCTTCTGCCGTAGTATTAAATATTGCATCCGGTGCTTCTTCTAGTGTTTGCTTCTTCGCGGATTAGGCCGATGAGTTGATGCGAGTATCGACAAGTTCTCCCGTGTATCTTCTGCAGTGTTTCCCAGGCGAGCATCTTCCCCTTTCTACCTATTTTGCATTATAGTCTTTACTTCCTCCTGTTGATCTACTACTATCCGTATTGTGATGCTTTAGTTTCCGTGCACCATTTATATTCCTTGCAGCCCTATATTGCCTTGGACACATCCTATTGCCTATTGTTTGATAGATAGTTGGCCTTGCGAGTCATAGTTGCTTGCTCAGGTGCTGCTTCGCGTCGTTGTTGTTCCACCGTTATTAAAAGGTTGGTACATGCTTAATGGTGGAGATGCTTCATGGTGGAGAGGATCATGACTTTAAATACAACTATTAAATTGCTGGGATAACTAATGAAAGAGGCACCGGTGGGCAATATATGCTATTTGGTTTTCATGTCCAGTTGTATCCTGTAGGCCCCGAGTACTTGATACCTGTTCCTTGACTATTTGCACTATCCACATCCGGGAGAGTCTATGAATCCCCCTTAGCCAGAGCTTGATTCATTTCTTATTTCTTGGGGCCACAAACTAGTTTGGGGCTTTATTACTATCATGTACTTATGACATGCTTTACTGCTTTATTTACGATTGTGCGTGGATCACCTGTACTGTTTTGGATGCGGAGTGTTTTCGCGGTATCGACAAGCCCAGTCACACTTTCAGGTTCCCAGTCATTTACAGCCATTGACGCAAACTTTGGGTCCGTCTCGGAGCCGGCCAACTTCGTTGCGGGTAGCTTAATGGGCTGGCCCCTTGAAATATTTTATGAATCGTGTGATTGCTTTGTCGTGAAAGCCTCATTGGGTTTTGAGTTGGTTTTTCCGAGGTTGTTCGTGTGTGTGTTGCTATTTGTGCACCCCTGCAGGGTAAATCTTTTTGAAAGCCGTGTCCACGGTTATGGACGACTTGGAGCACAGTATCTCGATCATAGACAAGCATAACTAAAGTAGTGCTATAAATTTGACTTAACATGTGACTAGTAATCAGCTTCACTACAATGGAATGGATAATAAAAGTGCCAAAAACTGGTGGAACTGTTGTGTATCGTGTCATGTTATACCTGCCTAGTAAGTATCGCAACTCCAATGGAATGAAATAAAAGTGCCAACAACTGCGGGGTTTGGGATGTCACATTCTAATTGTATCTGACTAGTCAGTACTGCAACTAACACTGAATGGTTAACCAAAACTGCCCACTACTTACGCTATCAGGATGACTCATGCTATCTTTATCTGACTAGTAAGAGCTTCAACTATAATGGAATGAATAAAACTGCCAACGGTGTGAGTTCCTTGGTTTGACTTCCTCGTATGGTCTCGAGGGGGAATACCAGGATGGGTATGATTGGTGTTAGTATCAGGTTGGTCCCGAATAGGCCTCTCTTATCCCTCTCTAATAGCCGACAGATGCATCGAGTCTCTATAGGTTGTTTAGTGCATGTTGCGCTGCCGCTTCAGTCCACCATACCTATGTAGGCAAGAGCCGCCGAATTCTAGCCTCGCCGTGTACTAGCCTCAGTACTGACGCTCCTCTTTTTTCCTTTGCCCTTTGTCGGCACCCCTTTTGTTTTAGCAGGTTTGGGATCGATGTCGTTAGCAGGGTTACCCTTCCGGCTTGGCCTGGGCAGGGTTATGGACGCCATTGGTTATTCTTCAGGGCTCTTAGTCCCATTTGCATCTTGTCCGTACTCGGACGTTGTATTGGTTTCAAGGTGATTTGGATCTTGTACTGTATATCTATATTCTTGACTCATGGAGTCGTGTTGTATATATCTATTCTATGGGTTCCGTCATGGACTATTGTGTCATGGTATTACTTTGTTTTCCACCCGCACGAAAGTGCCTGGTGGGCGTCCTTGAATCGTTTCTATGCGGGTTTGGCGAGAAGCGCTGAAATCTGCATAGGGCCGATTCGAGGGTGTTACACATACTCATTTGTGTATGTTGTGGTCGCGTTACCTGTCGCTTATGCCGCTCGCTCTTGTCCCGATGTTTTTGAAGTGGATAAGGTGGTAGGCCAGTACCGTGCCCTGCTTCGCTTCGACGGGCCTACACGTGGGTGGTCTTGGGCCTCCATAGTAGAATCACTTATCCACTTTTGGTTCATCCAGGCTTGAACTTAGAGCGTAATGTCCGAGGTATTACAATGGTAATCTTAAAAAGTGTACATTTTGCAAAGGTAAGGTCATATTTTGGGGGTATGTTGTTTCTAAGAATGGAGTAGAGGTAGATGCATCTAAAATTGAAGCAATTCAAAATTGGCCTACTTCTATGAATGTAAGTCAAGTACGAAGTTTTCACGGTCTAGCTGGTCTCTATAGATGTTTTCTGAAATACTTTAGTACTATTGTTGCACCTTTGAACGAACTAACTAAGAATGGTGTACCTTTTGTGTGGGGCATAGCCCAAGATCATACATTTGCTGAACTGAAATGATTGTTAACTTTTGCACCTTTGCTTGCACTACCAGATTTTCCTAAGCAATTTGAGATTGAATGCGATGCTAGTGGTGATGAGGACATCCCTACAATTACACCTACCCCAATGACTATTGAAGATGCTACAACTGTTGCAAGAAAGGATCAGTCCAATGAGATTAGAATTGGACCTATTACAAGAGCTCGTGCTAAGCTACTTGAACAACAGGTGAATTTACTCCTAAACGAATCTGGTACTTTGATTGATGAGAACTTTATACTGCCTAAGCCTATGTATTTATGTATGATCAGGTTTGTTGGAGAAACAAGCATGGCGCGAGGAGGAGAAGAGCTACAAGAGAAGCCCAACATGATGATCGCCCAAGGATGCGCGAGGGAGGAGCGGGAGGCAGGCGCAATACAAGCAAGGGAGATCATCGAAGAGAAGGAACGTTCAATTCTGACAGACGGAAGTCTTGGAATTGAAATGGACGTGGATTCCTCATACGAACTCCAAATCAAGCAAATAAGCACTTGTTTGATAGATAATTCCAAGATCTTTCCAATGAGTACTTCCACGTCTAAAAGACCCCGGATAATCCGCCCCCCACACCCCGGATAATCCAGCCCTGCTTTGGAGATTCTGCAAAGGACTTCGGCACGATGTTCTGTCCCGGGGCGGATATTTGACCGGACTTTTCCCCCAGAAAATCCGGCCCCCGGATAATCCGGCCCACTTAGACTGGATAATTCGGCCCAAAAAGTTCCCATCATATCTGGACGGATCTGACTGTATCAGACATGTTTTCGTTTCACGCTTTTCGGACGTTCCAGTGGCCATATAAGCCTGGGAACGCCCTCTAGTTTAGGTCAGACCACGTTAAAACTATTTTGGAGTTATTTCTTTCATAGAACCTCTAGAATTACCATGTGATCGATTTTACCAACTATAATTGAGTGTGATCTGTTGTTCCATCGGGAATTAGTAGATTGCAAACTACCGTTCGTGGTCGACGGCTGCGTGCGCAAGAGCGTGGTGTTCTGAATATCCTACAAGGTTCGAGAGCTGTTGTATTGGCATCAGGGATCAAGCGAGAGAGGTCATAGCTACAGACTAGTTATCTATCATCCACCATCATCACCGCCATCCGCTTACTCAGAAGATCGGGCCACCCCATATCAAGTGGCATAGGAA
The DNA here is from genome assembly GCA_910589775.1 of Avena eriantha. Lineage (NCBI taxonomy): Eukaryota > Viridiplantae > Streptophyta > Magnoliopsida > Poales > Poaceae > Avena > Avena eriantha. The sequence goes on along the minus strand of OU342746.1, from coordinate 67,662,809 downwards.
TTGGTGACGTGTTGATGCAAAAGGGTCATCCCATTGCATTTTTTTTGAGAAACTTTCTAGTGCAAAGTTAAATTATCCTGTTTATGATAAAGAATTGTATGCGCTTGTTAGAGTTCTTGAGGTTTGGCAACATTATTTGTGGCCAAAAGAATATATCATACATTCTGATCATGAATCTTTGAAATATCTGAAAGCTCAATCTAACTTGCATAGGCGCCTTGCTAAGTGGGTTGAGTTCATTGAGTCTTTTCCATACATCATTAAACATAAGAAGGGAAAATATAATGTCGTTGTTGATGCTCTATCTAGGAAGAACATGTTATTAATACAATTGGATATCAAAGTTCCTAGTTTAGAGAGTTTATGTGATTTATATGCAACCGATCATGATTTTTCCGAACCATATCGCTTGTGTTATATTGGGAAAGCATGGGATAAATTTCACATCCATGATGGGTATTTGTTTTGGGCTAACAAACTATGTGTTCCATAATCTTCGATGTGTTTGATATCGTTGCAGGAATCACATGCTGGAGGATTGATGGGTCACTTTGGGCATGAGAAGATGCTACTCATGCCTGTTGATCATTTTTACTAGCCTAAGATGACGTGTGACGTGGACAAGTTTGTAAAAAGATGCATTACTTGCAACAAGTCAAAGTCCAAGTTGAAGTGATGAGGACATCCCTATTGACTTTCTATCTCCAACTCCTAATGAAGTTGTCGATGTTGCTACCAAGACAAGGTCCAATGAGATCAGGATTGGACCCATTACTCGAGCTCATGCCAAGCTACTTGAACAACATATGAATTTACTCCTAAATGAATCTGGTGTTTTTATTGATGAGAATTTTATACTACCTAAGTCTATGCACTTGTGTATGATATGTTCATTGAGGAAACAAGCATGGCGTGAGGAGGATCAGGGTTGCTGCAAGAGGAGACCGACATGATGATCATCCAAAGATGGGCGAGTGAGGAAGGAGCGAGAGGCAGGCGCACTGGACCAGGAGAAGATCATCAAGGACGGTGTGAAGATTTCTGAGGAAACCAAAGTGTCTGGTGCATACTACCCGGACAATCCAGCCTACCCCGAGAGCGCCAAGGTGGCTGCCATTCTGTATGACAAATCATAAGCCACCTGGAAACCGGCCAGAAGCTTTCAAGTTTCTAACTAGACCAGACTATCCGGTGTTCACCACCCAGAATGTATGGCCCGACCGGAATGTCCAGTGGACAGGAATGTCCGACCGCCGACGGATCTGTTCTGAATCAGTTGTATCGGTTTGAGTCCTTTACGACTTGTTTTCGATTTTTGGTTGTCCCAGCCACCCAGATAAGCCTTGGGACGACCCTTTAGCTAGGTTTAAACCATGTTTAAGATAAACCCTAGATCTATTGAGTTGCTACTTGCAGTCAGTTGAACCCTACACCAATTTGTATCGATCTGGTGTATTTGCTACTATCAATGAAGTGTGATTAGTTGTTCCATTAGGAATTAACCAATTGCAATTTTTGTGTGATCTGTTATTCCATTGGGAATTAGAAGATTGCATCACCACTTTATGGTTAGCGGCTATGTGCACAAGTGTGTGAAGTTGCTAATATCTACAAGGGTTGAGAGTTGTTGCATTGGCATCAGGGATTGATTGAGAGGTTCGTGAGCGGCATACAAGTTATCTCCACCCACTATCATCATATATCCACCTCGCTTACTGAGACAATCGGGCCACCCCATATCATATTGGTATCTGATTCTAGCGTTTCCTTGGTAAGCATCCACAAACCCATCCATACTTAGTTGGTTTTGTCCTATACAGAAAAGGCCAATCAAAAGGTTTAGGGTTAGTCTTTTCCATAGCCTAGATTGCATCGGAGTTGAGTCTTAGTTGCTGGCCATTGTCGTTTGTTTGATCCGATCTCTGCCAGTACAAGCGTAGTGTCTAGGTTTTCCTTGTTATTATCTTTTTTCTTTGTTTTCAAGTCGTTCATCACCGTTTCCGCTAGATTACACCTATTTATCTGAGTCCACATAGCGTACTTTTGTTTTCAACTTAGCTACAAATTTTCTACAACATCCGTGCCTAGGAACATACCTACGAGACTAGTTGATTTGCTCTGAACAGGCTGCTCATTAGGGTTTTGAAGTGCAAAACTTTTGGTCAGTTAGATCATAGTGTTCGGCCGCATTACACCGGACTATCCGGCAGCACGGAATATCATGCCACATTACCTCGGTGATGCAGCCCGTCCTATGGATGTCCCTACATCTACACCGCCAAGTCACCTAAGTGGATCAATGACTCGCACCCCCCAAGCTACTACAAGCTAAGGTTAACTCGCTCCTCTCCTCGTATGATTTCGATACATCCTTGGATGGCTTACTACTTCATGACAATACTTTGTGCATCCTCAGCTTTGAACCACATGATGAAACGCCAAGAGAAGGAACCAAGCGCTCACAAGAAGAAGCTCCGGCTCATTCTAGTGCCAGGACCGGAAGCTCTGCCAGAAATCCAGGCACCAGGTCTGATGCCGACCGAAAGCAGACCAGAACACACTTCTGTAAGCTATTTTGGTGATGAGGACATCCATACTATTCCACTATCTCCTACTCCTATTCACAATGAAGATGTTGCTGCAAAGAACAAGTCCAATGAAATCAGGATTCGACCCATTACAAGAGCTCGTGCAAAGCTGATTGAGCAACAGGTGAATTCACTCTTAATTGAACCTGATGTTTTATTTAATGAGAACTTTATACTACCTAAGTCTATGCATCTTTGTATGATTAGGTTTATTGATAACACAAGCGTAGCGCGAGGAGGAGGAGAGTTGCAGCAAGAAGGACAAGCGCTGATTTCCAATATCAACAAGTGCGCGAGGGAGGAGCGGGAGGCAGGCGCACTAGGATGCAATGAGGAAATCACGTATGAGCAAGAGAGAGAGAGATGGCGCACCAAGAATTACATGTTTGAGGTGTTCCACGACGTTTGGACTGCGTGCCAATAAGGCCGAACCCATATATGGGTCGGTATGTATCAGTTTGAGTCAAACCGAGTCAGTTTGGGCCAAGTTATGGCTGTTTTTAGGCCCGTTTAGAGGGGAGGACGCCCCAGCTCTCATATAAACCTCCGTAGCCGTCACAAGTTAGTTTTTAGACCACGTTAAAATATTTTGGAGTTGTTTCTTTCATAGAACCTCTGGAATTACCCTGTGTTCGAATCTGCCAACTATAATTGAGTGTGATCTGTTGTTCCATTGGGAATTAGTAGATTGCATACTACCGTTCGTGGTCACGGCTGCGTGCGCAAGAGTGTGGTGTTGTGAATATCCTACAAGGTTCGAGAGCTGTTGCATTGGCATCAGGGATCGAGCGGGAGAGATCATAGCTACGCACTAGTTATCTATCATCCACCATCACCATCGACAAGAGCTTGCTGAGAAGATCGGGCCACCCCATATCATCTTGGTATCAGAGTTCCTCGTTGCCTCGTTAAGCAATCCACAATCCATCCATAGATTAGAGAGTGTTTTTCATCCTATACAGAAAAAGCCCCACAAAAAGAGTTGCCATAGCCTAGATTACATCGTATTCGAGTAATAGTTGCTGATCGCGTTCCTCTATTAGATTAGATCTAGATCTGTTCTTCGTAGATTTGTTTTCTAGTGTTCTAGTTGTTTTCCACCATCTTTTTCCGCTACCATCAAGTCAGATCCGATCCAAGTAAAAAGTCCTAGTTGTGTACTACTTGGCGAGCAAAAAAAAAAATTCGGCTCGCTGCCTCACGCCTGACCGCAGACAAGTTTGTGCTCTAGCGTGACCCAAAAAAAAAATTCCGAAAAAGAAAAAAAAATTCCGAAAAAAAAAATCGAACCGTCGCCTTACCACAGACCAGTCTTTGCTAGTACGAGAGGAAAAAAAATCTGCCGGCATCCTGCCGCGGCAGGATTTTAGGCCGTTTTTCTGCCGTGGCAGAGACCAATTCTCAGGTCAATTTTTTTTCTTTTTTTGTTTATTTTTTTTACTGAGTCCACATAGCGTACCTATCCTTGTGAGCCTTAGTAAGCCTTTCTTTGTATCTATAACTATCCTACGAGACTAGCGTGCTTAGTGCTCTACGGGCTGCTCAGTTAGCAATCTTGTGCCCGTTTCGTTGAGACATTGCTAGCGTCTCTCCTTGTGCATTGCAACACGAGCATTCCTCCGACATACCTTACTTTTTGAGCTCATTTTCATAGTTGCAATTGCCCCATTTATCTCCACCGTGTGTGTTTCCGTGGGTCTTTGTCATACAATCAGCACTAGGACTTGTTTGCGGTGTAGTTAGGATACCATACCTATAGCTCCACCATAAATAACCTGTGTGCCCTGTGATCGTTCTCTATACCTTTGATATTCACTTCATCACTTCAGTGCATCAGTCCTTGATTACGTTTGGTCGAGCATCTCTATTCACTTTGGAATGGTAAGATCTTCTTTCTTATCAGTTGTGAGTGAGTTGTGAGAGTTTCCACCATACTAATTTTGATTTTTGCACTAACTTACTAATCATGTCTTTGAGTGATGATGAAATTGTGTCACAGAAAAAGCAGGTGGAGGAGCTTGTTACTTGGAGAGAGTCTGTTGATAGAAATATCACCGACATACAAGATGCTGTGGAGAATAATACTGGAGCCATCAATAATATTCAGACGCAGCTGACTGCTATGAATGTCAACTTTGCCACTTTGCAGCGTTCCATTGAGGCAATTCAGGCAACACTCCAGCCCGGACTGGCACAACATGATGATGGGTTTGAGGACTTTGATGAGGGGAGTGCGGCTGATGCGGCTCCACATCGTGGCAGGGGACGTGCAAATCCCCCTACACCTGCGGCTGCTCCTCTGTATGGCCATGGGTATGCTCCTCTTGGACGTGCCCAGCGTGCTTACAATCCAGCTGATGAAAGTTTGGGCAAGCCCAAGTTCTCAATTCCTTCGTTCAATGGCTCGCTTGATCCTGAGGATTATATTACTTGGGAGTTGAAGATTGAAAAGCTCTGGCGTTTATTTGATTACCCAGAAAACAAGAAGGTAAAACTTGCTGCGTCAGAATTTGATGGTTACGCTTTGCGTTGGTGGGAAGCTATTGTGCAGAATAGACGGAACGACAATGAACTTCCTGTGAGGGATTGGCGTGAGATGAAGGCCATCATGGCGGCTCATTTTGTTCCCTCCAATTATTTGCGTTCTGTGTTTGACAAGCTCACACAGTTGAGGCAAGGCACAATGACAGTTGATGAGTACTACATGGAGATGGAGATGCTTATGCAGCGTGCTAATGTTCGTGAATCACGAGAGATGACGATGCAACGTTTCCTCAACAATTTGAAGCTTCAAATCAAGAGTATTGTGCGTTATCACAAGTATGAGACAATGAACGAGCTGTTGCACCATGCTAGAGAGGCCGAGTCCCAGCTGGCTAAAGAGGCAAAGTCACGTGCTCGATTTCCATCTTCTAGCAGATTTTCGGCCAGATCTACACCTCCCACTGTCATGCCACCAGTTGCTGTTCCGTTTACACCATCGGCCAAACCAGCAAGTACACCTTCGTTTGGTTCTAATACTCGGAAACCCGCTGCTCCTGCTGCTAGCTCGGGTTCCAACATGTCTACTGCACGTACTCGTGATGTGGTGTGCCATACTTGTGGAGGCAGAGGTCACTACAAGAAGGATTGTCCAAACAGCAAGGTTATGTTTGTTAATGAACAAGGTGAAGTAGAAAGTGGAGATGAAGTTTCTGATGATGATATTGATGACGGCGAGGGTGGTGCTGATGCATATGCTGAGCGTGCACCAACTATCGTCGTGTCTTCACGTGTACTTAGTGTGCAACCGGTTGAGGAATCCCAGCGTTGCAACCTGTTCCAAACAAAAGCTCTAGTTGGACCAAACAAAGCTTGCAAGGTCATTATTGATGGAGGTAGCTGCAGAAATCTTGCAAGTAAGGAACTATGTGCCAAACTGAATTTGACATACTTACCTCATCCCAAGCCATACTACATACAATGGTTGAGCAACAATGGTGAGATGAAGGTAAATCATATGGTACGAGTGAACTTTCAAATAGGGCCATACAAAGATTCTATTGATTTTGATGTGGTTCCTATGACTGTTTGTCACCTACTATTGGGTCGGCCTTGGCTCTATGATCGCCATGTGCAACACAATGGCCGAGCTAATACATATCACTTGGAATTCAAAGGAAAGAAGATTACTATGCAGCCAATGACACCACAAGAAATTGTGAATGATTCTCGCCAGAAGATAGAGGTGAACTTGAAGGAAGATACTACCACTCGGCGAGATTGCGTGAGAGCTGTTCCTGATGTAACTGAGCCGAAATTGAGTGATATAACGAAAAGTGAGAGAGTGCCTGGGTTATTGATATTAGCCACCAAGGAGGATATGAGAGAGTTTCGTGAGGATCCTACAGCCCTGCCACTTGTGCTCATGTATAAGGGCGAGGTATTGGTTTCTAACGACATGACCCCTATTTCTCTTGGTGTCTCTTCTGTTTTGCAGGACTTTGGGGATGTGTTTCCAGAAGATGTACCCGCAGGCTTACCCCCATTGCGTGGTATAGAACATCAAGTGGACTTGATTCCTGGTGCCACACTTCCAAACCGTGCACCCTACAGGACTAATCCCGAAGAAACTAAGGAAATTCAGAAGCAAGTACAAGCGTTGCTGGATAAAGGGTACATTCGTGTTTCTCTTAGCCCTTGTGCTGTTCCTGTTATTTTAGTTCCTAAGAAAGATGGTACATGGCGCATGTGTGTTGACTGTAGAGCGATTAATAACATCACTATTCGATATCGTCATCCTATTCCACGTTTGGAGGATATGCTAGATGAATTGAGTGGTGCTGCTGTTTTCTCTAAAATTGACTTGCGTAGTGGTTATCATCAAATTAGGATGAAAGAAGGGGATGAATGGAAAACTGCTTTCAAAACTAAATTCGGTTTGTATGAGTGGTTAGTCATGCCGTTTGGTCTTACTAATGCACCTAGTACTTTCATGCGTTTGATGAATCATGTTTTGAGAGAGTTTATTGGTCGTTTTGTGGTTGTTTACTTTGATGATATACTCATATACAGCCACACCGATTCTGAACATTGCACTCATATTAGACAAGTTTTGCAAGTGTTACGTGATAATAAACTGTATGCTAATCTTGAGAAGTGTACATTTGCAAAAGATAAGGTCATATTCCTAGGATTTGTTGTTTCTAAACATGGAGCAGAGGTAGATCAATCTAAAATTGAATCAATTCAGAATTGGCCTACTCCAGTGAATGTAAGTCAAGTGCGTAGTTTCCATGGTCTCGCTGGTTTCTATAGGCGCTTTGTGAAAGATTTTAGCACCATTGCTGCACCATTAAATGATTTGACAAAGAAAGGTGTTCCTTTTGTATGGGGCGCGGCCCAAGACATTGCATTTGATACATTGAAACGTTTGCTTACTTCTGCACCATTGCTTGCATTACCTGATTTTTCGAAGCAATTTGAAGTTGAATGTGATGCTAGTGGTATAGGCATAGGTGGCGTTTTGATGCAAGAGGGTTGGCCTAACGCTTATTTTTCTGAGAAATTGACTGGTGCTCGTTTGAATTATTCCATCTATGATAAAGAATTGTATGCACTTGTGAGAGTACTTGAAGTTTGGCAACATTATTTGTGGCCAAAGGAATTCATCATACATTGTGATCATGAAGCATTGAAATACTTGAAAGCTCAATCAAACTTGCATCGATGATTAGCTAAATGGGTTGAGTTCATTGAGTCTTTTCCTTACATCATTAATTATAAGAAGGGAAAAGAGAATGTTGTTGCTGATGCTCTATCTAGGAAGAACATGCTATTAACCAATCTTGATGTTAAAATTCCTGGATTAGAAGCTATTTGTGCACTTTATGCAACTGACCATGATTTTGATGAACCATATCGTTTATGTGCTCTTAGAAACGCATGGGATAAGTATCATATACATGATGGATATTTGTTTCGAGCTAACAAACTATGTATTCCAGAATCGTCGTTGCGTTTGTTCTTAGTGCAGGAATCACATGCTGGTGGTTTGATGGGTCACTTTGGGCGTGAGAAGACGTTGCTCATGCTTGCTGATCTTTTTTATTGGCCCAAGATGAGGCGTGATGTGTACAGATTTGTGAGCAGATGCATTACTTGCCACAAGTCGAAATCGAAGCTGAAGCCTCACGGTTTGTATACACCTCTCTCTGCACCTACTACTCCATGGGAAGACATTAGTATGGATTTTGTGCTAGGTCTACCTAAAACTCAGAGAGGTCATGATTCTATATTTGTGGTAGTGGATAGGTTCTCTAAGATGGCTCATTTTATTGCCTGCCACAAAAGCGACGATGCGTCGCATGTTGCTAACCTGTTTTTCGGGGACATCGTGAGATTACATGGAGTACCAAAGACGATTGTTTCTGACTGTGATGTGAAGTTCATGAGCTACTTTTGGAAGATCTTATGGGGGAAGCTAGGAACGAAGTTGCTGTTCAGTACTACATGTCACCCCCAAACAGATGGTCAAACGGAGGTGGTGAATAGAACATTGTCACAACTACTAAGGACCATGATTAAAAAGAATCTGCGGGAGTGGGAAGAGTGCTTGCCACATGTTGAGTTCGCTTACAACAGGGCTGTGCATTCAACTACTCAGCTTTGTCCTTTTGAGGTGGTGTATGGCTTCAAGCCATTAACGCCACTCGATATGTTGCCTCTGCCATTACATGAGAGAGTTGATATGGAGGCATCAAAACGTGCTGATTATGTGAAGAAAATACATGAGAAGACTCGAGAGGCTATTGAGAAGAAAGGCAAGAACATTGCTGCTGCAAGGAATCAAGCAAGAAAAGAAGTGTTGTTCCAGCCTGGAGATATGGTTTGGGTGCATCTACGCAAGGACAGATTTCCACTACTTCGCAAGTCCATGTTGAAGCCACGTGGTGCTGGTCCTTACAAAGTGCTAGCCAAAATTAATGATAATGCCTATTCAGTTGATATACCTATTGAGGAGTTTGGTGGTGCTAGCAACAGCTTCAACGTTGCTGATTTATCACCATATGCTGGAGAAGACCTTGGAGCGTCGAGGTCGACGCCTTTTGAAGGGGGGGGGAGATGATGAGGACATCCATACTATTCCACTATCTCCTACTCCTATTCACAATGAAGATGTTGCTGCAAAGAACAAGTCCAATGAAATCAGGATTGGACCCATTACAAGAGCTCGTGCAAAGCTGATTGAGCAACAGGTGAATTCACTCTTAATTGAACCTGATGTTTTATTTAATGAGAACTTTATACTACCTAAGTCTATGCATCTTTGTATGATTAGGTTTATTGATAACACAAGCGTAGCGCGAGGAGGAGGAGAGTTGCAGCAAGAAGGACAAGCGCTGATTTCCAATATCAACAAGTGCGCGAGGGAGGAGCGGGAGGCAGGCGCACTAGGATGCAATGAGGAAATCACGTATGAGCAAGAGAGAGAGATGGCGCACCAAGAATTACATGTTTGAGGTGTTCCACGACGTTTGGACTGCGTGCCAATAAGGCCGAACCCATATATGGGTCGGTATGTATCAGTTTGAGTCGAACCGAGTCAGTTTGGGCCAAGTTATGGCTGTTTTTAGGCCCGTTTAGAGGGGAGTACGCCCCAGCCCTCATATAATCCTCCGTAGCCGTCACAAGTTAGTTTTTAGACCACGTTAAAATATTTTGGAGTTGTTTCTTTCATAGAACCTCTGGAATTACCCTGTGTTCGAATCTGCCAACTATAATTGAGTGTGATCTGTTGTTCCATTGGGAATTAGTAGATTGCATACTACCGTTCGTGGTCACGGCTGCGTGCGCAAGAGTGTGGTGTTGTGAATATCCTACAAGGTTCGAGAGCTGTTGCATTGGCATCAGGGATCGAGCGGGAGAGATCATAACTACGCACTAGTTATCTATCATCCACCATCACCATCGACAAGAGCTTGCTGAGAAGATCGGGCCACCCCATATCATTTGGTGTGTGACGAAACGTTCCGGGTGCTACCGGAACCTCCAGGATTCGAGTCAACTCTTGGTCTTGGCCCATGTAATTCCCTATTTCGTCCATACTTTACCTTTTTGTACCCAAAATACCCCTATTTTAGTGGATGGCCTATAAATAACCCCACTCCTCCATTGTAATCCCTAGACTTGATAATTGGAATTAGAAGAAACCCTTGTAGATCTACCTAATTATAGTATCATGCTCCTTTGACAAAGGAGCGCCAATTATCCCCCACGTCTTGAGCTTTGCATCGCTCGTTCAAGTTTTACAAGGCCTTGGCATCGGAGTCCTTCGCCAAGTTGTCAAGATCTCACCAAGACTCCTGCTTATTGTGCCAGTTAGAAAGAGAGATCCTTCCCCACCACCGATCCTAGGGATTGTGTGGGACCGGTTGCCGCCGATGTGAGCTATTGGTTTGTATCGTGTTTTTGTGTGTGTGCGTGTGGGTGTTCATCGAGTTCATCGTGTGTGTGTGTGTTCGTGGATTTCATCCTCTCCCTCTTTACCCACTCGCCTTCATCTCTCGATTTCCATGGGAATTTGTGAAAATTCGGGCAACCCCAAGGGGTCACCCCTAACACCCGGAGTATCTGGCTAATTTTGCTCAGAATTTTTGCATTCGTATTGCATTGTGTCAAATAGTTGAAAAATCAAAAAATGATAAAAGAGAAAAAGTATCAAAAAATATATAAAAGAGAAAGAAAAGGAGATCTAGAAGTGACAAAAGAGACATATCAAATTTTGATTGGAGGCCTAGTTTCTAATAGGACTTATAGATTGAGAAATCTTGTGCCTGTTTTATTTTGAGATATTACTAGCGCATCTCTTGTGGATTGCAATATTCCTGTTCATAAGTTGCCTTGCCACATTTATCTCCACTATGTGTGTGTTTCCTTAGGTGTTTATCACACGATCAGCACTAAGACTTGCTTTGGTATAATTTGGTATCCATATCTACAGCCCCACTACATACTCCTGCTTTGTCGTGTGATCGTTCTTCTACCCTCGGTATTCGCTTCATTACATTTGTGCACGTATTGTTTATCCAATTTGGTAATCTTTACCAATTCACTTTGGAATGGTAAGATTTCCTTTTCTTGCATTTGTGAGTTAGTTGTGAGGGAGCCACCAAAATATTTTTTATTTCGTGCACTAACCTACTAATCATGTCTTCTAGTGATGTTGATGTGATGCAGAAAAAGGATGCTTATGCTACTATCACTTGGAAAGAATATGAAGCGTTGTGCGATCATTTGAAAGGGATCATTACTCGCACAATGGATACAATTGCGAAAAATGCTCAGCTTACACAGCTTCAGACAATCACGAGTATCCAAACACAGCTCACTGAAATTCAAACAAGTATTCATTCTTTAATAGAGTCTGTGAACGGTATGAGGTTCCTAATGGAGCAACAACACATCCACATGCTAAGGACAATGATGCCAGCATTAATAATGAACATATGGCTGCTGCCCTTGCATTTGGCAACGGTCATGGTGATGGTCTTGGAAGTCGTGGTGGTGCTCATGGAGGCCATGTGCATGGTTTTACCCCCATCGGTGCTTAGCGTTTTCACCTACATGCACCTGCACCGCCTGATGATGGATTGGGTAAGCCCAAATTCTCCATACCCAGATTTGAGGGAGGCCCTGATGTTTAAAAGTATCTCACCTAGGATCTGAAGATAGAGAAATTATGGAGCTTACATAACTATACTAAAGATAGAAATATCAAGCCTTCTAGTTCAAAGTTTGATGGTTATGCATTGCGATGGTGGCATGGTATTGTTCGAGCAAGGCAAGAAGATGGTGATCCACCTATCATTACTTGGCACACAGGTTATGCGAGCTTGTTTTGTTCCTCCCAATTATTTGTGTTTTATCTTCGACAAGTTACAACAATTGAAGCAAGGTACTATGATTGTTGATGCCTATTACATGGAGATGGAGATGCTTCTACAGCGAGCACAAGTACGTGATTCTATTGAGATGACCATGCAACGTTTTCTCCATGGACTAAATTATAACATCAAGAGCATTGTTTGACATCATCGGTATTTCGATATGAATGAGATATTACATCATGCACATGAATCTGAAGCACAATTTGCTGAAGAGGCTCAGTTTAAAACTCGTTCTATAGGAGGTGGGCGTTTTTCCTCTCGGGCTAGCTCTTGTGTGCCCACATATGGTGCAAGTCCTGCTGATCATCCGTTTACATCAACAAGACCTACCTCCAATGTTTCCAATAAAAAGAAACCAGCCCCAGCAACAAGTGGTACATGTTCTAACATGTCTATGGCACATAATCATGATATTGAGTGCCATACATGTGGTGGCAACGGTCACTTCAAGCGGGATTATCCTAACCGAAAGGTCATGTTTCTTAATGAGGCTAATGAGTATGAGATAGGAGATGATGCTGATCCGGATGATTCAGATGATGATGGTTATCCTAGTGATGATGGTGTCGATGTGTTTGCTTCGCTGGCACCAACCATTATTGTTTTATAGTGGACTCTCAGTGTGACGCCTCAGGCTAGTGCTACCAGTCAGCGCTAGAATTTGTTCCAAACAAAGGCACTTGTTGGTCCAAATAAAGCTTGCAAGGTAATCAGTGATGATGGTAGTTGTCGCAACTTAGCAAGCAAAGAGTTATGTGCCAAGATGAAACTAAAGTATCTAGCGCACCCTCATCCATATTATATTCAGTGGTTAAGTGACAATGGTGAGATGAAGGTCAGTCATATGGTGCGTGTTGATTTTGACATAGGACCATAAAAGGATTCCATTGATTTTGATGTGGTTTGTCATTTGTTATTGGGTTGAACGTGGCTATTTGATTGTTCCATGCAACATAATGGCCGATCCAATACATATCACTTGGAATTCAAGGGCAGAAAAATTAATTGGCAACCTATGTCACCATACGATATTGTGAATGAATCTTGTTAGAAAATTGAGGTCAACTTGGGAGATGCACCTACATTAGTTAATAGGCGAGAGAATGTAACAGTTGTGAGTTATATAATGAAAAGTGAGAGAGTGCCCAATTTACTCATATTAGCCACCAAAGAAGATAAGATAGAATTTAGTGAGGATCCTACATCCGTGCCGCTTGTGCTCATGTACAAGGGTGAGGTTTTAGTTTCTAATGATATAACCCATCTTTCTTTTGGTGTTTCTAATGTGTTACAGTTAGGGATGAAAACGGAGCGGAAACGGACGAAACTGAGTGATGCCACATTTGTTTTCATATTTTTTGCGGAAGCGGAAACAAATACAGAAACCCCGGAAACAAAAACAGAAGCGGATATTGTCGAAAAAAGATATAGATCGAATACGGTGTAGACGCGGAACGATACAGATTCTATCTGGAACCAAGAGAACCCTAGTATCATGCAACAAATCTCAAGCATTCAAGAAAACAAACAAAATCATGCCCTAATTATAGCACAGTGCTAGGTTTAAAGGGAATAAGGGAAAGATAAAATCATGAAAGCCTCCTCAAATGCATAAAGGAATTACATGGTCATCGGTTCTGGGATGAGAAGCTTTGCAAGTTTAGCTTGACAAGGTAAAGTAATGGGCTGGTTGGATTTGACCATACACATCAACCCTAAAACAGAAATTCCATATTAGACGGAAACAGAAATTCCGTTTCTGCTTCTGTTCCACCGGAAAACGCTGTTCCGTTTTCGTTTCCATTTTCGCCAGAAAAGTTCCATTTCCGTTTCCATTTTGCAAAATTCCATTTTTGTTTTCATATTTTCATTCCGTTTCCCTTTTTTCGCGGAGAAGTCGGAAACTTTCCGCTCCACTTTCATCCCTAGTTACAGTAATTCAGCAACGTGTTTAAGGAGGAGGTACCTGCTGGTTTGCCACCATTGAGAGGTATTGAGCATCAAATTTACTTGATTCTAGGAGCATCGTTGCCCAACCATGCACCTTATCGCACAAACCCCAAAGAGATGAAGGAAATTCATAAACAAGTGCAAATGCTACTCGACAAAGGCTATATTTGTGTGAGATTAAGCCCTCATGCTGTTAGTATTATTTTAGTTCCTAAGAAAGATGGTACATGGCTCATGTGTGTAGATTGTCGAGATATAAATAACATCACTATTTGATATCGTCATCCTATTCCGCGATTGGAAGATATGTTAGATGAATTGAGTGATCCTGTTGTTTTCTCTAAAATTGGTTTGCGTAGTGGTTATCATCAAATTAGTATGAAGGAAGGGGATGAATGGAAAACTGCCATTAAGACTAAGTTTGGTTTATATGAGTGGTTAGTAATGCCTTTTCGGTTAACTAATGCACCTAGTACTTTCATGAGGTTTATGAACCATATCTTAAGGAACTTTATTGGCAAGTTTGTGGGTGTGTATTTTGATGACATATTAATCTACAACTGCAAGGAAAATGAACGTAGTGATCATATTAGACAAGTCTTGCAAGTGTTGCGAGATGCTAAGCTATATGGTAATCTTGAAAAGTGTACATTTTTCAAAGATAAGGTCATATTTCTGAGATATGTTGTTTCTAAACATGGAGTAGAGGTAGATTCATCTAAAGTTGAAGCAATTCAAAATTTGCCTACTCCCATGAACATGAGTCAAGTACGAAGTTTTCACAGTCTAGCTTGTTTCTATAGAAGGTTCGTGAAAGACTTTAGTACTATTGATGCACCTTTAAATGAACTAACTAAGAAAGGTGTACCTTTTGTGTGGGGCATAGCCCAATATCATGCTTTTGATGAACTGAAAAGATTGTTAACTTCTGCACCTTTTCTTGCACTACTATATTTTTCTAAGAAATTTGAGATTGAATGTGATGCTAGTGGCATAGGAATTGGTGGTGTGTTGATGCAAGAGGGATGTCCCATTGCAAAATTTCCTGAGCAACTTTCCCGTGCAAAGTTAAATTATCTTGTCTATGATAAAGATTGTATGCGCTTGTTAGATTTCTTGAGGTCTGGCAACATTAATTGTGGCCAAAATAATTTATCATACATTCTGATCATGAAGATTTAAAATATCTGAAAGATCAATCTAACTTACATAGGCGTCTTGCTAAGTGGGATGAGTTCATTTAGTCTTTTCCATACATCATCAAACATAAGAAGGGAAAGATAATGTTGTTGTTGATGCTCTATCTAGGAAGAACATGTTATTAACACAAATGGATATCAAAGTTACTAGTTTAGAGATTTTATGTGATTTGTATGCAACTGATCATGATTTTGGTGAACCATATCGCTTGTGTGCTATTGGGAAAGCATGGGATAAATTTCACATCCATGATGGGTATTTCTTTCGTGCTAACTAACTATGTGTTCCAGAATCGTCGGTATATTTGTTGTTGTTAAAGGAATCAAGTGATGGAGGACTGATGGGCACTTTGGGCGTGAGAAGACGCTACACATACCCGCTAATCATTTTTATTGGCCTAAGATGAGGCATGATGTGGACAAGTTTGTAAAGAGATGCATTACCTGCAACAAGTCAGAGTCCAAGTTGAAGCCTCATGGTTTGTATACGCCATTACCTGCACCTACTACACCATGGGAAGATATAAGCACATATTTTTTATTAGGTTTTCCTAGAAATAAAATAGGCCAAGATCCAATTTTTGTGGTAGTGGATAGATTCTCTAAAATGTCACATTTTATTGCCTACCACAAAAGCGAGGATGTGTGGAATATTACTAACCTATTTTTCAGGGACACAGTACATTTACATGGAGTACCAAAGACGACTGTTTCTGACCGTGATGTTAAGTTGATGAGCTACTTCTGGAAGAAACTTCAGGGAAAGCTAGGGACAAAGTTACTATTCAGCACTACTTGTCATCCCCAAACCGATGGTCAAACGGAGGTGGTGTTAGGGGTGACCCCTTAGGGTTGCCTGATCTTACACAAATCCCTTGGAAATCGAAGTGGGGGCGAGTGGAGGGTGTGGGAGAGGATGAAATCCGCGAACTCGCGCAAGAAGAACATGATGACCACACGCACCCGCGAAACACAATACACACTAATAGCTCACACCGACGGTAACCTGTCTGGCACAATCCCTAAAACCGGTGGCGGGCAAGGATCTCTCTCTCTCTCTCTCTCTCTCTCTCTCTAACCGGCATGGCAAGCCGGAGGCTTGGTGAAATCTTGACAACTTGGCGAAGAACTCCGATGCCAAGGACTTGTACAACTTGAACACGCGAGGAAAAGTTCAAGAGGTGGGGGATATTTTGTGATCCTTTGTCAAAGGAGCATGAGACTAGAATTAGGTAGATCCACAAGGGTTTCTTCTAATTCCAAATATCAATTCTAGGGTTACAATATGAAGGGGTGGGGCAATATGTAGGCCAGCCAATTAAACAAGGGTAATTCAGGGATAAAAAGTAAGTTCTTGACGAATTTGGGGTTACATGGGCCGAAGGCCCAAAAGGCCTTAACATGCCTGGTATGACTTAGGTCAGAGACTCCAGGGTTTGACGGCCGAAGACTCCGGGGCAGTATACGGTCTCCGGGCAGGTCTCCGGGGTGGCATACAGAAACTTCTAGGCGGGGCTCTAGAGTCCGGTCCGGAGTCCTAGGGCGGAGACTACGGGTGGAGAGGCCGAAGACTCCGGGTTGCGCAAAGACTCTGGTGTTGACGGTGCTCTCCAGCACGACCGTGGGAGGGGTGTACTAGGAGCTACATGCGGTAGTCCAGAGTCTGGTCCGGAGTACAGGCTGGAGACTCCGGAGTTGGAGGGCAGAGACTCTGGGCTTCAGGGCCAGAGACTTTGGGATTTTAGCCTCTGAAGTGTCTTCTTCTTGTCCAGATCCTGGTACTTCATCTGTGAGGGCTTGTCGATGTGTCGGGGCTTTGTAGCTGAGAACGAACAGTGCCGTTGCATGAAGTAGTAATCCGTCCAAGGATGTATCGAAATCACATGAGGAAAGGAGCGAGTTAACCTTAGCTTGTAGAAGTTTGGCTCGAGCGCGAGCCATTGGTCCACTTGGGGGAATTGGTGGTGTAGATGTAGGGACGTTCATAGGACGAGCTGTATCAACTCCCCCTTTGGGAAAGATTCGTCATTGACTCTTCATGCTTATCATCTTGATCATCTCCATGGAAACGTGAAAGGTCCTTGACATTGAATGTCGATCTCACGAGATACTTCGAGATCGGTATGTTGATGATGTAGGCATTTTTGTTGATCCTCTTGAGGACTTTGAAGGTACCATCTCCTATTGGCTTGAGCTTGGAGTCGCGATCTTTGGGGAAGCGGTCTTTGCTTAGGTGTATCCACACGAGGTCACCTTCTTTGAAGACCATCTCTTTCTTGCTCTTGTTTAGCCTTGAAGCTTAGCAGAGTACTTGTTGCTCGATAGTAGCTCTTGTGTCTTCGTGTAGTTTCTTCATGGCTTGCGTGCGCTTATTGACGTCCATGTTGGTGCACTCATGGAGAGGAAGTGGTAGGATGTCGAGCGTGATGAGGGGCTCGAAACCGTAGACGATCATGAAGGGGATCATTTTTGTTGTAGAGTGCTTGGCTCGATTGTATGTGAACTCAGCGTGGGGAATGCATCCTCCCAATCCTTCATATTTTTCTTGATCAACACACGAAGTAGCGTTTCGAGGCTTCAGTTGATGATCTCGGTTTGGCCATCGTTTTGGGAATGCGAGGCAGTCGAGAAGAGGAGCATGACGCCAAGCTTGTCCATGGGTCTCTTCCATAAGTAGCTCATGAATTTGACGTCGCAGTCGAAGATGATAGTTCTAGGCACTCCATGAAGGCAGATGATTTCTGTAAAAACAAATTTGCAACATGTGAAGCATCGTCAGTCTTATGGCATGGTATGAAGTGTGCCATTTTGGAAAAGCGATCAACTACGACAAATATTGAATCATGACCATGCTTATACCTAGGAAATCCTAACACAAAGTCCATGCTAATGTCTGACCAAGGTGCATGAGGAATAGGCAAGGGCATATAAAGACCAAATGGGCTAGACTTAGACTTAACTTGAACACATGTAGTGCATCGTTGGACGCAGCGCTCCATGTCGCGCTTCATCTTGGGCCAATAGTAATGAGTGCAGAGCATGTCCAATGTCTTGTCACGACCAAAGTGACCCATAAGGCCACCACCATGATACTCTTGAAGAAGCAAGTTTTGGAGAGATGACTTCAGGATGCAAAGCTTGTTTTGTTTAAAGAGAAATCCCTTATGCAAATAGAAATCATCAAATCCTTTGACACTTGAACACTTTGCAAATATTGGTCCAGAGAACGGGTCGGAAGCATACAAAGTTTTGATGTCATCAAGACCTAACACGTTTACTTCGAGGCGTGTAAGAAGGCATGTGTTCTTGAGAGACAAGGCATCTACCACTACATTATCTTTTCGTTTCTTATACTTGACGATGTAAGGAAAAGATTCCATGAACTCAACCACTTAGTATGCCTTTTACTCAAGTTGGCTTGGCCTTTGAGATATTTCAATGACTCATGGTCGGAATGTATGATAAATTCCTTAGACCAAAGGTAATGTTTCCAAACTTGAAGGACACAAACTAAAGCAAAAAGATCTTTGACATAAATTGGGTAACTAAGGCATGCACCATCAAGTTTCTCGCTATGGTATGCAATATGACGTCCATTTTGCATGAGGACTCCTCCAATGCCAATACCACTAGTCTCACACTGTATCTCAAAAGTTTTTGTAAAATACGGTAACACAAGAAGAGGTGCTTTGGTGAGCCTCTTTTTAAGTTCATCAAAAGCTTTTTCTTATGCTTTGCCCCACATGAAGGTGACATTCATTTTCGTTAACTCGTTGAGAGGAAAAGCAATGGTAGACAAATCCTTCACAAACCGACGATAGAAACCGGACAACCCATGAAAACTTCAAAGTTCACTCACATTTGTGGGGATGGGCCAATCTCGAATGTCTTTGACTTTAGAAACATTGATTTCAATTTCCATTGGAAGAAACAACAAAACCAAGGAAAATCAACTTGTCTTTGGCAAAAGTGCACTTGGGGAGATTAGAATATAGCTTTCCATTTCAAAGGATTTGCAAAACCTCCTTAGCATGTGTCACATGCTCCTCAAGCGACTTGCTATAAATAAGAATATCATCAAAATAGACAACAACACTTTTTCCGATAAGAGATCTCAAAATATGATCCATAATGCTCATGAAGGTGGATGGGTCATTAGATACGCCAAAAGGCATGAACAACCATACATAGAGACCAAGTTTGGTTTTGAAGGTGGTTTTCCATGCATCACCTTCCACCATGTGTATTTGATGGTAGCCACTAGGAAGATCGATTTTGGAGAAAATAGTGGCTCCAGTCAACTCATCAAGCATGTCATCAAGAAGTGGTATATTATGTCTAACATACCGTGATAGCATTGATTAGATGGCAGTCCATGCATAATTGCAATGTATCATCTGTTTTAGGAACAATAATGACGGGGTACGACACTTGGGATAGTGCTTACTTGGATCAAACCTTTGGAGACGCGTTGGTTGATTTGGTGTTCGATCCCCTTTATCTCCTCCAGGTTCGTCCGTTAGGCGGAGTGGTCTGGAAGAGGTGCGTCAGGTATGAGGTCAATGTGGTGTCCGATTCCGCGAAGAGGAGGTAGTCCATGAGGGAGATCTTCGGGAAACATGTCCTTGAATTCCTGCAATATGGCCATCAAAGAGGGAGGAATATTTGTCAAGTGATTAGTTTCTTGTGTTAGTCCCTTGCAAATGAGGACATAGTGCAAGATAGATGGGTTATTCCTCACGTCTCTCTTCTCACTTTTGGTGGCAAGAAGAACACTCTTAGGTTTTCCACTCGAGTTTGCCTTTTGGCTCTCACTCGCTATATGGTGGTTCTCTCGCTCACCACTCTTCTCACAAGTAGGTTGTGTGTCTTGCGCCCTTGCTAAAGTCTTTGCATTATCAGCAATTATCTGGCTAGGAGTCATTAGTTACAAAACACATGTCTTGTTAAGCCATTTGAAGGTATACACATTTGTGCGACCATCATGTAGAGAACCTTTGTCGAATTTCCACGATCAGCCAAGCAACATATGTAAAACCGTTATGGGAACCATATCACATTCTACCGTGTCCTTGTATGGTCCAATTGAGAATGTTACCGATACGGTGTGCTTGATCTTCACGGACCCTTGGTCACTTAGCCATTGGACATGGTATGGCTGCTTGTGTGGATGAAGGGTGAGGTTAAGCTTCTCACACAACTCGGTTCCTGCAAGATTGTGGAAACTCCCTCTATTGATGATAACTTTGATGGAATTCCCATTGATGCTGGCACGCGTTTGGAAGATGTTGGATCTTTGATCTTCATGTTCTTGGGCTTGAGTGGTCAAGATCCTTGTGACAAGAAGCGAAGGACTTGTGTCATGCTCACACATGAGGAGTTTTTAATCATCTTCCACATGTTGCCTTGCCATTGCTTCTTTGATCCTTGCATCAAATTCATCCTCACTCAAGTATTCCTTGTTGCCATTGTCATGAATGAACAAAACTTTCTTGTTTCCACATGTGGCTAGCTTGTGTCCTTTTACTCCACACTTGTAGCATTCATCGTTGAATGGCATGTCATCCTTTGTATGCTTGCCACTTGGGAGTGGTTTTCCTTGGGGAAGTGTGGGCTTGAAAGAAGTCTTGGAGGTACTTGAGGAGCTTCCATTGAAGGTTGTTGGTTGTAACATCCCAATATTTTCCTAATTTGGAATTTTAAAATAAAATGATTGAATTGTTTGATCTTCTTGAAACTTTTGGATGAAAAGAAACTTTCAGGATTTGTTTAGAATTTTCCCAAGACACATAAAAAAGAGTGGAATATCATGTCCATCCATTTGGTTGGAAAGTTTGAACAAATCTTGCTTGCCTTGCATTCATGATCCTTGCATCATGAATTCATGCCAATTCTTAGGTTAAAAAACCCATTTACAAAACCCTATTTTGAATTACCAAAATACTCCTACAAGAATACAAACAAGGATTTATCTCACTATTTTCAAACTAGAAAAAAGGAGACAAAAATGATCCTAAGATGATCTACTAATTTTTAGAAAATTTTAGAAACAATTTTCACTCCATTTGGAGTTAGAAAACAAAAGATATGAAATATATACTCAAATACAAGAAAAGAAAAAGAAAAAACCTAGACTAACCTAACCAGACCGACTGTCCATCTAGCATGTGTACTATCTACCACACGACCGAGCCCGCAGCCGGCCCAACAAGCAACAACAGCAGCTACCCGCAGCCGCGCCCTATCTGTACGGACCCACCCAGGTCATCTTCCCCTGTGCGCATGGGATGAACTCCTCCCAACCGAATCAAATCCTGAAGAAATCGGCCGATTCGGCATGAATCCTTGCCCCATATGCATGCCAAGACGCCCATATATACCTGGTAACTCTCCTCCGTCTACCCCTTCACAAAATCGGTGAAACCCTAGCTGTCATCAAGCTCCGCTCGATCTCGCTGGAAAACGGCTCGGGCACGATTCAATCTCGAGATTCCCGTACGCCCTTGCCCCTCTACTTCCCCCTGACCTTCATATATCGACCGACTGCTTTGTCCTAATTGGTTTTACCCTTCTTCAGCACCACATGACACGTGTGCAAGCTCGTCGGAGTCTCACCAGAGTTGTGTCGCTCCATCGGTGCCTCGTCATCCCTGCAGGAAGCAAACAACAACGTAGTGGCCACTCGCAAAGTCGCCATCCCCTTCTACACCTCTTCCACGGGTTTGTCGTCATCCTAAACCGCTGGATCACCACCAGCCTTGATCACCGACGCGTCTGCCGCCACCCACCGCCGGCGTGACGTCGCCCCCGGAGAAGCCCAGGAAGCTTCAGTCCTAGACCATCGGATCCTCATCTGGCGGTCTAGATTAGGTCCAGCCACGAAGGGGTATCAGCGAGTAAGGTTGCACCGCAAGGCTCCAGAGTGAGCTACCGCGTCAGTGCCCAGTCAGGTCAACGCCCAGTCATTAAATCCGTTTCTGAATTTAGATAAATAGCTAGAAAATTATGCAATCTTGCAAAAATTATATAAATAGATTTATAAGTCCAAAATTAGCGTATAATATACTGTTGAAAAGATAATTTAGCATAGAACACTACTTCATGATCAGATCTAATTTCCATAGTATAGTTTTTCGGTAATTATTTAATTGGTTAAATAGTGCTTTGGAGTATTTAAATTGTAGAAAAATAACCACAACTCAAAAAAATATAAATAATATTTCAACAGATTTGTAATTTTGTGCCCAATTTTATTCTAGTTTGACATCCGACTTTTGTTGAAGTTCTATTTTTGAGTAATTTAAAGTATTTTAACTTCTATTTAATTCACAGAAAAATAACTATATCACCAAATTTAGTGAAACCAATTTCTACGGTTTTGTTTCGATCATATATATCGAGGGAAAATATACACAAAAAATTTCGACACTATTTTATTAGATGATTTTGTAGAAAGCCTAAATTGTGTTGTTATAGTAATTAAATCATAAAACATATCTACAAATCCTTTTTGCGTGATTATAAATGATACCGGCTCTAAATTTAATTACCTATCCAGTGGTATTTAATTCATAATTTAATATTACAAAAACACTAGAATTTTTGTTAGAGTGTGTTAAACCCTATTTCAATCAATATAGTTCATTAATAAATTGTTTTATACATTAAATGCTTTTTCATGTGAATCATGTGTCATAATAGTGTTCCAAAAACTAAATACAACCATTGTGACATATTAAATCATTATGCATGTACTTGTTCATCTTTGTTTTACAGTGTGTTTGCAATGTTTCTATGTTTACAATTGTGTTGATTAGAATTACTTTATTTCCATGTTAGATTATTCGGAGAGTGCGTTTGCTACGGAGGAATACAATCGTCACACATATTATTAACATAAGGCAAGTTACAATTTTGTTCATATCCTTGTCCCATGTTTTTATACTACGCATGTTTTTACCTTCAAAACGTAGTATGCACATGTAGGATGTTTCAGTAGAAATATTTTACAAGAGTTTTACAGGTGCGATTTTGTTTTGTAGTATGCCATGAGTAGATTTATACTTAGGATTATTTCCTGTCCTAGGAGGAATCCTTGATTTTTTCTAAGTATTATGCTTGTGCTATGCTATATATAAAATATCGATGGGGGGTTCAAAGACATAATTTTTTTAGTATAAAAGCCCTCTTGAGTGAACCTTTTCCTATCAAAATCTACTTCAAAAGAAAACTAACTTTTCTTCTGGGTGGATTGGTTGTCGGGTCAACGAGTGGAATTTTGGTGGAGGACATCCGCCTAGGAACCAAAGAAGTCTGCCATGTTTCATAATTCAGAAGTTTCTAGTGCAACCACAATACAGGGTCTCTGTCTTGGCCTAGTACTTAGTGGGAAACCTCACCTGGGTACCACCAGTTGGAGGATTTTTGGCACGGGTGGATGCGAAAGGTAGAGGGGCTACTAAGGGAAAGCCTCACCATGGTATTATTTGTAAAAGGACTTGATCATGGATTGTGGGTAAAGTGAGCAAACTCGTGAGAGTAAATAATCTGCTCGATCAGCCATGTTCACAGAAAAAAACTTTGAGCATCTGAAGGATGGACCCTCTAAAGGATTTCCTCTCTCTTTTCAAACAGAAGTTTTCAAACCTTATGGCGTGTGTAATATGGCTAATAAGTGGGTTTTTGGGATACTTGGTGTGTAATATCCAAGTAGCTTGGTGTGTAATATCCAAGTGCCTTTGTGTGTAATATCCAAGTCCTTGTTCTAGTCAAACCTATATTACTTATCAAATCTTTACAAAGTAGGATAAAATATTTCTCTCTTCTTCTTGACTGATGAAAATTGGCTTTACGCAAATAAACCTCAAGCCTTTTGTCAGCCTATGCATGTAGAGATAGCCAAGTATTTTTCTTCATAGTGTAATTTGCCAATACATTCAAAGTATTGACCAACTTGTTTGGCTACACGTTTCATGTGCAGAATTCGGAGATCGTTGAAAGGTGCACTAGGATCAAGGGTCTTCATTCAACTAGCCCGTGGCGTTGATGGGACTCCAAGTTGTATTATTTCGCTTCTATTGTACTAATGTAGAGTCTGGATTATTCGATTCATGTAATAAAGACTTGTGGTTTACATGATATTTCATCGACTATGAGTGCTAGCTAATTATCCAGGGACTAGCATGTTAATTATAGGGACTTAGGATCATTATCGATCCTAGGTAACTACATTGGTATAGCGATTGAGGCTTTCTTATAGATGAAGTACGTCATGGGCTTGTTGCATTTGATGCCCTCTTGTACTTCACGCTCGGCTTTTGTTGCAATGTGCACAAGCTCAACCATGTTGTTGTACTTTTGGAACTCTACGATGCACTTTATTGGGTGGTTCAAGATGATGAGGAAACATGCCATTGTTTTCTCATCGCGCTCTTAAATGTTGCCACGGATCATGTTGAGCTCTTGTTGCTTGATGTCCTCTTCCACAGTCTTTTTCCCTTGGTTTAGCGATTGTAGCTTGTTGAATAGGTCATGTGTGTATGCATAGGAACAAAGTGGGATCTCATATGAGACTTCATGTCATGCCAAGTGGTGATTGGAGGCTCTTCTCTTGCGTCACGACCAACTTGGACTTGTTACCACCAGAGGTTGGCATAATCATCGAACTCAAGCAAATCCATGTTGACCTTCTTCTCATCACTATAGTTGTGCATTCGGAAGATTTTTCTAGTTTGAGCGACCATGAGAGATATTCTTCGGGATCATTCGAACCAGTGAACTTGGGCATGATGAATTTGAGCTTGCCAAAGGTTGCTTCCTCATTTCGGTCACGGTAGAGGTTGTTGCCATGATGGTGACGGTCTTCATCGTCCATGCAATCATTGCGACGAGCTTGTTGACCTTGTTGATGCACTTGCAGCTGAGGAGCTGCATTTGGAGGTGGTGGAACTTGCTTCTCACAATGTTGTTTGGGATCTTGCTCTTGCGCTTGGCATGGTTTTTGACGAGTTTGAGGCACTTGGGCCTCACGAGGATGATGAGGATGTGGAGCCTCTAACCACGGATGTTGGTGAGGGGAGGCTCATTCCTCGGTTGTCGACGTAGATTAGGCACATGGGCCTCTTAGTGAAGATCATGGTCAAGAGCCTCTTGCCGCAGTTGGGGTCCCTCCACATGTACCATTCGATGCGTGATGTTATGGAGGAGGCTCGTCATGGTGGACATGGTGGCGGCATGTGATACATTGCAAATGTATCTATAATTTTTGATGTTCCATGCTTGGTTTTATCTGCTTTCTTATGTTTTGTCCACACTTTGGAGTACTTTTCATTTGATTTCTTGGACTAACCTATTAACAAGATGCCACAGTGCCAGTTGCCTGTTTTCTGCTGTTTTTGGTTCCAAGAAAGTTAGAAAAATTGAATATTCTCGGAATTGGACGGGACAAAAGCCAAAGTCAATATTTCACCGAGGGGAACACAGAGCCAGAAGACGAGACAGAGAGGGGCAGGGGCCAGCCACACCATAGGGTGGCGCGGGTCCCCCTTGGCCGCGCCACCAGGTGGTGTGGGCCCCTCCGGCCTCCACCGACCTTGCCCTTTCGCCTATAAGAAGCCCCCGATGCGAAAACCCTAAATCATCCAGCCTCCAGCCACGAAAAGTTCCACAGCGCCGCCGCCACCGAAGGGGAGATTTGGGGGACATAAAGTCTCTGTTCTGGCACCCTGTCGGGACAGGGAAGTGCCCCTAGAGCCATCTCCATCGATATCCACCACCATCTCCATCACCATTGCTGATTCCCATGAGTAGTTCTCTCTTGAGGCTAAGGGTTCTACCGGTAGCTATGTGTTCATCTCTCTCTATGCATGATCATATTGTGATCATGAGCTTGTAATCTATAGATCTACCTTGCTACTCAAGTGCTTTAATAGATCTCTGCTCTCCCCATGTGTGTGAAAGTGACAGCGTGCATACCATGGTGGCACTTAGGCTAGAGATTACAAATACTTGTTATGAGTTATATTTGGAGTTGGATGTCTTTATGAAATTGTGGTGTTTGTTGGAACCATCTAGATCTCAAGTGTAGTGACCTTGGATTGAGTAAGGATCCTAAGTCCCTGTGATTAACATGCTAGTCCCTAGATCATTAGCTAGCACTCACAGTCGATGAAATATCATGTAAAACACAAGTCTTTATTACATGAATCGAATAATCCAGAGTTTACATTATTACAACAGAAGCAAAACAAATACAACTTGGAGTCCCATCAATGCCACATGCTAGTTGAGTGAAGACCCGCGATCCTAGCGCACCTTTCAACGATCTCCAATTTCTACACATAAAACGTGCAGCCAAACGAGTTGGTCAATACTTTGAATGTATTGGCAAATTACACCAAGGAAAGAATAAAACTAACTCTACATGCAAAGCTAGAGTAGGCTTTGTGGTTTATTTGCATAAAGCCAACTTCACAAAGTAAGAAGAAAAGAGGAAGAATTTTACCCTACTTTGTAAACATTGTTTAAGTAATATAGGGTCGAATGGAACACGAGGATATTACTCACCAAGTGCCCAAACAACCTAACACTTGGATATTACTAACCAAGTTCCCAAGATCCCACCCATTAGCGATATTACTCACACCATGGGGTTTTAGAAAAACTTTGGAAAGAGAGAGGAAGATCCTTCAGAGGCTCCATCCTTCAGATGCTCAAAATGTTCTTTTCCGTGAACTCGGCTAATCGATCAGATTGCAATACTCTCGAGAGGTTCTGCACTTTCCCCACAATCCACGATCAAGTCCTTTTACAGACAAGACCATGGCGAGGCCTTCCCTTAGTAGCCCCTCTACCAGCTGGATCCAACCGTGCCAAGAACCTCCAAATGTTGGTACCCCAGTGAGGTTTCCCACTAAGTACTAAGCCAAGACAGAGCCCATATGTATTGTGATTGCACTGGAAGCTTCTGAATTCTGAAACATGGCAGACTTCTTTCATTCCTAGGTGGTCGTCCTCCACCAAAATCCCACTCGTTGTCCCGACAACCATTCCGCCTAGAAGAAAACTTAGTTTTATTTTGAAGGGGGTTTTGGAGAAGAAAAGTTTGCTCGAGAGAGCTCTCATACTTAGAGAAATTTTGAGTCTTTTGAACCCCCCAACGGTACTTAGTATATATATTGCGTAGCAAGCAAACTTAGCAAAACAGGGAATCTAATAGGACGGAAATTCCTAAGTATAAAGTTACTCATGGCATACTACAGAACCGCACTTGCAAAAATAGTAATAAGAAAATCTACTAAAGACCTACACATGCATACTACAAGATTTGAAGAGTAAAACATACATAGTTAAAAACTGGGACATAATATGTACAAGTGGTGTAACTTGCCTTATGTTGATAATATGGTGATGATTATATTCCTCCTTAGAGACCGCATTCTTCGAACAATCTAACGCGGGGATAAAAAAAATTCCAATCAACACAATTGCAACATAGAATACAACAATGATGATCACAAACTTTCATGATGATTTAATATTAGTTCTTTGAATGGTATTAGATCATATGATGCATGTAGGAGATCATTTCATGCAATAGGGTATTCATTATTAAATCTTGATGACCAAATAAGAGGTTTTACTAGTTCTATTGCAACTACTGTCCTAATTGTCGAATTAAATTATGTTATAGGTTTTACTAGATAGAGGACAATAATATGAACCAGTAGGAATTGGATTCATCCTAAACAGAGTTGTAAATCTTTTTCTATGATTTAATTACTATTTAATAGAGTTTAAATCATTTAAAGTATTTACTTCGTCAAAAATTAGCTATAAGATCAGATCTGTAATCTACATGAAATTGTGAAACCAGAGACATATTATTCATATTTTTCCGATCAATAAACAATTTATTTTGAATTTAATAGTCTAAATGGCCATTAAAACTAATTAAATTACTACAGTAGTTATACACTACGAAAATTATATATAATAGAATATTAATGTCGTATATTATATTATGAAACCATAGATACTTTACTTTCATTTTTCTGATCTACAAATAATTTACTATGATTTATTTAGTATAAAAAGGCTGTTAAACCAATTAAACTTCTACACTAAAACTATACTGTAAAACCTATTTATAATCTTGTATTAATATTCCACATATTTTTGTGAATCCATAGGTATATTATTTATAATTTTTGGACATGTAGTTCTTTTTCTATGAATTTTACAATATCTATCTATTTTCTGCCCTTTTTATTCTATTTTAAAAAAAGGCGCTTACTGGGCACTGATATGCTGACCTGGCGATGACTATCACGATGTAGCACTGACGATGCAAGGCTGACGCAATGGACAACGTGGCGTGATCTTACTCGGCGATACCCCTTCGTGGCTGGATCTAATCTAGACCGCCAGATGAGGATCCGATGGTCCAGGACCGAAGCTTCCTCAACTCCGACGACGGGCGGCGACCGGCAGCGACGCGGCTCAGGTGGTGGTCGTGGGTGGTGCTCTGGTGGTCTACGGCGACGGGGACGAGTTGCACGGGGCTCGGAGCAGGATGGGAAACCCGATAGAGTCCTTTCCGTGGACCTCTATTTCCTCTGCGGACGGTGAACGACGGCTGGACATGCTTGGCTTTCCGCGGCTCCGACGAGAAATCCTAGGCTACCTACTACATTATAGAGAGGGAAAAATGGGTTACACGAAGTGGTAGATCAAGCGGAGTAGACAGGGGTAAAGAGGGAGGCTCGAAGTGCTCTGAATCATCATCAACCTCGACCTCCTGGAGCTTCGGCGGCGGCGGGTTCGAGATCAGATGTGGCAGCCAGGGTTTCGTGATTTTCAGAAAGGAAACAACGAGGAGGGAGTGCGGGGGATATATGGGGGCATTTTCGTGGAGAGGGGGCAAGGAGAAACAACACGGAATCGACGAGATTCTTCCGGAGTTCGTTCGGTGCTGAAGAAAAGCTCGCCGTGGTCATCGCGTCAGGAGGAGGGAGGAGACCGAGGTGGGGCCCGTTTGTCAACGTCTAGGAGAGGGCCAGAGGCTGCGGGCTGCGTGGTGTCGCTTGCTGGGCCGGTTGCGGGCTGTGCGCAACTGGGGCGTGCGGTAGGTAGGGTACGGGCTGGCTCCGGCTGGCCCGTTTAGGTCAGGCTTAGTTTTTTTCTTTATTCTTTTCTGTTTTAGTATTTCTTGTATAACTTTTTCTTTATAACTCTAAATGAGCTTAAATTTGTTTCTAAATTTTTGTAAATTCAAAGTACACACCATGAGCATCATAAGAACTGTTTTTGGTCATAGAAAATTTATCCCTATGCCATTATGCAAGTCATTAGATGGTTATTCAGGGAAAACCAACTGGGGTCTTTGATTAAAGATTTGCATGATGCAATGCAAACTAAAAGCTTTGGATCTTTACAGACTTCCCAATCAATTAGATGGTCATATAACTCATTCTTTTAATGTGGTTTACTGAAATTTCAAACAATGAAACAAAAGTTTCTTTTTATTCAGAAATTTCAACAAGATCAAACAATTACATCAACTTATTAATTTAACATTCCAAAATAGGGAAATTTTTGGGACGTTACAGAATATCACCCTTAAAAGGAATCTCGTCCTCGAGATTCGAGAAGGCTAGAAAGAAATAGGTTCGGGATACACTAGGGTACTACCACCTTTACACTAACAAGTTGTAGCATCTCATCTGTCTAACATCTGTAATGCTACATGGTTTAATAATAAAATGCTACTTCCTACATATAATTGTTGCATCATAATTATATCATGCTCATCTCATCATGCCACATTGCATTTGAGCATCATATAAAACCCTTTTTCATTTGGTTCTTATCTCATATGCACTATTAATTGTATTTGCATCTTGATACATTGTATTTGGTTCTTGATGAATGCTTGATGCCCAAGTTGAGTTGGGGGCATATCTTTTATTAACTCCACCACCTTTCTTGTCACCACCCCATTATTCCACCATCCAACTATATGTGAGCCTTGCAAATTATTTGGTTTTACCTCTAGCTCATGTGGGTTGGGATGGATCCACTTACAATTCCACATGCCCCCATATATGCATCATGTTGTTTTCACATTATTGATATATGGAGGGCCACATGGCCACCTTTGCATGCTAAGTAAGTAGTTTCCTTGTCTAGCTTCCTTATGGTTTGAATTAGAATAAATGCTCATATAAGAATATAATTTTGGCCATATTATGCTTAGTGGTTCACACACACAAGCTTGGCCACCTTAAATCCATGTGGTAAACAAGCTCTCTTTTCTTTTGTTGGTCCTTATTCCAAAATTTGGGAATCTTGCTTATATAATTGCCATGAGATATTCTAGTGGTTTTCACTACTAGAGGAAGCATTTACAATTTATGCATGGGCCATGCAAGATCATCATCCACTCTCACTTTTTGGCTTTTTATTTGATTTTTGAGTGGAGCATGGTTCTTTTGGAATCAAGTCAAGTTGCTCAAGTTTGTTTGAACTCCACCTTTCTAGGGGCATATACTCCTTGGCTTTTGTTAAGCATCATGGCATGCTTATATTACATGTTGTATATGTCTTTTTCCTTAACCAAGATCCTTTCTCTCTTACCCCAAAACCCTATCCCTAACCTCACCTCCAAAACCTCGACACCCCCATGCATGTCACCACCTTTTCCACCTCTCGATCTTTGGATGGATGGTTTGTATTTGCTTGAGTCATACTCATTTGAATCCATTCAAGTACAAATTTTATTCTCTATCCATCCTACCTAGCTCACCTCAAACTCTAAACCTACACATCTCTAAACCTAGCTACACTCACCTCACCACCCCCTCCATCTGTGGCCACCAAACCTTGTGGTTTGGCTCGGCAAGGCCACCACCCCACCCTAGCTACCCCTCTCGAGCCATCCCCTCTCCCTTGCCCTAGTCGAGCCAATCTTCCCTTTCCCCTTTGCCCCTCTCAACCTTGTTGTCCAAAGGCCCCACTGAGCCACACCTGCTCCATGCCATCTGGTCCCAGCTGCGGCCTCTCCCCAGGTCTCCTGCGCCTAGTCAATCGCGTGTGAGAGGAGAAAAGGTGGCCACCACTACCTTTTTCCCAACCCTCGGCAAGCCCCATGTGCACCCTTACCCTTGCCCTTATCTACTCCCTCCCCTGCCGTGCAACACCTAGAGATCTCCCAGGGCTCTGCCCAGCTCCTTGCCACCCTATCCGCCTGCTACCTTCCCCTCTCTCTTCCATCACCAACCCACCGTCGGCTTCGGCACGCCACCACCATAACAAGGAGGAGGGCGAGGCGTTTGGCGTTGGGGAAGACCCAGGCGAGCACCTTCATCATCCCAGTACATGGCGACGAGAGGAGGAGGCCCTGTACACGCTGCAGACCGACGAGTCCGAGCAAAACCCTAGATGCGGGCCGCCAGCTTCACCGTCGATCCCCTGCGCCCTAGGCCAAACCACCACCATCAACCTCCCCGCGGTGAGTCTCTGCGCCTCCCAGACATCTCCTCTGGCATCTTCTCTTCCTGGACACGTAGATCGCTCCGTCGAGCACTCTCTGTGCATGGCGTCGTTGCCGCCGTCCCGCCACGGTAGCCTCAACTGGCCGCGTCGTCGTTAACCGGCATCCAACCCGAGCCAGCCCCAGCGGTAACAGCCGCCTACGCGTGCGCTGCGTCGCAGGATCGATCCCCCACAGCGCCCTGTTTCCGCAGGCGCATCAGTTTCGTCAGAAATGCTGGGAAGAACAACAGTAGCGCGGGGCTGTTTTCCAGTTATCCCCCTGCGTTTT
This sequence comes from Avena eriantha, assembly GCA_910589775.1. Classification (NCBI taxonomy): domain Eukaryota; kingdom Viridiplantae; phylum Streptophyta; class Magnoliopsida; order Poales; family Poaceae; genus Avena; species Avena eriantha. The sequence continues at coordinate 67,630,822 of OU342746.1, read as the reverse complement.
TGTTTGCGTAACCGCAGTCCTTCCCAGGCCCACATGTCATCTGCTCCGGCGTTTTTACAAAAAGGCACCTAGACTGATTGGGTTCTCAACCCGCACTCCCCAGCTGCGCCACGTGGCCGCGCCCTGTTCGCGCGCCCGCGTGTGGGCCGGCGAAACCGTTGACCCCACCTATCTGTCACCCCGGCTAGACGACCCCGCGGTGAGAAAAGCTCTGCCGCGTGTCGTTTTCCGCCAGCTCAGCGCGAGCCCACCCATCAGCGGCTGTGGCTAGATCTCTCTCAGTACAAAAAGTCCTGCGTCCTTTTCTGTTTAATAAAAATGTTTTTCAGTTTTTGTTTAATATGTTTTAATATCCAGAAATTAATAACTTTTTATTGATAAATCCAAATAATACAAATAATATATGTTTTTGAATTAGAAAAATGTGAGGAATTCAAATATGCTATTCAAAATAATGTTTGACTAATTTAAATTTTCGAAATTGTTTAAATTGCAATAAAAATGCCTTTTTCTCAGTTAATTAATAACTTTAATTCTATAGCTCCAAATTTGACAAATAATATGTCTAAATCAATCAGCGCGACGAGCCCGTTCTGTTTATGCATTCCATGTTATGAATTGAAGAATGCATCATAGAAATATTAAATAATCAGAACTGTTTATGGTAATAAAACTTGGCCAAATAATTAATAAAATGATTTATTCTTGCCCACACACCTCACCCTTGCCATGTTACTTTATTGTCATGTAAATTGTGCATCATTCATCATGGCATGCTTGGTTGCTGGACGCATTTTATTTTTATGCTTGTGCATTTTATTTATGTTGGCCCTTGTTTGTTTGGTTCTTCTTTCGAATAGACGCCGAGCAGGGGAATTATCAGGAATCCCAGGAGTACCACCCAGATCCATCTCTCGTTTCAACTGAGCTGCCAGACAAGCACTACCACATGCTTGCATACATATAGTGCCTATTGCTTCTATCTTATTCTTGCATCATTGAGTCGCGATTGCATTAAACTCAATCCCAAGTATTGCATGGCCTTTACTTTTAAACCCCACCGAAGCTTGTTCCTCCATCCTATGAGCCATTACTACAGGAGTTGCTCGAGCCTTGCGAGTCGTAGAATTGCATCTATAGGGTTTGTGAGTGTCTGATGGATAACGAGGTACCTAAACAACTTAACCTGAGTAGTAATGGGATAACTAATGAAAGAGGTACTGGTGAGCAATATCTGTTATTTGGTTTTTCATGCTCACTTGTGTCCCGTAGGACCCCGAGTACTTGATACCTGTTTCTTGACTATTCGCACTATCCACATACGGGAGACTCTATGAATCCCCTTTGCATGATCTTGATTCGCATTTATTTCTTGGGGCCACAAAGTAGTTTGGGGCTTTATTACTATCTTATACTTATGCCATGTTTTACCGCTTTATTTATGATTGTGCGTGGAGCACCTGTACTTTTAGGATTGGTGGAGTGTTTTCGCGGTATCGACAAGCCCAATCACACTTTCGGGTTCCCAATCGTTTACAGCCATTGGCGCAAACCTTGGGTCCGTCTCGGAGCCGGCCAACTTCGTTGCGGGTAGCTTAATGGGGTGGCCCCCTGAAATAATTTATGAATCATGTGATTGCTTTGTCGTGGGCCTCATTGGGTTTTGATTTGGTTTTTCCGAGGTCGATCGTGTGTGTGTTGCTATTTGTGCACCCCTGCAGGGTAAATCTTTTGAAAGCCGTGTCCGCGGTTATAGACAACTTGGAGCACAGTTTCTCGATCATAGACAAGTATAACTAAAGTATCGTCTTTAATTTGACTAAATATCTGACTAGTAATTAGTGCAATATTCACGGAATGATCAATAAAACTGCCAACGGATGGGTTGTTCGTCCGCTTTCTTGTTGGTAAGCGAGAAGGAGGATGGATCTGTTACTTTATACTGTTACAACTGTTGTTTCTAATTAACGGACATCCGCCTATCTTTGGTTAGGCGGATGATTAGCAAGTATCTATAGGCTTGTTAGTTATTATCTTTTGCTGCAATTGCGTAACCCAGGTATATGTCCCCTTTAGAGGCATAAAGACTTGCTGAGTACTCCTAGGGTCTCACACGATAAATTGTTTGATTCAGATGAATAGGCGTATTCGCAAGATGGATACTGGGTGGAGGAGACATATGATGTTGGCAACGATCACTCGGTGTAGAGATTCCGGGGATGGGGATCCGTGAGATCTGTGGGCGGGATGTTCTTATTTATGTGGCATCTTATGCCGATTTGGCTCTTATCCGTACTCGGATCTTGTTTCCCGCTTCCGCTTGATACTCTGTTGATTGGTGTATGAGGAGCTATCCTACACTATTATCCCTATCTAGGATATTTGGATCTTGCCGTATGGCATTGCAATATTTTATTTCTTTTAGATGGTATGGCTCCGAGAACTGTTGTAAGGTAGCTTGCATACATACTCACTTGTGTATGTATTTTATCTCTTCGCCTGTTGCCTACGCCACTCGCTCTTGTCCCGATGTTCTTGGAAGTGGTTAGGGTAGTCGACGGGCCTACACGTGGGTGGCCCTGGCCCCCGCTGTAAAATCCTTAACCACTTTTGGTTCATCCAGGCTTGAACTTAGAGCGTAGGGTCCGAGGTTGTTACAATTGGTATCAGAGCCATCCCGCCCTTCAGGGTCTCAGCCAAAATGGTCGTTGTCAGTCTAGCAAATATTTTGGTAGTTATGTATACTAGGGAAAAACAAAACGTGAGAGTAGGACTGCTTCCACTTTTCTTCTTACCCACCCACCCACCCTTTTCTGGTAAGGAAGTGTAACGTTTTCAATCCTCTTCTAAAATTCAAACTAGGATTCACGTGTTCTGGGTTCCGTAGTACCATAGGTTGTGTGAGTGTGTGTGTGGGTAATCCCTTGTCTATCTGTTGCATCCAACTTGTTGTCGCTATCTGCCTTTTGGTTATCAATTGTTGGTACATTCCATACCGACAGGCTTTTCTAAACCGACGTGATCTATCTGATTCGTTGTAAACCGACGCGATCTGTCTTACTCTTTGTTATCCGACGCTATCTTGTTAGGGGTGTTTGTTTTCTGTAGTTGCTAATCTTTAGGTTCATCTTAAGAAGGAAGAGAGTCGGGATATGTGTTTTACTTATTCATGTGGGGAGTAATGATTTGAGTGCGGGATGGAGTCGCGACCATACCACTACTTTTATCATTCGCTCTTGTATATTGAATTGGTAGAGTTACTAATTTTGATTCGTTAAGTGGTTTTGTGCATATAGTGGTATTTTAATGCCGAAATTTGCGGAATTTTTTTCTTTGATAGCTTTGTGTACCACACTCCTTGTTTAGTCGTGTGCGATATGCTTACTATCTTCTAGGTGCTTTGAACTTTGTTGATATCTTAATATCATCTTAGTAAATTGTATCCTTTAATCTTGGTTAATTCCATTTTGGTACTATTTTGGATTATTATTATTCTCCATTATGGTACTGACTTGAGTTTTATATCAATCACAGGATGGCACCACCACGCCGTACTGGGGGCTGCGTTGGCAAGTATTGCTAATGCCTTGGGAACAATGCAACAGAACCAACAACGCTTTGAAGAAAGTGTCAGGAGGAATGAGTTTGTCCCGCTACCTCCACCCCCCAAGCGAGGAGACATCAAGGGCTTTCTGAAGTTTAACCCACGCCACTTTGAGGTGTCTGATCAGCCACTGGATGCTGATGATTGGCTTCGTGAGATGTCAAGGTTGCTGATGACTGCTGATGTTCCTGAGCAAGAATGGGTAAAATGTGCCACTCACCTTTTGAAGGGAGACGCAACTCTATGGTGGGAGAATTACCTGAAGGAAAACCACTCTGGTTTTAGCCTACTTGGGAGCAGTTCACTGGGTTTTCAAAGAGCAATACCTGTCAGAAATTGTCATGGAAAGGATGAAGGAAGTGTTTCTCAACCTCAAGCAGGGCAATGACAATGTCAATACCTATATCAGAAACTTCATGAATCTTTCTCGGTATGGTGGCGATGAGATCTCTGATGACAAGAAGAAACAAAAGAGGTTCAGGCAAGGGCTCAATGCATCTATCAAATATGCAATCACTCATGCAAGGCCGGGGTCTTTTCTAGAACTCCAACATACGGCTCTATAGGAAGAAGCCAGTAGGCAAGTGTTCGAAGAGTCCAAGAAACACAGTCGTGACGCAGCAAGCTCTTCAACTATGACAACTCCTTCTAAGCGCCGCGTGTGGGTTCCTAATACCGCACCGCCGCTCCCGGCTCCACCAAGACCTTCAAGCTACGCGGCAAGGCCACCAAACTCCTTCAACATTGCTCCTAGGGGCTACAACCACAACTACCCTGGAGCGCCTGGTGGAGTCCCTGGCTACGCTGCTCCACGTCCACCTGGTGCTTGTTACACTTGTGGGAACACTGGGCATAAACGCTAGAGTTGTCCCATGAACAACAAAGCTCTTCCTCCTCCACCTCCAAGACCTGCATCAAGTTCTTCTATGGTTCGTGCACCTCCACCTCGGGCTCTCAACATCAACACCAAGCCCGGGTCCACTGTTGCTCGCGCCAACTGTGTCAACGTTGCTCAAGCTGAACATGCACCTGGAGTTGTGATGGGTACGCTCCCCGTTAACTCAGTCCCTGCACGAGTTTGTTTGATTCTGATGCATTGCATTCTTTTGTTTCTCACAAGTTTGCACATGAGCATGATCTGGCTATGGGTCCTCTATTGCATCGTCTCATGGTACAATCTCCTGGATCAAACATGAGGGCTTCTCATATCAGCCATGGCAATCAAATTGAGATTGGTGGCTCTTCGTTCCCGGCTTCCTTAATCATTCTGGGAAATTCTAACATTGATGTTATCTTGGGCATGGATTGGTTAACAGCAAATGCAGCTGCGATTGATTGTGCTGAACGCTCGGTTTCTCTGAAAATTCCCGAAGGCCATATAGTCTATTCTCCAAGTCTGACTCCTGCAATTCAGCTATTCTCTTTGTCTGCTCTGAATGATGATGCTATGGATGCTATTCAGAGTGTTCCCGTGGTCTATGAGTTCCCATATGTTTTTCCTGAAGAGTTACCAGGTATGCCTCCTGACCGAGAGGTCCAGTTTGTGATTGAGCTTGAACCTGGAACCGCTCCTATCTCCAAGCGGCCTTATAAAATGGGTCCTGCTGAGTTGGCTGAACTCAAACGTCAGCTTGATGAACAAGAGAAGTTGGGTTTTATTCAGCACATCACTTCTTCTTGGGGTAGCCCAACCATCTTTGTGAAGAAGCGAGACCGCACTGATCGACTTTGTGTTGATTACCGAGCTCTCAATGCAAAAACCATCAAGAACAAATATCCCCTTCCACGGATTAATGATCTTTTCGATCAGCTAGCTAGAGCTGTAGTATTCTCTAAACTTGACTTGAGAAGTGGATATCATCAAATCAAGATCCACAAGGAAGATGTTCCCAAAACAGCTTTCACCACCCGCTATGGCCTGTATGAGTACACGGTCATGTCTTTCGGTCTCACCAATGCACCTGCCACCTTCTCGAGGCTTATGAACTCGGTTTTCATGGAGTATCTTGATAAGTTCGTCGTGGTCTATCTGGATGACATTCTAGTCTATTCTAAGTCAAAGGAAGAACATGAAGAACACCTTCGGTGTGTCCTAAACAAGCTTCGTGAGAACCGCCTGTATGCAAAGTTCTCCATGTGTGAATTTTGGCTTCGCGAAGTCACCTATCTTGGCCACGTCATCTCTGCTAAGGGCATTGCCGTCAACCCAGAAACTGTTCGGACAATTGTTGAGTGGCTTCCACCCAAAAATGTCAAAGAAGTTCGGAGTTTCCTTGGTTTGGCTAGTTATTGCCATCGCTTCATTCAAAACTTCTCGAAGATTGTGAAGCCTCTTACCGAACTCCTCAAGAAAGGCAAGAAATACCTTTGGTCTCCTGCATGTCAAGCTAGCTTTGAAACACTCAAAGAGAAGCTCACTTCCACACCAGTCTTGATTCCTCCAGATACATCAAAGCCTTTCTAGATATTCTGTGACGCCTCCTTGCAAGGATTGGGTGCGGTCCTCATGCAAGAAAAGCAAGTCGTTGCTTATGCTTCCCGTTAGTTGAAAACTCATGATCTCAACTATCCAACACATGATCTTGAACTTGCAGCGGTTGTCTTCGCCTTGAAAGTATGGAGGCACTACTTGCTTGGAAACCGTTGTGAGATCTTTTCTGACCACAAAAGCCTGAAGTATATCTTCACTCAGCCGGACCTCAACCTGCATCAAAGGAGATGTATTGAAGCAATTAATGACTTCGATCTCACCATCAACTACACTCCTGGCAAAGCAAATGTGATGGCCGATGCTCTCAGCCGGAAAGCTTATGTCAACAACCTCATGATGGAAGAACAACAGCCTCTCTTGTGCGAGGAATTCCGCCAACTCAACCTTGAGATTGTGCATCAAGGGTATCTTCGAAATCTTCTGGCAACCCCTCTCTTGGAAGAAAAAGTTCGCTCCATTCAACCTGGTGACCCTTACACTAAAAACATCATCTCTAAGATTCAGCTTCCGAAGTATGAACCTTTCCACCTTGATGACCAATGCACTCTATTCTTTAAGCACCGGATGTTTGTTTCAAAGTATCCGGGTTTGAGAGAGCAAGTTCTTAAAGAAGCTCATGATTCTGTTCTTTCTATCCACCCTGGCAGCACTAAGATGTACATGGACCTGAAAACACAATATTGGTGGCCTGGATTGAAACGATATTGTGCCAAGTATGTCTCGGAGTGTGATGTCTGCCGCAGAGTTAAAGCTGTTCATCAAAAACCTTCTGGCCTTCTTCAACCATTGAAGCCTCCGGAATGGAAATGGGAGAAAGTAGAGATGGACTTCATAACTGGTTTTCCAAGGTCGTAGAAGGGCAACAATGCAATCTTTGTTGTCATTGACAGGCTCTCAAAAGTGGCTCACTTATTCCCCGTCAAGGAAACAATTTCAGCAATTCAGTTGGCTGAGCTCTATATCAACAGAATTGTCTCTCTGTATGGGGTTCCTCTTGAGATCAGCTCAAACCGTGGAAGCATCTTCACTTCCAAGTTCTAGGGAAGTTTCCAAAATGCTTTGGGAAACAAAGTTGAACTTCAACACAGCTTACCACCCTTAGTCACAAGGGCAAGTTGAAAGGATCAATCAGATTCTGGAAGATATGCTCCGTGCTTGCGTCATCTCTTTTGGCATGAAGTGGGAAGAATGCCTTCCATATGCCGAATTCTCCTACAACAATAGCTTCCAGAAGAGTCTAAAGATGGCACCGTTTGAGGTTCTCTATGGCCGCAAATGCAGAACTCCGATTGGTTGGTCGGGCGCAGGTGAAACAACATTATTTGGCCCTGACATTGTAACTCAAGCGGAGGAGAAGGTTCACATCATTCTCGAAAACCTGAAGGTTGCTCAAAGTCGTTAGAAGAGCAACTATGACAGAAAGCACACGGACATGGAGTATGTCCCGGGTGATCTCGTTTACCTTCGTGTCACTCCCATGAGAGGCACGCGCCGTTTTGGTATCAAAGGGAAGCTGGCTCCTAGATACATCGGTCCGTTCAAAATTCGTGGAAGAAGAGGAGAAGTTGCTTATGCTCTTGAACTCCCTGAAAAACTCAAGGTCCATGATGTTTTCCATATCTCTAAACTCAAGAAGTGCTTCAAGGATCCCGGCAGGACCATGGACCATGAGTTATCAATCTCCAAGAAGACCTGACTTATCAAGAACACCCCACAAAATTCCTAGAATGCGCAGATAGAAAGACTCGCAACAAGTCTATCAAGTTTTGCAAGGTGCAGTGGTCACACCATTCCGTTGATGAAGCCACTTGGGAACGCGAGGATGAGCTCCGTGCCAAGTATCCTACCCTCTTCGTGTCTTCTTCTTCTTCCTAGAATCTCGGGGCGGGATTCCTGTTTAGTGGGGGAGAGTTGTAGCATCCCATCTGTCTAACATCTGTAATGCTACATGGTCTAATAATAAAATGCTACTTCCTACATATAATTGTTGCATCATAATTATATCATGCTCATGTCATCATGCCACATTGCATTTGAGCATCATATAAAACCCTTTTTCATTTGGTTCTTATCTCATATGCACTATTAATTGTATTTGCCTTTTTGATACATTGTATTTGGTTCTTGATGAATGCTTGATGCCCAAGTTGAGTTGGGGCATATCTTTTATTAACTCCACCACCTTTCTTGTCACCACCCCATTATTCCACCATCCAACTATATGTGAGCGTTGCAAATTATTTGGTTTTACCTCTAGCTCATGTGGGTTGGGATGGATCCACTTACAATTCCACATGCCCCCATATATGCATCATGTTGTTTCCACATTATTGATATATGGAGGGTCACATGGCCACCTTTGCATGCTAAGTAAGTAGTTTCCTTGTCTAGCTTCCATATGGTTTGAATTAGAATAAATGCTCATATAAGAATATAATTTTGGCCATATTATGCTTAGTGGTTCACACACACAAGCTTGGCCACCTTATATTCATGCACGCTCTTTTATTTAGTCCATGTGGTAAACAAGCTCTCATTTCTTTTGTTGGTCCTTATTCCAAAATTTGGGAATCTTGCTTATATAATTGCCATGAGATATTCTAGTGGTTTTCACTACTAGAGGAAGCATTTACTATTTATGCATGGGCTATGCAAGATCATCATCCACTCTCTGTTTTTGGCTTTTTATTTGATTTTTGAGTGGAGCATGGTTCTTTTGGAATCAAGTCAAGTTGCTCAAGTTTGTTTGAACTCCACCTTTCTAGGGGCATATACTCCTTGGCTTTTGTTAAGCATCATGGCATGCTTATATTACATGTTGTATATGTGATGAGGATATCTACGGGGATTATGATGATTCTGACTGCCTGAACTGGAAGGAAATACTGAGTCAAATCAATAATGACTATCAGGTGAATTCATTCTTAATTGAACCTGATGTTTTACTTAATGAGAACTTTATACTACCTAAGTCTATGCATCTTTGTATGATCAGGTTTATTGATAACACAAGTGTTGCGCGAGGAGGAGGAGAGTTGCAGCAAGAAGGACAAGCGCTGATTTCCAATATCAACAAGTGCGCGAGGGAGGAGCGGGATGCAGGCGCACTAGGACGCAATGAGGAAATCACGTATGAGCAAGAGAGAGAGATGGCGCACCAAGAATTACATGTTTGAGGTGTTCCACGACGTTTGGACTGCGTGCCAATAAGGCCAAACCCATATATGGGTCGGTATGTATCAGTTTGAGTCGAACCGAGTCAGTTTGGGCCAAGTTATGGCTGTTTTTAGGCCCGTTTAGAGGGGAGGACGCCCCAGCCCTCATATAAACCTCCGTAGCCGTCACAAGTTAGGTTTTTTAGACCACGTTAAAATATTTTGGAGTTGTTTCTTTCATAGAACCTCTGGAATTACCCTGTGTTCGAATCTGCCAACTATAATTGAGTGTGATCTGTTGTTCCATTGGGAATTAGTAGATTGCATACTACCGTTCGTGGTCATGGCTGCGTGCGCAAGAGTGTGGTGTTGTGAATATCCTACAAGGTTCGAGAGCTGTTGCATTGGCATCAGGGATCGAGCAGGAGAGATCATAGCTACGCACTAGTTATCTATCATCCACCATCACCATCGACAAGAGCTTGCTGAGAAGATCGGGCCACCCCATATCATCTTGGTATCAGATTTCCTCGTTGCCTCGGTAAGCAATCCACAATCCATCCATAGATTAGAGAGTGTTTTTCATCCTATACAGAAAAAGCCCCACAAAAAGAGTTGCCATAGCCTAGATTACATCGTATTCGAGTAATAGTTGCTGATCGCGTTCCTCTATTAGATTAGATCTAGATCTGTTCTTCGTAGATTTGTTTTCTAGTGTTCTAGTTGTTTTCCACCATCTTTTTCCGCTACCATCAAGTCAGATCCGATCCAAGTAAAGAGTCCTAGTTGTGTACTACTTGGCGAGCAAAAAAAAAAAATTCGGCTCGCTGCCTCACGCCTGACCGCAGACAAGTCTGTGCTCTAGCGTGACCCAAAAAAAAATATTCCGAAAAAAAAAATAAAAAAAAATTGAACCGTCGCCTTACCACAGACCAGTTTGCGCTAGTACGAGAGAAAAAAAATCTGCCGGCATCCTGCCGCGGCAGGATTTTAGGCCGTTTTTCTGCCGTGGTAGAGACCAATTCTCAGGTCAAATTTTTTTCTTTTTTTGTTTATTTTTTTTACTGAGTCCACATAGCGTACCTATCCTTGTGATCCTTAGTAAGCCTTTCTTTGTGTCTATAACTATCCTACGAGACTAGCGTGCTTAGTGCTCTACGGGCTGCTCAGTTAGCAATCTTGTGCCCGTTTCGTTGAGACATTGCTAGCGTCTCTCCTTGTGCATTGCAACACGAGCATTCCTCCGACATACCTTACTTTTGAGCTCATTTTCATAGTTACAATTGCCCCATTTATCTCCACCGTGTGTGTTTCCGTGGGTCTTTGTCATACGATCAGCACTAGGACTTGCTTGCGGTGTAGTTAGGATACCATACCTACAGCTCCACCATAAATACCCTGTGTGCCCTGTGATCGTTCTCTATACCTTTGATATTCACTTCATCACATCAGGGCATCAGTTTTTGATTTCGTTTGGTAGATCATCTCTATTCACTTTGGAACGGTAAGATCTCCTTTCTTATTAGTTGTGAGTGAGTTGTGAGAGTTTCCACCATACTGATTTTGATTTGTGCACTAACGTACTAATCATGTCTTCTAGTAGTGTTGATGTGATGCAGAAAATGGAGGCAGGTGATGTTACAAATAATGTGGAGACGTATAGTTACAAATTCATCGAAAATTGGCGTTGTAGTGGAACTTTTTGGAAGGAAGAACGCGGTATTTTTGATGGTGATGGTCTTTTCCACCATAGTGTGATGATTGGTGAGCGATGTGCTTCCATTACCATTGATAGTAACTCTACTATTAATTTGATCAGCGTTGAAGTTGTACAAAAGTTGCAGCTACCCACATGCTGCTTGTGCGGTGCCATATCTCTTGCATTCATCATATGGCACATTGCTGATTTCACACACCGCTGATGTTCCTATGACTTTTAAAGAGCATACTGAGATTGTGCGCTGTGATGTATCTCCTATACCACTTGATTCTTGTCACATACTATTGGGAGAACCTTGGAGTAGAAGGTTTGACGCTCAAATATGTCATGAAGAAAGGGAGGATGATGAGGATATCTACGGGGATTATGATGATTCTGACTGCCTGAACTGGAAGGAAATACTGAGTCAAATCAATAATGACTATCAGGTGAATTCATTCTTAATTGAACCTGATGTTTTACTTAATGAGAACTTTATACTACCTAAGTCTATGCATCTTTGTATGATCAGGTTTATTGATAACACAAGTGTTGCGCGAGGAGGAGGAGAGTTGCAGCAAGAAGGACAAGCGATGATTTCCAATATCAACAAGTGCGCGAGGGAGGAGCGGGAGGCAGGCGCACTAGGACGCAATGAGGAAATCACGTATGAGCAAGCGAGAGAGAGATGGCGCACCAAGAATTACATGTTTGAGGTGTTCCACGACGTTTGGACTGCGTGCCAATAAGGCCGAACCCATATATAGGTCGGTATGTATCAGTTTGAGTCGAACCGAGTCAGTTTGGGCCAAGTTATGGCTGTTTTTAGGCCCGTTTAGAGGGGAGGACGCCCCAGCCCTCATATAAACCTCCGTAGCCGTCACAAGTTAGGTTTTTTAGACCACGTTAAAATATTTTGGAGTTGTTTCTTTCATAGAACCTCTGGAATTACCCTGTGTTCGAATCTGCCAACTATAATTGAGTGTGATCTGTTGTTCCATTGGGAATTAGTAGATTGCATACTACCGTTCGTGGTCACGGCTGCGTGCGCAAGAGTGTGGTGTTGTGAATATCCTACAAGGTTCGAGAGCTGTTGCATTGGCATCAGGGATCGAGCAGGAGAGATCATAGCTACGCACTAGTTATCTATCATCCACCATCACCATCGACAAGAGCTTGCTGAGAAGATCGGGCCACCCCATATCATCTTGGTATCAGATTTCCTCGTTGCCTCGGTAAGCAATCCACAATCCATCCATAGATTAGAGAGTGTTTTTCATCCTATACAGAAAAAGCCCCACAAAAAGAGTTGCCATAGCCTAGATTACATCGTATTCGAGTAATAGTTGCTGATCGCGTTCCTCTATTAGATTAGATCTAGATCTGTTCTTCGTAGATTTGTTTTCTAGTGTTCTAGTTGTTTTCCACCATCTTTTTCCGCTACCATCAAGTCAGATCCGATCCAAGTAAAGAGTCCTAGTTGTGTACTACTTGGCGAGCAAAAAAAAAAATTCGGCTCGCTGCCTCACGCCTGACCGCAGACAAGTCTGTGCTCTAGCGTGACCCAAAAAAAATATTCCGAAAAAAAAAATAAAAAAAATTGAACCGTCGCCTTACCACAGACCAGTTTGCGCTAGTACGAGAGAAAAAAATCTGCCGGCATCCTGCCGCGGCAGGATTTTAGGCCGTTTTTCTGCCGTGGTAGAGACCAATTCTCAGGTCAAATTTTTTTCTTTTTTTGTTTATTTTTTTTTACTGAGTCCACATAGCGTACCTATCCTTGTGATCCTTAGTAAGCCTTTCTTTGTGTCTATAACTATCCTACGAGACTAGCGTGCTTAGTGCTCTACGGGCTGCTCAGTTAGCAATCTTGTGCCCGTTTCGTTGAGACATTGCTAGCGTCTCTCCTTGTGCATTGCAACACGAGCATTCCTCCGACATACCTTACTTTTGAGCTCATTTTCATAGTTACAATTGCCCCATTTATCTCCACCGTGTGTGTTTCCGTGGGTCTTTGTCATACGATCAGCACTAGGACTTGCTTGCGGTGTAGTTAGGATACCATACCTACAGCTCCATAAATACCCTGTGTGCCCTGTGATCGTTCTCTATACCTTTGATATTCACTTCATCACATCAGGGCATCAGTTTTTGATTTCGTTTGGTAGATCATCTCTATTCACTTTGGAACGGTAAGATCTCCTTTCTTATTAGTTGTGAGTGAGTTGTGAGAGTTTCCACCATACTGATTTTGATTTGTGCACTAACGTACTAATCATGTCTTCTAGTAGTGTTGATGTGATGCAGAAAATGGAGGCAGGTGATGTTACAAATAATGTGGAGACGTATAGTTACAAATTCATCGAAAATTGGCGTTGTAGTGGAACTTTTTGGAAGGAAGAACGCGGTATTTTTGATGGTGATGGTCTTTTCCACCATAGTGTGATGATTGGTGAGCGATGTGCTTCCATTACCATTGATAGTAACTCTACTATTAATTTGATCAGCGTTGAAGTTGTACAAAAGTTGCAGCTACCCACATGCTGCTTGTGCGGTGCCATATCTCTTGCATTCATCATATGGCACATTGCTGATTTCACACACCGCTGATGTTCCTATGACTTTTAAAGAGCATACTGAGATTGTGCGCTGTGATGTATCTCCTATACCACTTGATTCTTGTCACATACTATTGGGAGAACCTTGGAGTAGAAGGTTTGACGCTCAAATATGTCATGAAGAAAGGGAGGATGATGAGGATATCTACGGGGATTATGATGATTCTGACTGCCTGAACTGGAAGGAAATACTGAGTCAAATCAATAATGACTATCAGGTGAATTCATTCTTAATTGAACCTGATGTTTTACTTAATGAGAACTTTATACTACCTAAGTCTATGCATCTTTGTATGATCAGGTTTATTGATAACACAAGTGTTGCGCGAGGAGGAGGAGAGTTGCAGCAAGAAGGACAAGCGATGATTTCCAATATCAACAAGTGCGCGAGGGAGGAGCGGGAGGCAGGCGCACTAGGACGCAATGAGGAAATCACGTATGAGCAAGCGAGAGAGAGATGGCGCACCAAGAATTACATGTTTGAGGTGTTCCACGACGTTTGGACTGCGTGCCAATAAGGCCGAACCCATATATAGGTCGGTATGTATCAGTTTGAGTCGAACCGAGTCAGTTTGGGCCAAGTTATGGCTGTTTTTAGGCCCGTTTAGAGGGGAGGACGCCCCAGCCCTCATATAAACCTCCGTAGCCGTCACAAGTTAGGTTTTTTAGACCACGTTAAAATATTTTGGAGTTGTTTCTTTCATAGAACCTCTGGAATTACCCTGTGTTCGAATCTGCCAACTATAATTGAGTGTGATCTGTTGTTCCATTGGGAATTAGTAGATTGCATACTACCGTTCGTGGTCATGGCTGCGTGCGCAAGAGTGTGGTGTTGTGAATATCCTACAAGGTTTGAGAGCTGTTGCATTGGCATCAGGGATCGAGCGGGAGAGATCATAGCTACGCACTAGTTATCTATCATCCACCATCACCATCGACAAGAGCTTGCTGAGAAGATCGGGCCACCCCATATCAATATGCCTTTTTCCTTAACCAAGATCCTTTCTCTCTTACTCCAAAACCCTATCCCTAACCTCACCTCCAAAACCTCGACACCCCCATGCATGTCACCACCTTTTCCACCTCTTGATCTTTGGATGGATGGTTTGTATTTGCTTGAGTCATACTCATTTGAATCCATTCAAGTACAAATTTTATTCTCTATCCATCCTACCTAGCTCACCTCAAACTCTAAACCTACACATCTCTAAACCTAGCTACACTCACCTCACCACCCCCTCCATCTGTGGCCACCAAACCTTGTGGTTTGGCTCGGCAAGGCCACCACCCCACCCTAGCTACCCCTCCCGAGCCATCCCCTCTCCCTTGCCCTAGTCGAGCCAATCTTCCCTTTCCCCTTTGCCCCTCTCAACCTCGTTGTCCAAAGGCCCCACCGAGCCACACCTTCTCCATGCCATCTGGTCCCAGCTGCGGCCTCTCCCCAGGTCTCCCGCGCCTAGTCGATCGCGTGTGAGAGGAGAAAATGTGGCCACCACTACCTTTTTCCCAACCCTCGGCAAGCCCCATGTGCACCCTTACCCTTGCCCTTATCTACTCCCTCCCCTGCCGTGCACCACCTACAGATCTCCCAGGGCTCTGCCCAGCTCCTTGCCACCCCATCCGCGTGCTACCTTCCCCTCTCTCTTCCATCACCAACCCACCGTCGGCTTCGGCACGCCACCACCATAACAAGGAGGAGGGCGAGGCGTTTGGCGTTGGGGAAGACCCAGGCGAGCACCTGCATCATCCCAGTAGACGGCGACGAGAGGAGGAGGCCCTGTACACGCTGCAAACCGACGAGTCCGAGCAAAACCCTAGACGCGGGCCGCCAGCTTCACCGCCGATCCCCTGCGCCCTAGGCCAAACCACCACCATCAACCTCCCCGCGGTGAGCCTCTGCGCCTCCCAGACATCTCCTCTGGCATCTTCTCTTCCTGGACACGTAGATCGCTCCGTCGAGCACTCTCTGTGCATGGCGTCGTTGCCGCCGTCCCGCCACGGTAGCCTCAACTGGCCGCGTCGTCGTTAACCGGCATCCAACCCGAGCCAGCCCCAGCGGTAGCAGCCGCCGGCGCGCGCGCCGCGTCGCGGGATTGATCCCCCACAGCGCCCTGTTTCCGCAGGCGCATCAGTTTCATCAGAAATGCTGGGAAGAACAACAGTAGCGCGGGGCTGTTTTCCAGTTATCCCCCTACGTTTTTGTTTGCGTAACCGCAGTCCTTCCCAGGCCCACATGTCATCTGCTCCGGCGTTTTTACAAAAAGGCACCTAGACTGATTGGGTTCTCAACCCGCACTCCCCAGCTGCGCCACGTGGCCGCGCCCTGTTCGCGCGCCCGCGTGTGGGCCGGCGAAACCGTTGACCCCACCTGTCTGTCACCCCGGCTAGACGACCCCGCGGTGAGAAAAGCTCTGCCGCGTGTCGTTTTCCGCCAGCTCAGCGCGAGCCCACCCGTCAGCGGCTGTGGCTAGATCTCTCTCAGTACAAAAAGTCCTGCGTCCTTTTCTGTTTAATAAAAATGTTTTTCAGTTTTTGTTTAATATGTTTTAATATCCAGAAATTAATAACTTTTTATTGATAAATCCAAATAATACAAATAATATATGTTTTTGAATCAGAAAAATGTGAGGAATTCAAATATGCTATTCAAAATAATGTTTGACTAATTTAAATTTTCGGAATTGTTTAAATTGCAATATAATGCCTTTTTTCTCAATTAATTAATAACTTCAATTCTATAGCTCCAAATTTGACAAATAATATGTCTAAATCGATCAGCACGACGAGCCCGTTCTGTTTATGCATTCCATGTTATGAATTGAAGCATGCATCATATAAATATTAAATAATCAGAACTGTTTATGGTAATAAAACTTGGCCAAATAATTAATAAAATGATTTATTCTTGCCCCCACACCTCACCCTTGCCATGCTACTTTATTGTCATGTAAATTGTGCATCATTCATAATGGCATGCTTGGTTGCTGGACGCATTTTATTTATATGCTTGTGCATTTTATTTATGTTGGCCCTTGTTTGTTTGGTTCTTCTTTCGAATAGACGTCGAGCAGGGGAATTATCAGGAATCCCAGGAGTACCACCCAGATCCATCTCTCGCTTCAACTAAGCTGCCAGGCAAGCACTACCACATGCTTGCATACATATAGTACCTATTGCTTCTATCTTATTCTTGCATCATTGAGTCGCGATTGCATTAAACTGAATCCCAAGTATTACATGGCCTTTACTTTTAAACCCCACCGAAGCTTGTTCCTCCATCCTATGAGCCATTACTACAGGAGTTGCTCGAGGCTTGCGAGTCGTAGAATGGTATGTGTAGGGTTTTTATGGATAACGAGGTACCTAAACAACTTAACCTAAGTAGTAATGGGATAACTAATGAAAGAGGCACCGGTGAGCAATATCTGTTACTTGGTTTTTCATGCTCACTTGTGTCTCGTAGGACCCAGAGTACTTGATACCTGTTCCTTGACTATTCGCACTATCCACATACGGGAGACTCTATGAATCCCCCATTGCATGAGCTTGATTCGCATTTATTTCTTGGGGCCACAAAGTAGTTTGGGGCTTTATTACTATCTTGTACTTATGCCATGTTTTACCGCTTTATTTATGATTGTGTGTGGAGCACCTGTACTGTTTAGGATTGGCGGAGTGTTTTCGCGGTATCGACAAGCCCAGTCACACTTTCGGGTTCCCAGTCGTTTACAGCCATTGGCGCAAACCTTGGGTCCGTTTCGGAGCCGGCCAACTTTGTTGCGGGTAGCTTAATGGGGTGCCCCCCTGAAATAATTTATGAATCCTGTGATTGCTTTGTCGTGAAAGCCTCGTTGGGTTTTGATTTGGTTTTTCCGAGGTCGATCGTGTGTGTGTTGCTATTTGTGCACCCCTGCAGGGTAAATCTTTCTGAAAGCCGTGTCCGCGGTTATGGACGACTTGCAGCACAATTTCTCGATCATAGACAAGTATAACTAAAGTATCGTCTTTAATTTGACTAAATATCTAACTAGTAATTAGTGCAATATTCATGGAATGATCAATAAAACTGCCAACGGATGGGTTGTTCGTCCGCTTTCTCGTTGGTAAGCGAGAAGGAGGATGGATCTGTTACTTTATACTGTTATAACTGTTGTTTCTAATTAACGGACATCCGCCTATCTTTGGTTAGGCGGATGGTTAGCGAGTATCTATAGGCTTGTTAGTTATTATCTTTTGCTGCAATTGCGTCACCCCAGGTATATGTCCCCTTTAGAGGCATAAAGACTTGCTGAGTACCCCTAGGGTCTCACACGATAAATTGTTTGATTTAGATGAACATGTGTATTCGCAAGATGGATACTGGGTGGAGGAGACAGATGATGTTGGCAACGATCACTCGGTGTAGAGATTCCGGGGATGGGGATGCGTGAGATCTGTGGGCGGGATGTGCTTATTTATGTGGCATCTTATGCCGATTTGCTTCTTATCCGTACTCGGATCTTGTTTCCCGCTTCCGCTTGATACTCTATTGATTGGTGTATGAGGAGCTATCCTACACTATTATCACTATCTAAGATACTTGGATCTTGCCATATGGCGTTGCAATATTTCTATTTCTTTTAGATGGTATGGCTCCGAGAACTGTTGTAAGGTAGCTTGCATACATACTCACTTGTGTATGTATTTGATCTCTTTGCCTGTTGCCTACGCCGCTCGCTCTTGTCCCGATGTTCTTGGAAGTGGTTAGGGCGGTCGACGGGCCTACAGGTGGGTGGCCCTGGCCCCCGCTGTAAAACCCTTAACCACTTTTGGTTCATCCAGGCTTGAACTTAGAGCGTAGGGTCCGAGGTTGTTACACAAGTTCACCATAACTTGATGGAGGGATTGGACCTTTTCCATTGCCATAGTGTTTTCTTGAGCCAACTTTGGGAAGATGGTCATTCCTTTCATATGTCGAGTATCGTGAAGTGATGACTTTGGGTGTGGTGTCTAGAGTCTTGACTCCATCTCTAGCCCTTGTCATAGACCTTGTGTCCTCTAAGAGCTTCATGAGGCCTTGGCGCATTTTGTCTCTGACTTGCTGATTCACTTGTTGTATCTTTATGTAGAGGTGACGTCGAGAAGGGTTGTGGTTGGTTCGAAGCATGTAACTTGAGAGGTGGGGAATTATTCAAAGGGGTGACTTGCTTCACAGTAGTGGCACTGATCACGATGCTCCTTAGAGGTGTCTCCTCCTATTTCCCCACAGATTCTGCAAGCTGAATGTTTTGGGACTTCAACTCCTTAGGTTTTTGATATCTAAGTGACGAGACGAGATTGTAGTGGAACCACTTTAAATTCTTCCTAGGATATCATCCCTCGATGATCATAAATGGTGTGTTGCATCTCCCTCCAAGTTGCAGGGTCGTCCTTTAGGAATTGGGTGGCATAATGAACCATTCTATTGGCTTCAACCTTGTGCATTCATTGCTTTACATCGGCGTGGCTCATTTGCTCGGAGAAGTTGAGTTCCTTTCTTCCTTGATGGTACGACCCATCTGTCGAGTTGACCAATGTTTAGAGTAGGAACGAGTGGATTATAGATGAGGAATAAGAAGATTACCCCATACAATCAAACAAACCAAACGAAAACATCAAATCAAGCCAATTTCACTCAAACTATATTTTTTTACCTCAAGAAATTACTATGTGAGGGAACTACATTGGAGATAAGCATTTATCCTTATGTTTCCTAATCCTGGAGGCTCTTGTGTGTTGTTTATCTTCAAGGACTTGTAGCATCCTCCACCATGTGAGTGTTCTTCTTTTGATCCACTTGGTAGAATTTCTTGGCGCCCTCATTCAAGTTCTTTGGTTTGTCTCCCTTCTTCTGTCTTCAAGATTTAAGGTAGGGAGAGTAAAGTATATCAAGAATGAGATGAACAACCCAGACAAACAAATTTTGTATTGAAAATAAGTTTTATTTGTTGCTGTAAAAAAACCCCACAAAAATGGCAGCTCACAAATCACCGCATCTAATCGTATTGTAATCTATCCAACTTTGGTTCCTAATGGGTCACTTGAAATATTCATGATCTTCATAATCTTCATTGTCTTCGAGGTCTTCGGTCAATAACCTTAACTTAAGGCCTTCGATGTCTTTGGTACTTTCTTTGAAGTCCTCAATTCTCGTAGCTTCAGTCTTGTAACATATTTTACAGAGGTCTTCAAGTCCTTACTTGAGAGATATGGTCTACTTAGGGAAGGTAGCCTTGAGAGAGACTTCTTCTTGAAGTGCGCAATGGTCATCTCTAATGTTGAAAAGAAGAGACTTATGAATTTTAAAACTCCAAAGATAAGTGATGAGAAGTATGAGAGTTTTTCTGAAATAACTTAGAAAATATTACTCCTAAGGATTTTCCGATGCTAGGGTCACGATCTACAGTCAACTTATGCTTTGATACCATCTGTAGTGACCTTGGATTGAGTAAGGATCCTAAGTCCCTGTGATTAACATGCTAGTCTCTGGATCATTAGCTAGCACTCAGAGTCGATGAAATATCATGTAAAACACAAGTCTTTATTACATGAATAAAATAATCCAGAGTTTATATTATTACAACATAAGCGAAACAAATACAACTTGGAGTCCCATCAATGCCACATGCTAGTTGAGTGAAGACCCGTGATCCTAGCGCACCTTTCAACAATCTCCAATTTCTGCACATAAAACGTGTAGCCAAACGAGTTGGTCAATACTTTGAATGTATTGGCAAATTACACCAAGGAAAGAATAAAACTAACTCTACATGCAAGGCTAGAGTAGGCTTTGTGGTTTATTTGCATAAAGCCAATCTTCACAAAGTAAGAAGAAAAGAGGAAGAATTTTACCCTACTTTGTAAACATTATTTAAGTAATATAGGGTCGAATGGAACACGAGGATATTACTCACCAAGTGCCCAAACAACCTAACACTTGGATATTACTCACCAAGTTCCCAAGATCCCATCCATTAGCGATATTACTCATGCCATGGGGTTTCAGAAAAACTTTGGAAAGAGAGAGGAAGATCCTTCAGAGGCTCCATACTTCAGATGCTCAAAATGTTCTTTTCCGTGAACTCGGCTGATCAATCAGATTGCAATACTCTCGAGAGGTTGTGCACTTTCCCCACAATACACGATCAAGTCCTTTTACAGACAAGACCATGGCGAGGCCTTCCCATAGTAGCCCCTCTACCAGCTGGATCCAACCGTGCCAAGAATCTCCAAATGTTGGTACCCCGGTGAGGTTTCCCACTAAGTACTAAGCCAAGACAGAGCCCATATGTATTGTGGTTGCACTGGAAGCTTCTGAATTCTGAAACATGGCAGACTTGTTTGATTCCTGGGCGGCCGTCCTCCACCAAAATCCCACTCGTTGTCCCGACAACCATTCCGCCCAGAAGAAAATTTAGTTTTATTTTGAAGGGGGTTTTGGAGAAGAAAAGTTCGCTCGAGAGAGCTCTCATACTTAGAGAAATTTTGAGTCTTTCGAACCCCCCAACGGTACTTAGTATATATATAGCGTACCAAGCAAACTTAGCAAAACAGGGAATCTAATAGGACGGAAATTCCTAAGTATAAAGCTACTCATGGCATACTACAAAACCGCACTTGCAAAAATAGTAATAAGAAAATCTACTAAAGACCTACACATGCATACTACAAGATTTGAAGAGTAAAACATGCATAGTTAAAAACTGGGACATAATATGTACAAGTGGTGTAACTTGCCTTATGTTGATAATATGGTGATGATTATATTCCTCCTTAGAGACCGCATTCTCCGAACAATCTAACGCGGGGATAAAAAAAATTCCAATCAACACAATTGCAACATACAATACAACAATGATGATCACAAACTTGCATGATGATTTAATATTAGTTCTTTGAATGGTATTAGATCATATGATGCATGTAGGAGATCATTTAATGCAATAGGGTATTCATTATTAAATCTTGATGACCAAATAAGAGGTTTTACTAGTTCTATTGAAACTTCTGTCCTAATTGTCGAATTAAATTATGTTATAGGTTTTACTGGATAGAGGACAATAATATGAACTAGTAGGAATTGGATTCATCCTAAACAGAGTTGTAAATCTTTTTCTATGATTTAATTACTATTTAATAGAGTTTAAATCATTTAAAGTATTTACTTCGTCAAAAATTATCTATAAGACCAGATCTGTAATCTACATGAAATTGTGAAACCAGAGACATATTATTCATATTTTTCCGATCAATAAACAATTTATTATGAATTTAATAGTCTAAATGGCCATTAAAACTAATTAAATTACTACAGTAGTTATACACTACTAAAATTATATATAATAGGATATTAATGTCGTATATTAAATTATGAAACCATAGATACTTTACTTTCATTTTTCTGATCTACAAATAATTTACTATGATTTATTTAGTATAAAAAGGCTGTTAAACCAATTAAATTTCTACACTAAAACTATACTGTAAAACCTATTTATAATCTAGTATTAATATTCTAAATATTTTTGTGAATCCATAGGTATATTATTTATAATTTTTGGACATGTAGTTCTTTTTCTATGAATTTTACAATATCTATCTATTTTCTGCCCTTTTTATTCTATTTTAAAAAAGGGCGCTGACTGGGCACTGATCTGCTGACCTGGCGATGACTGTCACGATGTAGCGCTGACGATGTGAGGCTGACGTGACGGACAACGTGGCGTGATCTTACTCATCGATACCCCTTCGTGGCTGGATCTAATGTAGACCGCCAGATGAGGATCCGATGGTCCAGGACCGAAGCTTCCTCAACTCCGACGACGGGCGGCGACCGGCGGCGACGCGGCTCAGGTGGTGGTCGTGGGTGGTGCTCTGGTGGTCTACGGCGACGGGGAAGAGTTGCACAGGGCTCGGAGCAGGATGGGAAACCGATAGAGTCCTTTCCGTGGACCTCTTTTTCCTCTGCGGACGGTGAACGGCGGCTGGACAAGCTTGCCTTTCCGCGGCTCCGGCGAGAAATCCTAGGCTACCTACTACATTATAGAGAGGGAAAAAGGGGTTACACGAAGTGGTAGATCAAGCAGAGTAGACAGGGGTAAAGAGGGAGGCTCGAAGTGCTCTGAATCATCACCAACCTCGACCTCCTGGAGCTTCGACGGCGGCGGGTTCGAGATCAGATGTGGCATCTAGGGTTTCGTGATTTTCAGAAAGGAAACGATGAGGAGGGAGTGTGGGGGATATATGGGGGCGTTTTCGTGGAGAGGGGGCAAGCAGAAACAACACGGAATCGACGAGATTCTTCCGGAGTTCGTTCGGTGCTGAAGACGAGCTCGCCGCGGTCATCGCGTTGGGAGGAGGGAGGAGACTGAGGTGGGGCCCGCGTGTCAGCGGCTAGGAGAGGGCCAGAGGCTGCGGGCTGCGTGGTGTCGCTTGCTTGGCCGGCTGTGGGCTCGCTGCGTGCTGCGCGCGACTGGGGCGTGCGGTAGGTAGGGTACGGGCTGGCTCCGGCTGGCCCGTTTAGGTCAGGCTTAGTTTTTTTCTTTATTCTTTTCTGTTTTAGTAGTTCTTGTATAACTTTTTCTTTATAACTCCAAATGAGCTGAAATTTGTTTCTTAATTTTTGTAAATTCAAAGTACACACCATGAGCATCATAAGAACTATTTTTGGTCATAGAAAAATTTATCCCTATGCCATTATGCAATTCATTAGATGGTTATTTAGGGAAAACCAACTAGGGTCTTTGATTAAAGATTTGCATGATGCAATGCAAACTAAAAGCTTTGGATCTTTACAAACTTCCCAACCAATTGGATGGTCATATAACTCATTCTTTTAATGTGTTTTGCTGAAATTTCAAACAAACAACAAAAGTTTATTTTTATTCAGAAATTTCAACAAGATCAAACAATTACATCAACTTATTAATTTAACATTCCAAAATAGGGAAATTTTTGGGATGTTACATCAAGGTGACAGTGTGGGGTTATCTAGATGGGAAAGACTTACTTTGAGGTGTGCTGTTATAGCCCTACCATCGATTAGAGTGTCCAACCGGAGAGTAGTTAAGAGTAGTATCATAAAGAGAAGATATTTATATGAGAGTGTTCACTAGCGAAAGTATGATCCCTAGGCCTTGTTTCTAAGCATTGAGACACTATTTGCAATTAGATCTGTTACATGTTTGCTTGCTTCCTTCTTTATTTCAGTTTGCCTTTAGTCTTTTCCACACCAACAAGCTATTTTCTATCACCATACCACTTGTATTTCACTATCTCTTCGCCGAACTAGTGCACCTATACACCTGACAAGTGTATTGGGTGTGTTGGGGACACAAGAGACTTCATGTATCTTGATTGCAGGGTTGCTTGAGAGGGAATACCTTTGACCACTTCCCCCCTGAGTTCGATAAACCTTGGGTGATCCATTTAAGGGAAAACTTGTTGCTGTTCTACAAACCTCTGCACTTGGAGGCCCAACACTGTCTACAAGAATAGAAGCGTGCGTAGACATCAAGCTATTTTCTGGCGCCGTTGCCGGGGAGGTAAGGTAAAAGGTACTCACATCCTCCGGTGTGAGTGCTCGAATATATTTCCTTTAGATTCTGCAATTTTGGCTTTTTGTTTCTTGTTTTCACTAGTTAGGCTTAATGGAAAACAACAAAAAAATTAGAGAGCTTTATAGTATTTATCTTGAGTTTGGACATGAAGTGTTTGAAGAGAAAATTACAAAACCTATGGAACTTTATTTGCATGCTAATAGCAATGTTGTTAGTATGAATTCTTTGGACACCATTATTGCTAATGCTATGAAAAGTCTAAGCTTGGGGAAACTAGTTTTTATGAAAATGATCTTTTTAGTTCCCCAGCTTTGGAAGATAGCTATTCTATTGCTTATGATGATACAAAACCTCCAATATATGATGATTACAATGATGAATATGATATTTTCAGTCCACCTACTATTGAGGAGAAAATTAATGATTACTATATGCCTCCTATATTTGATGACTATGGTGATGAGAATAATAATGATAGCTATTTTGTTGAATTTGCTCCCACTACGATTAATAAGAATGACTATTCTTATGTGGGGAGTATTAATTCTTTTATGCATGTGGCTCATGGTAAGAATGTTTCATGTGATTGTTATATTGTTAATTTTATTCATGATGCTAGTGAAAGTTATTATGAGAGAGGGAAACATGGTTTTATGTATCTCAACAATATTAAGTTTCCCCTCTTTATGTTGAAAGTCTTGAAGTTGCACTTGTTTTGCTTTAATATGCTTGTTGCTTTGTGCTTTCATGACTTGTTTATTTACAATATTCCTATGCATAGGAAGCGGGTTAGACTTAAATATGCTTTGGATTTGCTTCTTGATGCTCTCTTTTACTTCAATTCATATGTCTTATGTGAGCATCTTCCCAAACTATCATGCCTAACTTAAAGGCGTTAAAGAAAAGTACTTATTGGGAGATAACCCAAAAGTTTTAGATGAGTCTTGGAAGTTATTACTTCAGTAATAACCGCTCCTTATCCCTTTTATTTGCTTTTTTGTGCCAAGAGTAACCTCTAATGAGAGAGAAGTAATGATTGGGAAAAAGTTGCTGTCCCGAAACAGATTTCTGTGCTTCACCGTAAAACTTTGTGTAAGATCTCTGAACGTCCTTTTGAGGCGTGAATTGTTGTGCTTCTGCCCCAGGTTGTTATCTAACTTTTGTTAGTTCCACACTTTTTGATTTGAGCAATAGAAGGTCTTCGAAAAAATTCGTCTTTACCTGCTGGTCTGTTTTGACAGATTTCTGCCATTATTTGCATTTGCTTCTTGTTGGTTCCTTTTTGGGTTCTCTTTGGGGAATTGAGCGTTTTGAGGTAAGTGGTACAGTAGCTTGTGTTTTAATGGAAGTTTTATTGGTGTTTAAACTGAACCCAAAGACCTATTATCTTGAGTGCACTAATGTTGCTAATAAGGATTGTGTGAAGTTTTGTATGAAGGAAAAATTTCAGGTGTATGGAAGGAATGAGTAATGAGATGAAGGATGGACTAAAGCTCAAGCTTGGGGATGCCACGTGTGTCACCCCAAGAAATATCCAAGAAGTACAAGCGTCAAAGGTTGGTGATGCCCAAGGCATCCCCCTCTTCATTAATAAAAATCCCAGGTTTCTTCCAAATGCTTCATTTTTATTGTTTCATGCACAATTGTGTTGTTCTTGGAGCGTCTTCTTTTTCATTTTCGTTTTGGTTTTGGTTTGCTTTTGTTTGCTTAGTTTTCTGAATAAATTGGTTGGACCCCCTCTTTCATACATTGGTTTTCAAATAGTTTGGTTTGGATTGGAAAAGAGTAGGAAAGTTCATGCTTAAGTGGTAAAGAGAGCTTGTTTTTGTCCGTGGCCTATGCTCTGTCATGCCATGCTTGATATTGTTTTGTCTTTATGCTTAGTATTCTTTGCTGTAGCATGACTTGTTATAAACAATTGAGATTGCTTAATGTGCCTTGGATGAATCATGCGTTGTTTTAGCATATTAAAGCATAGTATAGTGGTATTCTCCTTTGATGCTTTATTTGGGTTGACTTGGCGCATGCTCACACCATGTTATGACTATCTCAAGTCACCATAGCCTTTATGGTCCTTTAGTTTTCAACTTATAGTATCACTTTATGCTTTGATCAATGATGTTTTGTGGCTCTGCATGATTGTGGCCATTATTGCTCTCTTAGTTTGTCGCTCCCAGTCTTTTGCTAGCCTCCACAACCAAGTATGAGTTCCACTCATGCATCCAACACCCTAAACCAAGTTATTCCAAAGAGTCCACCATACCTACCTACTAGCTTATGCTATTCCAAGTATATTCATGCTTTTGTTTACCTTCCGAATTAAACTTGTTATGAGAAAACTAGTGATTAAAGCTCTCACGAACTTGATGGCACACTTTACTTTTCTTGCCCTTAATAAACTTGAACCATTGTGTCGTCTATGTTGTATATGCTTGCACTTATTTGTTGGGAATTAGCAGAACCATGCTTTCATGGGGAACGCTTTCAACATTGCACTTGGTACTTGTACCTAGTTGATATCATGCTCTTTTGTATATGGATGTCGTCGATGTGAAATGAAAGGGGAGCTTGTAAGTCCATGGAGTTATGTATATGTGTTAGAGAAATGCCTGGGCCGCTGGTCTAATCCATGCTGACATGGTGGAAACCTGCAGCGTAACCATAATGAGCTGTCTATGAAGCATTCTTCTTATAAAAAAAGAGTCCTATATTGAGAAAAAAGAGAAAAAGAGAAAAAAAAGAGATTATGAAAAGAGGAAAGAGAGAAAAAAGCACCATATTCCCGTGGTAAATAAGAAGATTGGTGAGATGCTCGTTGTCTGCTTGCCTTGTCATTTTGATATGGGGATTCTTCCGTATCATCGGGCAAGGGGTACCCCGTTGGCGGTTCTCTATGATACACATGTACTTACGATGACAAGAACTTACCGGTGACAAAACTTGAGTAGCATGAGGAGCGGCCCTCGTATTCAAGGGACATGAGATTTCTAACTTATACTTCGTCAAGCATGTACACCATAGTTTGTTCACTTTAACCTTAATCTTCTTATGATAGGGGCAATGAGAGCTGAAAGCTAAAAAGTACCATAATTTTTGGAAGCTCTTTATGAAACTTGAATCTCTGCTTCCTTCTGTGAAGGCCTTTCTTCCACTATATATATTGAGTCTCCACCTTCTATCTTTATAAACTTACTTTGAGAGCATAGTGGCCATTCTTAGTTCTATGTGCATTGTCCCAAGACTTGTTGATTGATGCATATCTTTGATATTGCTTGTTTTAAACTATATGTATCTAGTCACTGTTATGAACTTTGAAGGTTCCTATGCATTTATGTTTGCTACTCTATGAGGGACAAGCTAAATACTACTATGCTATGTTTTCGTTATGTGAAACAAACAAACGTCTTGCAAAGCATTGTTATTCATGAATCTTTTGTTTATGCCTTTTCATGTCGCATCATAGTTTCTTTGCCTTATTGTTAGAACTTTGTCTTTCATGTTATGATTGAAGTACTATGATACCAACTTTCAATGCTTTACAAATACTTTGATCAAGTTTATGATAGTGCATGTCACCTCAAAAATTATTCTTTCTTTTTATCACTTACCTACTCGAGGACGAGCAGGAGTTAAGCTTGGGGATGTTGATACATTGCAAATGTATCTATAATTTTTGATATTCCATGCTTGGTTTTATCTGCTTTCTTATGTTTTGTCCACACTTTGGAGTACTTTTCATATGATTTCTTGGACTAACCTATTAACAAGATGCCTGATGGCTCAATGCACGGCGCCCATAAAATTGCTTGATGGCGGTGTTGATGTAGAGCTTGTTGGGAACCCCAAGAGGAAGGTATGATCAGCACAGCAGCAAGTTTCCCTCATTTATGAAACCAAGGTTTAATCGTACCAGTAGGAGCAAGGAAACACATCAAAGCTTTTAACTAGCTGAGCTTTGGCAGGGCGCACTACCGGTGCTAGTAGCAACGTGGAGACCTACACAACACAACCACAAAACTTTGTCCCCAACTTGCGATGAGGTTGTCAATCTCACCGTGTTTTGCGGAAAACAAAGGATTAAACGTATCGAATGGAGAGAAGTAAAAGATTGTAGAAAGTAAACACAAAGGAATAAACAGTTGTAGATTGTATGTAAAGAAAAAGGACCGGGATCCATAGTTCACTAGAGGTGGCTCTCCTTAAGATAGATAACATGCTGGGTGAACAAATTACAGCGGGGCAATTGACAAACACCGAGAAAGCAATACATGCATATACTAATCATCCTGACTCCTCTGAGACTTGATTGGGCATTACAACATTATACGTAGACCGCCATCCAACTGCATCTATGACTAATAATCCACCTTCAGTTTATCATCCGAACCCCCTCCAGTATTAAGTTGCAAGCAACAGATTATTGCTTTACGAACTACGTGTAAAGTAAACAATACGATTGTTCTATGAACAAAGGATTGTTGTTTTCTCCCTAGTAGCAACAGCACATCTAGTACCTTAGAGATTTCTGTCACTTCCCCAGATTACCAGAGGCATGAACCCACTATCAAGAATAAATACTAACTCTTGGAGTTACTAGCATCTACTTGGCCAAGATAGCTACTAACAACGGAAAGCATGCAAGATCTCAAATAACAAAGACATGATAGAATCAATAATCAATCTGAAATAGCATCCCAATATCCATCGGCTCCCCGCAAACACAACATCCAGAATTACAAATAGATGATCTTGATCATGAACGGAGCTCACAAGATCTAAACATGAAAGCACAAAGGAGGAGAAACAGCCATCTAGCTACTACATGGATCCGTAGTCCAAGGATGAACTACTCACGCATCACACCGGAGGCTTGCATGGTGATGAAGAAGGCCTCCAGGGTGAATTCCCCTCTCCGGCAGGGTGCCGGGAAGAGTTTCAGATCCCTCCTGATCTAGGGATGGAGATGACGGCGGCTACGGGCTCTTTCATGGATTTTGGATCGGGTACTTAGGGTTTTCATCCCGAGGGCAATATATAGGCGGAAGGAGAGGCCGAGGGGGTGCCGGGAGCGGCCACACCACCCCCTGGCACGCGCCAGGCCTGGCTGCACGGCCAGGTGGTGTGGTGGCTCCCTGGCCCTTCTCCGTCTCGTATTCTGGCACTTGATCACTTCCGGAAAAAATAGGCACTTTGGCTTTTGTCCCGTCCAATTCCGAGAATATTCATTTTCTGACTTTCTTGGAACCAAAAACAACAGAAAACAGGCAGCTGGCACTGTGGCTCTTGTTAATAGGTCAGTCCAAGAAATCATATGAAAAGTACTCCAAAGTTGGAACAAAACACAAGAAAGTGGATAAAAGCAAGCATGGAACATCAAAAATTATAGATACATTTGCAATGTATCAGGGAGAAAACAACAATCCTTTGTTCATAGAACAATCGTATTGTTTACTTTACACGCAGTTCGTAAAGCAATAATCTGTTGCTTGCAACTTAATACTAGAGGGGGTTCGGATGATAACCTGAAGGTTAGTCCAAGAAATCATATGAAAAGTACTCCAAAGTGTGGACAAAACATAATAAAGTAGATAAAACGAAGCATGGAACATCAAAAATTATGGATACGTTAGCAACGTATCAACATCCCCAAGCTTAACTCCTGCTCGTCCTCGAGTAGGTAAGTGATAAAAAGAAAGAATAATTTTTGAGGTGACATGCACCATCAAAGACTTGACCAAAGTATTTGCAAAACTTTCAAAGCTGGGACCATAGTACTTCAATCATAACATGAAAGACAAAGTTCTAGCAATAAGCAAAGAAACTATGATGCAACATGAAAAGGCACAAACAAAAGATTCATGAATAACAATGCTTGCAAGACGTTTGTTTGTTTCACATAAAGAAAACATAGCATAATAGTATTCAGCTTGTCCCTCAGTAGAGTAGCAAATATAAATGCATAGGACACCTTCAAAGTTCATAAGAGTGACTAGATACAATAGTTTAAAACAAGCAATAACAAGTTATGCATCAATCAACTTGTCTTGGGACAATGCACATAGAACTAAGAATGGCCACTATGCCCTCAAAGTAGGTGCATAAAGATAGAAGGTGGAGACTCAATATAATGGTGGAAGAAAAGCATTTTGTAAAAGGAAGTAGGGATTCAAGTCTCATAAAGAGCTTAAAAAAATTATGGTACTTGTAGTTTTCAGCTCTCATTGCCCCTATCATAAGCATCTTGAAGTGATTACGGTTAAAGTGAACAAACTATGGTGTACATGCTTGACGAAGTATAAGTCAGAAATCTCATGACCCTTGTATACGAGGGCCGCTCCTCATGCTACTCAAGTTTAGTCACCGGTAAGTTCTTGTCATCGTAAGTACATGTGTATCATAGAGAACCGCCAACGGGGTACCCCTTGCCAGATGATACAGAAGAATCCCCATATCACAATGACAAGGCAAGCAGACAACGAGCATCTCAGCATTCTTCTTAT
Source organism: Avena eriantha (assembly GCA_910589775.1). Taxonomy (NCBI): domain Eukaryota; kingdom Viridiplantae; phylum Streptophyta; class Magnoliopsida; order Poales; family Poaceae; genus Avena; species Avena eriantha. The sequence continues at coordinate 67,600,178 of OU342746.1, read as the reverse complement.
TTACCATGGGAATATGGTGCTTTTTTCTCTCTTTGCTCTTTTCATAGTATCTTTTTTTCTCTTTTTTTCTCAATATAGGACTTTTTTTATAAGAAGAATGCTTCATAGACAGCTCATTATGGTTACGCTACAGGTTTCCACCATGTCAGCATGGATTAGATCAGCGGCCCAGGCGTTTCTCTAACACATATACATAACTCCATGGACTTACAAGCTCCCCTTTCATTTCACACCGACGACATCCATATACAAAAGAGCATGATATCAACTAGGTACAAGTACCAAGTGCAATGTTGAAAGCGTTCCCCATGAAAGCATGGTTCTGCTAATTTCCGACAAATAAGTGCAAGCATATGCAACATAGAAGACACAATGGTTCAAGTTTATTAAGGGCAAGTAAAGTAAAGTGTGCCATCAAGTTCGTGAGAGCTTTAATCACTAGTTTTCTCATAACAAGTGAAAGGTAAACAAAAGCATGAATATACTTGGAATAGCATAAGCTAGTAGGTAGGTATGGTGGACTCTTTGGAATAACTTGGTTTAGGGAGTTAGATGCATGAGTGGAACTCATACTTTGTTGTGGAGGCTAGCAAAAGACTGGGAGCGACAAACTAAGAGAGCAATAATGGCCATAATCATGCAGAGCGACAAAACATCATTGATCAAAGCATAAAGTGATACTACAAGTTGAAAACTAAAGGATCATACAGGCTATGGTGACTTGAGATAGTCATAACATGGTGTGAGCATGTGCCAAGTCAACCCAAATAAAGCATCAAAGGAGAATGCCACTATACTATGCTTTAATATGCTAAAACAACGCATGCTTCATCTAAGGCACATTAAGCAATCTCAATTGTTTATAACAAGTCATGCTACAGCAAGGCATACTAAGCATAAAGCCAAAACAATATCAAGCATCGCATGACAAAGTATAGGCTACAGTCAAAAACAAGCTCTTTTTACCACATATGTATGAACTTTCCTACTCCTTTCCAAACCAAACCAAACTATTTGCAAGCCAAATGTATGAAAGAGGGGGTCCAACCAATTTATTCAGAAAACTAAGAAAACCAAGCAAACTAAAAACCAAAACCAAAACGAAAAAGAAGAAGCTCCAAGAAAAACACCACTGTGCATGAAACAATAAAAATGAAGCGTTTGGAAGAAACCTCGGATTTTTATTGATGAAGAAGGGGATGCCTTGGGCATCCCCAAGCTTTGACGCTTGTACTTGTTGGATGTTTCTTGGGGTGACACGCGTGGCATCCCCAAGCTGGAGCTTTAGTCCATCCTTCATCTCATTACTCATTCCTTCCATACACCTGAAAGTTTTCCTTCATACAAAACTTCACACAATCTCATTAGCAACATTAGTGCACTTAAGATAAATAAGTCTCAAGGTTCAGTTCTAACACCAAATAAACTTCCATTAGAACACTAGCTACTGTAGCACTTCCCTCAAAAAGCTCAATTCCCCAAAAGAACTCAAGAAGGAACCAACAAGAAGCAAATGCAGAAAATGGCAGAAATCTCTCAAAATAGACCAGCAGGTAAAGACGAATTTTTTCGAAGACCTTCTGTTGCTCAAATCAAAAAGTGTTGAACTAACGAAAGTTAGATAACAACCTGGGGCAGAATCAAAAAACATTACAGATCAATCCGACATACAGAGCTCTCTCTCGAATTTTTACGGTGAAGCACAGAAGTCTGTTTCGGGACAGCAACTTTCCCAATCATTACTTCTCTCTCATTAGAGGTTACTCTTGGCACAAAAAGCAAATAAAAAGGATAAGGAGAGGTTATTACAGAGGTAATAACTTCCAAGACTCATCTAAAACTTTTGGGTTATCTCCCAATAAGTACTTTTCTTTAACGCCTTTAAGTTAGGCATAAGAAGAAAAGAAAGAATCAAGTGTTCTCAAATGAAGAAGCATTAAAACCAACTTTCTTGCCCTTACCTCTCTTACTTTTATTCTTAACCTCGGTGAAAATATGATTGTTTGGTGGAGAATAAAGGTGCATGGTCCCCTTTCCCACATCTATTATTGCTCCAAGGAGTTCTAATAGGGACCTTCCAAGTGTAATTTGTCCTTTTCCTCCAGCAGCAGAATCCAATAGGTTCCTTGAAGAATAGTTCAATCCTGCATAAAAAGTTTGGATGATCATCCAAGCAGTCAGTCCATGAGTGGGGCTATTCTTTACCAAAGATTTCATTCTTTCCCAAGCTTGAGCAACATGCTCATTATCAAGTTGTTTAAACTTCATTATTTCACTTCTCATGGATATAATCTTAGCAGGAGGATAGTATTTTCCAATAAAAGCATCTTTGCACTTAGTCCAAGAATCAATACTATTCCTAGTTAAGGAATTCAACCATTCTTTAGCTTTTCCTCTCAAAGAGAAAGGAAACAATTTCAGTTTAATAATATCACCATCCATATCCCTATGCTTTTGCATCTCACAAAGTTCAACAAAGTTATTTAGATGGGAAGCAGCATCTTCATTACCAATACCAGAAAATTGCTCTCTCATAACAAGATTGAGTAAAGCAGGTTTTATCTCAAAGAAAGTATTTTCAGCCACAGGTGGAGCAATAGGTGTGCTCATAAAATCATTGTTGTTGGTGCTAGTGAAGTCACACAGCTTAGTGTTTTCAAGAGTAGTCATTTTTTGGGTTTTCAAATAAGAAAGCAAACAAGTAAAACTAATTTTTTTCTGTTTTTGAATAACAAAACAAGCAAACAAAGCAACAAGAAACTAAGCAAAACAAAAATAACAAAGTAAAGAGATTGGTTATGAGGGACTCCCCTTGTGAAGATGTCCTTGACTCCCCGGCAACGGCGCCAGAAAAATGCTTGATGGCTCAATGCACGGCGCCCATAAAATTGCTTGATGGCGGTGTTGATGTAGAGCTTGTTGGGAACCCCAAGAGGAAGGTATGATCAGCACAGCAGCAAGTTTCCCTCATTTATGAAACCAAGGTTTAATCGTACCAGTAGGAGCAAGGAAACACATCAAAGGTTTTACTAGCTGAGCTTTGGCAGGGCGCACTACCGGTGCTAGTAGCAACGTGGAGACCTACAAAACACAACCACAAAACTTTGTCCCCAACTTGCGATGAGGTTGTCAATCTCACCGTGTTTTGCGGAAAACAAAGGATTAAACGTATCGAATGGAGAGAAGTAAAAGATTGTAGAAAGTAAACACAAAGGAATAAACAGTTGTAGATTGTATGTAAAGAAAAAGGACCGGGATCCATAGTTCACTAGAGGTGGCTCTCCTTAAGATAGATAACATGCTGGGTGAACAAATTACAGCGGGGCAATTGACAAACACCGAGAAAGCAATACATGCATATACTAATCATCCTGACTCCTCTGAGACTTGATTGGGCATTACAACATTATACGTAGACCGCCATCCAACTGCATCTATGACTAATAATCCACCTTCAGTTTATCATCCGAACCCCCTCGAGTATTAAGTTGCAAGCAACAGATTATTGCTTTACGAACTACGTGTAAAGTAAACAATACGATTGTTCTATGAACAAAGGATTGTTGTTTTCTCCCTAGTAGCAACAGCACATCTAGTACCTTAGAGATTTCTGTCACTTCCCCAGATTACCAGAGGCATGAACCCACTATCAAGAATAAATACTAACTCTTGGAGTTACTAGCATCTACTTGGCCAAGATAGCTACTAACAACGGAAAGCATGCAAGATCTCAAATAACAAAGACATGATAGAATCAATAATCAATCTGTAATAGCATCCCAATATCCATCGGCTCCCCGCAAACACAACATGCAGAATTACAAATAGATGATCTTGATCATGAACGGAGCTCACAAGATCTAAACATGAAAGCACAAAGGAGGAGAAACAGCCATCTAGCTACTACATGGATCCGTAGTCCAAGGATGAACTACTCACGCATCACACCGGAGGCTTGCATGGTGATGAAGAAGGCCTCCAGGGTGAATTCCCCTCTCCGGCAGGGTGCCGGGAAGAGTTTCAGATCCCTCCTGATCTAGGGATGGAGATGACGGCGGCTACGGACTCTTTCATGGATTTTGGATCGGGTACTTAGGGTTTTCATCCCGAGGGCAATATATAGGCGGAAGGAGAGGCCGAGGGGGTGCCGGGAGCGGCCACACCACCCCCTGGCACGCGCCAGGCCTGGCTGCACGGCCAGGTGGTGTGGTGGCTCCCTGGCCCTTCTCCGTCTCGTATTCTGGCACTTGATCACTTCCGGAAAAAATAGGCACTTTGGCTTTTGTCCCGTCCAATTCCGAGAATATTCATTTTCTGACTTTCTTGGAACCAAAAACAACAGAAAACAGGCAGCTGGCACTGTGGCTCTTGTTAATAGGTCAGTCCAAGAAATCATATGAAAAGTACTCCAAAGTTGGAACAAAACACAAGAAAGTGGATAAAAGCAAGCATGGAACATCAAAAATTATAGATACATTTGCAATGTATCAACATCCCCAAGCTTAACTCCTGCTCGTCCTCGAGTAGGTAAGTGATAAAAAGAAAGAAAATTTTTGAGGTGACATGCACCATCAAAGACTTGACCAAAGTATTTGCAAAACTTTCAAAGCTGGGACCATAGTACTTCAATCATAACATGAAAGACAAAGTTCTAGCAATAAGCAAAGAAACTATGATGCAACATGAAAAGGCACAAACAAAAGATTCATGAATAACAATGCTTGCAAGACGTTTGTTTGTTTCACATAAAGAAAACATAGCATAATAGTATTCAGCTTGTCCCTCAGTAGAGTAGCAAATATAAATGCATAGGACACCTTCAAAGTTCATAAGAGTGACTAGATACAATAGTTTAAAACAAGCAATAACAAGTTATGCATCAATCAACTTGTCTTGGGACAATGCACATAGAACTAAGAATGGCCACTATGCCCTCAAAGTAGGTGCATAAAGATAGAAGGTGGAGACTCAATATAATGGTGGAAGAAAAGCATTTTGTAAAAGGAAGTAGGGATTCAAGTCTCATAAAGAGCTTAAAAAAATTATGGTACTTGTAGTTTTCAGCTCTCATTGCCCCTATCATAAGCATCTTGAAGTGATTACGGTTAAAGTGAACAAACTATGGTGTACATGCTTGACGAAGTATAAGTCAGAAATCTCATGACCCTTGTATACGAGGGCCGCTCCTCATGCTACTCAAGTTTAGTCACCGGTAAGTTCTTGTCATCGTAAGTACATGTGTATCATAGAGAACCGCCAACGGGGTACCCCTTGCCAGATGATACAGAAGAATCCCCATATCACAATGACAAGGCAAGCAGACAACGAGCATCTCAGCATTCTTCTTATTTACCATGGGAATATGGTGCTTTTTTCTCTCTTTGCTCTTTTCATATTATCTTTTTTTTCTCTTTTTTTCTCAATATAGGACTTTTTTTATAAGAAGAATGCTTCATAGACAGCTCATTATGGTTACGCTACAGGTTTCCACCATGTCAGCATGGATTAGATCAGCGGCCCAGGCGTTTCTCTAACACATATACATAACTCCATGGACTTACAAGCTCCCCTTTCATTTCACACCGACGACATCCATATACAAAAGAGCATGATATCAACTAGGTACAAGTACCAAGTGCAATGTTGAAAGCGTTCCCCATGAAAGCATGGTTCTGCTAATTTCCGACAAATAAGTGCAAGCATATACAACATAGAAGACACAATGGTTCAAGTTTATTAAGGGCAAGTAAAGTAAAGTGTGCCATCAAGTTCGTGAGAGCTTTAATCACTAGTTTTCTCATAACAAGTGAAAGGTAAACAAAAGCATGAATATACTTGGAATAGCATAAGCTAGTAGGTAGGTATGGTGGACTCTTTGGAATAACTTGGTTTAGGGAGTTAGATGCATGAGTGGAACTCATACTTTGTTGTGGAGGCTAGCAAAAGACTGGGAGCGACAAACTAAGAGAGCAATAATGGCCATAATCATGCAGAGCGACAAAACATCATTGATCAAAGCATAAAGTGATACTACAAGTTGAAAACTAAAGGATCATACAGGCTATGGTGACTTGAGATAGTCATAACATGGTGTGAGCATGTGCCAAGTCAACCCAAATAAAGCATCAAAGGAGAATGCCACTATACTATGCTTTAATATGCTAAAACAACGCATGCTTCATCTAAGGCACATTAAGCAATCTCAATTGTTTATAACAAGTCATGCTACAGCAAGGCATACTAAGCATAAAGCCAAAACAATATCAAGCATCGCATGACAAAGTATAGGCTACAGTCAAAAACAAGCTCTTTTTACCACATATGTATGAACTTTCCTACTCTTTTCCAAACCAAACCAAACTATTTGCAAGCCAAATGTATGAAAGAGGGGGTCCAACCAATTTATTCAGAAAACTAAGAAAATCCAAGCAAACTAAAAACCAAAACCAAAACGAAAAAGAAGAAGCTCCAAGAAAAACACCACTGTGCATGAAACAATAAAAATGAAGCGTTTGGAAGAAACCTCGGATTTTTATTGATGAAGAAGGGGATGCCTTGGGCATCCCCAAGCTTTGACGCTTGTACTTGTTGGATGTTTCTTGGGGTGACACGCGTGGCATCCCCAAGCTGGAGCTTTAGTCCATCCTTCATCTCATTACTCATTCCTTCCATACACCTGAAAGTTTTCCTTCATACAAAACTTCACACAATCTCATTAGCAACATTAGTGCACTTAAGATAAATAAGTCTCAAGGTTCAGTTCTAACACCAAATAAACTTCCATTAGAACACTAGCTACTGTAGCACTTCCCTCAAAAAGCTCAATTCCCCAAAAGAACTCAAGAAGGAACCAACAAGAAGCAAATGCAGAAAATGGCAGAAATCTCTCAAAATAGACCAGCAGGTAAAGACGAATTTTTTCGAAGACCTTCTGTTGCTCAAATCAAAAAGTGTTGAACTAACGAAAGTTAGATAACAACCTGGGGCAGAATCAAAAAACATTACAGATCAATCCGACATACAGAGCTCTCTCTCGAATTTTTACGGTGAAGCACAGAAGTCTGTTTCGGGACAGCAACTTTCCCAATCATTACTTCTCTCTCATTAGAGGTTACTCTTGGCACAAAAAGCAAATAAAAAGGATAAGGAGAGGTTATTACAGAGGTAATAACTTCCAAGACTCATCTAAAACTTTTGGGTTATCTCCCAATAAGTACTTTTCTTTAACGCCTTTAAGTTAGGCATAAGAAGAAAAGAAAGAATCAAGTGTTCTCAAATGAAGAAGCATTAAAACCAACTTTCTTGCCCTTACCTCTCTTACTTTTATTCTTAACCTCGGTGAAAATATGATTGTTTGGTGGAGAATAAAGGTGCATGGTCCCCTTTCCCACATCTATTATTGCTCCAAGGAGTTCTAATAGGGACCTTCCAAGTGTAATTTGTCCTTTTCCTCCAGCAGCAGAATCCAATAGGTTCCTTGAAGAATAGTTCAATCCTGCATAAAAAGTTTGGATGATCATCCAAGCAGTCAGTCCATGAGTGGGGCTATTCTTTACCAAAGATTTCATTCTTTCCCAAGCTTGAGCAACATGCTCATTATCAAGTTGTTTAAACTTCATTATTTCACTTCTCATGGATATAATCTTAGCAGGAGGATAGTATTTTCCAATAAAAGCATCTTTGCACTTAGTCCAAGAATCAATACTATTCCTAGTTAAGGAATTCAACCATTCTTTAGCTTTTCCTCTCAAAGAGAAAGGAAACAATTTCAGTTTAATAATATCACCATCCATATCCCTATGCTTTTGCATCTCACAAAGTTCAACAACGTTATTTAGATGGGAAGCAGCATCTTCATTACCAATACCAGAAAATTGCTCTCTCATAACAAGATTGAGTAAAGCAGGTTTTATCTCAAAGAAAGTATTTTCAGCCACAGGTGGAGCAATAGGTGTGCTCATAAAATCATTGTTGTTGGTGCTAGTGAAGTCACACAAGCTTAGTGTTTTCAAGAGTAGTCATTTTTTGGGTTTTCAAATAAGAAAGCAAACAAGTAAAACTAATTTTTTTGTGTTTTTGAATAACAAAACAAGCAAACAAAGCAACAAGAAACTAAGCAAAACAAAAATAACAAAGTAAAGAGATTGGTTATGAGGGACTCCCCTTGTGAAGATGTCCTTGACTCCCCGGCAACGGCGCCAGAAAAATGCTTGATGGCTCAATGCACGGCGCCCATAAAATTGCTTGATGGCGGTGTTGATGTAGAGCTTGTTGGGAACCCCAAGAGGAAGGTATGATCAGCACAGCAGCAAGTTTCCCTCATTTATGAAACCAAGGTTTAATCGTACCAGTAGGAGCAAGGAAACACATCAAAGGTTTTAACTAGCTGAGCTTTGGCAGGGCGCACTACCGGTGCTAGTAGCAACGTGGAGACCTACACAACACAACCACAAAACTTTGTCCCCAACTTGCGATGAGGTTGTCAATCTCACCGTGTTTTGCGGAAAACAAAGGATTAAACGTATCGAATGGAGAGAAGTAAAAGATTGTAGAAAGTAAACACAAAGGAATAAACAGTTGTAGATTGTATGTAAAGAAAAAGGACCGGGATCCATAGTTCACTAGAGGTGGCTCTCCTTAAGATAGATAACATGCTGGGTGAACAAATTACAGCGGGGCAATTGACAAACACCGAGAAAGCAATACATGCATATACTAATCATCCTGACTCCTCTGAGACTTGATTGGGCATTACAACATTATACGTAGACCGCCATCCAACTGCATCTATGACTAATAATCCACCTTCAGTTTATCATCCGAACCCCCTCCAGTATTAAGTTGCAAGCAACAGATTATTGCTTTACGAACTACGTGTAAAGTAAACAATACGATTGTTCTACGAACAAAGGATTGTTGTTTTCTCCCTAGTAGCAACAGCACATCTAGTACCTTAGAGATTTCTGTCACTTCCCCAGATTACCAGAGGCATGAACCCACTATCAAGAATAAATACTAACTCTTGGAGTTACTAGCATCTACTTGGCCAAGATAGCTACTAACAACGGAAAGCATGCAAGATCTCAAATAACAAAGACATGATAGAATCAATAATCAATCTGAAATAGCATCCCAATATCCATCGGCTCCCCGCAAACACAACATGCAGAATTACAAATAGATGATCTTGATCATGAACGGAGCTCACAAGATCTAAACATGAAAGCACAAAGGAGGAGAAACAGCCATCTAGCTACTACATGGATCCGTAGTCCAAGGATGAACTACTCACGCATCACACCGGAGGCTTGCATGGTGATGAAGAAGGCCTCCAGGGTGAATTCCCCTCTCCGGCAGGGTGCCGGGAAGAGTTTCAGATCCCTCCTGATCTAGGGATGGAGATGACGGCGGCTACGGGCTCTTTCATGGATTTTGGATCGGGTACTTAGGGTTTTCATCCCGAGGGCAATATATAGGCGGAAGGAGAGGCCGAGGGGGTGCCGGGAGCGGCCACACCACCCCCTGGCACGCGCCAGGCCTGGCTGCACGGCCAGGTGGTGTGGTGGCTCCCTGGCCCTTCTCCGTCTCGTATTCTGGCACTTGATCACTTCCGGAAAAAATAGGCACTTTGGCTTTTGTCCCGTCCAATTCCGAGAATATTCATTTTCTGACTTTCTTGGAACCAAAAACAACAGAAAACAGGCAGCTGGCACTGTGGCTCTTGTTAATAGGTCAGTCCAAGAAATCATATGAAAAGTACTCCAAAGTTGGAACAAAACACAAGAAAGTGGATAAAAGCAAGCATGGAACATCAAAAATTATAGATACATTTGCAATGTATCAACATCCCCAAGCTTAACTCCTGCTCGTCCTCGAGTAGGTAAGTGATAAAAAGAAAGAAATTTTTTGAGGTGACATGCACCATCAAAGACTTGACCAAAGTATTTGCAAAACTTTCAAAGCTGGGACCATAGTACTTCAATCATAACATGAAAGACAAAGTTCTAGCAATAAGCAAAGAAACTATGATGCAACATGAAAAGGCACAAACAAAAGATTCATGAATAACAATGCTTGCAAGACGTTTGTTTGTTTCACATAAAGAAAACATAGCATAATAGTATTCAGCTTGTCCCTCAGTAGAGTAGCAAATATAAATGCATAGGACACCTTCAAAGTTCATAAGAGTGACTAGATACAATAGTTTAAAACAAGCAATAACAAGTTATGCATCAATCAACTTGTCTTGGGACAATGCACATAGAACTAAGAATGGCCACTATGCCCTCAAAGTAGGTGCATAAAGATAGAAGGTGGAGACTCAATATAATGGTGGAAGAAAAGCATTTTGTAAAAGGAAGTAGGGATTCAAGTCTCATAAAGAGCTTAAAAAAATTATGGTACTTGTAGTTTTCAGCTCTCATTGCCCCTATCATAAGCATCTTGAAGTGATTACGGTTAAAGTGAACAAACTATGGTGTACATGCTTGACGAAGTATAAGTCAGAAATCTCATGACCCTTGTATACGAGGGCCGCTCCTCATGCTACTCAAGTTTAGTCACCGGTAAGTTCTTGTCATCGTAAGTACATGTGTATCATAGAGAACCGCCAACGGGGTACCCCTTGCCAGATGATACAGAAGAATCCCCATATCACAATGACAAGGCAAGCAGACAACGAGCATCTCAGCATTCTTCTTATTTACCATGGGAATATGGTGCTTTTTTCTCTCTTTGCTCTTTTCATATTATCTTTTTTTTCTCTTTTTTTCTCAATATAGGACTTTTTTTATAAGAAGAATGCTTCATAGACAGCTCATTATGGTTACGCTACAGGTTTCCACCATGTCAGCATGGATTAGATCAGCGGCCCAGGCGTTTCTCTAACACATATACATAACTCCATGGACTTACAAGCTCCCCTTTCATTTCACACCGACGACATCCATATACAAAAGAGCATGATATCAACTAGGTACAAGTACCAAGTGCAATGTTGAAAGCGTTCCCCATGAAAGCATGGTTCTGCTAATTTCCGACAAATAAGTGCAAGCATATACAACATAGAAGACACAATGGTTCAAGTTTATTAAGGGCAAGTAAAGTAAAGTGTGCCATCAAGTTCGTGAGAGCTTTAATCACTAGTTTTCTCATAACAAGTGAAAGGTAAACAAAAGCATGAATATACTTGGAATAGCATAAGCTAGTAGGTAGGTATGGTGGACTCTTTGGAATAACTTGGTTTAGGGAGTTAGATGCATGAGTGGAACTCATACTTTGTTGTGGAGGCTAGCAAAAGACTGGGAGCGACAAACTAAGAGAGCAATAATGGCCATAATCATGCAGAGCGACAAAACATCATTGATCAAAGCATAAAGTGATACTACAAGTTGAAAACTAAAGGATCATACAGGCTATGGTGACTTGAGATAGTCATAACATGGTGTGAGCATGTGCCAAGTCAACCCAAATAAAGCATCAAAGGAGAATGCCACTATACTATGCTTTAATATGCTAAAACAACGCATGCTTCATCTAAGGCACATTAAGCAATCTCAATTGTTTATAACAAGTCATGCTACAGCAAGGCATACTAAGCATAAAGCCAAAACAATATCAAGCATCGCATGACAAAGTATAGGCTACAGTCAAAAACAAGCTCTTTTTACCACATATGTATGAACTTTCCTACTCTTTTCCAAACCAAACCAAACTATTTGCAAGCCAAATGTATGAAAGAGGGGGTCCAACCAATTTATTCAGAAAACTAAGAAATCCAAGCAAACTAAAAACCAAAACCAAAACGAAAAAGAAGAAGCTCCAAGAAAAACACCACTGTGCATGAAACAATAAAAATGAAGCGTTTGGAAGAAACCTCGGATTTTTATTGATGAAGAAGGGGATGCCTTGGGCATCCCCAAGCTTTGACGCTTGTACTTGTTGGATGTTTCTTGGGGTGACACGCGTGGCATCCCCAAGCTGGAGCTTTAGTCCATCCTTCATCTCATTACTCATTCCTTCCATACACCTGAAAGTTTTCCTTCATACAAAACTTCACACAATCTCATTAGCAACATTAGTGCACTTAAGATAAATAAGTCTCAAGGTTCAGTTCTAACACCAAATAAACTTCCATTAGAACACTAGCTACTGTAGCACTTCCCTCAAAAAGCTCAATTCCCCAAAAGAACTCAAGAAGGAACCAACAAGAAGCAAATGCAGAAAATGGCAGAAATCTCTCAAAATAGACCAGCAGGTAAAGACGAATTTTTTCGAAGACCTTCTGTTGCTCAAATCAAAAAGTGTTGAACTAACGAAAGTTAGATAACAACCTGGGGCAGAATCAAAAAACATTACAGATCAATCCGACATACAGAGCTCTCTCTCGAATTTTTACGGTGAAGCACAGAAGTCTGTTTCGGGACAGCAACTTTCCCAATCATTACTTCTCTCTCATTAGAGGTTACTCTTGGCACAAAAAGCAAATAAAAAGGATAAGGAGAGGTTATTACAGAGGTAATAACTTCCAAGACTCATCTAAAACTTTTGGGTTATCTCCCAATAAGTACTTTTCTTTAACGCCTTTAAGTTAGGCATAAGAAGAAAAGAAAGAATCAAGTGTTCTCAAATGAAGAAGCATTAAAACCAACTTTCTTGCCCTTACCTCTCTTACTTTTATTCTTAACCTCGGTGAAAATATGATTGTTTGGTGGAGAATAAAGGTGCATGGTCCCCTTTCCCACATCTATTATTGCTCCAAGGAGTTCTAATAGGGACCTTCCAAGTGTAATTTGTCCTTTTCCTCCAGCAGCAGAATCCAATAGGTTCCTTGAAGAATAGTTCAATCCTGCATAAAAAGTTTGGATGATCATCCAAGCAGTCAGTCCATGAGTGGGGCTATTCTTTACCAAAGATTTCATTCTTTCCCAAGCTTGAGCAACATGCTCATTATCAAGTTGTTTAAACTTCATTATTTCACTTCTCATGGATATAATCTTAGCAGGAGGATAGTATTTTCCAATAAAAGCATCTTTGCACTTAGTCCAAGAATCAATACTATTCCTAGTTAAGGAATTCAACCATTCTTTAGCTTTTCCTCTCAAAGAGAAAGGAAACAATTTCAGTTTAATAATATCACCATCCATATCCCTATGCTTTTGCATCTCACAAAGTTCAACAAAGTTATTTAGATGGGAAGCAGCATCTTCATTACCAATACCAGAAAATTGCTCTCTCATAACAAGATTGAGTAAAGCAGGTTTTATCTCAAAGAAAGTATTTTCAGCCACAGGTGGAGCAATAGGTGTGCTCATAAAATCATTGTTGTTGGTGCTAGTGAAGTCACACAACTTAGTGTTTTCAAGAGTAGTCATTTTTTGGGTTTTCAAATAAGAAAGCAAACAAGTAAAACTAATTTTTTTGTGTTTTTGAATAACAAAACAAGCAAACAAAGCAACAAGAAACTAAGCAAAACAAAAATAACAAAGTAAAGAGATTGGTTATGAGGGACTCCCCTTGTGAAGATGTCCTTGACTCCCCGGCAACGGCGCCAGAAAAATGCTTGATGGCTCAATGCACGGCGCCCATAAAATTGCTTGATGGCGGTGTTGATGTAGAGCTTGTTGGGAACCCCAAGAGGAAGGTATGATCAGCACAGCAGCAAGTTTCCCTCATTTATGAAACCAAGGTTTAATCGTACCAGTAGGAGCAAGGAAACACATCAAAGGTTTTAACTAGCTGAGCTTTGGCAGGGCGCACTACCGGTGCTAGTAGCAACGTGGAGACCTACACAACACAACCACAAAACTTTGTCCCCAACTTGCGATGAGGTTGTCAATCTCACCGTGTTTTGCGGAAAACAAAGGATTAAACGTATCGAATGGAGAGAAGTAAAAGATTGTAGAAAGTAAACACAAAGGAATAAACAGTTGTAGATTGTATGTAAAGAAAAAGGACCGGGATCCATAGTTCACTAGAGGTGGCTCTCCTTAAGATAGATAACATGCTGGGTGAACAAATTACAGCGGGGCAATTGACAAACACCGAGAAAGCAATACATGCATATACTAATCATCCTGACTCCTCTGAGACTTGATTGGGCATTACAACATTATACGTAGACCGCCATCCAACTGCATCTATGACTAATAATCCACCTTCAGTTTATCATCCGAACCCCCTCCAGTATTAAGTTGCAAGCAACAGATTATTGCTTTACGAACTACGTGTAAAGTAAACAATACGATTGTTCTACGAACAAAGGATTGTTGTTTTCTCCCTAGTAGCAACAGCACATCTAGTACCTTAGAGATTTCTGTCACTTCCCCAGATTACCAGAGGCATGAACCCACTATCAAGAATAAATACTAACTCTTGGAGTTACTAGCATCTACTTGGCCAAGATAGCTACTAACAACGGAAAGCATGCAAGATCTCAAATAACAAAGACATGATAGAATCAATAATCAATCTGAAATAGCATCCCAATATCCATCGGCTCCCCGCAAACACAACATGCAGAATTACAAATAGATGATCTTGATCATGAACGGAGCTCACAAGATCTAAACATGAAAGCACAAAGGAGGAGAAACAGCCATCTAGCTACTACATGGATCCGTAGTCCAAGGATGAACTACTCACGCATCACACCGGAGGCTTGCATGGTGATGAAGAAGGCCTCCAGGGTGAATTCCCCTCTCCGGCAGGGTGCCGGGAAGAGTTTCAGATCCCTCCTGATCTAGGGATGGAGATGACGGCGGCTACGGGCTCTTTCATGGATTTTGGATCGGGTACTTAGGGTTTTCATCCCGAGGGCAATATATAGGCGGAAGGAGAGGCCGAGGGGGTGCCGGGAGCGGCCACACCACCCCCTGGCACGCGCCAGGCCTGGCTGCACGGCCAGGTGGTGTGGTGGCTCCCTGGCCCTTCTCCGTCTCGTATTCTGGCACTTGATCACTTCCGGAAAAAATAGGCACTTTGGCTTTTGTCCCGTCCAATTCCGAGAATATTCATTTTCTGACTTTCTTGGAACCAAAAACAACAGAAAACAGGCAGCTGGCACTGTGGCTCTTGTTAATAGGTCAGTCCAAGAAATCATATGAAAAGTACTCCAAAGTTGGAACAAAACACAAGAAAGTGGATAAAAGCAAGCATGGAACATCAAAAATTATAGATACATTTGCAATGTATCAACATCCCCAAGCTTAACTCCTGCTCGTCCTCGAGTAGGTAAGTGATAAAAAGAAAGAAATTTTTTGAGGTGACATGCACCATCAAAGACTTGACCAAAGTATTTGCAAAACTTTCAAAGCTGGGACCATAGTACTTCAATCATAACATGAAAGACAAAGTTCTAGCAATAAGCAAAGAAACTATGATGCAACATGAAAAGGCACAAACAAAAGATTCATGAATAACAATGCTTGCAAGACGTTTGTTTGTTTCACATAAAGAAAACATAGCATAATAGTATTCAGCTTGTCCCTCAGTAGAGTAGCAAATATAAATGCATAGGACACCTTCAAAGTTCATAAGAGTGACTAGATACAATAGTTTAAAACAAGCAATAACAAGTTATGCATCAATCAACTTGTCTTGGGACAATGCACATAGAACTAAGAATGGCCACTATGCCCTCAAAGTAGGTGCATAAAGATAGAAGGTGGAGACTCAATATAATGGTGGAAGAAAAGCATTTTGTAAAAGGAAGTAGGGATTCAAGTCTCATAAAGAGCTTAAAAAAATTATGGTACTTGTAGTTTTCAGCTCTCATTGCCCCTATCATAAGCATCTTGAAGTGATTACGGTTAAAGTGAACAAACTATGGTGTACATGCTTGACGAAGTATAAGTCAGAAATCTCATGACCCTTGTATACGAGGGCCGCTCCTCATGCTACTCAAGTTTAGTCACCGGTAAGTTCTTGTCATCGTAAGTACATGTGTATCATAGAGAACCGCCAACGGGGTACCCCTTGCCAGATGATACAGAAGAATCCCCATATCACAATGACAAGGCAAGCAGACAACGAGCATCTCAGCATTCTTCTTATTTACCATGGGAATATGGTGCTTTTTTCTCTCTTTGCTCTTTTCATATTATCTTTTTTTCTCTTTTTTTCTCAATATAGGACTTTTTTTATAAGAAGAATGCTTCATAGACAGCTCATTATGGTTACGCTACAGGTTTCCACCATGTCAGCATGGATTAGATCAGCGGCCCAGGCGTTTCTCTAACACATATACATAACTCCATGGACTTACAAGCTCCCCTTTCATTTCACACCGACGACATCCATATACAAAAGAGCATGATATCAACTAGGTACAAGTACCAAGTGCAATGTTGAAAGCGTTCCCCATGAAAGCATGGTTCTGCTAATTTCCGACAAATAAGTGCAAGCATATACAACATAGAAGACACAATGGTTCAAGTTTATTAAGGGCAAGTAAAGTAAAGTGTGCCATCAAGTTCGTGAGAGCTTTAATCACTAGTTTTCTCATAACAAGTGAAAGGTAAACAAAAGCATGAATATACTTGGAATAGCATAAGCTAGTAGGTAGGTATGGTGGACTCTTTGGAATAACTTGGTTTAGGGAGTTAGATGCATGAGTGGAACTCATACTTTGTTGTGGAGGCTAGCAAAAGACTGGGAGCGACAAACTAAGAGAGCAATAATGGCCATAATCATGCAGAGCGACAAAACATCATTGATCAAAGCATAAAGTGATACTACAAGTTGAAAACTAAAGGATCATACAGGCTATGGTGACTTGAGATAGTCATAACATGGTGTGAGCATGTGCCAAGTCAACCCAAATAAAGCATCAAAGGAGAATGCCACTATACTATGCTTTAATATGCTAAAACAACGCATGCTTCATCTAAGGCACATTAAGCAATCTCAATTGTTTATAACAAGTCATGCTACAGCAAGGCATACTAAGCATAAAGCCAAAACAATATCAAGCATCGCATGACAAAGTATAGGCTACAGTCAAAAACAAGCTCTTTTTACCACATATGTATGAACTTTCCTACTCTTTTCCAAACCAAACCAAACTATTTGCAAGCCAAATGTATGAAAGAGGGGGTCCAACCAATTTATTCTGAAAACTAAGAAATCCAAGCAAACTAAAAACCAAAACCAAAACGAAAAAGAAGAAGCTCCAAGAAAAACACCACTGTGCATGAAACAATAAAAATGAAGCGTTTGGAAGAAACCTCGGATTTTTATTGATGAAGAAGGGGATGCCTTGGGCATCCCCAAGCTTTGACGCTTGTACTTGTTGGATGTTTCTTGGGGTGACACGCGTGGCATCCCCAAGCTGGAGCTTTAGTCCATCCTTCATCTCATTACTCATTCCTTCCATACACCTGAAAGTTTTCCTTCATACAAAACTTCACACAATCTCATTAGCAACATTAGTGCACTTAAGATAAATAAGTCTCAAGGTTCAGTTCTAACACCAAATAAACTTCCATTAGAACACTAGCTACTGTAGCACTTCCCTCAAAAAGCTCAATTCCCCAAAAGAACTCAAGAAGGAACCAACAAGAAGCAAATGCAGAAAATGGCAGAAATCTGTCAAAATAGACCAGCAGGTAAAGACGAATTTTTTCGAAGACCTTCTGTTGCTCAAATCAAAAAGTGTTGAACTAACGAAAGTTAGATAACAACCTGGGGCAGAATCAAAAAACATTACAGATCAATCCGACATACAGAGCTCTCTTTCGAATTTTTACGGTGAAGCACAGAAGTCTGTTTCGGGACAGCAACTTTCCCAATCATTACTTCTCTCTCATTAGAGGTTACTCTTGGCACAAAAAGCAAATAAAAAGGATAAGGAGAGGTTATTACAGAGGTAATAACTTCCAAGACTCATCTAAAACTTTTGGGTTATCTCCCAATAAGTACTTTTCTTTAACGCCTTTAAGTTAGGCATAAGAAGAAAAGAAAGAATCAAGTGTTCTCAAATGAAGAAGCATTAAAACCAACTTTCTTGCCCTTACCTCTCTTACTTTTATTCTTAACCTCGGTGAAAATATGATTGTTTGGTGGAGAATAAAGGTGCATGGTCCCCTTTCCCACATCTATTATTGCTCCAAGGAGTTCTAATAGGGACCTTCCAAGTGTAATTTGTCCTTTTCCTCCAGCAGCAGAATCCAATAGGTTCCTTGAAGAATAGTTCAATCCTGCATAAAAAGTTTGGATGATCATCCAAGCAGTCAGTCCATGAGTGGGGCTATTCTTTACCAAAGATTTCATTCTTTCCCAAGCTTGAGCAACATGCTCATTATCAAGTTGTTTAAACTTCATTATTTCACTTCTCATGGATATAATCTTAGCAGGAGGATAGTATTTTCCAATAAAAGCATCTTTGCACTTAGTCCAAGAATCAATACTATTCCTAGTTAAGGAATTCAACCATTCTTTAGCTTTTCCTCTCAAAGAGAAAGGAAACAATTTCAGTTTAATAATATCACCATCCATATCCCTATGCTTTTGCATCTCACAAAGTTCAACAAAGTTATTTAGATGGGAAGCAGCATCTTCATTACCAATACCAGAAAATTGCTCTCTCATAACAAGATTGAGTAAAGCAGGTTTTATCTCAAAGAAAGTATTTTCAGCCACAGGTGGAGCAATAGGTGTGCTCATAAAATCATTGTTGTTGGTGCTAGTGAAGTCACACAGCTTAGTGTTTTCAAGAGTAGTCATTTTTTGGGTTTTCAAATAAGAAAGCAAACAAGTAAAACTAATTTTTTTCTGTTTTTGAATAACAAAACAAGCAAACAAAGCAACAAGAAACTAAGCAAAACAAAAATAACAAAGTAAAGAGATTGGTTATGAGGGACTCCCCTTGTGAAGATGTCCTTGACTCCCCGGCAACGGCGCCAGAAAAATGCTTGATGGCTCAATGCACGGCGCCCATAAAATTGCTTGATGGCGGTGTTGATGTAGAGCTTGTTGGGAACCCCAAGAGGAAGGTATGATCAGCACAGCAGCAAGTTTCCCTCATTTATGAAACCAAGGTTTAATCGTACCAGTAGGAGCAAGGAAACACATCAAAGGTTTTACTAGCTGAGCTTTGGCAGGGCGCACTACCGGTGCTAGTAGCAACGTGGAGACCTACACAACACAACCACAAAACTTTGTCCCCAACTTGCGATGAGGTTGTCAATCTCACCGTGTTTTGCGGAAAACAAAGGATTAAACGTATCGAATGGAGAGAAGTAAAAGATTGTAGAAAGTAAACACAAAGGAATAAACAGTTGTAGATTGTATGTAAAGAAAAAGGACCGGGATCCATAGTTCACTAGAGGTGGCTCTCCTTAAGATAGATAACATGCTGGGTGAACAAATTACAGCGGGGCAATTGACAAACACCGAGAAAGCAATACATGCATATACTAATCATCCTGACTCCTCTGAGACTTGATTGGGCATTACAACATTATACGTAGACCGCCATCCAACTGCATCTATGACTAATAATCCACCTTCAGTTTATCATCCGAACCCCCTCCAGTATTAAGTTGCAAGCAACAGATTATTGCTTTACGAACTACGTGTAAAGTAAACAATACGATTGTTCTATGAACAAAGGATTGTTGTTTTCTCCCTAGTAGCAACAGCACATCTAGTACCTTAGAGATTTCTGTCACTTCCCCAGATTACCAGAGGCATGAACCCACTATCAAGAATAAATACTAACTCTTGGAGTTACTAGCATCTACTTGGCCAAGATAGCTACTAACAACGGAAAGCATGCAAGATCTCAAATAATGAAGACATGATAGAATCAATAATCAATCTGAAATAGCATCCCAATATCCATCGGCTCCCCGCAAACACAACATGCAGAATTACAAATAGATGATCTTGATCATGAACGGAGCTCACAAGATCTAAACATGAAAGCACAAAGGAGGAGAAACAGCCATCTAGCTACTACATGGATCCGTAGTCCAAGGATGAACTACTCACGCATCACACCGGAGGCTTGCATGGTGATGAAGAAGGCCTCCAGGGTGAATTCCCCTCTCCGACAGGGTGCCAGGAAGAGTTTCAGATCCCTCCTGATCTAGGGATGGAGATGACGGCGGCTACGGACTCTTTCATGGATTTTGGATCGGGTACTTAGGGTTTTCATCCCAAGGGCAATATATAGGCGGAAGGAGAGGCCGAGGGGGTGCCGGGAGCGGCCACACCACCCCCTGGCACGCGCCAGGCCTGGCTGCACGGCCAGGTGGTGTGGTGGCTCCCTGGCCCTTCTCCGTCTCGTATTCTGGCACTTGATCACTTCCGGAAAAAATAGACACTTTGGCTTTTGTCCCGTCCAATTCCGAGAATATTCATTTTCTGACTTTCTTGGAACCAAAAACAACAGAAAACAGGCAGCTGGCACTGTGGCTCTTGTTAATAGGTCAGTCCAAGAAATCATATGAAAAGTACTCCAAAGTTGGAACAAAACACAAGAAAGTGGATAAAAGCAAGCATGGAACATCAAAAATTATAGATACATTTGCAATGTATCAACATCCCCAAGCTTAACTCCTGCTCGTCCTCGAGTAGGTAAGTGATAAAAAGAAAGAAAATTTTTGAGGTGACATGCACCATCAAAGACTTGACCAAAGTATTTGCAAAACTTTCAAAGCTGGGACCATAGTACTTCAATCATAACATGAAAGACAAAGTTCTAGCAATAAGCAAAGAAACTATGATGCAACATGAAAAGGCACAAACAAAAGATTCATGAATAACAATGCTTGCAAGACGTTTGTTTGTTTCACATAAAGAAAACATAGCATAATAGTATTCAGCTTGTCCCTCAGTAGAGTAGCAAATATAAATGCATAGGACACCTTCAAAGTTCATAAGAGTGACTAGATACAGTAGTTTAAAACAAGCAATAACAAGTTATGCATCAATCAACTTGTCTTGGGACAATGCACATAGAACTAAGAATGGCCACTATGCCCTCAAAGTAGGTGCATAAAGATAGAAGGTGGAGACTCAATATAATGGTGGAAGAAAAGCATTTTGTAAAAGGAAGTAGGGATTCAAGTCTCATAAAGAGCTTAAAAAAATTATGGTACTTGTAGTTTTCAGCTCTCATTGCCCCTATCATAAGCATCTTGAAGTGATTACGGTTAAAGTGAACAAACTATGGTGTACATGCTTGACGAAGTATAAGTCAGAAATCTCATGACCCTTGTATACGAGGGCCGCTCCTCATGCTACTCAAGTTTAGTCACCGGTAAGTTCTTGTCATCGTAAGTACATGTGTATCATAGAGAACCGCCAACGGGGTACCCCTTGCCAGATGATACAGAAGAATCCCCATATCACAATGACAAGGCAAGCAGACAACGAGCATCTCAGCATTCTTCTTATTTACCATGGGAATATGGTGCTTTTTTCTCTCTTTGCTCTTTTCATAGTATCTTTTTTTTCTCTTTTTTTCTCAATATAGGACTTTTTTTATAAGAAGAATGCTTCATAGACAGCTCATTATGGTTACGCTACAGGTTTCCACCATGTCAGCATGGATTAGATCAGCGGCCCAGGCGTTTCTCTAACACATATACATAACTCCATGGACTTACAAGCTCCCCTTTCATTTCACACCGACGACATCCATATACAAAAGAGCATGATATCAACTAGGTACAAGTACCAAGTGCAATGTTGAAAGCGTTCCCCATGAAAGCATGGTTCTGCTAATTTCCGACAAATAAGTGCAAGCATATACAACATAGAAGACACAATGGTTCAAGTTTATTAAGGGCAAGTAAAGTAAAGTGTGCCATCAAGTTCGTGAGAGCTTTAATCACTAGTTTTCTCATAACAAGTGAAAGGTAAACAAAAGCATGAATATACTTGGAATAGCATAAGCTAGTAGGTAGGTATGGTGGACTCTTTGGAATAACTTGGTTTAGGGAGTTAGATGCATGAGTGGAACTCATACTTTGTTGTGGAGGCTAGCAAAAGACTGGGAGCGACAAACTAAGAGAGCAATAATGGCCATAATCATGCAGAGCGACAAAACATCATTGATCAAAGCATAAAGTGATACTACAAGTTGAAAACTAAAGGATCATACAGGCTATGGTGACTTGAGATAGTCATAACATGGTGTGAGCATGTGCCAAGTCAACCCAAATAAAGCATCAAAGGAGAATGCCACTATACTATGCTTTAATATGCTAAAACAACGCATGCTTCATCTAAGGCACATTAAGCAATCTCAATTGTTTATAACAAGTCATGCTACAGCAAGGCATACTAAGCATAAAGCCAAAACAATATCAAGCATCGCATGACAAAGTATAGGCTACAGTCAAAAACAAGCTCTTTTTACCACATATGTATGAACTTTCCTACTCTTTTCCAAACCAAACCAAACTATTTGCAAGCCAAATGTATGAAAGAGGGGGTCCAACCAATTTATTCTGAAAACTAAGAAAACCAAGCAAACTAAAAACCAAAACCAAAACGAAAAAGAAGAAGCTCCAAGAAAAACACCACTGTGCATGAAACAATAAAAATGAAGCGTTTGGAAGAAACCTCGGATTTTTATTGATGAAGAAGGGGATGCCTTGGGCATCCCCAAGCTTTGACGCTTGTACTTGTTGGATGTTTCTTGGGGTGACACGCGTGGCATCCCCAAGCTGGAGCTTTAGTCCATCCTTCATCTCATTACTCATTCCTTCCATACACCTGAAAGTTTTCCTTCATACAAAACTTCACACAATCTCATTAGCAACATTAGTGCACTTAAGATAAATAAGTCTCAAGGTTCAGTTCTAACACCAAATAAACTTCCATTAGAACACTAGCTACTGTAGCACTTCCCTCAAAAAGCTCAATTCCCCAAAAGAACTCAAGAAGGAACCAACAAGAAGCAAATGCAGAAAATGGCAGAAATCTCTCAAAATAGACCAGCAGGTAAAGACGAATTTTTTCGAAGACCTTCTGTTGCTAAAATCAAAAAGTGTTGAACTAACGAAAGTTAGATAACAACCTGGGGCAGAATCAAAAAACATTACAGATCAATCCGACATACAGAGCTCTCTCTCGAATTTTTACGGTGAAGCACAGAAGTCTGTTTCGGGACAGCAACTTTCCCAATCATTACTTCTCTCTCATTAGAGGTTACTCTTGGCACAAAAAGCAAATAAAAAGGATAAGGAGAGGTTATTACAGAGGTAATAACTTCCAAGACTCATCTAAAACTTTTGGGTTATCTCCCAATAAGTACTTTTCTTTAACGCCTTTAAGTTAGGCATAAGAAGAAAAGAAAGAATCAAGTGTTCTCAAATGAAGAAGCATTAAAACCAACTTTCTTGCCCTTACCTCTCTTACTTTTATTCTTAACCTCGGTGAAAATATGATTGTTTGGTGGAGAATAAAGGTGCATGGTCCCCTTTCCCACATCTATTATTGCTCCAAGGAGTTCTAATAGGGACCTTCCAAGTGTAATTTGTCCTTTTCCTCCAGCAGCAGAATCCAATAGGTTCCTTGAAGAATAGTTCAATCCTGCATAAAAAGTTTGGATGATCATCCAAGCAGTCAGTCCATGAGTGGGGCTATTCTTTACCAAAGATTTCATTCTTTCCCAAGCTTGAGCAACATGCTCATTATCAAGTTGTTTAAACTTCATTATTTCACTTCTCATGGATATAATCTTAGCAGGAGGATAGTATTTTCCAATAAAAGCATCTTTGCACTTAGTCCAAGAATCAATACTATTCCTAGTTAAGGAATTCAACCATTCTTTAGCTTTTCCTCTCAAAGAGAAAGGAAACAATTTCAGTTTAATAATATCACCATCCATATCCCAATGCTTTTGCATCCTACAAAGTTCAACAAAGTTATTTAGATGGGAAGCAGCATCTTCATTACCAATACCAGAAAATTGCTCTCTCATAACAAGATTGAGTAAAGCAGGTTTTATCTCAAAGAAAGTATTTTCAGCCACAGGTGGAGCAATAGGTGTGCTCATAAAATCATTGTTGCTGGTGCTAGTGAAGTCACACAACTTAGTGTTTTCAAGAGTAGTCATTTTTTGGGTTTTCAAATAAGAAAGCAAACAAGTAAAACTAATTTTTTTTCTGTTTTTGAATAACAAAACAAGCAAACAAAGCAACAAGAAACTAAGCAAAACAAAAATAACAAAGTAAAGAGATTGGTTATGAGGGACTCCCCTTGTGAAGATGTCCTTGACTCCCCGGCAACGGCGCCAGAAAAATGCTTGATGGCTCAATGCACGGCGCCCATAAAATTGCTTGATGGCAGTGTTGATGTAGAGCTTGTTGGGAACCCCAAGAGGAAGGTATGATCAGCACAGCAGCAAGTTTCCCTCATTTATGAAACCAAGGTTTAATCGTACCAGTAGGAGCAAGGAAACACATCAAAGGTTTTACTAGCTGAGCTTTGGCAGGGCGCACTACCGGTGCTAGTAGCAACGTGGAGACCTACACAACACAACCACAAAACTTTGTCCCCAACTTGCGATGAGGTTGTCAATCTCACCGTGTTTTGCGGAAAACAAAGGATTAAACGTATCGAATGGAGAGAAGTAAAAGATTGTAGAAAGTAAACACAAAGGAATAAACAGTTGTAGATTGTATGTAAAGAAAAAGGACCGGGATCCATAGTTCACTAGAGGTGGCTCTCCTTAAGATAGATAACATGCTGGGTGAACAAATTACAGCGGGGCAATTGACAAACACCGAGAAAGCAATACATGCATATACTAATCATCCTGACTCCTCTGAGACTTGATTGGGCATTACAACATTATACGTAGACCGCCATCCAACTGCATCTATGACTAATAATCCACCTTCAGTTTATCATCCGAACCCCCTCCAGTATTAAGTTGCAAGCAACAGATTATTGCTTTACGAACTACGTGTAAAGTAAACAATACGATTGTTCTATGAACAAAGGATTGTTGTTTTCTCCCTAGTAGCAACAGCACATCTAGTACCTTGGAGATTTCTGTCACTTCCCCAGATTACCAGAGGCATGAACCCACTATCAAGAATAAATACTAACTCCTGCTCCCTGGCCCTTCTCCGTCTCGTATTCTGGCACTTGATC